>CM054059.1:215077231-216277231 GCA_028641055.1 Alopecurus myosuroides | reverse complement strand
CACAAATAGCTTTGTCTCGTCAAGTATCTTTACCCGTGCCATCAGATAAGTTATGAGACTTACGAAGAAGCCACAACACCCAAAACAGTACCAGAAACCACACCTCCAAAACGGATTCAGAGGGGGGGACCAGCAGGAGGGCATCATCTCCGACATAGCACCAATCGTGAAGGATACAACATCACTTCATCATAAACACCATCATTTATGCCTTCATCAAATATTTCTCCATCAAACTTGTTGTAAATTCAAAACCTTAGTGTATTTGCATCCCCTTCGCGCATCCAGGACAGACGAGAAGCCTGCTTGCGCCGCGCCCGCTCGATTGCAGCTAAACCAGTGATGCGTTGCTTGAGAAGGCGCCGAAAAATGCGTTCCAGAGTGGTTAGCTCCCTACTGTCCTGAGCAACGTCGAGGCGCAGCACAATCTCCTGAGCGATGCATAGCTGGAGCCTCGCGTTGCCGAATCTAAGCCTACTCCAAGAACGCAAAGCCCTGGCCGTTCGCAGCAGCTTCACACGGATGATCGTGAAGGGGTTGGAAGCAGCCAGTGGTGATGTCCAAGCGTTGGCCACCGTAGTAATGAAATCGGGGAACCTAGTCCAAAAAGACTCGAAACGAAAGGAAGCAGGCTTGGGGGGGAGATGACGTTGCTGAGGAGTAACGGGCAATGATCCGAGTGCGAAGACGACAGCGCTTGCACGCCGCAGGCCTGGAACAGAAGCTCCCAAGACGGAGTGCAGAAGAACCTATCGAGGAGGACAAGGGTTGGAGGATTTCGCTCGTTGCTCCACATTAGAATCAAGGCGCGGCGTCGAAAGAACTTTGTGCACTCCCTTCAGTCGGATAGCGGCATTCACACAACGCACGAGGCCAAGGAGGGCCTGATTCACGAGCACTTCAGCTCCGTTCTTGGGCAGTCGGTCCACCGTTCGCGTAGCATCTCCTGGGAGCTACTTGACCTTCCTCACGTGGACTTGGAGGGCATCGATTTGCCGTTCTCGGTCACGGAGACCATTGATGCTATCCAAGACATGCCCGCCGGCAAGGCGCCGGGCCCCGATGGGTTCACTAGCGACTTCTATCGCTCGTGTTGGCTGATCATCAGGCAGGACATCATGCGGGCCATGAATCACTTCCATAATTTGGCAGGCGGGGACTTCGCAAGTCTCAATCGCGCTCTAGTTTGCTTGCTGCCCAAGAAATCGCCTGCCATTGCGGTACAAGACTTTAGGCCAATTAGTTTGATCCACTCCTTCGCCAAACTCATTGCTAAGGTCCTTGCTCGACGTCTTGCACCCACTGATGGGCGAACTGATCTCGCTCGCGCAGAGTGCTTTCCTGCGTTCTCGTAGCATCCACGAGAGTTTCCTCTACGTACGAAACTTGGCTCGTGCCTTGCACCGCAAGAAAAAAGCGAGTCTACTGATTAAGTTGGATTTCGCGCGTGCTTTTGATTCGGTATCTTGGGAATACCTACTAGAGCTTCTTCAGCAGTTGGGTTTCCCCATCAGGTGGAGGAACTGGCTATCTATGCTCTTCTCTACGGCGTCTACGCGTGTTCTGCTCAATGGGATAGCAGGATCCCCGATATGGCATCGTCGCGGTCTACGGCAGGGGGACCCCCTCTCTCCGTTCCTGTTTGACCTTGCCATTGATCCGCTGCATCGTCTCCTCGAGAAAGCAACTCATCTAGGGGTCCTTCGTCCACTGCCTGTTCGCGAGGCGATTATTCGCACCAGCCTCTACGCAGATGACGCTGTCATTTTCATCAACCCGGATCGTGATGAGCTGCTACGGCTTTGGGAAATCGTTGCCAGCTTCGGTGATGCCTCTGGTTTGGTGATCAACAGCAGTAAATGTGCAGTGGCGCCAATCTGCTGTCAGCACCTGGACCTGCAACCCTTACTTCTTGGGTTTGCTGGCACGCTGGCATCGTTCCCATTGACATACCTTGGCCTTCCCCTTGCGCTAGGTCGGTTAAGATATGCGCATCTCCTGCACATTCTGGATCGAGCCCGTGGTAAACTTGCCTCCTGGAAGCGTAATCTTCTCAACGCCGGTGGCCGTCGGGCCCTAACGAGCTCCGTCCTCGACTCGCTGGCCATCTTCACTCTTACCTCGCTTAAGGTGCCTATGAAGCTTCTCAAAGCGCTCGACAGCACTAGGCGGAAATTCATTTGGGGCATAGATGACCATGACACAGCTGGTGGAAAGTGCAAAGTAAGATGGCAGGTCATTACCTCGCCGAGGGAGTATGGTGGTCTAGGGATACTAAACCTCACAGCGTTCTCTCGCGCACTGCGGATGCGTTGGCTGTGGCAGAAGTGGCAGTTCCCGGAGAGGCCATGGGTGAGCTTGGAGGTGCCTTGCGACGCAAAGGACCACGAGATGTTTGCCGCCGCGACGAGAGTGACGATTGGAAACGGTCGGCTAGCTAGTTTTTGGAGCTCCTCGTGGCTAGGAGCTGACCCCCTACGTGAGCAGTTCCCCGCGTTGTTTCAGCACTCCAGCCGTAAGAAGAGAACCGTTGCGGAGGCGCTTTTTAACAACCAGTGGGTTCTGGATCTTAGGCATGCCCCCCTGTCGGTGATCCTTGTGGATTTCATTAGGCTGTGGCGTCTAGTTCGCCAGGCCAACATCCTACTATCCGAGGAGGTCGCGGACTCGATAGTATGGAAGCTCTCCGAGGACAGCCGTTTCTCCACAAAGTCTGCATACAACCTTCAATGGGAGGGGCACACTCGTAGCTCCATGCCAGATAGGATTTGGTCCGTTTGGGCTCCACCCAAATGCAGGTTTTTCGGCTGGTTACTCCTGCAGAATAGGCTCTGGTGCGCGGATAGGCTGATGCGCAGGCAATGGCCAAACAACTACTTCTGCCCATTCTGCGTTAGAAATTTAGAGACGGCATTCCATGTGTTCTTTGAGTGCCCCTTTGCAAAGCTACTCTGGCTATCGGTGGCCTCATGGAGGAACTGCAGTGGTCTAAATCCCCAGCTTTGGCGTGGCGAAGTGGGTGTCTCGGATGCGTGGGGAAAAATGGTGGATGCAACCGTTGAAACACATAGGAATGGCATTCAATCCATCATCATTCTTGTGTGTTGGAGTTTGTGGAAGGAGCGAAACAGCCGCGTGTTCAAAGGCAAACCAGGCAACCTGGCTCGGGTCTTCGAGGTTGTTCGCGAAGAGGCAAAGGCTTGGGCCAACGCTGGCGCCAAGAAGCTGCGCCGTCTCATCTGGGAGCCTCCTTGATCCTCCCAAGCTGGTTTTCGTAGTGCCTTAGTTTTCTTAGCTTTCTCCATTTTCTTTTCTTTGTTATCCTTGGCCGTATGGCCAACTATGTAAATATTCTACCTTCTATAAAATCGAAAAGCCAGCATTTGCTGGATCTTTCAAAAAAAAACTTAGTGTGGATTTGCATATTATTATTTTCATTACGTATTGTGCCCTCATGTACGAGCAACTCCCCTGGTTGTTTGGGAGATGGATAACCTTAGCAGTACCATGAATTGTATACAAGGATGTATTGGTTGTTATTAGTATAAAATGTGATAATGTTGTTGATGATATTGTGAGAACATAGACTGCATAATTTTCCTTATAGACATGAAAGGATAATATCATTGTTACAAGATGTAGTTAATGTGCATAGCGGGTGACATAAGCTGCCCCTTTCCTTTGTCGATCATCAATGATGGAATAACAAAGATCCAAGTGCATACTCCACAGCAACGCTGAGACTATTAATTATTAGCGTACTCCGGTGGTAGCTACTGGAGGACTAGTGATGGTTGTGCAGGGTACATGACGAGCTTATTGGCACATATTTGTGTGGAGCTCCGCCAACACACGACATGTTTATAATAAATAATACTCCCTCCGTTCCAAAATGTAAGACTTTTTAGAAAACTAGTTTAGCTTGCTAAAAAGGCTTACATTTTGGAACATAGGTAGTAGTATCCTGCAAAATTCTATTACATGCCAGTGGTGAATTGAACAATCTTTGAGAACTCATTTCACATCAACTATTTGACATTTCATACGCATTTCTTTGATTGTTTTCAGCCACGGAGAAAAGAGAAAGGGCGGTTATCTGGTTCTCGACATCATTGCATGTTTTCACCTTAATTCCATCTTTTCCAAAACACTAAACCCATTTTATCCATAATGAGGAATAATAGGGAAATTTTTAAATCACCAAGTTACCATGAGTGTAACTATTTTATTTTTGGGAAAGAATGACACCAAAAGACTCCTTACATCTTAAGCATTTCAAAACATATTTGTATTAATTTCCATGTTATGGTTTGAGTGGTTTATGAATTTATTTGTTAATCATTTGAATAAAAACAAAAGAGAAAAACAGAGAAAAAAACCTAATCTACCGCATGTGCAGCAGCCTAGCCCAGCTAAGCGCCTAAGCCTAGCGAGCCAGCCGCGTAGCCCAGGCCGCAGCCAGCCCAACGGGCCAGCCCGAGAAGATGCCCCCGCGCGCACCCTCTCTCTGCCCACTCTCTCTCACTGCAAAGTGGACCCGGGGCCCCACACGTCAGCGCATTAAACTGTCGTCTTCAACCCCTCGCTGCCCCGAGTTGCAACGGACAGAAACGCCCGTTTCAATGCCGATGTCAATACGGAGATTAACCCCAGCGTTACCCTTCCCTCTTTGCATCTACTTAAACCTCCCCTCTTCCTCTCCTTTTTTCTCACACCACGAAGACTGGGAGCCCCTAGGCTGTTTGTTCGAGACCGTTCGATCCCGCTTCTACCAACGGCAAGACTCCACGATTCCGGTGAGCTCGATGCTCCTCGCACCCTCCCTCTGCCCCCAATCTCTTTGTCTCGATGCCTTGCATCGTTCTAACACAGTTCACTCCTTTGTGGTGCACTAGGACGACGGTGCCATCCACGACCGAAGCACACCGTTGCTAGATGCAATTTCGACGAGGAATTGCGGGGGGAGAAGATCATCCCCGGGCCTTCTGCTTCGCCATGAACTCCGCCTTCTTCCTTAAAGCCTCGTGGTCTGTTTATTTTTCCCCTAGGTCCCGCAGAGTAGTGAGGCAATGCGCTCCCAGTACACTGCCACCACGGGACATATTTTTCAGCGACTCTCTGGTAGAGCAGCACCGCCACCCCCGTGGGATAGATCTCCACCGTAGGATTAGACCCTAGGGTTAAGATTAAATCTTTTAAACGAAGCGATATTTCGAATCATGGCCGTCCATCATGACTCAGATGCAGCAGCCCTCGTTAGCAATCTGGGAAAAATGGTATCATCGAATCAGAGAGCTCTGTTTAGGTGTAGTTGGATCGACCCTTTTTCTTTTAAAAAATAGAAATAATTAGAAATATGGAAAAACTTGTCAAATCCATAACTTTTATTCTATAACTCCAAATTCAATAATTTTGTAGTTTTTGAAATCAGTCAGATTTAGTAGAACACAATGGAGCAATATAATTATATTTTTTACACACGCACAAACTTGTTATTCACACATCTTTATATTCCCTATTCTGCTCATAACTTTAGTTGTATAATTTCTTTTTGAGTAATTCTAATTGTCATAGTTTTGTTTTGATGTACTCTATCCAGAGAGTAGAAAATAACAAAATTTATACCACTTTAGTATAAGAAGTATTGGTTTTGGTTTATATGCCTTTATAAAGACATTAAAAATGTTATAAGTATACTTTTGTATTTATTTTGTTTTCCTAAGTTTTTAAACATGTTATGAAACCAGAGACAACATTTTGACTTTCATACATAATCATCGTGGTGTTTGTGCATTCTTCATCATTGCATATCTTGCATGTCTATGTAATGTTTCCTTTTATTGTTTGTTTATGTGTTGTTATTTAAATTGTTTAGGTTGAGAGGAGGAGCAATTCTACAACTGTGGTTGTTGTTCCTATTCTCCGTGATGCCAAGGCAAGTGACACCCCATAATCTACCTATATTTTCACTATGCATTAGTGGTTTTGAGTAGTGTGCATGATAGGACTTTGTCAAGAATTATGCTATGCTATATCCTAGTAGTGTGTAGCCACCCTTTTGAACCTTGTTATTTTGTAGTCATCAAGCTTAGTTTATGCTTATACATTGGTTTTTACTAAGTTGTTGATGAAAAACTTAATACAACCTCAAAGACCCACCTGGGTGGATTTGGTAATGCAAGGCTGATGAGAGTTGAGTGTCTCCCCGAGGGGTATTCACTTGAGAAATGCCACTGAGGAACAAAGTGATTAAGATGTTCCCCATGTTCATATTGCTTATAGTGTAGACTTTTGACATATGGCATCTGTCTTGATCAACTAAGTTGTGAGAGTTTGGCCTGGGCTTGACAAGAAATGTAGCATAATTATAGGTGGAACGGGTCTTTCCATTCGGTTGGATTCTTACTTTTGAAATATCTTGTCTCATTTCTCTCCTTTCCATGATGCACTCCTGGTGTATAGGATGTTTGGGATAATTGAAGACAAAAGGTGAAAGTGCACAACCTCTGCAGAATCAACAAACTAAGATCTTAGCCGTGTCCCCGGTTATGGACAACTTCGAGCAACTAGACAAGGATGGACGGAAAAATCACCTCACCATTTTTCTATAAGTAAATATTTACTAAGTGAACATTATGAGTGGTGCTTGGATATTAGTTCAGTGTTGCCGCCCTTTGAAAGGAGAACGGATTTTATAAAAGAGATAGGAGAAAATGGGCATTTTGCAAATAGCCTAAAACTCCACCTAGCCAAAATATCTATGTAGTATTAGACTTGGCATTTTATATCCACCAAAGGTGTCATTTGCCGGTACATCAAATTGTACTGACCTCCTTCGGGGGAGGCATATTCCAAGGTGCAGGTTATTCTGATGAAGAGTGAAGATGTTTATGGACTCGAGTCTACACCCAACATCTCTGCCTGTGGCGCATGCTTGAAGATGGAGGTTCATTGCTGCTTTACTGATGTTTCTTGATCTCTAAGTTATAGCTAGCATAAAAGGCTATGCAGCTTTTAATAAGTTATACTTGGATAGTGATGGTGCAGATCTTGCACTCGTTTGGAAACCCCAAGAGGAAAGTATGATGAGCACACCAGCAGTTTTCCCTCAGTAAGAAACCAAGGTTTAGTCGACCAGTAGGAGGAAGGAGTAACATCAGAAGGTTGATGCAGCTGAGATGGCAGGGTGCACTACCGGTTCAGCAGCAACGTGGAACCTACACAACACAATCAAATCACTTTGCCCCAACAAAGCAGTGAGGTTGTCAATGTTACCGGTTTTGCTGAACACAAAGAGGTTAAACGTATGGTGTGGAAAATAGTATGATAACAGTATGAAAGCAGTAGCAACAGTGTGAAAACAGTGGAAGTAGTGTGAAAGTAGTGGAAGCAGAGTGTGTATTATCAGAATGAGAAAATGGACCGGGGTCCACAGTTCACTAGTGGTGTCTCTCCGTGAAAGATAAATAACATGTGTGGTGAACAAATTACAGCTGGGCAATTGACAAAAATTAAGGTTGCACCGTAGTGCATATGCAAGACATAAAGATTACGATGTGATTCATGCGGGCATTACAACAAAATACATAGACCGTCATCCAACTACGTCTATGACTAATAATCCAGCCTCCGAATATCATCCGAACAAACGTTGGGTATTAAGTTGCAAGCAACAGATTATCGCAGTAAGCAAAGTGTGTAATGTAAACAATGTAAACTAAGTAAACACCGTTGTTTTCTCCCAAATGGCAACAACACATCCTCCATCCATCATGTTTCTGTCACTTGAGCACAGATGCAAAGGAGGCATGAACCCACTATCGAGCATAAATACTCCCTCTTGGAGTTACTAGCATCTACTTGGCAAGAGCATCTACTAATAACGGAGAGCATGCAATATCATAAATAACATATGCATGAAGATAACATGGTAGATTGATAATCAGAAGATGGATGGGAGGAGTGTCAAGCTTTCAATACCTTTGTTTAATAAAATAAAAAGCTCTAACACATGAGTTGATTCCCGCTTCCCTCTGCGAAGGGCCTTTCTTTTACTTTTATGTTGAGTCTCCATCTTCTAACTTTATGCATAGTTGAGAGAGCATAGTTGCCATTCTGAGTTTTATGTGCATTTGTCCCAGAAACATTATTAATTGATTCATGAGGTGTTATTGTTTGTTCTTTAATTATTTGTTCTAGTCTTCCTCATGAACTTTGAAGGTGTCCTCACATTTTTGTTTTGCCCCACTCTTAAGGACTAGCGAAATATCACTTTGCCATGTTATATCTATGCTTGAAACAAACGTATATCTTTTGTTGCATTGTTATTCATGATCTTTTATTTGTGTTACTTCTCATGATGCAAGTTGATTGCTATGCTTTATTGTTAAAATTCTATTTATCATGCTTGTGTTGAAGTTCTATGATCTCAGCTTACTTATGCTTTTACATTATTGATGATCAAGTTATGTTGGTAGCATGTCACCTCAGAAATTTTGTGTTTTTATCGTTTACCTATTCGAGGACCAGTAGGAACTAAGCTTGGGGATGTTGATACGTCATAAACGTATCCTTAATTTCTGATGTTCCATGTTGTTTCCTACATGTTTGCTATACACTTTATTTCATTTTTATCGATTTTACGGACTAACCTATTGACAAGATGCCATAGAGCCAGTTCCATGTTTTCTGTTGTTTTTAGCTTCAGAAAAGTTGTTCTTGAAATATTCTCGGAATTGGAAAATTCGAAGTGCGGAGGTCCTAGAATTCACGAAGGTTCCACAGAGTCCCGAAGAGGCCCGGAGGGGGCCACAGGGGGCCACACCATAGGGCGGCGCGCCCCCTGGCCGCGTCATGGGGTGGTATGTGCCCCCTCCACCGCCTTTACCCTTTCGCCTATTTATACCCCCCGACATGTTAACCCTAAAGATATACCACTTCGTCCCGAGAAACACACGAGGCCGCCATCATCGTCATCCTGAGATCGGGATGGTTCTAAAGCTCTCCTCGGCACCCTGCCGGGAGAGGAATGCATCACCGGAGGGGTCCACACCACCATGCCCTCCTCTGAAGTGATGCGTGAGTAGTCCATCCCTGGACTACGGGTCCATAGCAGTAGCTAGATGGTTGTTCTCTCCACTTTGTACCTCATGTTTAGATCTCGTGAGCTTTCCTACATGATCAAGATCATCTTTATGTAATGCTACATGTTGTGTTTGCTGGGGCCTGATGAATGTTGAATGCTATGTCTTCTGATTATCAATCTATCATGTTATATTCATGCTTTTGTTATTTATGATATTGCATGCTCTCCGTTATTGGTAGATGCTCTGGCCAAGTAGATGCTAGTAACTCCAAGAGGGAGTATTTATGCTCGATAGTGGGTGCATGCCTCCTTTGCATCTATGCTCGAGTGATAGAAACGTGACGGATGGAGGATGTGTTGTTTCCTTTAGGGAGAAAACAACGATGTTTACCTAGTTTACATTGTTTACATTACAAACTTTGCTTACTGCGATAATCTGTTGCTTGCAACTTAATACCCAACGTTTGTTCGGATGATATTCGGAGGGTGGATTATTAGTCATAGATGCAGTTGGATGACGGTCTATGTATTTTGTTGTAATGCCCGCATGAATCACATATTAATCTTTATGTCTTACGATATGCACTATGGTGCAACATTCATTTCTGTCAATTGCCCAACTGTAATTTGTTCACCACGCATGTTATTTATCTTTCACGGAGATACACCACTATTGAATTGTGGACCCCGGTCCATTTTCTCATACTAATAATACACACACTGCTATCGTACTGCTGCTACTGTTTTCATACTGTTTTCCACACCATACGTTTAACCTCTTTGTGTTCAGCAAAGCCTGTGAGATTGACAACCTCACTGCTTCGTTGGGGCAAAGTGATTTGATTATTTTGTGTAGGTTCCACGTTGCTTCTGAACCGGTAGTGCGCCCTGCCATCTCAGTTGCTTCTGAACCGGTAGTGCGCCCTGCCATCTCAGCTGCTTCAACCTTCTGAAGTTATTCCTTCCTTGTACTGGTCGATTAAACCTTGGTTTCTTACTGAGGAAAAACTATTGATGTGCTCATCATACCTTCCTTTTGGGGTCTCCCAACGAGTGCAAGATCTGCACCATCATAGTCCTAACAGAAAGTCCATGCTAATGTCACTCCAAGGTGCGTGTGGTGTAGGCAATGGTAAGTAAAGACCATGAGGGTTGGAAGTAGACTTAGCTCGGAGAGATGTAGGACATCACTTGACAAGTCTTTCCACATGGTGCCTCATCTTAGGCCAATAGTAGTGGTTGGAGAGCTTGGCGTAGGTCTTGTCCCTTCCAAAGTGTCCCATGAGGCCCCCTTCATGTGATTCCTTCAGTAACAACAAACGAACAGAGGACTCCGGAATACACAATTTGTTAGCTTTGAACAAGAAACCTTTGTGGAGATAGTAGTCATCGAAACCTCGATTGGGCAAGCATTTCTCGAAAATGGATACAAAGAAAACATCGGAAGAGTATAAGTCTTTGATCTCATCCAAACCAATCACATTGATTTCAAGGCGGGTAAGAAGACACTCTTTCCTAGACAAAGCATCCGCTACAACATTCTCTTTACCTTTCTTGTACTTAATGACATAAGGAAAAGATCCAATGAATTCTACCCATTTAGCATGTATTTTTTTCAAATTAGCTTGGCTTTTCAAATATTTCAAAGATTCATGATCGGAATGAATAACAAACTCTTTAGGCCAAAGATAGTGTTACCAAACTCCCAAGATTCGAACCAAAGCAAATAGTTCCTTGTAATAAATTGTGTAATTGAGTCCAGCACCATATAATTCCTCACTATGATAAGCAACGGGACGCCCATTTTTCATAAGAACTCCACCAATGCATATTCCACTAGCATCACATTCAATCTCAAAGGTTTTCTCAAAATCCGGCAAAACAAGCAAAGGTGCTTCGGTCAAAAATTTCTTTAGTGTATCGAAAGATTTTTGTTGAGCATTGCCCCAAACAAACGGTACATTCTTCTTTGTAAGCTCATTTAAAGGGCAATCAATGGTTGAAAAATCCCTCACAAAACGGCGATAGAAACTCGCAAGACCATGGAAACATCTTATCCCACCCACGGAAGTAGGGTTAGGCCAATTTCTCATTACCTCGACTTTCTTCTCGTCAACTTCAATTCCATTAGAGGAAATAAAAAAAACCCAAGAAACAAGCTTGTTGGTGCAAAAATTGCATTTGGAAAGATTTGCAAAAGGTTTTGCTTTGTGAAGGGCCAACAAGACTTGGGAAATATGCTCAAGGTGACTCTCCAAAGATTTGCTATAGATAAGGATGTCGTGAAAATAAACCACGACAAATTTGCCAATGAAGGGGCGCAAAACTTCATTCATAAGACGCATGAAAGTGGAAGGAGCATTCGAAATACCAAAGGGCATGACAAGCCATTCATACAAACCAAGTTTAGTTTTGAAAGTTGTTTTCCATTCATCACCTATGCTCATGCGAATTTGGTGATATCCACTTTTAAGGTAAATTTTGGAAAAGATAGTAGCACCGCTTAATTCATCAAGCATATCATCGAGCCTAGGGATAGGATGTTTATATCTAACGGTGATAGCATTGAATGGGAGACAATCCATGCACATGCGAGAAGTATCATCTTGTTCAGGGACAAGGATAACCAGAACGGCACAAGGGCTAAGGGATTCTCGGATAAAACCTTTCTCAAGAAGTTCTTGGATTTGCCACTCGATCTCCTTAGTCTCCTCGGGGTTGGTGCGGTAGGGAGCACGGTTTGGAAGTGTCACACCCGAAATAAGGTCGATGCGGTGCTCGATGCCTCGTAGAGGCGGTAGAACCGGGGGTAACTCTTCGAGGAACACATCCTCAAATTCCTGCAATAAGGGCAACAAAGACGAAGGGAAGCTTGTTATGGCGTTACCTTAAAGTACTTCTCCTTTGCACACGAGGACAAAGTGAATTATGGATGGGTCATCTCGTAACTCTCGCATCTCTCTTTTGGTGGCAAGTAAGGCAAGGCCTTTGGGAGCACTCAAAATTTTTCCACTCATGTTTGGCTTGTGGCTCTTACTCTCTTTGAGGTGGATCACTCTCTCACCACTCATCTCATGAGATTTGAGCTCTTCTTGTTTGCGTGCAAGGGTCTTGGCATTATCGGCGATCACTTGGCTAGGAGACATTGGACGTAGCACAAACGTCTTGTTATTCAACTTGAAACTATAGTGGTTGGTGCGTCCATCATGAAGAGCACTCTTTTCATATTGCCAAGGTCGTCCAAGAAGGAGATGACACATGATCACAGGCACAACGTCGCATTCAACCGTGTCTTCATAGGGGCCAATCTTGAAGTGAACGGTGACCATGTGTTGAATCTTAAAGGTGCCAGAGTCACTAAGCCATTTAACATGGTAGGGGTGTGGGTGTTGCTTGTAAGTCAATTGGAGTTTGTCGCAAAGTTATTTGCTAGCCAAATTGTGACAACTACCTCCATCAATGATAACCTTGATTGATTTGCCATTGATGCCGGCTCTAGTTTGAAAGAGGTTGCACCGTTGGTCATGTTCATCTTGAGGGGAGGTTGTAAGAACACATGTGACAACTAGTGATGGGTTCTTGTCCTCATCGCAATATACACTCTCGTCTTCATCGTTTTGTACGTCCAAGGAATTAAGAGCAACTTGGTGCAAGGCATAGTATTCGTCTTCACTCATTGAGTCACGTTCACCATATTGGTTGACAATCATGATCATCTTGTTGGAACACTCAAAGGACTTGTGTCCACTTCCACCACCTTTGAAGCAAGTGACTGTGCTTGATTTGACTTGAGGAGCATTAGAAGCGGTGGTTGGAGACACTTGTTTCTTGTATGGTTTGCGGCGTTTTTTGGGAGTACTGGAAGCTCTATAGGTGCTCTTAGGGCTGGGTGTGTTGTTTCTTGTGTCATTGGAGACGAAGAAGAAGGTCTTGATGCAAAGTAAGCGTTTTGCTTGTTGTACTTGAGGTTTTCCGCAATTTGACGCTCGAACTTGAGAGCTTGATGGACAAGTGCAACGATGTTGTCATATGGGTTTATACTCAACAATCTTCTTTATTGGATAGTTGAGGCCATTGAGAAAGCGGGCCATTGTTTGTTCTTGAGATTCCATCACATGAGCTCTTATCAAAGCGGTCTCCATCTTCTTGTAGTACTCATCAACCGACTTCAAACCTTGTCTAAGCTCTTGAAGCTTTTTGAAGATGTTGCGTTTGTAGTGAGCAGAAACAAAATGGGCATGCATAAATTGCTTCATCTCGATCCAAGTGGCAATGGGAGCAATCCGGTTCTTGAGTCGTTCATCTTGGAGACGGTCCCACCATAAGAGTGCACAACCTTCAAACTCCAAAGATGCCATAGCAACCATCTTCTTGTCACTAAAGTTGTGGATGCCAAAGATCTTGTCCACCTTGAGGATCCAAGCAACATATTCTTCGGGATCATTTTCACCATTGAATTTTGGGATGCTGAAGCGAAGGGCACTCATATTGTTGTCTTCATGTTGTTGATGGAGTCGCTCATGTTGGTCTTCATCATAGATCGGCGGTGAGAAATCATGTGGGTCATCCTCATTGGCTTGGCGTTGGCGTTCATGATGAGTAGGATGGCGCCGGTGGTCATTAGGAGGTGGTTGTTGATGATGACGTAGTCATGCTTCACGGCGTTCACTATCATCATTGTCACGGTTGTGTTGTTGAGGACGCTCTTGTTCATTGCGAGGGTGTTGAGGAAGTTCTTGTTCTTAGCGGTCATTGTGGTGGTGACGCGCATTGCGCCTTGGTGGCCTTCGATGTTGGCGAGCACCATCCACGAAGTCATTGTGACCATAGTCATTAGCGGGGCCTTGTGGAGGTGGTGGATGATGTTGTCGAAGGTCCGGTCGTTGAGGGTGATTTTGAAGAGGGTCACCACGACCTTGTCGGTGTCGAGGAGGTGGTGATGGCGAGCTATCTTCATACCAATTTCGTCGAGGAGCTTGTGGTGGAGGAGGTGGTGGTGGTTGTTGTTGTTGTCCACCATCTTCCATGTTGGGGTGGTGATCATGGCGACGAGCTTGGTGATGATCTTGAGTTTGTTGGCTTCAACATCTCGACCTTGAGGACGATGTTGATCAACGACGGCTGGCAAGGTTAGCCAAGATGATGTTGATGCACATCATTTGATCATTCAATCGAGCCTCTTGCGCTTGGATTCGACGCTCATAGCACTCCAACCCATCTTGCACAAGTTGGCGGAATTGGAAATGGTCGTTGTGGGTGACGTAGTTGTAGTAGTTGCCATTGGAGAACGGGTTTCCTTCATCCTCCGAGCTCGGACTTGTGAACACTCCTTCCCTAGCCATATCAAAAGCACACAAGTGTGATATAAAGAATAGATGTCTCACTTACCCAACGTTACCTTTTTTGTTCGTATTGAGACTAGTGGACGAGCCTAGGTGTACGGCGGTATGTCCAAAGTGAGTCGAAAAAGATCGAATGAAAACCGCAAACGACAACACACACGCTTTATGTGGATTTCAAATGGGTGAGGAAAGTGGCAAGGAAAAATCAACAAATCCGAAGAAAAGTTTGTTGTGAGACGTTGAAAAGAACCAAAATGAAATGTTAGCAAAAGAACCAAATCCTAGTGGATAAAACAAAAATAGAACACACACACAAGTGATTAATGTGGTTAGTTAGGCCAAAAGACGAGCGGAGACGAAATGTTCCTATCGAAGACTAAGCTCAATGCCACACCAACACAAGGAGGACGCTAGCTCAAATCACAAACTATAAGAGGCAAACAAGATTCGCACCGTGGCAACCGGTCACTCTCTTATCTTTTGCAACGCGAAACTACACGTTCCTACAAGGGATAGCACTTGGCATCGATTTTTTTTTCTCTTTTCACTTTTTGCTATATGGGGATACAAATGCCAAGCCTAATCGAACTACGCTCTCACAAGTGCAAAACACGCACTCTCGGTGGCACTAGTGCAATTCCAAGAAATATAAAAGATCTAGTCCGAATGGGCAAGGTACACGAAGAATGGATTAGTTCAAGCAGAAGCAAGTTATACCTATTTGATGGATGATCGCTGACTTACGGCTGGGGGTTGTAGATGTCGTGTCGATTCGTTGATGTAGTTGCGTAGATGTTGTTGTGGGCTTCGCGTGGAAACTTGAATCACTCAAATCGGACCAACAACGACAAAGAAAAACACGTTCGAAAATCGGTCCAGGAATCAAAGAACAGGATTTTTCTGTGATTTTTGCCCAATTTCGAAATTCCTTCAAATCCAAGATTTTTTTTCGACAAATTCGAGAAAAGTGTCTGAATATAAAGGTGGAGCATGGTCTTAAGCAACAATTTCATGGATCAAATCCACGAAAAACTCAACAAATCAACAGATCGGTCGAAATCCCTTTTGAGGCTATTTTTGGTGAAATTTTCGAATTTAGGGTTTGGTGAGGAATTTTTTTTGTGGAAAGGGGTATTGTGGGGGTCGAATTCATGTCAATCTAGCTGCAGATACCAAATGATGGAGGAGTTAACCTCTTGGGTGGCCCGATCTTCACGAATCGACAAAGAACACGAAGAACGAACGAAGAACACGAAGAACATGAGGGGGGAAACGAGGGGGGTCGATGGGGAAGATAACTAGCAATAACTGAAGAACTCGATCTCCCATCAACTAAGCCGCAACGGCCTCCTACGGGACAATCAATCCAACCGAGCTCACCTTTTCGGCAATCGCTTCAACACCCGTGGCCGGTCTACCACGCCGATAGAATCTCAAGGGTTAGTTGAGGAAGATTGGAAAATGCCTAACTGAATCCCAAGGGGAAAGGATAGGAAAACCGATGTAATTTTGATAAGATCCTAGATACACATCATAGGAGTAGTCTTGATACGGTCCTAGGTAAAACCATAGGATTAGCCTCACAAGAGGGGTACAAGAGCAAAGCTCAAATGTCTAAATTCATCTCTAACCCTAGATCTAGTCCAAGGAGCTCCTTATATAGATAAGGGGGTAGGTGAGGGGGTGAAAAGAGGGCTTTCCCCTTCATTTGCGTGCTGGCAGGGAGGCCGGCGTGGGCGAGGGGAGGCCGGCCTGGCTTTGCAGGCGCGCCGGCCTAGGGTCGGGGTGGAGGACGGAGCCCTCGGGTGGTCGCCCGGCCTGGCGCTGCAGGCGAGCCGGCCTGAGGCCGGGTCGCTCGGCTGGCCGGCCGGCCTGAGGCGCAGGGGAGGCCGGTCCGAGGCCGGGGTGGAGGCCGGTTGCCTCTGGATGGGGTCTGGCCTCGAGGCCGGCCTGGCCGGGGTTTCAGGTCGGCTTTCCTGCTTTCCTCCTCCCTTCTTCTTCTCTTCTTCTTCCTCGACGTCATCTTCTCGGATTTCTTCTCCAGGTTCTTGAGCATCATCTCGGTCCCGGACACGTTCTTGGGCATCGTCTTGGGGCTCCATGGTGGGATCAAACCTGAGCACACATAGGGTGGTTCCATGAGGTAGTGCATCATTCATCAAGCCATCGAAGGCATAATGAGAGAGGAGTGAGTTCACCTTATCGTGCATCGCCTTTGCTCTTGATCTTGTCATAGATCCACTTGGTGGAATGGTGTGTGCTCACAAAACCTCACCAAATTGCCACTACTTAGGATAACTTTCCTCCCACAAAAATAAATCTCTCTCACCTTCATAATGTTTTTCCAATAAGGTGAATCATTCACCTTTGTTTTCACATCTGCCACACTCTTGTGTTTCAAATACTTTGCCTTTATAATAGATTGCCATAACCCTTTTTGAGTCTCCAATTTCCACCACCGCTTACACATGAGACTAATATTTTGCTTATGTAAATCTTTTAACACCTAAGCCCCGTTTCTTTTGCTTATGATAAGTTCTTTTTCACATGAGATAAACATTTATAACTTACCAATTAAACCGTCATTGTATTTTTCTGAAAGTACGGAGACATAAACATAATCTTAGTCGACTAAGACTTAACATAAGGGAAAAGCTCCATATCAGGCGGAGGATTCTCGTCGCGCGTCCTCCTCCACGAGCACACGCCACGTGGAGACAGCGACGGTTGCGTCTGCCCGTGCGGGGACCTCGTGAGTTGACCGCCCAAGCGGAAACCACGCCCAAAATTCTCCCCGCGCTACCTCGCGAGTTTGACCGGCACAGAGGCTGCTCGGGACGCCCCATGGATAGTGGCTGTCTTTTTTGCTGCAGTTTTTTTATATATATGTGGCGCAAATTTCGCAAAATAATTGTACCAACTTTTTGCTAAACTAGCACAATTTTTTTCTGCAGCTGTTATTTGTTTTTGCTATAATAATAAAAATTGTTTGCTAAAAATATTTTCCGGCGAACTCAGATTTATTGCTTCAATAGAAGACCTTTTTTTTTGCTATAATTGTTTTTCGATTTTGCTATCGTAGTACAAAGATTTTGCTATCGTAGTACAAACTTTTTTGCTATAATGTCTCCGGCAAGGGTCTCCGGGGAAGTCAAATATTTTGCTACAATAACACTTTTTTTTGCTGCAATTATTCTTCGTGTTTGCTATAGCAGCACAAAATGTTTGCTGCCACGTTTTCGACTAGGCCGACTTTTTTTGTTATGTTTTTGTCCATAAATTTCTTTGCTACACTGAAACAAAAGCGGGAAATTGTGCACCAAAAACGGGGGTTGTGCCGCAAAAGTGAAAGTTGTACATCAAAAGTGGGTTTTGAGGGTTTTTTTGGGACACATGTCAGCTATGGGAGGGGAGGATTTGATTTCCCTCCGCTCAGCACGGGCCTTAACATAACCATGTGTACTTAGTACTACTAAAGTCAATTTGCTGCTAAAAAGATGTGACGAGAAAAGGTGAAGTTCCCTCGAGAAAAACTCTCTGTGACTGTAGTATACTGCAGTCTGAAACTCTAAACGCAGTTCGCTCGTGCGGAACGCCGCGGCAGTCGGCAGACCAGACGAGATGGCGGCGATACTCCTCCGAGCCGCTCGTGCCTCGCGGCCCCTCGCTC
Source organism: Alopecurus myosuroides (assembly GCA_028641055.1). Taxonomy (NCBI): domain Eukaryota; kingdom Viridiplantae; phylum Streptophyta; class Magnoliopsida; order Poales; family Poaceae; genus Alopecurus; species Alopecurus myosuroides. The sequence goes on along the minus strand of CM054059.1, from coordinate 216,259,134 downwards.
TCCCCCGCTCCGTCGGTGCAATCCCTAGCCCACTATCCTCCTCCGCCGCCTCTACAGCGGAGACCCCGTTCCCTGCCGCCGAGACCCCGGGCATCGCGGCTGGCGTTGACGACAAGGGAGGAACGGTGATGGTCGTAGGCGAGGAGGACGACCTGAGGAGCCGCGTCTTTCGTCTCCGGCTGGCGAAGCGCAGCGCGACGGAGGCGCTCGAAAAGTGGGCGGGCGAGGGCCGCGCCGCCCCCGCGCCGGAGCTCCGCAGCATCGCCCGCGATCTCAGCCGCGCCCGCCGCTACAAGCACGCGCTCGAGGTTCGCGCACTCCCAGATCCCTGCTCTCTTCTGATTTCTCTGCCTAGTTATAGAGGGGTTCGCGGAAAATTCTCGTCATGCGGTACCTGATACGATCTGATCCTAATTCGTCTGGAAATGGTCATGAAATGTTACCGATGTAGATTTATGTAGCAGAAATCGAGAGGTAGCCTGTTCACTGCCTTCTAGAATGCCTGATTGCTCTGTATCGATACAAACGATGGGGCTTAGAAACATAGTTGTGCTGTGGGGTTAATTTCTTCAATTTTCACAGGAAGTGATGCTTCCATTGTTTGGGCATTTTTATCCAAGAAAGTGCCAGTGCAAGTTATGGAGATGAGCATTCCAGTGATATGGATTTATGTGCTTTATTTTTATTCTCATGATATTAGAATGATTGGAAAGGCTGTAGCCTGTAGAAAAGCTCATATAGTGTTGACTCACAAGGAGATGTAACCTGCAATTCAGTGTCTTGAGTAGTACTAGGAAGCTAGTTATTGTCAGTTAAACATTTAAACATCTATCTCATGTACTTTATGCTGTGCTGTTTGATTGCGAGTGACTTAATCCACGATGTTGTGTCGTACTACATGATGAACCCCTTAATTTCATTATCTACAAAAGTTAATGTGTGGGGGAGATATCTGCTCTTGAGATGCTAGATTATATGAGAACACTACCGTTTGTCCATGGAAGCAGTAGGCATCAAGCTTCACCTTCTGATGCTCAAAGCATGTATTCATACAGCAGTTTCTGCCTCGAGAGGTAGTCTGTTCACTGCCTACTAGAATGCCTGATTATCTGTATCGATACAAAGGATGGGGCTTATAAACATAGTTGTGCCGTGGGGTAATTTCTTCAATTTTCACAGGAGGTGATGCTTCCATAGTTTGTGCATTTTTACATTACAAGAAAGTGTCAGTGCAAGTTATGGAGCTGAGCATTCGATGGTATTTATCATTTAGGTGCTTTCATGCAATTAGAATGATTGAAAAGGCTGTAGCCTGTAGAGAAGCTGATATAGTATTGAGTCACAAGGAGATGTAGCCTGCAATTCAGCATGTTAGGAGTATTAGGAAGCTTGTTATTATCAGTTAAACATTTAAACATCTATCTCATGTATTTTATGCTGTGCCGTTTTATTTTGGAGTGACTTAATCCACTGTGTTGTGTCCTACTACATGATGAACCACTTTAACTATATTATCTACAAAAGTTAAATGTGTCGGGGAGATATCTGCTCTTGAGATGTTAGATTATATGAGAACAATAACGTTTGGCATCAAACCTTCACCTTCTGATGCTCAAAGCATGTATTCATACAGCAGTTCCTTCTTATTGCGTATTCTAATACCAATAAAATGCTTACAAATGTGATCAAACAGTTCAACCACTGCTGCTATATTTCTCCTGTAAGAACGAAAAAAAAGGAAGAATCGGAGATCGTTAGTTGTGAACTTTGAATTTTGCAGGTTGCGGAATGGATGAAGACACACCACGAGTCTGATTTATCTGAGAACGACTACGGAGTACGCATTGACTTGATTACCAAAGTTTTTGGTGCCAACGCAGCCGAAGACTTTTTTGAGAAGCTTCCGCCTGGAGCCAAATCGCTGGAAGCATATACCGCACTGCTCCATTCCTATGCTCGATCAAAGATGACGGACAAAGCCGAGAGGTTGTTTGAGAGAATGAAGGAAGCCAACCTCCCTATTGACATCCTGGTTTACAATGAGATGATGACCTTGTATATTTCTGTTGGCGAGCTCGATAAAGTTCCAACAGTTGCTGAAGAACTGAAGAGGCAGAATGTTTCTCCAGACCTTTTCACTTACAACCTCCGCGTCAGCGCATCTGCCGCGTCCATGGATCTCGAGGTCTTCAAAGGAATTCTTGACGAGATGTCGAAAGATCCAAACTCCAATGAAGGATGGACACTGTACCGGAACCTCGCCAGTATCTACGTCGATGCCACTCAGCTTGTTAGCGCAGGAATTCGCTGGTGGAAGCCGAGGTGAAGATTAGTCAAAGGGAGTGGATCACATATGATTTCCTCGTCATCTTACACGCGGGCCTCGGCAACCTAAACAGGGTAGATGACATATGGAAGTCGATGCAGATGACCTCGCAGAGGATGACTAGTCGAAACTACGTCTGTGTGCTCTCCTCCTATCTGATGTGTAGGCAGCTGAAGGACGCCGCGGAGGTCGTCGACCAGTGGCAGCGCTCCAAGGCTCCGGAGTTCGACATCTCCGCCTGCAACAGGCTGCTCGACGCTTTCCTGGGTGCTGGTTTCACCGAGACGGCAGATAGCTTTAGAGAACTGATGTTGCAGAAGAGTTGTATACTGACGAGCAGGGCAAGCGAGTGCTCCTAAGTAAGTGGCCGTTCTCTACACTGAGGGAACAGCTGCCTGCTTTTCTATGTTAGGATATGAACCAATAATAATGGACTCCAGCAGAATTTCACGCTTAATTGTGGTTGTGGCGAATATATCTGAGTACATTTCCAGGTGTAGCTTGAGTGGGTGCTTCTAAAGCTGGAGTTGGTAGCTGATTGCATCCGTAGGCGCGGTGCCGTAACCTGTAGCGCTCAGGAATTGAGAGTGACACATGATTGGTACAACTGCTCCACGCTGGCTGGGGAGACACCGAACTGATCACAGTACATTTCACCCTGTTGTTCTTTGCACACTTCACGATATATTGTTCTTATGCTATCGCATGATTGTCATGTGCATTATAAAAAAGCTGTCACGATCCAGATTAGTTTGTTTAAGGATTTCTCGGCCTGTCGTCAATGGCGTCACTGGGCATCATTAGCCACATCCACAGCTTTCCAAAACACTCAAATATTCGCCAGTATAAAATCGATACTCGCCTCCCCTGAGGAGCCGGTGTATAACGGTCGAGTACAATTAGTACTCGCCTCCCCTGCATAGCATCGCATAGTGCCTCGCTAAAATTAGTCAACAAAGATCAGATCAGATGTTGAAAGAAACGGAAGGTCCGTCCAGTCGTCAAAATTTTACCCTAGTAGAAAGAAAAGGAAGGTGGGAATTTGGGCGCCGCCGCAACATAGGAGTGTAGCACACCACCAGACGCCACCGGCTCTCCCCTCTCTTCTTGCCGCGTGAGCGGAATCCCATTGAAGTAGACCGGCGCCGCACTGACTGTCCGCTAGTTTCGCCAGGCAATTCTGTTGCTTCGATGATGGTGGCGCGCGCGTTCCTCCTCCTCGTCGTCCCCTGCCTCCTCGGAGCCGGCGTGGCCGTCGTCGTCGCGCAGTCTCTGCCGGCAGCACCGGCGGTGCAGCCGCACGGGCAGGCGCCGCCGCCGCCGCCACCACCGACGCCGTTCGGGCGCACCATGTCGACGGTGATCACGGTGGCCATCAGCGTCTTCTTCTTCCTGCTCTTCTTCTGCGCCTACATCAACCAGTGCCGCCTCGCGGGCGACGGCGGCGCGCCGCAGGGCCGCAACGTCGCGGCGGGAGGGCCGTCCAGGAGGGGGAAGCGCGGGCTGGACCCGGCGGTGGTCGCCACGTTCCCGATCGTGTCCTACAGGGAGATCAAGGAGCACAAGATCGGGAGGGACGTGCTGGAGTGCGCCGTGTGCCTGACGGAGTTCGAGGAGGGCGACGACCTCCGGCTGCTGCCGCACTGCTCCCACGCGTTCCACCCGGAGTGCATCGACCCCTGGCTCGAGGGGCGGGTCACGTGCCCGCTCTGCCGCGCCAACCTCGAGAAGCCGCCGCCGCCGCCCGCGCCGCCGTCGCCGGAGAAGACGACGCCGCCGCGCCAGCCTTCGTCGCCGTCGCCGCCGCACGCCGTGGCGATAGCGGTACCGTCGGCGCGGGAAGAGGAGGAGGAGGAGAGCGACGAGGATGACAGGAAGGAGGAGGCGATGGAGCTGGAGATGCTGCGCAGCGAGCGGCGCGCTGCGAGGCTTCCGAGGTCGAACTCGACGGGGCACTCGCGCTTCGCGGCGTCGGCCGCCGCCGCCGAGCGGAGCGACCACGAGAGGTTCACGCTGCGGCTGCCCCACCATGTGCGGGAGCAGGTGCTGAGGGCGCGCCGCCTGCGCCACGCCACGAGCCTGATCGACCTCTCCGGCATGAGCCCCGAGGGGAGCTCGCGCGGAGGGCGGCGCGCGGGTGGCGGAGGCAGCTTCGGCAACGCAGGAGGCGGCGGCAGCAGCCACGGCGGACGGCGGTGGCAGGCGTTCCTGGCCAGGACGATGTCGTGGGCCCGAGGGGGAGACGACGGGTCGGTGCGGAAGGGGTGGGACGGGTCCACCAGGCGGGGAAGGGATGACGCCGAGTCGAGCAGAAAGGGGGCGGCGTCACCGGCGGCGGCGCGGCCATGATGCCCCAACCCACGGGGAACTTGTGACCGTAAAAAGTGCGTGTAATTTGCTTCGTTTTCATCGAGGATATGGATATAATTTTTAGCTAGCTACTAGGTAGAACTAGAACATTTGCGTGTGCTCTGATCATGCGGCCTGAAGTTTGCTCACTTCAGTTGACTTGTTGCTGAGTGAAATGATTTTTGTTCGATCTGCCTGTAGATTCCCTCCGACGGGATCAATAACCTGTGCAAAGGGGGAGATGAACTGAAGAAGAAGGTTCCTCTCTGGATATCATATCTCGACCGTTTTCCACTTAGAGATGACAGCCTTCTCTTTTGCGAAAGATCGAATTGCTTTGATGGAACTTTTTTGCCCGAGACAACTGTTAGTGGGAGAAGAAGAATTTGTGCCACTCCTTTAATCATTCCCCGGTGAGATTCTTACTTCAAAAAGGAGATTCTTGTTCGTAAACCGGGGGTTGGGAGATTGCCGGGGTTGTTTAATGACCGGGTGTCCGTCAATCTTTTGTTTAGGAGGGCTTGGGTTTCTCGGTCAGACTACATTTGTAAATTCAGACTACGAATGCAGGTGCAAACAACCGGGAGTAGTAGTACTTAATACTAATAATTTCATCAGCGGATAAGGACGTGGCATGGTTACAGGGGGCACTGGCTGGTGCGTCTCGTAGACGCTGTGCTTCGCCGACCGCGACTGGCCAATATTGTATCTAGCGGCAGCGCAGCGAGAGTCAAGAAAGAAGAGTCTACATCAGATAGTACCATACAACGTTTGAAACGGGTGAGGGTACCGCCCGTGTGGCGTGGAGCCGTAGAAGACGCGGGGCGAACCTACCTTGCCTTTTGGTGCAACGGAACACAAACGCAACCCGTGGACGCAAGCAGATCATGCGTTAGTTGTGAAAAGAATGGGATGTGCCCGGCACCGGCACGCGAAGTCCAAACGCGACTTTCTTTGGCTTTTTGTATATGATTGGTTTTCTTCTTAATGAAATGAATTAGCAGCTCTCTTCTTACTAGTTCTATAGACAAAAGACGAGTGACACAGCAGTCAGCGAATGAGAGTATAGTTTTATGCCGTTGTTCTCTAGAACGAGGTCAGCCTCGTTTTAATCTAACGCGAGGTCTCTTCCGACCAGCCCTATATGGAAAGTACCCCCTCCGCACGTGACCAGAAAGGGAAAGTCCTTACCGGACGCGCGCGAAGCAACCACTCCCGCACGGCGCACGAACCAACCACTCCCGCACGGCGCGCGCGCGAAACGATAGCTGGAAAGTTCCAGTGTACGATTACCTAACCCCTCCACGTCACGCGATAAAAAGCTACATCCGCCCGGGAATCTCTCCCCTCTGCCCATCTTCCTCCTCTCTTCCTCTTTTCCTCACAAATCGGCGGCGGAAAAAGGATAGGTTACGTCTCCAGGCCATGGTGGAGTTGGGGTAGCCGGTGCAGTCCACCGAAAGTTACAGGTACCCCCTACAGATCTAAAAAAGCCCGTCCTACCCCATAAATCTGGATGGAACATCTCCTTTGTACCCCCAACCACCCAGTTTCACTCGTTACAGTACAAAATTGTGTCCAGCATCGAAGAACAACCGTGCCCCATGTCCGATTACAGTTGCAACTCTGTTTTTTCAGGGGAAGTTCCATTCAAATTTGTCGGGCAAAAGGAGCAAACAACAAGCAGAACTTGGGGGGGGGGGGGGGGGGGGGGGGGATGGATTATCAAGGGGTAGCAATAACTTCAATCTTCTGTACCCCCGGGGGTGTCTTGTCCTGAAGACAGATCAGAGGCAAGAGAATACAAACACAAAAGGGCAAGCAACGGGAAACACCATCAGAAACAAAAGCTCACAGATCGTCGCATCAGGTACCCCCTCCACATCATGTTTTCGCTCCTATGTCGATGTGAAATTTCCATGCCTGATGCACATAGAAACAAAAAGCATCAGGTAGAAATTACTTTTTTGAGGGGGACAAAAAAGATGAGACAAAACAAGTTGAAATTCTTTGAGAAGCAAAGTATCATGCCTGTTTTCATAGTAGCATCTAGTTTAGTCAGAAAAAAGAAGGAGGAAAATTAAGCAAAGTACCATGCCTGCTGCATATAGTACCATCTATTTTCATATTAGCATCTATTTAAGCAAAAGTACCATGCCTGCTACGTATAGTATCATTCTATTTCCATAGTAGCATCTATTTTAGCAAAAAGTACCATGCCTGCTGCACATAGTATGAACCATCAGGGGATATATTCAAGCAAGTGGCATGCCTGCTGGGCATGTTTTAATTCTTCGACTGAAAAATTTAAGTGGTTTTTTTTTCTTGAAAACTGGGGAACTTTTGAATACTGAATGTGTTGCTACTGTGTTTTTTACAGGTGGCATATATGCGGAGTTTTGAATGGTGGTTAGGAGGCATTGATTTGAACCAAGAGGCTGAACCTGATGATCAGGATGTGACCAATTCAGACCATCAGCATATGGAGCTACGGGTGGAGAATCAGTTGTAAATGCTACGAGAGATGCAGGGGTGCTTGTTCACATGGAGCCGAGGCTGGGCCTTCATCAGAACATCACAGCGAACACACTGTATCTGGCCAGCCTAGCGGTCACACTGTATCTGGCCAGCCTTCGAGTAGTGCTCCAAATGTCAGTTCTGGTGTCCCAACTGGTGTTACCCTATCAACTAATGACAGTGACAGTAATGGTGAAGTGCAATCCACCCCGGAAGGTTATCGGCCACAAAAACCTTTTGTAGGTATGAAATTTGAAACCATTGATCTGGCGATGGCGCATTACAACAAATATGCTAAGCGCATTGGCTTCTGAGTCAAGATTGAGTCATCTAGAAAATCCGCCAGGGACGATGAAAAGGATAAGGCTTAATTTGTCTGTAACAAGGCTGAAAAAAACCATAAACTGAACCTACCCCTGTCAAGCAAAGACAACGCACTATTATCAAGTTGGCTGGTTGCAAAGCAAAGATGAGGGTTAAGCTTGTTGGTGCCAGATGGGAAGTAACTCAGTTTCTTGAGGAACACACTCATGAGGTGATTGAAAAGTTTGCTTTGAAGAAATATCTGAGGTCACATAAGAAAATTCCTAGGGAGAGAAGAAGTTCATTGATTTGCTCTGTGAAGCTAACATACCCTCTGGCAGAATAATGGAGATAATGGGTGAACTCCATGGTGGCAACAAATTTGTCCCTTACGATAGCAAATCAGTTAGCAACTACACTGCTAAGTTGGGAGAAGAGAACATGTTCAACGATATGCCATTGCTAAAATCAACCTTTGAAGATATTCAGAAAGAAGATCCAGGATTCTACTTCAAGTTTAAAATTGATGAAGATGGGGTTGTTGAAAATATTTTCTGGGTTGATAGCTCCGCCGAGGGTGTCTACCTGCTATATCATGACTGCATTTCATTTGACACTACGTACATGACCAATATGTACAACAGGCCATTCGCTCCGTTTATCGGCATCAATAGATATGGTCAGTCTATTCAGTTGGGATGTGGTTTCATGAGGAATGAAAAAATTGCAAACTTTGTGTGGTTGTTTGAGACCTTCCTAGAAGCTATGGATGGTCTACACCCTCTTAATATTATAATAGACCAAGAAGCTGCGATTCGGTCAGCAATCCTAGTGGTTTTCGTTGGAATTGTTCATAGGAATTGTCGATGGCACATTATGCAGAAGTTGCAGGAGAAATTAGGTCCATTCATATCGAAACATTAATCATTACGGTTGGAGTTCAATCCAATCATTGATTACAGCCTGACTGTAGAAGAATTTGAATTGAGATGTGTTGATATAATGGAAAAACATGGTGTTGCTGAGAATGAACATATCAATGATATTTATGCTCTTAGAGATATGTTTGTTCCGGCCTACTGTATGGACATAATTTTCCCGTCCCTACAGACTAGAGCTAGAAGCGAGGGTTTCAATGTTGTGTTGAAACTATATGTTAACACGCATGATAGTCTTGTCTGTTTCTTCAAGCAATACATGAATTGCAAGAAAGATTGAGGTTGCTAAGGACGGTCATGAATTTGTTGGTGAACACAAGACTATCAGAGTTTGGTCGGATTATCCTATGGAGAAACAAATGCTAGAAACCTACACTATGGCTATGTACATCCGTTTCCAACTAGAGCTGCGCAAGAATACGTCTTACAATGCAAGGGATCTTGGTGGAGTTCTGTATGAAATATCTCCTATCCAAGGTTATGTTTTTGGCTATGGGAACAGAAATTACATTGTGAGTTGTGATGTACAGAATGGCATCTACAATTGCGAGTGTGCCAAGTTAAAAAATGATAGAATCCTTTGTTGCCATGCAATGAAAGTTATGGTTGATGTGGGTGCAGTCCACTCGATGCCGGACCACTGCATCCTACCTAGATGGTCGCTCCCACCACCAGACATTGTTGTGCTGCCGGCTCCACCACAGGAAAAAACTACTGGTAAGCTATCGAGAAAAGAGATGAGGCTGCTCAGATTTGGTAACCTCTGTCAGGATTTTCCAGAAAAGATAGCCCGCCCTGCAGCAACTTCTGAGAAAGGGACCGAGGTAGCATAGAAGCATATGAGAAATTGTGAGAGGGAACTTGCAGAGATGAAAAGAGCTACATCACTTGCAGCAAAAAGTTAAAAAATGACACAATGCTTCGTCAAGTTCAATGCCTGAAGCTCGAGTGGAAGAAACTACATCTGGCAGCATGACATTGGGATACCTGCTGGAACAGTACCGAAGGACCCTATATTCATGAAGTCACCTGGAAGACCAAGCCAAAAAAGAAAAAAAAAAGTGTCCTGCACCTACAACCGTCTCGGCTAACAACATGCAGCATCTGCCAAGAAAAAGAACATGATGTGCTAAACTTACCTGTCCGGCTTGCAAATCAAGAGCAGTATCCGCTACTGCCACTGTTTAATTGAGAAGCCAGTCTAAAAAAGTTTCATGTATTGGTCTATTCTTTTTTGTGGTTTTCAAGTAGTCTTGGTGTTATTTCATTATTTTGAGTTGTACGAAATCATGCTTTATATATTGTAATTTATGATGTATCTGGCTGATGGAATTTATCGGTGATTTGGTTTTGATAAATTTTGGCTAAGACAAGCAAGCAACAAGAAAAAAGAATAAATGACAAAATATTAAAGAAATGACATTGTGAATGGCATTACTGCTGTAGAAAACCACACTAGAAAATGTGCAACTTATTATGCGGATGGCAAAAAGCTACATTGATTATGAAGGAAAAAATGTTATCATGTGCACGAGCTGTTGAAAAAAAAAAGAAGCATAATTACTCACAGAGTGAAAGAAAAAAGGATTCTTAGAGGATTAGCCTCCATGGGGCCTTGTTTGCTTCGAACCGAAGCCACTTTTCATTGTAGAGTTTCCTAAAGATTGGCATGTCCTTCTGGTCAAAATTTGGAGCCCTCCTGCCATTCCAATCTTCAAATTCTTCAAAGTAAAAAATCCGCAGTCAAACCCGTTTCACAAGAATGTTGGAGTGCAAAAGAAAAAAAGGTCATTTCAGACATACCACATAGTTGTACCAAAGAAAAAGAGCAGATGAAAAACAAAATATGCAGGAAAAAGGAGTTTAACTTGTAAAAGGGATCCAACACAAGAAAAAAACGTATAAAAAGTATGAGACTTACGTGTTTGATTGCTTTGGATATTCTATGACTTCAATCGGATATTTGTTTATTTTAATACTTGACTTCCTGTACTCAGTTGACCACACTTTCTTGATTGATGCAATGAGAAGATGGCATGTGTCCATCACGAGAGCCCCATTGGTTGCCAATGAATCAAGTATTTCAAACCTCTCTGCCTTCAAGTTCAGAACAACCAACCAATAATGCCCTGAGGTAACTTCATCTTCCAGAGTCTTTGGAAAGCTTTGTAACGTTGGGAAGCAGATCTGTTAATAGAGAAAAAATAATACAAAATTATGTACCACGAAAAGAAAAATCCACTGAATGCATAATACTTCCACTGAATACAAAAGGTACTTTAAGAGAAAAAATAGACCATGGACAATAAGAATGGTAGAGACTGGAACTATTATCTCAACAATTGGAGAAATAAATTTAAAGTTATCTCTTAATTAGTTAAACCGTTTAATGTACACCATGGCGCTGGGTTTTTTACATTGAAAGTACGTTGAGAAGTACATGGTCGGAAGATTTATAACCATATAATTGAGCTGGAAAAATTGCAGATAAAGAATTTCTTACTAATTCTTTGTGATCAAGTCTGTTGGGTCCATGAAATGCAAAACACCTCTTAACGTCTTTCAGTTGGAATCGGCAGTCAATCTGGTATTTCGGCGTGAGGAAGAAAAAAATATTTCAGAAACAAAGAACATATAAAAATGTTTATCTTGAAAATATATTTCGTGTTAGAATAAAAATTGGGTAAACAGTAAGACCCAATCAAAAAAGTTCCATCGTGTTGGCTGTTGATAACTTACAGCAATTCGAAGCGGCATGATGTACTTGTTCGGGTTTTTATTTCTGCAGTGATAACATGGATACCAATTTCACATACAGTGTTGAACAACCTCTTCCCAGGGGCTACAGAATCTGCTAAATCTCCGAGTGACACGAAGAATGTACCATAATCAATTATGGTCTCCTTGCACTCCTCATGCTTCGATTTCCAACTGTGCCTTCAAAACTATATTGTAAACTTCATTTGCTCCTCTGCTTACTATCAAATCTTTCTTTCTGTTGTCAATAAATGGTGATTTCTATTGAAATGATTGTTTGATAAGTCTCTTTTGGTATTAATGGGGGACAGGTGTGATGCTTGCTTTTGATGGACCAGCAGACATTAAAATTGTTGCGCCCTCTGTAGTTTGCACTTGAACTCCCTCTACATTTGTTTTGCTCTAGCTGCCTCATCATCAATATCGTTAGGTGGTGTGCTGAGATCAAAAGTGGGTGGATCAGGGGCTAGGCTGACTGCATGATTCCTTTTTTCTGACACCGAGCTATCGAAGTTAAGCCTCCTATTCATCGAATCTTCCACCACAGAACTTGGTGAAGTGCTTCTGTTGTTATTATCGATAGAAACATCATGTATTGGTGTTTTGACATCACTGTCATAATCGGCGGCTCTTATAGTTCCGCTTAACCTACTTGGAGTCAACCTTGTCATTTTCCGTGTGGGCGCCAAACATCTTGGAGGGGATTTCAATGGCTACTTTGTTTTTTATGGGACCTTTGGAATAGAGGTTTTGAGGCTGCCATCCATGCTCTAGCTTGTATCAACCTCCCCTCGGACTGCTGCCCTGGTTCTATACCTACTTGGTGAGTTTACTGCATTTTTCCTAAATTTTCCTTGCTCCTTGTTGTGAAGCTCAAATGTAACTGATTTCTTTGGCATCTTATTAGGCTTTGGATCCATCTCTTTTATTAATTTCTTCAGCTCATCCTTTGCACTGGCTTACACGAAGCTTGCAAGACTGTCCCCTTTAAACTCGTCATCCATTGTTGGCAATTTGAGAGCTGCTTCATGGAAAACAATGCTGGTACTTGGTCCAAGATCAACAATTACTGGGGGTTTGAACACAGGGATGTGGATTATTGGTTTTGGTTCAGTTCACATGTACTTGAACAAAGTTGCCCTATTTTTTCCCCATTCCGTGTTGTCACACTTCTCTCTTACCTGAACCTTGTCATCCCACTTGGGGTCTTCAATGCTCTGAGTTGTAGAGTTGTAGTTGTCATGGAAATGTGCGAATGTGTCGGCTGCATTTTTTGCTGTCAAGCGACATTTCCCTTGTAAACCTTCATGTACTTCCTTCCCTGTAACTAAAGCAGTCACTCCATCTAGATCAACCGGTGACGTCCTGGCTGGATTGTAAGCATGTTTCTTGGCAATCTCTGTATCAGTAACATCGACTCTGTCGTCCATCTTGCAGTTTGTTTTGTTGGGACCATCCTCGTCCGCTTGTTTGTGTGTGACTACACTCTTCTGTGCATCACGAGAGTGATCCGCTGTGCACTCAATTATCGAGATGATTTGAGGTGGTTCAGTGTTGAGTTCGATAGCAAAATTAACTAGCTAGTGTTGCTCCTCCTGAGACAACACCCTATTGTAATCGTCAGTGCTTTGGGATGGGATAACCTCCTCAAGCATTTCTTCTTTAATTCCTTGACCGATAGGAGAGACTGATTCTTCTGGTATTACATTGTTTGATGTATCTTTCTGTTGGTTCTTCTCCTGCGACAACAACCTATTCTCTTCTGTCCTATGTTGCCTGCTCATTCTTTGCAAGCATGGCTCCTCCTTGTTTATTACTGACGCTCTAGCTCTTTTTCTCCGGCGTGCACACCTGTCATATTCCTCGTACGGTGACTGCAAACTAAGATCTAGTGATTCTTCATCAAGTGAAACTGTTGTTTGTGTGTTCTCTTCAACATTTGCACATTCAAAATCTTTATCAGATCCATCCAAACATGTTTGGCTAACTGGACTCTGTGTTGCTATAGGTGTATGATGCATAATGTTGTCTTCATTCTTCTCCTTCACTTTTCTTTCCACTCTTCTTCTTGTGCTTTTTGATTTTCTTGACTGGTATGAATTCTAAGTTCTTAAAAAGCATCTTTGACACGCCTGTTTTTAACTGCCTCGTTGTATCTAGCTGATTCCTGTATCAGAACAAAAAAAAAGAATATACATAAACTGGTTGTAGAAAAAAGTAAACAAATGCAACAAAACAAAAAAAGCTTGCCTATGGTCCTAAAAAATGGACAAACACAAATAGATGATTATGGCGTGCGTGATCAAAAACACCTGCTCCCCCGAAGAAGAATTACTTCTCCTACTAAAAGGGTTGTAAATCTTGCCTTTTCTACAATAAAAATAAATCTTGCCTTACTGCCTTAGAGTAACAAACTGAACTTAAAAATTGTCAAGTAAATAATGTTATTCAAACCCGTCTTAATCATTTGTCATCGTCTAAGAAGACACATTCATTATCAGTACATTCCTGCTATAGGTTATCACTTTCCCTCCTCTCTTCCTTACTATCTGGACATAATGTGGTATTTTCTAGAAGAAAAAAAGACCTGAACACTTTAATGCAAAAAAGGACTAGGAAGCTTACTTCCAATGTTCGCTCAGATGGCGCATTCTTTTCAATGAACAAGTCAATCTTGTTGGCGTCTGAGAAAAGTATGTTGTCACTTGTTCCGTCTTCTTCAGATCCTTTAGGTGCAATGTTTGCGTGTCCTCCTTACTCTGTAACTGGTGTGTTGTTACTAGTTCCATGTTCTGCTGGAGGAGTGGAATTAATATTTCGATGTTCCTCGTGTTGGTGTCGTGCCTCCGCAGAATCTTGCTGTAATCCCGGGGTAGAAAAGACAGCTTTTAGCTGCACAAATTCAGAAAACAAAAAACATAAAAATGTGAACCAGGGAGCACCATATCTACGAATGTTGTTTAAATGGAAAAGGAAACGTTTGATGGTGATGTATTAAAACACAAAAATAGCTACATTACCGGAGCCAATCCAAAACTTCCATCACTTCTCTGATCTGGGCTTATAGCTGCTTTCACCATGGCGTTTATCCGAACGGAAAAGCTTGTTCTTTCGGGGTTGACCTCGATACCATCGAGTTGTAGAGAATCCACATATTTTACCTGTTGCGCGTCGAACAACAAAAAAAGACAACCAAAAAAACTGAAAAAGTGAGGATACTTGATTTGCAATAAGGGAGATTTTAAACATGATGAAATGTTTTGTATCAAACTATACCATGAAGTATAACATGCAGGATTTCATGACGCCATCGGCCTTTGACTTTGCATCTTTTCGGAGCATTGTTATAACAAACTTGCTCATATTTAGCCTGGTCGCATTCTTGATCTTGACAAGTGAAGGATATAGCCTAGGACTGATGTGTGTACCAGTTGTTGGTGCAATTACAGAGCACGTCGCGTATGTGATGAACATCCTTAGGTAGTTGCTGTCAGCAACCTTCATCTCCACGAGCTTCTTCTCCAGATAGTATACTGTGGGCTGGACTCTACTTCCATTTCCAAACTGGTTGTTCATAAACTTCATAGCCTCCGAATCCATCTCGCATCGAACATCCAAATCACCACGAGGAACTCCTATCACCTCTTGAACGGATTCTTCAGTCACATCAATTGAGCCTCTTCCTAGGAAAACAAGCTTGCAGGTGGTCGGATCGAAACAGCCCATGAGATACTTGCACAAGTCTGTCTGTGACTTGGAACACTTGATGCCTACAAGACCTCCGTAGCCCCAGTTTTTAATCAAATCAACCTGCTCCAATGACATGCTCTTGTACAACCTGACCAACTTTATGGGGGATGAGCGGTTGAAAGGATTTGAACAATGTTTCTTATGTCATAATCGAATAAAAATAAACAAAAAAGACCGTTAGTTGGTTCTCTCTGTAAACACATAACTAGCTGGAATGGGTGAACAAGGCAGCTAAAATAAAGGCTTACGTGTATAGTGTTTGCTTGCTCATTTAGCCCCTCCTGTTGAACTTGAATACTTGGGGAACCTCTAGTTGCCAATGTAAGCTTATTTCTTAATAAACTGAACTTGGAATGGCTCTTGTGATGTTTACGGCTGCTAGTAGACTTCGTCATTTTGGAATGGACTACCTAACTTTTTATATGCCAAGCAAAAAACAAAATAATATATGCGTAAGTAAAACGTCAAGAGAACATATTTATCTAAGTTATATGTACCCAATTAAAGCATGGCGTATAGGTCCAGGCATATAGTTGCACTTAAAAAAGTCTCTACACAAAAAATAAACTCAGTATAAAAAAAAACAAAAAATCGTACATCTTATGACTGACGGGATCTAAGAAAAACTCCGTCAGATAAAAAGTTCCACTTACTCCTAGATTGTTTTACTCCATCTACACACAAACAAGAAAAATAAATCCTACCATTCAAACAGCATAAGATTTGTAGAAAACTCCATTTGGTAAAAAACAAAATCCAAAAACAACTTATGTCTGTCGAAAATCTAAGTAACAAACTCCATCCGTAAAAAAAGTTCCACTCCATACTGTTTTTATTCCATCTATACACAAAAATAAAAAGATGTTATATCACCAACAAAAAAAACTCCATTCTTCGACAAAACAATCCAAGAGCCTATTCCTATGAGGGTTAAAAACTCCGTCAGACAAAAAAATGTTCCACTGAACCCAAACTGGTTAACTCCGTCTATAAAGAAAACAAAAATTTAGTTCTACCAGAAACTCCATTCTACAACAAATTAAACAAAAAGTCCCTTCTACATAAAATACAATCCAAACGATCTTACGTCTGCCAGACCTACAAAAATCCATCGGACAACAAAAGATCATAGTTAAGCTCTACACAAGAAAACATGTATCCCATGCGTTTTTAGTTCCATCTACACATAAAAAAAGTTCAATCATCAAAAATAACATCATGTAATCCTTCACGAAAAAAGAACCATGTCCTAGTTCTTAAGATGTGCACAAATAAAAATCACAGTCTAGAAAGCCCCACTTCTGAAGCATCTATATTGTCGTAACACGGGAAAAAATCCTAAAATCTGTTGGAAGGAGTTGCAAATCTACTCATCTAAACACAAATTGGTGCTTAATGCCAAAACCAAAAAAGCCTGCTGCCTGATTCCCTGTCTTTAAAACATACAGACAACACTTCTTCCCAAAAAAATTCTAAATCTCTGAACCCATCTACTTCATCACTACCCCCTAGGGCATGCTTTTGAAATTACATCTCGCAGAAAATGGAATTTGTAGACCTGATTAGCAAAGCTGCATCTACCACATACAACACACATCTGTTTATGCCTCTACTTTCCCTAAATCTCTCAGTCAGGACACTACTTCTTCAAAAAAACTCTATGATGAGACCTCCTAAGAGCATAGTCGGACGGCAAAAGAAACATTGTACTGTAAACACAAAACTACATCGCCTAGGAAGGAAATCAAATTCCATGGGGTTCCCTCCGCTCAAACGAAAAAACAAACTAAATCTGTGTTTCGTAGGGGTGATGGGGATGATGTGACAGGGCGGGGGCATGGGATCTTCCTCGTGGAGCAAAAGCACAACATGCAGCACGAAAAAAGGTCCTGGGGGAGGTCTATTTGCGAGGGCGATCTGGAGATTACCTTAGCGAGCTGGTCTCCGCGCGACGACGAGGAACTACCGGATGAGCTGCTCGCGGGGGGCGTTTTCGGTGGCACAGGAGCAAAGGATAGATCGGGGGGGTCACGGGCGGCGCTCGCATCCCAGCGGCAGAGCAACAGAGGAGGGGAACAGTGTGTGGGAGAGGCGACACGAGACGGCGAGGGGAAAGTGATAACGGGTGCAGTTCCCGAATTTTGAAATGCTTCCTACGCTCAACACGAGCTCGATGTCCTAAAAAACGCTCGAACCAGTCTCAACCCTTGGGTGAGAATCGCACGGCGCGCGTACGCGACCTCGCGTTAAGACAGCTAGAGGTCAGCCTTTAATAAGATTATGTGTTGTTCTTACTCACGAGTTTCTAATAATAACATGTTTTTGGTATTTGAATAAAATAAGGACATCTTTGGATTGCAGGATGTAGGATTTTTCTATGGTTTGCCTTTGTATCAAAGGATTGGTGTCATACAAATTTCTATGGAATGGATTCCTGGACGGGATCCCCCGACGTAGGCATTTATGTCGTTGTGTCCCTGACATGAGGGACCCACCATGAGTGGGGCCCATCTGTAAGTGACTGACAGTCAGGGTAAGGTAGGATCATTATGTTAGAGGATTCATGTTCATTCCTATACCTCAATTCCACATAGAGTTTAAACATCCACCTCAACCTCTTTTTTTTAGACTCAAGCACGTAGGATCGAGACAATTTTTCTTTGTTTTCTCATGCATTTCATCCAAATTACTATTCTTGTGAGTTTCATATGTTTTACAATACCCTGTTTTACATAGTCAAAACTGTGAGATTCCTATATTTTTCATATTCATATTCCCGTGTTCCACAATCCTGCGATCCAAAGAGGCCCTAAGAGCATCTCCAACGCGCCGACGCATTTCGTCAGGACGCGTCTGAATCCATCCGTGTGACGCGGAAGCACGACCCAACACGCGGACGAATTTGGGAAACGGACGTGCGTCATGACGTTTCGCTTCACGCGCACCCATTCCGGTCCCAAATTTGGGAAATAAATGCGTCCACATGGACGCGCGCGGATGTCTGGTTCGCGTCCCCACGGGTCCTGGTCAACCTCCTCTCCTCGCCTCACGGGCCCGCCAGTCAGCAACTTACTGACTCTTCACCTACATTCTATGGTCCTATTCAATGGACCCCGTGCGGATGGGGACTGCCACCGCACCATTGCCTAGTCCCCACTCTGCTCCCCACAGGCCAACACCCTGAGCAAACCCTAGCTACCACCTCCGGCGAGGCCACGGGCTGGAGCCGGAAGCCAAAGAACAACGGCGAGGCCAGCGGATCCAGGCGGTGGCCCGTTCCCCATCGCCAACCCCTCCCCCTCCGGCCACGTTCACCATCGCGCCGCCAGGGACGAAGGTGGTGTGCGTCCGCAAGCGGGACCGACAATATGTCCCCATTGACGAGTGCTGGTGGTACCGGGAGAACGCCACTCACGTACCATGGGCGGACGTGAAGCTGCCGGATAAGTGGATCCTGAATCCAAAGCGGAATCTGCCAGATAAGAAGCATCGGGACAAGATCTGCACACGCCGCAACCGTGTTCCTCGACGAAACCTTTCGCGGAGGACTCGCCGGCTTGGGACACATGGTTCCGCGACGATCATAACATGCGTCATCGGAGCTACTTCGTCCGTGCCCCAAAACCATTGCACACGAACTCGCCCCCGCCGCACCTCTGTGCTCGCTAGCCTCCACGTCGCTAGGACCCCAGCGACAGCTGTGCATCAGCAGCCCCATCGCGGTGAAGGCCGAAGAGGAGGGGGAGGACGATGAGGATGAGCGCGCCTCCCCTCCCAAGTATACGGGGAGCACTGGGTCTGGGGTGGCTCAGAGGAGTACCCAACACTGCCGCCAGAGTAGGAGGTGGAGTAGGCTGCGCGTGTCCCAGCAGCGCACCTCTGGAAGGCGTCGGAGTACATCGAGCTCGACTAGGCTCGAGGGCTACGCTCTAGGGCTAGGCCTCCGCCGGCACCTCGAGTAGTTTTTAATTATTTCCTTTTTATTTTTATTATGTAAAAAAGTGTTTGTGGCCCGCCCCAGTATATATGTTAGGAATAGGGCCTTCTACACCAAATATTAATATACTAATCTAAAAAAAAAGGTCATGTGCGTTGGGTACACACGCCCGGGGCGCGGACGGGGCCGGATTTTCCGGTCCGTTTCTCGACCCAAACGAATGAAAAAACAAAATACGTCGGTAGGTTGGAGATGCTCTAAGTGAATATATACACTAAAATGTGTCTAGATACATACGAATTAGATAAAAGTTAGAACATATTAGTATTGTTCTTGGTCAGCACTTTCAAATCTTGAGAAATTGTTATATATTAGTATCGTTCTTTCTAAAGAGATAACACTGGTAAGCAACTCACAAAAAAAAAACACTGAAAAGGCTATATCTTTTGCACACAAGGATTGTACTTGGCATGCCTTCCGCTTAAGAGTTTTTTCTTCCATTTTTAACACCTAATGACTCTTTATTCATTCGCAAATCATGGTTACATCCTTAACTAAATGAGGTGCAATGTTGGTGGGAGGTTCATCTAGCCAAACCCATTGATTATAATTTTTTTTGCCATATGAACCACCTCGTGCCCGCACCATTAGCTTCTCTATTAACATACAAAAACTCAACATTAACCAACTGCTTCTCCTTAATAAGATAGCAACAACTTTTAGAAATACACCCCTAGAGGAGTAATAAAATGATGTTATTATTATATTCCCAAGTTCATAATAAGTGTTTATACTAAATGGAAGAATTGTATTAACCGGGAAAATAATACATGCGTGGTTTCATAAACAACACATTGTCCAAAGTAAGTCTCTATTAGACTAGGTCATTGATTAATCGATGGTTACGGTTTTCTAACCATGATCATGAGTTGTCAATTGATAACGGGGTCATGTCAATTGATAATAACGTGGTGTACAGACCCAACTAAACATAGAAATTTGATCATGTCACTTAGTTTAATTTTTCATGTCTTTTATTGTCAAGTATTATGTTTTTTACACCATGATATAATGTTACTTCCGGGTACTCATGAATCAATAACATGTTCAGATCTAAAATCATGACACTCGGACCCTAGTAACAAGCATTACGCATAACAAGTTGTAACAAAATAACAAGTTGCAACAACGATAGATAGCACTAACAACAGATCCTAGGCTCCATGCCCTAACAATCTGGCAATTATTACATGAATAATCTCATCCAATACCTACCACATCTCTCAGCCGATAGTGGGGATTACTCACACATGGATGGAGGAATCATGGATGGTTGATGGAGAGGTGGCGGCGATGACGATGGCAATGATCTCCTCCGAAACCCCGTCCCGACAGGGTGCCAGAACAGGAACTTTTGATCCCCAATTGAGTTTCGAGGAGGCGCTCGGGTCTGTTTCTCTGGAATATGATGAACCCCCTGATGTTTTTAAATTAAACCGCTTAAGTAGTCGAAAGGGGGGCACGAGGGGGTGGCCGAGGCGGACACACCACACCAAGACACGGCCTAGGGGGGACGCGCCACCAGGTGGTGTGGGCCCCTCGTAGCCCCTCTCTGCCTCGTCTTCTGGCTCCGTGACTCTTCGGGTAAAATAGGGACTTTTGCAATCTTTTCCGGGCATTTTCCTGAAAGTTGAATTTCTGCAAAAAAAACGAGACACCAAAGCAATTCTGATGAAAACAACATTAGTCTGTGTTAGTTTTATCCAAAACTCACAAGTTTAGAGGAAAAACAACAGCAAAAGTGTTCGGGAAAGTAGATACGTTCTGGACGTATCAACTCCTCCCAAGCTTAGCTTATTGCTTGTCCTCAAGCAATTCAGTTAACAACTGAGTGCAATAAAAGAACTTTTACGAACACATTTGCTTCATATGATGTATATATTCTCACTATATGATCAAGTACTTAGGAAATTCATCATAAGAAGTATGCAAATAAAGCCACCTAATAGTTATGCAAACCATGAAGAGATTCCAACACACTAATAATAAGCAACTTGAATTATATTTATTTGCAAGATTGCAATGTTCATAATAAGATATGATAAAGTGGTATCTCGCTTGCCCTTAATTGTGGAGCAAAACATAAATGCCAGGGCACCTCTGAAGTTCAAGTGAAGACTAGAAGTAGATGTATCAAAGATAAAAGCATCAAAGTTATACCACAATCAACTGTGTTCTGGGACAATCACATTACACTAAGAATGATAGCTATGCTCTCGAGAAGGTTCTCAAAGAGGAGATGGTGACTCAACAATAAAGTAAAAGATTGGCCCTTCGGAGAGGGAAGCAGGGATTAACATGTGCTAGAGCTTTTTATTTTATTAAAACAGAAGTAAATTGATTTTTGGGCGGTGATTGTTCATGTCAACGAATGGTAATAGAGTTCTTGTTATCTTCCATACTAAACAAGTTGAGAGAGGTTCTGAATTATTGATATTAATCATTTATAGCATGCACTTTTATATAGTATGACCGTCCTCCCAACCTTTGCTTTCACATACCATGGCTAACCGAATCCTCAGGTGCCTGCCAACAATCTCATACCATGGAGGAGTGCCTATGTTTAAGTTTTTGATGTTATAATGGTCTAACCAGCTCTTTGCAAAACTAATGGCAGGAAGATGAAGCATGCAAGTCAGGGTGCTTAATTAGTATGGAAGATAACAAACCCAACTACTACTTCCTCATGAGCTAAAACAATGTCACAAAATGAGAAGTATTTTGAAGGTTTTAAAGGTAGCACATGAAAACTTACTTGGAGTGGCGGTGAAATACCACATATAGGTAGGTATGGTGTACTCTTTGGAATGACTTGGTTTTCAGGGATTTGGATGCAAGAGTAGAGCTCATACTAAGTACAAGTGAAGGCTAGCAATAGACTGGAAAGCGAGAATCAAGAGAACAATAATCGCCAGAATCATGTTTGCGATAGAACAAAATTAACGAGGCATAAAAGTGATAAAAGAACTCTGAGGAAGAATAAATCATCAAGGCTTAATTACCTTTTTTTTCAGTATTATGCATGCGCGAGCATGTGCCAACTCAATTCAAATGAAACATTCAGAGGAGGATACCACAATGTCATACCCTTTTATAAATAGAACAATGCAAGCAAACATTTATAGGACATGCTATCAACTATTAGTAAGTTGGAACTGATCATAAGAGAGCACGACCTACTAAGCATCCATTAAATAACATACACCTTACACGAACAACCTAAGTATGTCCACATGGATGAGTATATGTACAAAAATGAAAACAAATAGAGTTCATACCAGCCTCTCACCACAAGTTAATGGATGCTTAGTAGTTCCAATAGAGTCAGGGAAGACTTAGTGGTTCATTATTGCTTTTCACTTGTGTGGCTTGAATGAAATGAAATGATAACCAAGCTCCAATGGAGTCACGGAAGACTTTTGAACTCTGTAGCATAATTTACAAAACCGAAGACGAACAACAAATATTTTTGGGTTTTCTAATTTAAAACAAGAACAGACGGAAACAAGCAAACAAAGAAAAATCTTTTTGGATTTTTGAATAACAAACTGAAACTAGAAAGTAAAGCAAGCTAATAATAGAAACTAAATAAAAAAATAATGAGAAACAACAAAAATATTTTTGTCTTTTTGCATTTTGGAAAGCAGAAACTAAACAAGAAAAACAACGGAAAAGAAAGAAACGGAAATATGGATATACAAAAAACCGACAGAATTATGATATGTAAATGAGTGTCATGTCAGTATACCTCCCCCCAAGTTTAGGCTTTTGGCCTAAATGGAGATCAATCTCGGCGCGGGTAGAAGCTCCAAGCTGGTTGGTCATCCCTAGCATGATCGTAATCAGGCTCCCATGAAGAAGAAGAAGTTGAAGGCCCATAATAATAACCAGGGTGCTGGTACGGAAACTCCGTAGTGTCGTAGGGCTGGACGGAATTATCTTCGGCCCCCTCTCCAGCATCCTCTACATGCTGGCAGTGTTCCTCTATGTATGGATCACATTCATTCTCCAGGAATGACCATCGTTCCCTAATATCAAGGTTAAATAAACGAGGCGCAGGCAAATTGACTAATCGTTCAGACTTAGCTACTCTCCACCCTGATTTCTTGAAAAAGTTTATTTCACAAGATAAGTTATTCAAGTCAGCCCAAGTAGAAAAAAATTTGTGTTTTATCATGGAATTGAGATCAAGACTCTCTATGAGAAACTGAATGTCTAAATGGTGCGGTACCACACCATGCAAAGCTAATAAACGGGACGAAATGAGACCTCCACAAATTCCTCCTTTAACGCGGTTAGCAGCAAGACAGAAAGCTATTAAAGTACCAAAATTGTAAGACCTATCTCGTCTCAAGGCAACTGAGATAAAAGCTAAATCATAAGTAGATAATTTTTTTGCAGTCTTCCTAGCAAGAACACACTTGGCAATAAAATAGGCAAAATATTGAATAGATGGGAGTTGAATATTTTGAATTTTACCACTCTCATCTGAGAAGCTTCTCCCTTGGAAGATTTCTTTATACAGATCCATCAGTGGCTTGGGCTTCCCTCTTATCTTCTCACGCGATCCCCACGTTGGCACCTTAATGGCTGCACAAAAATCATCAAAGGGAAAGTTGACAGTTTTATTGTAAATTTTGTAGTGAACCATGGGGTTAGGCAAGGACCAACTGAAACTAAAATCATGCACCACATACATAGTTAGTTTTGCGTATTGGCTAGATTCACCATTAACAAAATGTTCCAACCCTGCATTAGAGACTAGAGTTTGGAAGTCTTACAGAATCCCTCCAGCATACATGAATTCATAGCATGGATAGATGGACGGTAATACACCCTCTTCATGGTGGACTCTCATGACTTCATGCACCTCCAATTCATGCTGGTCAAGTTTGTAAACATTCCCCTCCATTTCTAATTTTTTTAACAAGCATCATAAAAGATGATTTTGAAGTAACTATATGAAAGAAACTACTATAGAGACATGTTAAAGAACTAAACATGCATCAAAACTAATTTATCTACACATAGAACAAGCATGCAAGCTCACATAACCTGTCACCTACAGTACCAAAATACTCAAGAAATACTCCACTAAACAAAATTCTACTTGGATAATCGGAGGAGTCACATATCGGAGAAAAAATACCCCAAATATCAGCAGCAAAGATGGGCTGCGCAAGGAGATCGAAAATCGAGAGCAAGAACACTGGTTTGAGCAATGGTGTGGTGTTTGGTCGGGAGAGAGAGTGAAGTGGCAGGTGGAGGAGCAAGTGGAGGGCCAGGGGGCCCCACAGCATGCCCTGGTGCGACCTGGGGGGTGCCCGCGCCACCAGATGGTGTGGTGGCATGGTGGGTCCCCTTGGGTTGCCCTAGGTGCCTCTCTGCCCCATTTTAAGCGTAAAAATATAATATAAATTTTCTTGAATTTTTCGGGAAACTTTATTTTGGAGAATTTCTGGAATTTGATAAATGATTATAATCTAGGAAAACGATTATGAAACGATGGAAAACAAGTTCAAAACCAAAGCTAAAGAAGTTCTAAGACACTCTAATATGCAAATAACTAGCGGAAACATAGGAAAACATAGTGAAAACATAATTGGGGAAGGTGAAAACATGAGTAAACATGGTGAAAACATTGTTTCCTTCATTCAAAATCACTTTGTTAACAACGCTGATCAAGTCTTGTTACCAAACAATTTTACATGAAGCAACTCTTTGCATTTCACTAAATAATTATGTTACCTCAACTTTGATAGACATACTCCCCATCATGACAATTTCATATTCTTTCCGTGGCATTGGAATAGGACAATAGAATTCTCCAATCTTGATGGTCTCAATGTTTACAATTGAATTTAGACCATATTTCTTATAAATCTTCTTGGGAAAATAGACTGTGTGCTGTTTTTCAATAACATTAAAAGTTACTTTTCCTTGGTTGCAATCAATAACAGCCCCTACAGTGTTAAGAAAAGGTCTCCCAAGAATAATAGACATATTATCATCTTTAGGTATTTCCAACACAACAAAGTTAGTTAATATAAAACATTTATTAGCCACTTGAACAGGAACATGCTCACATATACCAATAGGAATAGCAGTAGATTTGTCAGCCATTTACAAATATATATCAGTTGGTATCATTTTTTCCACAAAAAGTCGCTTATAGAGAGAGAAAGGCATAACACTAACTCCTGCTCCGAAATCACATAAAGCAGTTCTAAAATAATTATTTTTAATGGATCAAGGAATAGTTGATATACCAGGATCTCCAAGCTTCTTTGGAACCTTTCCATTGAAAGAGTAATTAGCAAGCATAGTGGAGATTTCCTCATTAGGAATCTTCCTTTTGTTAGACAAAATATCTTTCATATATTTCGAATAAGGAGGCAATTTAATAGCGTTAGTTAAAGGAATTTGCAAAAACAAAGGTTTCATCCAATCACAGAACTTGTTATAATGTTCTTCTTCCTTTGATTTGTGTTTCTTATCAGGAAAAGGCATTGATTTTTGTACCAATGGTTCTCTCTCATTACCATGTTTATTAGCAATGAAATCCTCCTTAGTGTACTTTGCATTTTTAGTTTGTTTTTCAGGTTCCGGTTCAATTTATTCTTTATCAGAAGCATCATTCTTATCATTACCATTTTCAGTTTCAACATCAGAGATAGATATACTATTAGGATCTTTAGAGGTTCAGGAGATTCTACAATAGTTTTATGTTTCTTCTTGTTTTTATTAGAAGGAGTACTATTGTCTTTAGCTCGTTGAGAATCTTGTTCAATTCTTCTAGGATGTTCCTCTGGATATAAAGGATCCTGAGTAGAAACACCATTTCTAGTGATTATTTCATAAACACATTTTTCTCTAGAAGCATTAACTAGCAAATCTTTTTGCACCTTAGTGAGTTGATCAATTTGAGTTTGAACCATATGGAAATGTTTAATAAGCATTTTAACATAATTGGAGGTTCTCTCCATAATACCATGCAAATTATTAATAGCTCTAGAATTTTCCATTAGATGGTCCTCCACTCTTATATTAAAGTTATCTTGCTTAACAATATAATTATCAAATTCATCAAGGCATTGATCAGGAGGTTTCGAATAGGGAATATCTCTATTATCAAAATGTTGGGGAGTGTGTACCTCAAGTGTGGATGGGTGAGGAATTGGCTTACATAATTCTTCTATAGGTGGTATATTCTTCACATCTGCAGATTTAATACCCCTCTCTTTAAGCGATTTCTTGGCTTCCCTCATCACTTCATCATTTAATTCAATCATTCCCCTCTTCTTTGGTGTTGGTGTTGGGGTCGGTTCAGGTATAGTCCAATCATCATGATTTTTCCTTATTTTAGCCAATAATTTCCCAGCTTCTTCAGGAATCCTTTACTTGAAAATACAACCAGCTCAACTATCCAAGTATGTCCTAGATTCAACAGTTAGTCAATTATAAAATATATTAAGGAGTTCATTTTTAGCTAATTGATGCCCAAGCAGAGCTCTAATTAAAGAACACAATCTTGCCCAAGATTCAGGCATTCTCTCTCCTTCAATTTGCTTAAAGTTAAAAATTCTCTTCAAAGCAGCATGTTGAGCACTAACAGGAAAATATTTCTGAAAGAAAACATTAAAAAAACCAATATGTCATGGTGGTGTCACGGCAGATGCCATAGGATGGCTAATTGTTTGGGGTCGATGGACGCTGGAGGTGCTCGGGGAGGGATCACACAGCGAGTAGCCGCGTGTGGGATGAATCAAGCACTGCAAACAACCAGATCTACCCAGGTTCAGGGCCCTCGTGTGGAGGTAAAACCCCTACTCCTGCCTTTCTCTCTTTGTATTTGTGTGTCACCAAGTAGCCACAGTACAAGTTTGGCCTACAGCCGAGTAGCCACCCTTCTCTCTACGTAACGTGTAAGCTAGGTGTTCTCTCCAAAGCCGCGACCCTCACACAGGAGGAGGCAGGGCACCTTATATACTGGTGCCCAGCCGGATACATCCAAGAGGAAAAAGTACAAACATATGTCGACATAGTGTGCACACTGCACACCTCCGGCTTCTCGCTGACAGCTTTGGCTTCCTAGTTTGTCTTGTGTGGAAAGTCGTTGTGCAAAACCAAGATGACGATCTGTTATCACTGACACGGCCACAGGGTAGGCCCCCTAACCTGCACCGCCCTGCTGACACCCTGGCGCGGATAAGCACGCGCTCTACAAATGAACAGTGCACCAGTACGGACCCAGGATACGCGGGATCCTGTGTCAGAACGGCTCCTTTGACTTCTGGCCCGAGTAGGAAACCACTCCCTCTACTCGGACCACTTCCTCTACTCGGAGGAGAATAACTTCCTTGATTCTTTCTCCTGGCCATCAGCGTGTATGGCCGAATAGCAGTCGACCGGGTAGCATGTACCGGGTAGCCAGCTACTCAGCCAAACCTCTCCTTTGATCTTGCCTTTAGCACTTGCCTTTACCCTACTCGGGGGTAACACCCCGACATTAGTCCCCGAAGCTGGTAGAGTCCTGCGAACTTGTTCACTGGGCTCCTCCAGCTTAAAACAAATCTTGCCTTCGAACCGTAAGATGCCGAGTAGCACCTCTGAGTAGCCTCCACTTCTTGCTTGAGTCTCTTCTTTTCCGAGTAGCAGCATTTCTCTTCTCTCTCGCCGAGTAAAATGACTTTGTGAAATCTTGAACAGAATCTCAGCGTGGCAGAGCAAATCCATCTCTCCGCATCACAACTGGGCACGTGTCACGCCCTCGTACCCCCGACGCCTCGGTGCCTAGGATATGACAGGCCACGCGCCCATCACTGCGACCTGGGCCCACCGGCCCGTTAGGTCACTTCAACTACAGTTATTAGCCCACGATCTCGACGTGGGATCAATTGCGCCCGTTACGCGCGCAACCTGCACTGTGTGCGTTTCTAACCGGCTCGCATCCCACGTCGCACGATCCCCACGCACAACTGATCCCACTAACTCCGCTGGTAACGGCAACCCAAGGGGAGGGATAAATACCCCCTCGGTAACTCATCCTTCTCTTTCCTGTTCGCATTCACCTCTTGCCTCTTCGCCTTTCCACCGCCGCAGAGCACTCCGCCGCCGCGCACCTTTGCCGTGCCGTTGATCCGTGCGACGCCGGAAAACTAGCAATTCCTCCACCAAATCTCCACGAACCTTCCACCAAATCATCTCTTCTCCATGGCTCGCGATGACGACGCCTGCGCCAGATGGGCAGGATCTGAGGTCACGGCGGAGGATTGCCAATGGTTGGTAAACACCCGCCGTGTTCCTCCCGGCGTGTGGTGTAGGCCCGCGGACGGCGAAATCGTCCCCGCACTGCAGGAGGGCGAGTTCGTCGTCTTCCTCGCGCACTTCAAGCAAGGATTCAGCCTTCCCGTTTCGGATTTCTTCAAAGAATTCCTGAACCACTTCGGGCTGCAGCCGCACCACCTGCCTCCTAACGCCATGGTGATGCTCGCGTACCACGCCGTGGTCTGCGAGGCGTTCCTGGGTGTGCGCCCAACGGTGCACACCTGGGCGCGCTACTTCTTCTTCCGGAAGCAGAGTGTCCCCAAGCCCGGAAGCACGGAGAGCTCCCGCAGCATGACGAAGACGGGAAGCGCAATGATGCTGCAGCGCGGCTCCGTCAACCACCCGCGCTTCAAGGGGCTCGATACGATGCGCAAGTGGCAGCGCACCTTCTTCTACGTCAAGAACGTTCCTGCCGAAGAAGGAGTGCCGGTCACGGACCGGATAGGGCTCCCCAAGTGGACGAACACGCCGCCCACCCAGCAAAATTGGGGATACAAGCCGAAGCTGGAAGGCGACATCCTTCAGGTCGAGCAGCGCCTCGCCGAGCTGAGGGAGTTGGGATTCAAACGCGATGATCCCATCGCGTGTTGGATCTCGAGGCGGGTGCTCCCGCTTCAGCGCCGCTCCCACCTCATGTGCTACATGGGAGGCAGCAGGGACTGCACGAGGACCACCACATTCGAGCTGAGTACAGCGGACGTAGCCGTCTGGGCGCGCTCCATCATGAAGACCGGCCTCACCGACAACTGGCAATACGGCTTCGTGCCGTATAGCCGTGACAAGCCAATCGAACAGGTTAGCGCTTTATGCTTTATCTCTGCATTCCGATATCGAGTAGGTGGCTTTCCAGCTTAGTATGCTTAATCTTTGCATGCTGCGCCGAGTAGGACACCACTAGCATCTCATTGGCTTTATGTGCTTTGTGTTTGCACGCCGTGCTGAGTAGAGAACCTTAGCCAAATATGCCAAATATGCTTTGTGTTTGCATGCTACTCCGAATAGGACACCACTAGCATCTCATTGGCTTTATGTGCTTTGTGTTTGCACGCCATGATGAGTAGAGAACCTTAGCCAAATATGCCAAATAAGCTTTGTGTTTTCATTCCGTACCGGGTAGGATCCCTTAGCCTTTTGCTTAACTGACTTGTATTGCCTGCCTTTCTTTCCAGCACATTGACCGCCAGCTCGCTGAGAATGAGGAGCGCTTAGAGGGCAACTGGAGCAAAGACCGGGAAGAGGATGACGAGACCGCCTACGACACCCAGGCCACCCTCTGTGTTCCTCACACCGAACAGCAGGGTAAGCACCAAGTTGATGCGTCCATTCGGGATTGGTCCGAGGAAGACGAAGAAGGTGACTGAGTTCGCCTCTCTAGTTGCGAGTAGCGCAATCCCATTTCCTTTCCGCTTCTCAACTCCTTCTTCTCCTCTACTCTGCAGATGACCCCGATGCGGACGAGGAAGACGAGGATGTCCTCGACGTCGATCCTGTCGCTGTGGCTGCTCCTACCACTCGGAAGAGGGCAGGTAGCGGTGCCCAAGAGCCCGCTGCCAAGAAGGCCAAGAAACCCGAGAAGAAGAAGAAGGTTTCAAGCAGAAGGCCACTCCCTACCCGCAAAGGGTAAGTAATTTCCTTCTACGTTATATTCTGCTGCTGCTTCTCGGTGTTCT
This sequence comes from Alopecurus myosuroides, assembly GCA_028641055.1. Classification (NCBI taxonomy): domain Eukaryota; kingdom Viridiplantae; phylum Streptophyta; class Magnoliopsida; order Poales; family Poaceae; genus Alopecurus; species Alopecurus myosuroides. Next base: position 216,229,200 of record CM054059.1, on the reverse strand, counting down.
CTTCCCCTCCTCTTTTTCTGAACTCCCTTTCTCCTTCAGTGATCCTTTGGATGCCGATGCTGCTGCGGCTCCCGCCACCTCCAAGAGAAAATCACCCATCGACCTCGAGTCGCTCATTGATCTTTCCGAGGACGAGGATGAGCCAGCAGCACGGGATAGGACACGTGCGCCCTCTCCCGTGAAGGAAGAAGAAGAAGGCACCAACGCCGATGACATGGGCGCTGGTGACCAAGACATGGACCAGGAGCAGCAGGCCCGCGCAGAACAGAGTGCGCAGGATGCTGCTCAAGACGAAACCCCCTTCTCCCCCAGCTGCCTCAGCTGGGGAGAACATCGCGCAAGATGCCGAGTACCAAGACAATGCCGCTCTTGAGCGGCAGGACGAGAACCTGGAGCAGCCGCAAGACGAAGCTGCGGTTCAAGACGACCCCGCGGCCCAACTGCGGGTAGAAGAAGCAGAAGATGTGCGCCCTAATCCCGCTGCCGAGCAGCGGGCTGAGGATACTGTGGTGGAGCACAACCTGCAGGGCCAAGCGCAGGTGGATGCTCCGCCAGGTAGCCGGCCCTCTGTGCCGCCTACCCAGCAGGTTACTCCTCCTACTGCACCAAGCCCTCCACGACCAGTGAAGAAAACCAAGACTGCACCAAGCCCTCCAGCTAAGCAGAGCACACAGAAGACCGCGTCGAGCCCTCCTCCCAAGCAAGGCGCTAAGAAGACTGCTTCTCAGACGGATTCTGCCGGTAAGAAGGCCATCCAGTCTGACGCCCCAGTTCGCAGGAATCCACCGCGCAACGCTGCACAGGATGCTGCTATGATGCCGCCGCCGAAATCAACCGGGAAGACTGTTGCGCAGGGTGCGCAGCTTACGATTGGCGCTTCTGGCAGTTCCGCTGGCGCAGGCGAGGGATCGAGCGCTCAACAGCCGCAACCCAGCTTCCTGCCTTACATGTTGCAGATGTCCAAGCAGCATGGTATCAAGTTGAACAAGACCGAGCAGCGGATCGCCCTTACGAAGGGCGCCCAGGCCAAAGCGGTAGATTCCAAGTTGCCGGATAAGAAGAAAGCCCTTTCGATCTACTCACGCGAGGTGCAGGAGACTGAGATGCAATCCGAGGGGCTCGAGCAGATCATTGACCGAGTAGTCTTCATCGACCAGGTGTGGGAAAGCGCCGTCCATGGCAACAAAACTTGGGATGGCATGACCGTGGGCCCACTGGACCACTGGCACATTGACTGGAACAAAGCTGACATGAGCTACAATCCCATGACCATCTCCTCCACTACAAGCACACTGGCCGCAAAGCTATTCGTTCACCGCAAGGCTCCCGAAGACCTCGAACAGACATACGCTGTAAGTTTCATTTGCTTGTTCCGAGTTGTTGCTTGTTCCGAGTTGCAACTTTTCTTCTCTTCTATTCTTCTTTTTCTCCTTATCCATTACCCAGTCCCCGATATTCGGGCCGAGTAGACGAGTACTCAACCGAGTTGCCGTCTTCTCGGGCCAAATCTTCAAAAAACTATTTAACTCCTTTTCTTTCTTTTTCACATAATAGCCTCATGAAGAGGACAAATCTGTTCCGGCGGCTGCTCTGGAATCATAGCATCGCAAGGAGGCGCATTGAAGCCCTCGAGAAGGAGCGCAATACTGACGCTGAGACGGGGCAGGCTGCGGTTGATCGTGCCCTTCAACTCTCTGCAATGGAAGGTAAGCCTTTAGCTATTCGGTTAGTGCGTTTTGTGTTTACGCCCGGATTTGCTCTTTGCTCTAACTCTGCTTACCCTGCAGGCAAACTCAAAGAACTGCAGGAGCAGCACCAGCACTGCCACGTCTTCACTGCCTCCGCCGAGAGCAAGATCAAGGAGCTGGAAGGTGAGTTGCCGTCTTCTCGCTTGTTTTACTCCTTTTTCTTGGTTACTCTGCTCACCGTGCTGTTTCTTTACGCAGAAGAGTACAAGAAGTTCCGTGAGGAGCATCTTGATTGCCTGAAGCCCGCAGAGGTGAAACAGCAACTGGAGAGCCAAGAAGCAGAGCTCAAGGACAAACGCGACACCGAGTTGGAACAGTTGCAAGTCCAATTGAGGACTGCCCTTCAGGACGCCATAGACCAAGCCGCCGAGAAGGACAAAATCAAGGCAGCAGCCAAGGCCAAGGAGAGAGCCCTCAAGTTGGAAAACGAGGTGCTGAAGAAAAGCAATGCGGATCTCATGCTCCAGCTTGGCACTGCTCGCCAAGTCGAGGAGAGGCATATTGCCGATGAGGAGTCCTGGAGGAAAAAGCTGGAAGCGCTACTCTGCGAACTTAACAGTAAGCTCGCGCTTCTCTGCACTTGCCTGTTTCCTTCTTCTTCTATTTGGCTTGATTTGCATCTCTTCTCTGCCTCCGTTTCTAATCCTTTCTGATAGCATTCTCAGAAATCTTCCCTGACCTCTGCGCGGCTTGCACGCCTGCCCTGGCTAAGGCGGAAAAAATTCGAGCTGAGAAAGGACTGCCCACGAACACCAAGTCTACAATTGAGGACAATCTCATGAGCATGCAGTCACAACTCCACCATCTTAGGGGCTTGGGCACCGACTTGGTGTCCACAGCCTTCAAGCTTCACGCTCTGTTCTGGCCTCAAGACCCTGCGCCAGGGACCATCCGCGCGCTCTCCGAGAAGCTCAATGGTGTCAAGGCCGAGTTGAAGAAATGGCGTGCGTCCGCAGCTCGGGCAGGCGCCGATCTGCTGCTTCTCTTCATCTGCAGCTGGTACAAGAACCCGAACCTCGATACCATCCTTGAGGTTCACCAGAACTCGAAGTGGCAGGAGGATCCCGACTGCGTGACTTGCCGCCAGGCCGTTGCGTACGAGATTGCCTCCTACGCGGACACCGCCCTCTTCATCGACGGTCCCACCGAGCCTGACACCGAGGTGGAAGGCGAGGATGAAGATGAAGATGAAGACGAGGACGAGGACACCGAGTCGGATGACTTGAGTTGCTTCGAAAACACTGGTGCCAAGGATAGATCCGGGAAGGGGAAGGGCAAGGCTGATGCGGATAGCGACGAGGAGCCGGATGCTAAAAGCCAAGACGCCACCATCACTGCCGAGATGGTGAGCCAGGTTGCGGCTCCCGAGCTGGGCTCGTCTTCTGGCGCGGCCCTTGACGATGTGGCGCTACTCCGCACGCAGTCCATGGCCTCTACTTCAGCTACCGACCCTATGTCGATGGCCACTGCCACCTCTGAGCAAGCTGCTGCCAACCCCGAAGCTGATGCTGCTAACGCCAACTTGGAGAACACTGCTACTTCCAATTAGTTACCTCCTGAAAACACTTATGCTCCAAAACTTTTTATCAAATCCCCGGGATGCCGGGTGCATATGTATCAAACAATCATCTTTTCCATTGCTACTCAGTTTTTATTCCAGTTTGATGTTTTATACTTAGTATTTGAGCAATTATGGCTCGATGCCGGGTTGCATTATCATGCAAGTCCCCGAGTTGCATTTTTTATCCACTCTTCCTTTTTATCTCAGCTCTTACCTGCAACTTGTTTCTTTGTTGGTAGTCGAGTCACAAGAGTTCAAAGTAGGAGTTTCAAATACTTAGCCACTTAGAAAAAATCATAGTAACGTTGCCCACCACTTAGCCGGAAAGAAAAAATAGCAAAAAACACTCTACTCGGTTGCCACACGCTTCCTTTCCTTTGCAACTTTTCATGTGTTCATTGACTCTTTGGCTTGTTCTCTGGCTTGCCATGAAGCCGGGTTGCGGACAACAGCAGAGTCGCAGAGTGTCCGGTGAGTTTAAACACACTACTTTGTATGCTTTTGAAATTCTAAGTGGTTCAACCGAATAGACAAAGTAAAGCAGAGTAAACACAAGGAACAGTTTGGACGAGGGCATTCCCCGAGTTCAATTTCAGATTGCCGAATAGAAGTTTAACTCGGATAAGAGGGTACATACACATTTTTGCTCATGAATGAAAGCGACGGAGTAGAGCTACATTCCAGGGACGCTTAGATTCCTCTCCGGCTTTATCCGACCTGTTCTTCTGGGATGGCTGCGCGTCAACAAGATAATAGGCATCATTGTGTAGAGCCTTTCTCACAATGAATGGCCCTTCCCATGGAGGAGATAGCTTGTGCATCCCGGCTGTGCGCTGCACGAGCCTAAGCACCATGTCTCCTTCTCGGAAAACCCTTGGGTTTACTTTCTGGCTATGATAACGCCTCAAGTTTTGCTGGTAAACAGCTGATCGTGACAGAGTAAGCTCTCTTGCTTCTTCTAGCAGGTCAACATCATCTTCTCGAGCTTCTCTCGCCTCCGCCTCAGTGTAGAGGGTTACTCGGGGGGAGTCATGCTCTAGGTCAATTGGCAACACGGCCTCAGCCCCATAAACCAAGAAGAATGGTGTGTAGCCGGTTGACCGGTTAGGGGTAGTCCTTAGACTCCACAACACCGCTGGCAACTCGTCTAACCAACACCCCGGTGTTTTCAGCAGCGGCTCAATCAGCCTTGGCTTTATGCCTGAAAGCACCATGCCATTTGCTCTTTCCACCTGCCCATTGGAGACGGGATGCGCGACAGACGCGACATCTAGTCGGATGTGCTTATCTCTCCAGAATCTCACCATGGCACCCTCGGGAAAATTCGTGCCGTTATCCGTGATGATGCTGTGCGGGTAGCCGTATCTCAGGATCACATCCTTCAGGAAACTCACAGCAGTGGCTCCATCACGTTTCCGAATAGGCTTCACTTCAATCCACTTGGTGAACTTATCAACCATGACCAAGATGTGAGTCATGTTGCCTCTAGCCGGCTTGAAGGGACCAACCATATCCAGACACCAAACAGCAAATGGCCAAGTAATGGGAATGGTTTTCAACTCGGAAGCAGGCATGTGGATCTTACTTGCGAATCTCTGGCAGCCGTTGCACTTCCCCACAATATCTTCAGCTTGCTTCAAAGCAGTGAGCCAGAAGAAGCCATGCCGAAAAGCCTTCTTGACTAGAGCTCGAGAAGAGGCGTGATGCCCGCATTCTCCTTGATGTATTTTGACAGGGGGATGCTAACCCGGTAGGCCAAGCTCCAAGGAATAACCCGGCTCAAGGAATGATGTGCAGGATCCGGCTAAGGATAGGGAAACTTGTGAAGGCCCAAGCTTGTAGGCCCAATAACCCGGATTGTGGGTTATTGTAAAGGCAAGTTAGGGTCAGTGCGCCGTGTCCGGGTAGGATTCAGGGTACGCCTTGTAGGACAAGCCAGGGGGTACGGGTGCTTTATAAACCGACCCCCGGAGGTAGTTTAGACAGAGATCCAAGAACCCTAGTAATGTCGTATGATATCGAGTATCCAGTATAAACCCTAATCGAGTTATTGTATCGAGAATAGAGATCCGGCGACTTCGATTGCCGGCTGTTAGATCAAGTTGTACCATGTCTTCTCTTGAGCTAAACCCTCTCCCGAACGCCTGTGTCGACTTGCCCCAAGATCAGTTACCCCTGGTAACATCTGCCGTGATTATCCCACGACAGTTGGCGCCCACCGTGGGGCCTGCGTCCAAAGGTGTCTACATCACGGGAGAAGCTCGGAAGGGCATGGAGAATCTTGTCATCGGCGAGATCTACATCGACCACGAAGGAGAAAAGGTGGTGGACGATTCCGGCTGGGGGCCGGAGTCGGATCACCTCGAAACCGGATCCGTCGTGACAATCGGCCGGATCAGCGTCTTCATCGGTATGGTATGTGCTTCCAATTCGGTCCCTGACAACGTTGGATCTGATTCTATGCCAGGAAAAGCCACGTCTATCCGATCAGATGATGAAGAATCAACGGGAACGACATATCCGGCAGAAGAACCCATCGCGGAGTGGGAACAGCCGGAGGAGCCGGCATGGACCCCACGCGACCGGGTCCAAGGAGAAGATGACACCGGGTCTATCCTGGATCTACTGGAAAACCGGTATGAGGAGAACGGTGAGGAGGAACAGCCTGAATTTACACCGGATATCGCGCGCCGAGTTGCGGTCTATGCAGCCCCCGCGGCCAACCAAGGAAACACAGCCGCGGCACCAGTCGGGGCGGCTCAGGCAGTGGCCCAGCAACAGGGCGCGGTTAACGGAGACCCGGTCTTGACCCGGGTCGATGGAGAGTCAGCATCGGTCACCGGTCGCGCAGCAGATGAGGAGCAACACGCCAACATGTTCGGGTTTCAAGCCAATCGGACACCAGGGGCGGGTCCCTCGAATTCGCGTCACCCGGCCCTGTTCGATAATAATTTGATTTTGGATCCTACAGTCCTCGCCACTGTTATCACCCCAGAAAACGCGGCAGAGCGTGTTAGAGATCTGGACGTGGCTCGTCGTGCATTGGAACAGCAAAGAAGGCAATTGGAAGCAGATAGACAGGGGATGGCCACCCGGCGGCGCGAGCTAGACGCGTTGGAAACCCGGCTTCGAGAGGAAACGTCCAGGATACATCAAAGGCACCACACCAGGTTGCCAGCAACGGGCGGGGTTATTAATCCGGCTAATTTATTCATCACGCCTCAGGACCAACCGATACCAGTGGTGAACCAGTGAACCGCACCCCAACAGACGACAGCAGCGACGCATCCGGTGAACGAACGGACCGGGTTACCCCCACCGCAAACTAGAGTCACAACCGGCAGCGATCTACTGCCGCCGCCACCGTCACGATTCCGCACGCCAGGCGGCCACTACAACAATCCTATGGACAACGTATATGCGGCGACACTCGCATTGAATCAAATACCTGTGGGAGAGTCGCCCCATGCAGAGAAGACTCGGCAAGCCATCGAGCTATTGCACACTGCGGTGGCACAGCAAGCCAATTACCCGGATCACAGAAGCGGTATGCACGGGACGCCATATGTCAGCCAGCAGCGAGGGAATTTACAAACAAGTTCAGCGCGGCGAAGGGAAGAGCAGCAGCAAATGCCGCCTCCTCCCCGCGCTCAGGCAGCATCAGCAGCACATGCCGTCGTGGATAGTTCTAGGGCTCGGAGGGCCGCGGCCGGGTCTGCAGCGCATGGACCTCCCGCAGCGCCGCGCCCAGACGCGCCCCCCGCGGCATCACACGTTTCTAGAGCAAGGCCGGCTTCAATCATTCTTGCGGGACCCAAGTGTCTCTCGGACAATATTAGAGCTGAACCTTACCCGGAAAAGCTCAAAGAGCCAGGGAAAGTAGTGAATTATGAGCCAACCATGGATCCCGAAACATGGCTAAGCAGTTACGAGATGGCAATGTCAATCCGCAACGCGTCCGAGAACCTCCAAGCCAAGTTCATGTATCTGATGATGTCGGAAGGAGCAGCAAAATTGTGGTTCACCAATCTACCAGAGGGATCGATCAAGTCTTGGGAGGAATTGAAGACCGCATTTATCAAGCACTTTCACGGGACCTGCAGGAAATTATTCACTATTGATGATCTAGAGCGATGCGTCCAGAAGAAGGGAGAATCGGCGCGCAGTTGGGTGCGCCGGGTCATGGAGATACTTCACTCATCCACGGATATCCAGCCCAAAGATGCACTACAGGCAATGGCAAAAACATGCAAGTATATACCTTTAGTGCAAAAGTTAACTCGCATGAAGTCCAGTCGAAATGCGTCGGAAGTCACAATGGGAGAATTGATGGATGCGTGCAACAAACACGCTGCAACAGATACTACAGAAGAAGAAGTTGATGACAAGAAGACAAAAGCAAACACAAGCGGTAATGGAAGAACCGGCAACGGAACAGCGTCAGGAAACAATGGAAATAGCCAGAACAAGCGCCCCTTCGAAGGAGGCTCCGAGTTTGTCGCCAACACCGAAGCCGGGTCTTCAAGGCCAAGAGCAGAAGGAAATTTCAACGGAGGTAACCACCATGGAGGAAACTATCAAGGTCCACCAAGGCCGGGTAATAATTGGGACATATTCAGAATGGCATGTCCGAAGCACAGCAGGAATGGCAGGCCAGCTAACCATTCCCTAGAACAGTGCGCCGATTTACAAAGATGGAAAAATGAGGAAGTGCACAGAGCTATGCGAGGTGCAGGGCGGGGAGGAGGACCGGGTCCAGGGGCAAACCCGGGCAACGGCCCACCCCCAGCTGGTAACCCGGCGGCTGGAAATCAAGGTAATAACCAAGGGGGGGCAGGAGGCTTCCAGGCTAACCCCAAACAATTGGGTTAATATCATGTGCATACCACAGGAGGATCTAACAAGGACAAAAAGATACTGAAGCAAGCAGTCAACTCAGTTTCGTTAGCCGTTCCGAGGTACTTGAGATGGTCAGAACAGGAGGTAACATGGAGCAGAAGGGATCACCCGGAAAGAGTGGAACACCCAGGAGTCTTGGCACTAGTAGTCGCACCGCAAGTTAATGGGTACGAACTAAAGAAGGTTTTAATGGATGGTGGAAGCAGCATCAATATACTGTATTGGGAAACCTTCCTACGCATGGGTCTCAAGGAATCTCAACTGCAAAAAAGCTCAACAGTTTTTCATGGGATAGTGCCGGGTCATTCTGCCTGCCCCGAGGGAAAAATCGCGTTGGAGGTAGCTTTCGGAGAATCAAAGGATAACTATCGAATTGAGTGGCTCACCTTTGAGGTAGTGAAATTACGCAGCCCCTATCACGCGCTGTTTGGAAGGCCGGCTTATGCCAAATTCATGGCTAGGCCGTGTTACGTGTATTTACAGCTAAAAATCCCGGGTCCCAAGAAGACCATTACCATACATGGAAATCGAGATATAGCGGCTGAATGTGACGAAGGAGACGCAGCAATGGCCGAGCAGGCCTGTAGAAAAGAAGAACTCAAGCACTACCGATCTCAAGCAGACCCGGAGGATATAGCCACATCAAAAAGGCCGAGTACTGAAGGCGAAAGAACAAAATTCAAGGCAACGCAAGATGCTAAAATGGTGGCCTTAATCGAGGATGATTCCCCCAAGCGGCCCGCTGTAAAGGAAGAAGCCACACGGCCGCTTACAACCAGCCAGGTCATTGGAACACCCCACCCGGGTTGGCTAGCAAACCCGGTACTCATCAGGAAAAGATCCAACATATGGAGAATGTGCATTGGTCAAGCCAGACCGGGACCAGCGCTTATGAGGAACTAAACAATGTAACAGGCAGCAGGTTTCAGACGCGCTCTTTTCCTACCCAGGGTACCTAAGGGGACTGGAAGGTTTTTAATGAGGCGGCCTGCTGATCCAAAATTTCTAGTATCAATAAAGAGATGGTTATCAAGTCCTATATCATTACACCCTGATTACAAGTAAGTAGTATCCCTGCGACATCGATAATTCAGTATCATCAAAAGCATCGATTGCATGTAGGTCTTGGGGGTTGGTTGCTCAGGTAACCAACCACTAACCCGAATGACCCGGCATAGATAGCTATAAGTTATAAGGGCCGATTACTCGCAAACGAGCACGGCTGCAATCTTATGACTGGGCAAAGAAGCCAACTTTTCTTGACTTATCTTACTTAAGCCTGATGTGACTCGCACTAAAGTGGCATGATTCGTTCGCTTACGATTACAATCAGCCATGAAGCCCAATGGGACTTGCCTGACACTGTTCTCGTATGGATGTAACAACATGGTATCCACGCGAAAGCCGGCTTACAGTACAAGATAGTTAAAAGGGTCATCTAAACCACAAGTTTATGCAGAGTACAAGGCTAAAAGCCGGAAACTCAACAATTATCAAGCATAACTTCAGTACTTACACGGAATGGCTTTAGGTTTGCGACTCGGTAAAAAATAATTTGTTCTCTGAGAAAGGCCACACCCCCGTTACTCGAACGTTGGGTCATGGGGGCTGGGGGACTTCGAAACAGAAACAAACTACGTGGCTATCGCAGTTCGAAAAACCTCACCATCCGAGTCTTGGGGACTTAAAGAAAAGCCCACGTATTAAAATTCCTGGTCTCGGAAAACCGAGTCTTACAAAGGGAGCTAAAAAGAAAGCTGGGTATCAAGAACAAGTTCAAAAGAACAGACAAAATAGCACGATTATCAAAGGGCAGGGAAAGCCGCAAAAATATGTCACCGAATAAAAGTACATTACAAGTTATGGCATCGGTATCAGAAGTGCACAGGCGCACCATTGGCAGGATAAATAGTTCAAATGAAAAGGTTCCACGTGATTAAGGTATTATGACATCATCACCCTACTCGGCCTCCTGAGTGCGATCTTCCGGGTCTTGCTCCTGGGCCTGCTGCTTAGCTTTCCTGGCAGAACCACCCGGACTCACCGCGCCAGGGCGGATAGGTGGAAGGACGGACGGTGTAGAGGCGGATGGCCCTGATCTTAACTCGGCCTCCCTCTTCGCGGTTGCCTCCTTCTTCTTGGCCGAGTGATCAGCCCACTTCTCCAGGAGGTCCAAGGGCGGGGGTGCTTCCTCTGTGATAACTTTGCCATCGGCGTCATACGCAGCCATTAGCGTATTCAGGTCCAAGCTATCGGCTAAAGAGGTAGCCGAGGGGCGCACTGCTGACTGAATGGCCTTGAAGTCCTTAGGCGTAAATTTGGCGCCATCCGCCTTAAACTCGGGAAACCCGGATATTATCTTCGCCGGGTCAAGCTTCGGAAAGTAGGCTTTGGCTAAGGTCAATGCCCGGCTTATTCCAATTCGGCAGGACGAACGTTTCCAAAGTTCAATCCAGCCAGGCACAGTGGAGCAGGCTTGGACAAGATTCTCTTCACCCGGATAGGCTTCTGTGGGCCAATGTATGGCGTCCAATATAAATTTTGTGCCGGCAAAGAAAGTCCGGAGCACAGTCTTCAGGGTCCTAGCCTTGGCAATAGTATCTTCCTCTGGAGGTGCAAGGTTGGCACCTGCAGTTGAAACAGAAGCAAGAAGGCATCAGTAACCCAGAGTGGTGCATAACAAGAAGCATGAAGTTAGTCGGCAGACAAAAACTTACTCAGCAAGATCTGGTAAGTGTCGGTGATTTGATCCGATAAATTCTTCAAGTCGGTCCGAGCGGTGTGGCATTTCTTCTTATATTTGGAAACATCCTTCTTCAAAGCTTCCATGTCATCCTCAAGGATTTCCCGTCGTTTTATCTCAGCAAGAAGGCGTTGCTCGGTCTTCAGTAAAGTTTCATCAGACCGAGTTATCTGTGCCTGTAAGTAGAAAGGAGGGCAAGCGTTAGTGGGATGTTATGGCAAGATAAATTTGGCGAGAAGTACCAAGCATAACTTTTGCAAGTCATACTTGGAACTTGGGGACTAGATATGCAATATGAGATGACAAGCGCTTTTACCTGGTGCTCTGCAGCCATGCGCTCTAAAATATCGCCCTCTGAAGCCTTCATGGTGAGGAGCGTGTTCATCAATTGATCAAAAGTATCCTTACCCGTATCAGAAGACCCGGGACCTTGGGAATTCCGAGAAGAGGTTTTCTTCTTAGAAGGAGGCGGAACCCGGGTCATTTGCGCATTGGAATCCGACACTCCTTCGGCACCCAAGGTTGTGGCTTTCTTCTTCTTGCTCGCATGGGAAGCAATTGGATATTCGGTTTCTTGGGCGTCCGGTTTAATCGGCGAGGTTTGCCTTTCGTCGCCAGACATTATAGTAGTCTTATCGGCCGGGCTCCCTTGACCCGGGCCTTCGTCTTCCATGCCCTCTTGGTCGCTAACGACGACCGTGGCCCTGTAAATGTTATCAAGAAACAGTTAAAATACGCGGTCAGGAAAGGGTGGTGAAGTGTGGAAGAGCGTCCGGAAGGGGATCTTACCCGGTGTTCACCGCGAAGTCACAAGGAAATCCGTCATCAGACTCGGGAGAGGCTGAAAATTGTCAGGTTAGATGTCATATAAGAATAGTTCAAGGGGAATGTGCCGGCCGAGAAAAGATAGAATAGTTACCAGCCCGCCGAATGGGGGTAGAAGAAATACCCGGGTTGATAACGTTGTCACCCGGGTTATTTCGAGTTGACCTACGCTTGATCATGGGCGACTCCTTCAAGAATGGCCAGTGGAATGATGTCAAAATAACTCAGGTATATCATTAAGGTGACGCGAATTGAATGCGAGGAGGGGATATGAAACCTTGGAGGGGACCTCTTGAGCTTTTCTTTTGGATCCGGCTTTGGTCGCCGGTTCCGGTTCGTCCTCGTCGCTGGCAGATTCAACCTTGCCATCCGAGTCTTCCTCCTCATCATCCTCTTGTTCTAAAATATCATCAAAGTTATGGTTGAAAATGAAGGGGTTATGACGAGTTAAAAGGAACCAAATAGAATTCGAAGAGTACCTTCATCCGAGTGAACGGCCTCTTGCTCCTCTTGACTTTCGGAGCTAGGGGAGGCGTTGATTTTCCAAAAGTCGTCATTAGCCTGAAAGGTATAAATACACAGATTACCAACTGTATCAAGTGGAAAGAATGAAAGTAAAGGCGCCAAAATCGGGTTTTTACCTCAGGGGCCGGGTTTTCAAGCGTGAAGGGCTCTAACCCGGATATATTCCGGATCACTTCGAGTTTTTCCGTTAGAAAACCCTTGATGGTTTTATGAGTGTCGCCAGGTGCAAAAATGTTGTCGGAATATCGGAGCGGATCAGAAGGTTCTCCTGAATACTCGCACATCAGGTTCGTGCGGATGGAATTGGGCTGGATCCTAAAATCGACCCAGGTCTTCACTAGGTTGAGGCCGATGAGGCCATGGGCTGTAAGAGTGGTGATCTTGGCAAGAAGGGGTTGAATTGCCTCCCTGTCCGGATCAGGGGCGAAGGCACTAAACTTATCAGAAATGTCTAGAAGACCATCAGAATAACCCGGCAGTTTCTTTTGGCCGGGTGGGGAAGTGTCCTGGCAGTAGAAATAAGAGAGCTGCCAGTGCTTGACATGAGAATTAAGGGTGAGGGATGGCATCAGAGAGTTCTTGCGGCGTTGGATCGAAACCCCGCCGCAAGCAAGAAGCGCCCCATCACCGCTTTCGCGGCAGGGTTTGCATTGATAAAGCTCGATAAAAAGAGCTAGACTTGGCGGAGTGCACAAGTAGGATTCAGAAAGGACGATAAAATGGGTAATATTTAGCACGGAGTTGGGCCCGATGTCAAAGACGCGAAGGCCATAGTGACTAAGAATATCACGAAAAAAAGGATGACCCGGTGGTCGAAAACCTCGGGTCACGTGTTCCACGAAGCAGATTACCTCATCTTTTGTAGGGGTGGGCCGGGTCTCCTTACCCGGCACCCTCCATTGGATATTTTCCTGAGGAGGAAGAACTCCCAGCTCCACCAACTCCTCTAACTTGGCCTGTGTGACCATGGACCGCCCCCAATTGGCGGAAATGGTGTTGGCAGCTTTAGTCTTGGTAGGGGTTTTCCCCTGTTTCTTGGGAGCCATGTGGTTGGCCTGCAAAGCACAAAATAAGAAGAAGGTTAAGACATGGAAGTTGCAAAACGCCCAAGTATAAGCCGGATGATATTGAGGTGTGGTATGAGCTCCGGGTGTTAGACTGCGGAGCTAAGTTCAAAAGTTCCGGGTGTCAAGTGTTATGGTGAAAATTATGGGATCCAAACGGTGAAGAAGCTTTTTGAATATAGCGGACAATGGCTTAAGCGCCAAACGTGAATAGAAAGAACTAAAAAGAAGTGGTCCCGCCGGGTGACTGATGCCAAGGCGGAAATCTCGAGTAGTTTGAGTCTAGATTGGAAGTTCTATTTTCAAATTTGTGGCAAGGGTAATGATTGTGGGCAGTAGGAGAGCGGATTGGAGCATGCGCCTTATCCTATACGCGAGCTAAAGAGACTACGGATAGCCAAATTCGGCCTAGTCAAGAAATTTGAGGCGGATTGATCTAGATCTAATCTGAGGAAGAAATTAAAGGCTGCAAGGGCAAATTAGTGGGTGCAAAAGGTTTACCGGAGGCAATCTGAGTGAAGCCTTGCGGAGGCAGATGGCGCAGGCCTGATGTCCCTTCGCGGATCTTGGTGGGCCGGATGAGGATGCGCCGGTGGATCTTGGCGACGGCGCGGGGCGAACGGTGGCGGAGCGTAACCTCCGGGCGACGGGCTCCGGTGACGTGCGCGGAGTTTCCGTGGTGACGCTCAGAGAGAAGGAGAGCTCAGGGGAAGAGAAGAATGGAATGGGGGAAATGAGCCGTTAGGGTTCGAGTCACCCCTAAGGAGCTTTTTTATAGTGCAAATGGATAAGCACGGCTTGGAGAGTGGAAGCCGAGAATGGAGGGGGTAAACGGCTATTTATTTAAAGTTTCTGCGAGATGTGCGCCAAGTATTGAGCAAGGCATCCGGATAAAAGGAAAAAGGGGATTCGTCCCGTGATGACGGGATTGGTTATCGAGCATAGGATCTTGGAGTTATTATTATGGTTTAGACCCAGAAGTTTGAACCAAGGTGTTTGGAGGGAAAGCTGAGGTTATTGCATGGCCGCCAAGGAGCAAGGCCTAATTGAATATTAAGACATCTTAACCCGATCTTCATATACTCGTATGATCGATATCTTTGCAGGGAATAGCAAGCGCTTCAAGGAGATCCGTGAAGCCCAGGCTATTCTGGGGACTACTGACAGGGGGATGCTAACCCGGTAGGCCAAGCTCCAAGGAATAACCCGGCTCAAGGAATGATGTGCAGGATCCGGCTAAGGACAGGGAAACTTGTGAAGGCCCAAGCTTGTAGGCCCAATAACCCGGATTGTGGGTTATTGTAAAGGCAAGTTAGGGTCAGTGCGCCGTGTCCGGGTAGGATTCAGGGTACGCCTTGTAGGACAAGCCAGGGGGTACGGGTGCTTTATAAACCGACCCCCGGAGGTAGTTTAGACAGAGATCCAAGAACCCTAGTAATATCGTATGATATCGAGTATCCAGTATAAACCCTAATCGAGTTATTGTATCGAGAATAGAGATCCGGCGACTTCGATTGCCGGCTGTTAGATCAAGTTGTACCATGTCTTCTCTTGAGCTAAACCCTCTCCCGAACGCCTGTGTCGACTTGCCCCAAGATCAGTTACCCCTGGTAACATCTGCCGTGATTATCCCACGACATATTTCCACCAAAATTTATTCTCCTTCTTCCGGTTCCACACAGCGTTGCAACACGCCAGTGGGACTTCTCTTATGCAGCGCTTCTCTGAAAATGGTGTAGCCCTTGGATCTTCTCTGAATTTTCCTTGCGGTAACCTCATCATCTGGCAGGGTACCGTCCTTTAGAAAGGATAATATAGGCATAGCCCAACTCAATGTTTCCCGTGCGGGAAACACTGGTTCGTCCACTTCCATCGGAACAGCCACCACTGCGTCTTTTTCTGAGTTGGGGTTGATTCTCTGCAGCCCCGAACGGTTTGCAAGGACTTCCTCAATGAACGCGACAGTCCCCGAGTTGAGAGGGGCAGTCCCCGAGTAAGGAGGGGCAGTCCCCGGGTTGCAGGCGCCAGTCCCCGGGATGGAGACTGCAGTCCCCGGGTCCTCCTTTGCACCTTCCCAGTCAATCTCCATTGCAACTGCTTCTTCACTAGGCAGAGAAGGAACGAAAATGGACTCCGAGTTGGGGGATGGCTTGATGGATGGCTTTCTCAAATGCTCCAAGGAAATCCCAACCGGGATGTACTGCCGAGAAGACCCCAACTTGGACAGTTCATCCGCTGCTTCATTCTCTGCTCGGTGGATGTGTTGGAACTCGCAGCCTTCAAAGAATCCCGTCATGGTTTGGACTAGGAAGTGGTATGACGCCATGTTGGCATCCAGAGCATCCCAAGTACCAGAAACTTGCTGCACAACCAGATCCGAGTCGCCATAGCATATGATGCGCTGCACACCAACTTCCTTGGCTACCTTCAAACCATGCACCACGGCCTCATACTCTGCAACATTGTTGGACGCCTTGAAGTGGATTTGCAGCACATATTTGAGTTGATCTCGCTTGGGTGACGTAAGCACTATGCCAGCGCCAAGGCCTTCCTTCACTTTGGAGCCATCGAAATGCATCTTCTAGTAATTAGACACCGGAGTAGGAGGCTCATACTGCACCTCAGCCCAATCCACAAGAAATTCCGCCAGAATCTGAGACTTGATGGCTTCTCTTCTCACATACGCGGGAGCGTACGCGGCCAGCTCGATTGCCCACGTGGCTACTCTGCCACTTGCTTCCATGTTTCCCATGATATCCGAGATGGGAGCTGAACTCACCACGGTGATGGGATGTTCTTGGAAATAGTGCTTTAGCTTCTTGGCGCCCAGGTACACGCCGTAAGTCATCTTTTGGTAGTGCGGGTAGTTCTGTTTGGAGCTGGACAACACCTCACTGAGATAATACACTGGCCGATGCACACTTTTTCCTTCCTCTTCTCGCTCCACCACAATCACCGCGCTGACTACCCGGTTGGTAGCAGCAATATATAGCAGCATTGGTTCTTTGGGTAGCGGACTAGACAAGATGGGAGCGCTACCCAGCATTGCTTTCAGCTCATTGAATGCCACATCAGCTTGTGGTGTCCAGACGAACTTGTCGCTTTTCTACATCAATTGATACAAAGGCAGGGCCTTCGCCCATTCTGCCCAAGAAACGACTCAGAGATGCCAAGCAACCAGTGAATTTTTGCACATCCTTCAGGGAGCTCGGCAAAGACATGCTCTCAATAGCTTTTATCTTTGAAGGATTGGCCTCAATGTCCCGACTGGATACCAAGAAGCCGAGTAGCTTGCCAGCCGGGACGCCAAAGGTGCATTTACTCGGGTTCAGCTTCATCTTATACTTGCGCAAGTTAGCAAAAGTTTCCTCAAGGTCACTAAGCAGAGTATGTGTTTTATTCGTTTTGATGACAATGTCATCTACGTACACCTGCACATTTTTGCCGAGTTGATCATGCAAGCATTTCTGCATGCATCTCTGATAGGTAGCACCCGCATTCCGCAACCCAAAGCACATGACACGATAGCAATAAGCCCCGTACGGGGTAATGAAAGCAGTCTTTATTTGATCAGCAGGGTTGAGAGCTATCTGATGAAAACCAGAGTAGGCATCTATGAAAGACAAAAGCTCAAAACCAGCAGTGGAATCGATCACCTGATCGATGCGGGGTAGCGGAAAGGGATCCTTGGGACAGGCCTTGATCAAGTCGGTGTAGTCGACGCACATGCGCCATGCGGTAGCGGCCTTGGGGTCCTCCTTCTTATTCTCAACCATGACCGGGTTGGCTAGCCAATCCGGATGCAACACCTCCATGATGAAATTGCTTATCAGCATCTTGGTGATCTGATCCCCGATGGCCTTTCTTCTCTCATCTCCGAAGCGGCGCATAGCCTGCTTCACTGGTTTGGCGTCAGGACGCACATGTAGCGAGTGCTCAACCAACTCCCTCGGGACACTTGGTAAATCCTCATTGGACCAGGCGAACACGTCCTGATTCTCACGGAGGAAGTGGATGAGCTCGCTTTCCTATTTCTCCCCCAACCCTGAGCCAATGATGGCAACACGGTCGGGGAACTCAGGGTCGACCTGGATCTTCTTCGTCTCCTGGGATGCCTGGAACGCCGTCCCGTGCTGGGAACTCGGCATGCCAGGCGCACCACCTTGCGCGCATTGCGCCATAGCCACCACCTCGTACATCTTCTTCTTTTCGGCAGCAATCACCATAGACTCCGCCAACTGAGAACCAGCAGAGGCACACTCCATAGACTTCTTGTAATCACCAGAGATGGTGATCTCGCCATTGGGACCAGGAATCTTCATCTTCAAATATGCAGCATGAGTAGAGGCCATGAACTTGCTCAGAGCAGGCCTACCGAGTAGGGTGTGATAGGGGCTCTGGTAATCAACTACCTCGAACTGCAGGTTCTCTGTGCGACAGTTTTCCCTGGTACCGAATAGCACGTCTATCCACACTCGTCCAATTGGAGAACAAGAAACTCCCGGCACAATGCCGTGGAAAGTGGTCTTGCTGGGTAGCAGCATGTTCTCGGCCATACCGAGCTTCGTAAGCGTGTCTCTGTACACAATGTTGATGTTGCTGCCGTTGTCGATCAGTACCTTGCTGAACCTCACGTTCTTCTGAGTACCCAAGAAGGTGGGATCCACCACCAAGGCGTAGCTACCCGGGTTGGGCATCACCTTAGGATGATCCGCTCTGGACCACATGATCTCTTGGTTGCACCAGTGCAGGTAGTGAGGAATAGCAGGGATCACAGCATTGACTTCCATGGCACGCCTGTGCTGAGACTGCTTGTCGACGGGCTCAGAGGTGAAGATCATGTAGCTCTCATGATGCTCCTGGTACTGGTTGCGGCCTCCATCGCCATTGTTACCATTGTTGTTGTTACCTCTGTTGTTGTTACCTCTGTTGTTGTTGCGGTTGCGGTCGTTGTTGTTTTTGTTGTTGCGGTAGCCATCGTTGTTGAAGTAGCGGTTGGCTCCTAAAGCCACCTGGTTCACATTCTCTCTTCTCGGGAAAGCTGGAGGCCGGGCAGCCGATGCGCGAGCAGGCTGCACAATGGCATTCGCAGCTGGCAGAGGAGGAGGAGGAGGCATGCCCTCATTCTTGATCTCTTCCCACCAACTGCACTGCCGAGTAGTGTGGTTGGCGGGTCTAGCGGGATGCCGAGTATGGAAGCTGCATGAGCCATCCTTCATGTCCTTGAAGACAAAGTTCTGAACAGGACCCGAGTTACCGCTACCCTGCTGGGGAGTGTTGTACGGCTTCTTGATGCCTTGGCCCTGATTCTGGTTCTGCCCGTACTGGGCTCCAGCAGTTTTTGGCCTCTGGCTACTCCCAACTCCGGTAGCCACAACATTCACCTCCTCAGGATCGTACCGGGTATCAATCCGGTCACCTCTGCGCTTGTTGCGGAACTCATTGCGCTTGTTGTTGTTGTAGCTCCTTCTCGGCTCAGCAGCATCAAGAAGAGGCTGAGTTGGGTCACCGAGTGCGTACTGATCCGCAATCCGGATGGTCTCAGCGAGAGTACTCGGCATCTCTCTCTGCAGCCTTTGCCACAACATGCTACCATGCCTGCAGCCCTGCGCAAACCAAGTGATGGCCTGGGCCTCGTTCACACCTTCACAGGTGTTCCTCAGAGTACTCCACCGAGTAAGATACTCTCGGTCCGTCTCCTCTTCCCGCTGCCTGCAAGCGGATAGCTGCTGCGGCCTATTCGGCCTCTGGTAGGTGCTGGTGAAATTGCTGACAAAGGCCTCCGCGAAGTCAAGCCAGCAGTTGATGTTGTGCTTGGGCAGGTTGTTGAGCCAAGTTCTTGCTGGTCCTTCTAGCATCTGCGGGATGTACCGCACGGCCCATCTCCGGTTGCCGCCTGCAATGTGCACGGTTGTGACATAGTCATTAAGCGAGTCTTCCGGCTTGGTGCTGCCGTTATAGCACTTGGTCCCCCTAGCGAGCTGGAACTGCTTCACAGATGGCTCTGTCATGATGCGTGGGCCAAAGCATTCTGGGCCAGGCGACCCCTTGCTCTCGAGTTGCACGGATAGGTTAATCCGGTCCAGCTTGTGCCTGGCATCACTAGGCTCCAGCACACGCTCACCCACGCGATCCATGATATCATAGCCAGCCAACCCCATAGCTGAGTAGCCATCATCATATCTGTCCACCTGCACGACTGCAGGTTGCTCCACCGGGTTGGCGGCTGGCGCGATCGCACGTGGCTGCGGTCTCTGCCGAGTAGGCTGAGCAACCTGATGCTGAGAAGGGCCTGGGCGATCTCCATTTCGCGCCTGGCTATGAGCTTTATGGGTTTGATAGCCTGCTCCTGCAGTGTTGTGTTTTTGACCGGACTGTCGCGGCACAGCGTGCTATTTCGCGGCGACAGCCGGGTCGTACACCTGCATCTGCCTGTCTCTGCCAGAGTACCCACTCCGGTCCTTCTCACGGCTGGGATGCGGTGATGAGGCCTGATCGTTAGATCTGGCCGCATGCGAATGCACCACCTGACAAGCTCCAGCACCCGGATTGGCTTTCCGGAACTCCTCGTTCTGCCTAGCAGCCTCTAGCACTAGCTCATTGAGCCTCTCCTGCTGCCTAATGCGCGCGTCCCAGCGAGATGCGGCAACTCAGCAGCTACAGCCTCAGCAGCTCTAAGGGTTTTGGCGGGGGTGCTGTATTTGGGTCTGGTGGTGGCGGTGTTTTGGCTATCAGCTTGGCCAGCAGTTTCACCAACTGCTGCCATCTCGGTGCCTAGGTTGCGGCGCGTAGCACCTGCCTTGGCAGGCCTCCTAACTACAGGCGTAAAGCCGTGAGCTCTGTTGTACTCGTTTTGGTCCAGGTTAAGCTCGAGCCTAACCTTTTCCAACTCCAGCTGCTCGGCGAGCAGCGCCTGGCGCTGCTGGTCGATCTGCGCCCTCATGGCCATAAGCCCGGTATCGTCGATGTCGTGGAAGGAGGGATGTAGCCCGGGAGGTTCTGGGGCAGCTCGTAGGGCTTGTGCATTCTCGGGAGCTCTCTTGGGCTAGCGAGTTCCTCAACGACTGCCGCGGATGCAGCTGCGCCCTTCCCGGCAGCGATAGCCGGGCCGGTCATCAGCACTTCCACGCTGTCCGCAGAACAGCCAGTTGGCTTTCCGCGTGCAGCGATGACAGCAGGGGGATATTCCGCGACGTGCACCTGCTCGGGGTACTCGTGGACGATGGTGGTGGCGACGTAGACGAGGTGCGAGCCGAAGGAGAGCACCGTGCCGCCCTCTGGCATGGCCCTGCCGCCGAAATCGCCGGCGTTGTCGATGACGAAGTCGAAGGAGCCAAATCTGTGGACAAGGCCACAGACCACGCGCTCCCCAGTAGCAGAAATGGATCCCGTCCGAACGTGAACTCCAGCCAGCGCCGCTGGTTGCCCCACGGTGGGCGCCAACTGTCGTGGTGGTGTCACGGCAGATGCCATAGGATGGCTAATTGTTTGGGGTCGATGGACGCTAGAGGTGCTCGGGGAGGGATCACACAGCGAGTAGCCGCGTGTGGGATGAATCAAGCACTGCAAACAACCAGATCTACCCAGGTTCAGGGCCCTCGTGTGGAGGTAAAACCCCTACTCCTGCCTTTCTCTCTTTGTATTTGTGTGTCACCGAGTAGCCACAGTACAAATTTGGCTTACAGCCGAGTAGCCACCCTTCTCTCTACGTAACGTGTAAGCTAGGTGTTCTCTCCAAAGCCGCGACCCTCACAGAGGAGGAGGCAGGGCACCTTATATACTGGTGCCCAGCCGGATACATCCAAGAGGGAAAAGTACAAACAGATGTCGACATAGTGTGCACACTGCACACCTCCGGCTTCTCGCTGACAGCTTTGGCTTCCTAGTTTGTCTTGTGTGGAAAGTCGTTGTGCAAAACCAAGATGACGATCTGTTATCACTGACACGGCCACAGGGTAGGCCCCCTAACCTGCACCGCCCTGCTGACACCCTGGCGCGGATAAGCACGCGCTCTGCAGATGAACAGTGCACCAGTACGGACCCAGGATATGCGGGATCCTGTGTCAGAACGGCTCCTTTGACTTCTGGCCCGAGTAGGAAACCACTCCCTCTACTCGTACCACTTCCTCTACTCGGAGGAGAATAACTTCCTTGATTCTTTCTCCTGGCCATCAGCGTGTATGGCCGAATAGCAGTCGACCGGGTAGCGTGTACCGGGTAGTCAGCTACTCAGCCAAACCTCTCCTTTGATCTTGCCTTTAGCACTTGCCTTTACCCTACTCGGGGGTAACCCCCCGACAGAATAGGACTATCAATAGATCCAGGTGACAAAGTAACTACGTTCCTTAATATCATCTGAAAATAAGATACTCAAAGATGAGAGGTCATTCATATGTCCTACAACACTTTCATTTTCAGTTCCACAAAAAGATTCTTCCTCAATAATAAATATATAAGATAAATCCAGAGAGAAATCATAATCCTTATCTTTAATTTTTATGGGGGATGTACCAAGCTTAGAATCAGGAGACAGTTTATATCTAACAACACGTCTTGCAAGAATACTTTTAATAGCACTTGCATTACTAGCAGCATGACATTCTTCAATAAATTCATCATCAAGTTCAATGTAAGTTTCCTCAAGATCTTCACTAGGACTATCTCTAAACTCAGGTGAACTAACAGGTATACCAGTATTTTCATTAGGAATTTCAGTATTTTCATTTTGTTTAGCTCTAACAATTGTAGTGTCTAGGAAAGGACCTAATGAACCACTCTCATCAAGCACAATAGAACCATCATCAAAATTACCAATATTATTTTCAGATTCGGCAGAAGTATCGGTATGTGTAGCATTTGTATGTGGCGGTGTAAGGAGTTTACTCATTACAGATGGTGAATCAAGAGCAACAGAGGTGTTCATAGTTGTACCTCTCGTTGTAATGGATGGCAATATAGAAACTTTCCCATCACGAGTTTGACCCATGATGAATAACTTGGAGCGAACAATATCACGTTCAAGTGAGCTTACAAATAAAGCTATGCTCCTCGGCAACGGCGCCAGAAAATAGTCTTGATGACCCACAAGTATTGGGGATCGCAACAGTCTTCGAGGGAAGTAAAACCCAAATTTATTGATTCGACACAAGGGGAGCCAAAGAATATTTATAAGCCTTAACAAATGAATTGTCAGTTCAGCTGCACCTGGAAATAGACTTGCTCACAACAGTTTATCGGTAGCAACAGTTTTATGGAAGTAGCAGCAGTGAAATAATAGCAGGAATGAAATAAAAACAACAACAGTAATTGTAGTAGGCAGCGGGATTAAAATACTCTCGGCTTAGGGACGGATGAACGGGCGTTGCATGGATAAGATAATTCATATAATAATCACAACATGGGAAATTATAGATAAACAATGATAAAGCATCCAAGTACTAGGTAACCATAGGCATGTGTTCCCTGTTTAGTCGTACATGCTCGCAATGAGAAACTTGCACAACATCTTCTGTCCTACCAGCCTGTTTGCAGCAGGGCCTCAAGGGAAACTACTGGTAATTAAGGCGCTCCTTTTAATAAAGCACCAAAGCAAAGAATTAACACTCTATGAACACACGTGATCCTCACATCATAGCCATCCCCTCCGGTTATCCCAATTGATGTCACTTTGGGGCCTCGGGTTCCGGACAACGATATGTGTAAGCAACTAGCAGGTAAGATAAAAAATAGTAATTATACTCATGAATCAATAACATGTTCAGATCTAAAATCATGGCACTTTGGGCCCTAGTGACAAGCATTAAGCATAACAAGTTGCAAGAACGATATATAGCACTAACAACGGATACTAGGCTCCATGCACTAACAATCAGGCAATTATCACTTGAACGATTTCAGCTAATCCCTACCATCCCTCCCATCCTACAACAAGGATTACTCACACATGTATGGGGGAATTATGGATGGTTGATGGAGAGGTGGTGGCGATGACGATGGCGATGATCTCCTCCGAATCCCCGTCCCGGCAGGGTGCCAGAACAGGAACTTCTGATCCCCGAAATGAATTTCGAGGAGGCGGTGGTGCTCGCATGTGTTTCTATGGAATATGAGAAACCCATTGATGTTTTTAGGTTAAAGGGATTACGTAGTCGAAAGGGGGTGATGGCGTGTAACACACGCTGGTTGGGAGACCCCAAGAGGAAGGTATGAAAAGCACAGTAGCAAGTTTCCCTCAGAAAGAAACCAAGGTTGAATCGACCAGTAGGAGAAAGATATCACTTCCGAAGGTTGTTGTCAGCTGATGTTGGAAGGTGATGGCGGGTAAACACACGCTCGTTGGGAGACCCCAAGTGTAAGGTATGACGAGTGCAGCGGCAAGTCTTCCCTCAGAAAGAAACCAAGGTTGAATCGACCAGTAGGAGAAAGAAATCACTTCTGAAGGTTGATGCAACTGATGTTGGCAGGGCCCACTACCAGTTCAACAACAACGTGGAATCTACACAACACAATAAAATTAGTTTGCCCAAAAAAGCAGTGAGGTTGTCAATCTCACTGGTTTTGCTGAAACAAAGGATTAGACGTATAGTGTGGAAAGTAGTATTTGTTTGCAGTAATGAAAGAGAACAATGATTACAGTGGGAAAACAATAATTGTAGTAGTAAAACAACATTTGTTGTGGTTGTATATCAGTGTAAGGAAATGGACCGGGGTCCACAATTCACTAGAGGTGTCTCTCCAAAACAAATAGATAACATGCTGGGTAAACAAATTACAGCTGGGCAATTGACAGATATAAAGGCTGCATCGTAGTGCATATGCATGACATGATGATTACTATGTGATTCATGTGGGCATTAAACAGACCGTCATCCAACTGCATCTATGACTAATAATCCACCCTCAGAGTGTCATCCGAGCAAACCTTGGGTATTAAGTTGCAAGCAACAGATTATTGCATTAAGCAAAGTGTGTAATATAAACAATAACATCATCCTTATAAAAAGCCTTGTTGTTTCTCCCTAATGGAAACAACACATCCCCCACCCGTTACGTTTCTGTCACTCGAGCGTGAGTGAAAGGGAGGCATGAACCCCCTATCGAGCATAAATACTCCCTCTTGGAGTTAAAAGCATCTACTTGGCTAGAGCATCTACCAGTAATGGAGAGCATGCAAGATCATAAATAACATACACATGACAATAACATGATAGATTGATAATCATTGGACATAGCATTAAATATTCATCGGATCCCAGCAAACACAAAATGTAGCATTACAATAAGATGATCTTGATCATGTTAGGCAGCTCGCAAGATCTAAACATGAGGTTTAAAGAGGAGATAACAACCATCTAGCTACCGCTATGGACCTGTAGTCCAGGGATGAACTACCCACGCATCACTCCGGAGGCAGGCATGGTGATGAAGAGGCCTCCAGTGACAATTCTCCCTCCTGGCAGGGTGCCGGCGAGATCTCAAGAACCCTCCCAAACTAGGGTTGACGATGACGGTGTCTGCGGATGTTTTTGGTGGAAAATGCTCGTATCTTTAGGGTTAAACCTTCGAGAGATATAAATAGGCGAGAGGGCAACGCCGGTGGGCAGCCAGGGGGCCTACGCCACCTCTGGACGTGACCAGAGGGGGGGCGCCTCATGGTGTGGTGCCCCTGAGGCCCCCCTCCGGACTCCGTATACGTGACGAGTTTCTAAAACTTCTGGGTTTTGTTTCGTCCAATTCCGAGAATATTTCCATAAAACCTTTTCTGAAACTAAAAACAGCAGAAAACAGGAACTGGCTCCATGGCATCTTGTCAATAGGTTAGTCCCAGAAATCCATAAAAATAACATAAAGTGTATAAGAAACATGTAGCATAAGGCATGGAAACAACATAGAACATCAGAAATTATGGATACGTTTGAGACGTATCAAGCATCCCCAAGCTTAGTTCCTACTCGTCCTCGAGTAGATAAACGATAAAACCAAATAATTTCTGAGGTGACATTCTACCAACATAAAATTGATCATCATAATTGTAACATCATATGTAATCTAAGATGAAATTAATAAAGGTTGCGGTTTATAGTTGATATAGAGTAATATATAAACCATTAGGAAAAACAAAGTTAAACTTTTTAACGAATCAATGTTAAAAACAATCCACTGTGCAAAGTATATTAAATACGATTTAAGCTTCAAGAACAACAATATAATCATCCTAAGCATCCAAATTTCACAACAACTCTTGTTAGGATCAAATCAAGTGACAACAATACGCACGTGGAAAAATCATCAAACTGTTTGTGCACTCAAAACAAGCAAGCATTCTGTATTGGTTCCTGGCACCAGGATGTTATGGCTAAAAGAACATTGTTGGGAGTTTGGAAGTTCAATGGAAGAAAATCTCACATAGCTGGAAGCGATCATTAGACAAGAGGAAGTCTTATAATCGAAGCTATGCAAGGAGTAGTGATTGCCACACAACAGATGCACATAGACCTATAAGTGTATGAAAGCTCTCCAATGTAACTAGTGGGGGTGCATCTAACTTGCTTGCTCAGGAAGACCTAGAGAACTTTTGAGGAGGCTCATCATTGGAATATACAAGCCAAGTTCTATAATGTAAGTTCCCCACATAGTTACGCAACTCATAAAATGAAAATTCTCTCCAAACTGAAATATTGGTGCTAAATAAGCACAAGTGTGGAATAATTGATAGTAGTGTTGCCCCCTCTCTCTTTATTATCTCTCTTTTGCCTTCTTTTTTTTGGGATTTTTCTCTTTTTTTATATATATACCTCAATAGTAGTGGCAACACTCTATTTTACAGTGAATCATCACAATTTTAGTACTCATAACTCAAACTGAAATATCTCTGATGTATAAAACTGAATGCTCCTGCCAGTGTAGCAGTATGCAAAATAACAATGAAGAGCGTCATCAAGTCACATAATGAAGATGGATGTTGTATGGAAATATATCTCGAAATGGCTATGGAAATTCCATGATATGTAGGTATGGTGCCTATTTTGAGGAAGATATTTGGGCTTATGTGTAGGAGAAAAAAGTCCTCCCATGGGGTTTGGATGCACTGGTGAAGTTTGCACCAACTCTCAATGTGAGAATGGGCAATGCACAGTACCAAAGAGGCTAGCAAATATGGATGGTGGAAGTGCCAGGAAACCGCAATTTAGAACTCACAAGTTAAAATATTACAACAAGAAATATGATCTTACAATGGCATAATGAAAATCACTCCAAGAGGGTCCATGACAGTGAAAACTGTTGGCTACGCAGACAGTAGTGGGTAACAAAAATCCATTATGATTGTTATTAGCAAAGAAAGTCATATACCATTATACTATCAATTGGTTTATTCGAGTGTGGCACAATTTCAAGCTTTTAGCCCAACCAGTAGTTGTTTTTACTTTACTAAACCATTAGGTTTACCATTCAACATATTAATATCTCAAAACAACAACAAATTTTCAAGTGAAGCAGTTTAATGATCTACAAGAGTATGCAAGTCTTTTACAATATACCATCTACCATATGTAGCATTTTCTATTTCCATAAAACACCATACAATATATATTTCAACACAAACTCTCCAACTAATATATCAATGAAACAAGAGAGTACTAATACTACTCTACTAGAACTAACAACTCTAAATAAGAGATGCATGAAAAACAGGAGCTAAAAGGATTTGCAGTGGCTAGAAGAAAAACTAAGAATACGAGTATGAAGAAAACGAGTATTCATATGAAAAAGCGGAGCGTGTCTCTCTCCCACAAAAGAATTCTGGGTTCCAACTATGTTTGTTGCAGCAAGGAAAATAAAAGAAAACAAAACAAAAAACAAACATACGCTCCAAGTAAAGTGCATATGATGTGACCGAATAAAAATATAGTTTCACTAGAAGTGACCTAGTAAATTGTTGATGAAGAAGGGGATTCCTTGGGCATCCCCAAGCTTAGACCCTTGAGTCTTCTTAGAATTTGTTGGGATGAACCACGGGGGCATCCCCAAGCTTTGTATTTTCACTCTTCTTGATCAGATTATACCATCCTCTTCTCTTGACCCTTGTAAACTTCCTTCACACCAAACTCAAAGTAATTCTCATTAGAGGGTTAGTGGACAATCAAAAATTCACATGTTCTCCTTGTACACAAGAATTATTAATACTTTTTAAACATTAGCTACAACCATTGATGTTTTCTGGAGCAAAGAAATCCACTCGCCATAGTAAAAGAGAGAATGCCAGTAAAAAGGCAGAATCTTTCAAAACCAAAATAGTCTGTAAAGATGAATTTTTTTGGGGCACTTACGTTGATCAAATTGAAAAACACAAACCTATAAAAAGTTTCAGAAATAGCCGAGGATTAAGCACGAAACTTTGTAGGTCATTTTGATCTTCCTGTGAATTTACACGAATTTAACGGTTGACAGCAAAAATCTGTTTCTTGCGCGGAAATCCAAATCTAACCTCAACTTTTACTAGAGACTCTACTTGGCACAAAAAATGCGAGAAAATAAAGATACAAAGGAGTTTCTACAGAAGTAAACAACACCTTGACTCAAAGAAAACAGAGAAAACCAATGCAAAAATAAAACCATGGGTTATCTCCCAAGAAGTGCTTTTCTTTAACGCCTTTTAGCTAGGCCTAGAAAGAGAGAATCAAGAGTTTTCAAGTGAAGAAGTATCCAAATCAACGATTTCCTCTAAAACATAGCCTGTAGCAATTGGTACTTTAGGTACCCCTGAAGATGATTCAACATGCAATTCACTTTTAGTTTCACTACAAGTTTTATCAATTTTAAGCACATTAGGGGTTTTTGGTTTAGGCATCTTGGGGACATACATGAATTTTTGCTATTTTCCCTTAAAATCTTTCTCCCTCTTAAACTTAAGAGAAGAAAAAGTTGAACTTAAACTTTCCATAGACTCCTCTAGTTTACCAATCCTAATGTTCTGATTATCATGGGTATTAATAGCCTCTAAAACAGTAATTCTCTTATCGGTACTTACTATTGATTCATTAACTTTGCTAGCATTATCAAGGAAATTTGGCAAATTTTTCTCCGTAGCGTTCAGCTTTTTTTATAACATCATCTAAAGTGATCTTAGTTTTAACAACTGTAGTGGGTGGTGGTAGAGTGTCTATAACATACCTATACCAGCTAGTAATACCAACATAAAAATTCCTAAGAAGGGTCAAGGTAGAATGTTTGTTAGTACATCTATGATGGGCATCACTTATTCTATACCAAGCATCTTTTAAACTTTCTCCTCCTTGTTGCTTAAAAGAATGAACCTCAACTTTAGGAATACTCATTTTAACAAGATTAAAAACAGGATAATAACAACTACAATAGAACTATTTTTTTGTGTGTTTTTGATATAGAGAAGCAAACAAGAAAAAATAAAAAAAAACTAAGCAAAACATAAAAAAACAAAGTAAAGAGATTGGAGGTGAGAGACTCCCCTTGTAGAAATCCTCTTCCCCCCGGCAACGACGTCAGAAAAGAGCTTGATGGCGTGTAACACAAATTTGTTGGGAGACTTCAAGAGGAAGGTATGCAGAGCACGATAGCAAGTTTTCCTTAGAAATAAATCAAGGTTGAATCGACTAGTAGGAGAAAGAAATCACTTCCGAACGTTTTTGTCAGCTGATGTTGGCAGGGTGCACTACCGGTTCAGCAACAACATAGAATCTACACAACACAATCAAATTACTTTGCCCCAACGAAGCAGTGAGGTTGTCAATCTCACCGGTTTTCCTGAAACAAAGGATTAGACGTATAGTGTGGAAAATAGTACTAGTTAGCAGTAATAAAAAGAGAACAAGGATGGCAGTGAAGAAAACAGTAATTGCAATTGGAAAACAGTGGTTGCAGTGGTTGTATTATCAGTGTAAAGAAGTGGACCTCGGTTAGTGGTGTCTCTCCATAAAAGATAGATAACATGCTGGGTAAACAAATTACAGCTGGGAAATTGGCATATATAAAGGCTACACCGTAGTGCATATGCATGACATGATGATTACTATGTGATTCATGCGGGCATTACAACAAGATACATAGACCGTTATCCAACTTCATCTATGACTAATAATCCACCCTCGGAGCGTCATCCGATCAAACCTCGGGTATTAAGTTGCAAGGAACTGATAATTGCATTAAGAAAAGTGTGTAATGTAAACAATGTAAACATCGTTATTTTCTCCCTAATGGCAACAACTCATCCTTCACCCGTTACGTTTCTGTGACTCGAGCGTGAGTGAAAGGGAGGCTTGAACCCACTATCTAGCATAAATACCCCCTCTTGGAGTTATAAGCATCAACTTGGCCAGAGCATCTACTAGTAACGGAGAGCATGCAAGATCATAAATAACATAAACATGAAAGACCATGATAGATTGATAATCATTGGACATAGCATTCAATATTCATCGGATCCCAACAAGCAAAACATGTAGCATTACATTAAGATGATCTTGGAGTTATAAGCATCAACTTGGACAGAGCATCTACCATGTTAGGCAGCTCACAATATCTAAACATGAGGCATCAATAGGATAGAACAACCATCTAGCTACTGCTATGGACCCGTAGTCTAGGGATGAATTACTCACGCATCACTCCGGAGGCAGGCATGGTGATGAAGAGCCCTCTGGTGATGACTCCCCCTCCCGGCAGGGTGCCGGGGAGAGCTCCAGAACCGTCCCGACCTAGGGTTGACAATGACGGCGGCTACGGAACTTTTTGGTGGAAAACGCTCGGGTGTTTAGGGTTAACCCGTGGAGGAGCTTAAATAGGCGAGAGGGCAAAGTTGGTGGTTGGCCAGGGGGCCCACACCACCAGCTGGCACGGCCAGGGGGCGCGACTGTCGAATCTGCATCTCAACAAGTCCCTCGGGTGAACCCATAGGGTTTCGATTAGGAGAACGTGTAGGCGCTGGTGACAATCGTCGGCTAGATAGGGGGTACGATTTACCCAGGTTCGGGGCCCTCGTAGAGATAAAACCCTTACTCGTGCCTCTGTCAATCTGTATTAACGAGTAGATCGGTTACAATGGGGGGTTGCTCAAGTCGAGAGTATGATCTCGATCTCAATGCTCGGTGGTGCGGTATTGCTTGTCCCTCTCCTGGTGGTTCTCCTCGCCTTATATAGGTGGCCATTTCTCAAACCGTACCCGGGGAGGACTCAAACCCTAACCTAGAGTCGGTTACAAGTTTCCTAACTTGACCCGCAAGGCCTTGCGGGTGGGTTTCAATTGGGCCTTCTAGAATAGTCCATGACGCCTCCTTTGGAGCTTGGGCCGTCGGCCTGAGACCGGGTAGGCTCATCCGGCAGTCCTAGGATCCATCCCTTCGTTAGTAGCCCCCGAGTGTTCGCTCGACTGAGAATCTGTCGAGTGGACGCTCAAAACTTATCTTGATTTCTCTTTGACTGGTGGTTTCAATCGTTTGAAGAGGATGTGTATCATGTATGTGATGCATTTCTTGTACTCCCGAAAGCTCAGGGCCAATTAATTGCATCTAGGGCAAAAACAGTTCTGGCCTATGCAGATTCAAGACATCCGACTCGAATCTGGTGAGGTGATCATTACGACTGGGCCGTGGAGGTCTAACCGAGTCGAACTTAACCTAATAGGGTACCCGGCGCGTCCGCTAGGATTTTTCTTCGTGTTGTTGACACGGAAATTTACCGGAGGACGCAGCTTGAGTGCGATTCCAGGCCCTCAAGAGATATCTTTTGGGTCTTACCTTCATATTCGAAAGAATACGGCATCCAGATGTGCCTAGTCGGCTGAACAATCCAGGGAGTTGATGTGCGTACATCGTATAACCGAGTGGCAAGAGCTACACACTCGCAAGTTTTGTCCAGGGATATTTCGAGTGAAAATGTCTCCCTTGTTTTTTGTGCACAAAGTTTTTTGCGCTTTGTAGTCTTCTATCCATACGAAAGAGTTCTCGTGTTTGGAAACCTTGTCATGCCCATTCGAAAGGAAATTTCATGTCTGGGGCTTTTATGCGAAAAGAGTTTTCGCGTCTCGATTTGCCCATACGAAGTTTTTTCGTGTCTGGGGCTTTTATTCGAAAGAATTTCAAGCCTGGTTATGTTCACAATGAATTCATAGCGCACTTTTATCCTCCCGATGGGACGTGACGGAATGAGAACAGATGTGCTGGCCCACCTTGTCAGCTTTTTGACCGGAAACGAGACGTTTCCGGTTTTCCCGCGAACTGCGCGCAGTAATTGCGCATGATCTACTGTTAAGATCGTGGCACGAAACATCTTTCACCGTCTCTTCGCTTCCACTTCACGTGTGGCAGCCGCGATGAGCGCCACGTTGCCTGATGAACGGCCAGGATCGAGTGGCCCTGTGTATATATTCGGTCCTTAGGTGGAAAGTAAAAACCTCCCGATCATTCGCTTCCCAGCCTTCTTCTTCCTTGCGCTCATCTCCTTCTCTACGAGCTCGCACCAGCATCCATGGCGGGAGGAAAGAAACGTAGTGCAGCGGCCTCCTCCTCGAGGGCGACGGAAGATGTTCCCGCGCCACCTGCTCCGCCCTCAGGCGACTGGCGCTCCCCCAATACGACGAACAAAAGCATCAAGGAGATGCAGAGGGAGGGACTGCTGCCCCCCGAGACCGAGAAGCGAGTTCGCCTCGGCAAAAAAGAAGAGGTACCAAACCCCCGCGCAAAGGAGCGCATGATCTTTGCGGATCACGTCTCGCGCGGGCTCTCATTCCCCCTCCATCCTTTCTTCGTGGCTCTGTTGTATGTCTAAGGCATACAACTCCACGATATGCCTCCAAATGCGGTGCAACACATCTCGTGCTTCATCGTTCTTTGCGAGTGCTTCCTGGGCATCCGCCCACACTGGGGCCTTTGGAAAGCCCTGTTCAAGGTGCGGGTCTTCCGCGAGAAATCGCGGGTAGAGACCGATCTTGGAGAGCCGCTGCGCACCGGCTGCTTCGGAATTCAGGTGAAATCGGAAAACTGCTACTTCGAGAAAGAAGTGGTTCTACGTCGTCGACAACAATACGGGTGGAGTTCATGAATTCCACCCGTTCGCTGTCTTGAAGCGGCGGAAGTCCTGGGCGCACAAGCTTTCAGTCGAGGAGAGCCGAATCGTCGCCCCGCTACTTGCCAAGGTGGCCGCCCTTCGTGACCAAACCGCAGGAGTTGTGCTGAACGGCTTGCATCTGGCGAGTGTGTTCCTCAAGCGCAGAATTCAACCTCTGTAGGAGAGGCCCTCCACGATGTGGGAGTACCAGGGTGTCGAAGACCCCAGCCGCGTGAGCCGAGAAGAATTTTTGAATGTTGAATTCGAGAAGAAAAACGCGGCCATCACCAGGCTGAAGGTAGGCGAGACCTTCCCTGACTGCCCTGTCGCAACATTTGAAGCTTCAAGACCTCCTCCATCCGAAGTAAGTTCAAATCCTTTCTTGTCCTAACTTTTTTCTCTTTGTTCGAGAGTTTGTCGGCTAAGTTTCTCCTTGTTTTTTTTCTTGTTTTTCTTCTGTTAGAGTTTAAGGGTAGCAACCTGCTACCCGCCAATTTCTGGTGAAGAGGCCTCGGACTTGTTGGCAAGCAACCTGGAGGTTCCTTTTGACACCAGCGTTGCCGACGCCGACTCGAGTTCCGAGCACGCCTCTTCGGATGACGTGCAAGAATCGAGTAGCGATCTCCACCACCACAAGCGCCGCAGGGCGGGAGACGATGAAGCCACTTCCAAGGATAACTCCTTGGGTGGAGGATCTAATAAAGAGCCCCTCATCGTGACCCCACTGAGTGTGCGTTCTCCTCTTGCTCCCAAGCCGAAGATCCAGACCGCTTGGAATGCGGACATGTTAGATGACGATGATGACGAGTAAGTTTTTCTTTCCTTCTTCGTTCTAGTCGAATGTTTTCTTCTCGCTCCTTCTGACACTGTTGTTTTCTTTCATGACAAGCTTCAGTCCATCAGCCCCGGCCGATTTGCCTCTTCTATTCCTCCCGAGAAGAGGAAAGATTTTGCTGCTGCGGGTGAAACCCCGACTGCTGGGGCCGTCCAGAATTCGCCGAGCCCAGCCCCCACAGCTGCGGCTACAGATTATAGGTTGCCTAGCTTTGCGGTTGGAGCCTCGGCTTTGAAAGAAGTGTCGGGTAGCTCGGCTGATCCTCTGTGCATTGCCCAGGGCCAGGTAAACTTTGCCATTTTCCTTGCATTCTGTACTTCATTCTTTTCCGTGTTTTTATCGGGTGCACGGCAGTGCTCCCGATGGGAGTAGCCCCCGAGGCTGTGGTCAATCGCTTGCGATTGGCTACAGGTTCAAGAATTTTAATCTTATTTCCTTTCTTCATTTTATCAGGTGGACGGCAGTGCTCCCGATGGGAGTAGCCCCCGAGGCTATACTCGACTGTTTACAGTCGTGAATAGGCTCAATTTCCTTCCACTTTCGCTGACTTCTTCCTCTTTGTGTTTTGCAGTCTCTGCTTGACTCTCTCGCAGCCATTGGTCGCCGCGTAATTTCGGCTGAGGCAGACTGCGTAATCCTTCGGGCGGATCGTGATCGACTCGTCTCGGATGGCCAAGCTCTCCAAGGTAATTTTACCCTTCCTTCTACTTATTCTTTCTGATCGTGTGAATTCCTTGAGGCTAAAATTTGTTGCTGTGTAGCCCAAGTTGATTTTCGGAAGACCGAGAAGACTGAGGCTATCACTCGGGTGAACACCCTTGAGGCTGAGTTGGAGGCTGCTCGAAAGGAACTTGAATCCTCTCGCAAGCAGTCGACTGACCTCGAGGGAAAGCTCGCTGAGGCCCAGGACGCTCTGAAGCCACTCGAGGAGGCTGGAACCAAACAGGACAACGCTCTTGTTGACTTCCTTCGCCCTCTGGCCCAGAATTTTGCAAGTAAGTTGCAATTGACCTCTGTTGTTTTTTGACTAGCTGGTATGTCTTTGAAATTAATGTTGTCTCTTTGCAGATGTCCTTGGCGTTGCGCTGGAGCTGCCCGGGGTTCAACGGGTGGACGCCCTGACGGATTCTTGTGCTCAGCTTCGGAGGCACGCGAGTGGAATCTGCTCCCTCGTTGGCAATGTCATTCGAGTGTTGACGCAATTCCACGAGCGTCTTCTGGTTGATGTCGCGGTTCCGCCCACGCTGGATGGTCTCTTGAAGGTTTTTCTGGAGGATGATCCCCTTCAGGCCTACTCGGTCGCCCAGTCTGAGTGCGGGGCGAAGACCACTATCCAGTTCGCGCTGGCGCACGGAGTCTCAGGCTTGGACGAGGTGTACTCGAATCTTGCCGTCAATGCTACCACGGGCAGAAAGGTAGCGCTTCGTCCTTTCGGCAATCCGGCTGGAGTCCTTGCTCGGAAGCTATATGACTTGATTGCTCGTGCTAGTCGCAAGGGGCAATCTGCCGCGAGTGGCAGCACTTCTGTAGTTCCTTAGGATAGACTTTATGTAGTTTGCTCTTCTGATGTAATGAACCTTGGGATGTATTTCCGTATTCTGCCTTTAATCGAAATGTTCTTTTGATATCTGAGATGTGATTTCTTGCGATTGATTGTCACGAGTTCCTCCTGATGGGAGTAGCCCCCGAGCACCTGTCGAATAGGTGGTTTATTTCTTGAGTGGGGTGTCTTGAATTCCTCCTTAACTTTTCTTATCTCCTTCTAGGTAATTGGTGCTGCCACGGAGTCTTCGAGTGGATCTGCCGTACGAGCAGATCCCCTTGTTGCTGCTGTTGGTACATTTGCCGGCCTCCGTGATCGTGTCGCGGATGGTGAGCGCAAGATGAAAGCTTTACGTGGAGTGGATGATGTAGCCAAGTCTAAAAAGAAACTTGCGGCTGAACGTGAGCAGTTTGTGATGGAAGAGTTGGCAGCTGTTGCCAAAGATATGCTTTGTAAGCACTTCAGCCCCCTAGCATTTTGTTTGACTGTATCTTTTTTCCTTCTTTGACTCTTTTGTAGCTTTCTTTGTAGTTGTTCAGCCTGACGAACGGTGTGAAAAACATTGGGTGGATAACCACATTCTTCACGAAGCTCGTAGCTCAAAACCACATGCAAACAACTTCTGGTCTGATCGCAGTCGAGGTTTTGTTCTGGCTACTTTGAAGTATCGTGTGGGCCAGGCGAAGATACTCGTTGATTGTTGTCACGAGGCCCTGATAGCTTTGAATCGCGCTTTCTATCCACTGGAGAGAGGTCCAGAAGACTTGAGCCATCTGCTCAGAACTTTCAGTCGAGTAGGTGAAATTCGCGAGTGCGTCCACCAACAGCTGATCTGCGAGTCCTTAGTAGCACTCACTTTTGTTCGATTGTGGCATCCTGAGGTCAATTTCAAATCTGTGGCCAAGATC
The DNA here is from genome assembly GCA_028641055.1 of Alopecurus myosuroides. NCBI lineage: Eukaryota > Viridiplantae > Streptophyta > Magnoliopsida > Poales > Poaceae > Alopecurus > Alopecurus myosuroides. The sequence goes on along the minus strand of CM054059.1, from coordinate 216,193,472 downwards.
CCAAATGCTCCAGTCGATATGACCTCCCATTATACAGTCGTTCGTCCTGCTGCATAGGAGATTATTCGACTGACTTCTGAAGAGGTCAATCGAGTGTTAGCCGAGGAAACTGCTCGTCGCCATATGTAATTGTAGGATGTATGTATCCTGTCGTTTTTGTATAGTTGTCTTGAAACTTTATAAGGTGCCAACCTTGTTTGTACCTTTGTATTTGTAAATGATGCTAAGTTAGGTGTAGCCCCCGTGTGTTTGGGGTGTATACCTGTTATTTAGCGTGTAAAGATCAAGAACATGAGTAGCTATGGTTGAGAAACCATGTATTTTATTAATATGACTGAGAAGCCATGTATTTTCTTCGAGCTACAGGATGGCTAGTATAGCCTTATTGTCGCGAATAGAATAATCCTAAGGATAGAATTTACGGAGGTGCGCAACATTCCATGGATTGGAGTAGATGCCACCGGTCTCGGGGTTCTTCAGTCGATAAGCGCCACCTGGGATAACTTCGTGTATTATGAAGGGTCCTTCCCACGGTGGCTCGAGCTTGTGTCCTTCCTTCTGCTTGAGCCGCAACACAAAATCTCCTACCACGAAAGCTCTGTGGCGTATACGGCTGCTGTGGTAGTTGCACAGCGACTGTTGATATACCGTGGATCTTGCGAGTGTAATGTCGCGTATCTCGTCGAGTGCATCCACGTCTTCCGCGAGTGCCCTGTTAGAAGTTTCTTCACTGTAAGCGATGACTCGTGGGGCGCTGAACTTGACATCTTCGGGAAGGACTGCTTCAGCTCCGTATACCATGAAAAATGGCGTGTAGTTTGTTGATCGATTCGGGGTTGTGCGGAGGCTCCATAGTACGGAGGGTAACTCCTCTGCCCAGTCCCCTGCCGCTGGGTGCAGACAATCGAGTAGCCGTTTCTTTATCCCAGCTGAGACCAATCCGTTGGATCGCTAAACTTGACCGTTGGTTTGCGGGTGAGCCACAGAGGCGAAACTGAGGGTGATTCCCTTTTCCTCGCAGAACTGCTCTGTTTCCATTGATGTGAAATTGCTTCCATTGTCGGTGATGATGTTGTGTGGTATCCCAAATCTGCACACGATGGATTCAAGGAATTTTACGGCGTATTGGGCGCTGGCCGAGGTGACTGGCATGGCTTCAATCCACTTTGTAAATTTGTCAACTGCAACAAGCAAGTGCGTGTATCCTCCGGGTGTTGACTTTCGCAGTGGCCCTACCATGTCTAGCCCCCATTGTGCAAAGGGCCAAGCGATTGGGATCATGTGAAGCTTAGTGGCAGGGGCGTGCGGCTTGGGTGCGAATCTTTGGCATGCGTTGCACTTGTCTACTAGGTCCTTTGCGTCCCTGGCCGCTGTAAGCCAGTAGAATTCTGCTCGAAAAGATTTACCCACGATCGCCTTCTAGCTAGCATGGTGTCCGCAATCTCCTTGGTGTATATCCCGCAGTAGTTCCATGCCGTCCTCGGGTGCTATGCATCTCTGCAATATTCCTGATATGCTATGTTTGTATAGCTCTCCATTGAGCACTCGAAAAGCTTTTTTGCGTCGTACTATCTGTCGAGCCTCGCGAACATCTGCTGGGAGCTGCTTGTTGGACAAGTAGTCGAGGTATTTCTGCGTCCAGACTGGTTCGGCCAGAAAAACTTGTCTTGAAATGTTGTGGGTGAGCTCAATCATAGCAGTTTGCGGGCTGACCTCTGTCTCCAATGTTGCGGGTGCTTCTGCTGATTTTTTGACCTTGACTGAGCGCTTGATCATCCTCTCGAAGTATATTCCAGGCGGTATGGGTGTGTTGGTAGAACTCATGTTTGTCAGTTTATCTGCTTCTTCCTTGCTGGATCGCGCAATGTACTTTAGTTCGCACCCTTGGAAACTTCCTTCGAGTACTGCAACTTGTCACCTCTGGGGGATATCAGGACTACCCCGGGTCCAGCTCAGTCGTTTCTCTTCGACCTATCGAAATACATTATCCAGTTGCTCGTATACTCTGGAGGGCCTAGCGTTTGTAGTTCTGTCCACTCGCTTAGGAATTCCATGAGTACTTGTGATTTGATAGATTTGCGACCCGCATATATAATGTCCCAGGCGCCGAGCTTGATGCTCCACTTTGCAATTCTTCTGGATGCCATTGGGTTATTCATGATAGTACCCAGTGATGCGTCGTTTACCACCGTGACGGTGTGTTCCTAGAAGTAGTGCTTGAGTTTTCGGGCTGTGAGCACCACACCGTACGCGAGCTTCTGATAATGGGGATATCGCTGTTTGCAGGGCGAAAACACCTCGCTGATATAATATATTGACCTTTGGATGCCATACGCCTTGCCGTCTTCCGGCCGCTCGACCACAATTGCTATGCTGATGACTTGATTTGTTGCGGCTAGATACAAATACAGTGGCTCCCGTTCTTGCGGTGTTGCCAGGACACGCCTACTCTACAATGCTCGCTTGAGGTCTGCGAATGCTTTCTGTGCTTCGGGTGTCCACTCGAACTTATCCGTTTTCTTCAGTAGCTTGTAGAAAGGCAATGCTTGCTCGCCCAGCCTCGCAATGAATCTGCTTAGAGCGCCTAGTCGTCCTACGAGCTGCTGCACACCACGGAGATTAGTTGGCTCCTTCATTGTTAGGATTGCTTGGATTTTCTCCGGGTTGGCTTCAATTCCTCGAGCAGAGACCAGGTACCCGAGAAGTTGTCCTGCAGGGACGCCAAAGATGCACTTGGTCGGGTTGAGCTTGATTCGGTATGCGTTCAACGCGTCGAATGTTTCTCTGATATCATCGAGGAGTGTATCCTCTACTCGAGTCTTGATGACGATGTCGTCAACGTACACTTGTATGTTCTTCCCAATGAGCTTGGCGAGGCATTTTTGCATGCAGCGCTGATATGTTGCACCTGCATTCTTTAGCCCGAAGGGCATTGTCGTGTAGCAGTAAACACCGTGGGGTGTGATAAACGCTGTCTTCTCCTCGTCCTCCTTTTTCATCCTGATCTGATTATAGCCCGAGTAGGCGTCCAAGAAGGAGAGGTGTTGGCAGCCTGCTGTGGAGTCCACGATCTGGTCAATCCGTGGTAGGGGAAAGTTATCCTTGGGGCAGTGTTTATTCAACAACGTGTAGTCGATGCACACGCGAAGGATATCAGTATTCTTCTTCGGGACCAGCACCGGGTTTGCTACCCAGGTGGAAATTTTTATTTCGCGGATGAATTTTGCTGCGAGTAGTCTGTTTATTTCTTCTCCGAGCGCTTTTTTGCTTGGGCTCTGAGAACCGTCGGGTGGTCTGCTTGATAGGCTTGGCGTCTTTGAAGACTTCGAGTGAGTGCTCGGCGAACTCCCTGGGTATCCCTAGCATATCTGAAGGCTGCCAGGCGAAAATTTCCCAGTACTCACGGAGGAGTTCGACGAGCGCGCCTTCCTATGCTGGCGAGAGGGTGGTGGACACCATCGCCGTCTTCGCAGAATCTTTCGGGTGCACTTGATGCTTGCGGGTACCACTGTTTGTGTTGCACTCGAGCTCTGGGGCGTTCTTCTTGGTGAGAGGCATTGATGGCTAGGTTGAGACTCCAAGTGCAGAGTGTGTAGCTAGTGGTAAGCCTTCTTCCCCATGAGGGTGACTCGGGGGTTTCTATCGAACTCTTGGAGAGCCAGTATTTCAGCAGTTGCCTTCCAAGCTTCCTCGAGGATCCTGCAAACAAATAGAGAGTTCTGTGGCCTCAACCTCACCAAGTGGTTGTCAAGCACAAGGTGTGAGACTTCTAAATTGCAATGCAAAACTGAAAGTAAATGTGCAATAATTAAATCTACTACTAAATGCAAATGAGAAAATAAATATGCAATGGATTGTTTTTTTATTTTTGTGATGCAAGTGGTGATGGAGATAATGTAAATTCGAATTGGAGATGCAAGTAAAGTAAAGTGCAAGTAAAGTAAATTGCAGCAAAGTAACTAGAGTGTTTTCTTATAATTAAAATAGGACCGGGGTTCATGGTTTCACACTTGCATTCTCTCAAATAAAGTGGTAGACGGTGGACATAAAGAATTACATGTGAGATTACAATAACATGTTTAACATTGAGTACTTTCATATGGGCATCACGTCCTAGCATAGAGATCTCTACGGTCATATTGATCCCTCTTACACTCCACCAAGATGCGAAATAAATCATAACACCTCGATAATTAAGGAAAAACCAGAGTATAGCTTTAAGCAATGTGACATGAAGTTGAAGTAAGAACTTGCTAGATCTAGTCATGGAGATTGATTAGTGTCACTTCAAATCCCCGGTAACAAGGTACTCCTTTTTATCCCTAGTGAGGTAACTAAGAAAGGTTTAACAAAACCTAAGTGGATCGATGAACTTCTGTCACTTTCACAGCACTAGCCACCCCCCGTTACTCCAACTAATGCACCCATCACCCCACACACGCTCTCAAGAACTAGATTGATCAAATCTAGCAAATAAGAACGGGGTACACAAGATACATCTACTCAAATAACTCAAGAGAAACAATTGCAATCTCAGATTCAATAACTCATAGAAAAGATCCACCACATAGGAATTACAACGGTGCCCGTAATCATGTGAGGCAGCTCATACGGATCTAATTAGTGAAGCACATAGAGAGAGAGATACAAGTGCTACTTCCACAAACCCATAGCCCTGGGGTGGACTACTCCCTCTTCATGGAGATGTCGATGGAGATGACGCTGGAGGGGTAGGAGATCACACCGGCGGCGCCCCGCCGGAGTTTTCCCCCTCCAATCTGGAACTTCTGGTCTCTGTTTCGGTGTTTCGGTGTTTCGGCGGCGCTCCTCTCCGTAAGGGTACGGGGGACCCTTTTTATAGTCGGTTTTAGGTCAAGACGGAGTCGGTAAGTCGAAGATGGAAGGAATTGGGGCCATAGGGGCCAAAAGTGGGCCTCTCACGCGGCCAAGGAATCTGGCCGCGTGGAGGGTCCTCTTTTGGGCCTCCTTGCCCAATTCTTGTGGATCCTTCGCCCGCAAGTCTTCTCCTTCCAAGAAAATGACCCCCGCAGATTTTCAGGTGATTTCGCAGAAGTTTGCCCCCTGAAACGTCAAAAATATAGAAAACAGGGTTTCTGACAGGCAGGGTTAATTCCATAAAAGTTGGGGGACTTTGTAATTTAACCCCAAAATACTATAAAACATTGAATTATACCCTTATATGATGCAATATGTAATAGAAAACCATGTGAAAATATGCAAAATTCATCTATGCATTTTACATGCATCAGGCATCACGGAGTGATCCGTGGTTTTTGCTATCTCTTCCAGTTCTTCGTGCATCTCGAAGGATTTGGCGATCTCGTTGAACTCGATGTTGAATTTATTGGATTTTTGGAAATCGCCGTCGATGGTGATTGTGCCATGTTCCCCATGCATTTTAAGCTTCAGGTACGCATAGTGCGGTACTGCCATGAATCTGGAGAACGCTGTTCGGCCAAGAATGGCGTGGTACTGTGAGGGCCAGTCGACTACTTCAAAGTCAAGAAATTCTCGCATGTAATTGCTTCGGTTGCCTAGCACCACCTCTAGGTTGATTGTTCCGAGTGGACGGATCGCCTTTCCTGGAACTATCCCGTGGAAGGATGTCTCTGATTCCGCGAGTCCGTCCAAATTCCTGTTCATCCGACGGAGTGTGTCTGTGTAGATGATGTTGATGCCGCTGGCCCCGTCCATGAACACGCGAGCCAGCTCGTAGTTGCCAATTTGCGCTTGGATGACTAGCGCGGCGTGTCTTGGTCGATAGACTCGTGGGGGTTGGTCTTCCTTGGAGAAAGTTATTGGTTGACCCGCCATCTTCAGGTACTCGGGCTTTGTAGGTGGGGCTTGCACAACCATGCATATTTGGCGTGTGTTCGTCTTCTGAACCCTGCGTGATGGACAGACCTTTTGTATCATGCCTAAGAGTCCCGCTGGGTTTGGGTATCCATTGGCTCCCTGGTTCGGGGCGGGTGGCGCTGGTAGCGCAGCTAGCACCGTGTTTTGATTTCCTACCGGAGGCAGGGCTTGCGGCTGGTGAAATCCTTGAGCTCCTCCTCCAGGGAGCTGCGGGTAGCCCTGATTGACCACTGCTCTATTTTTCTTCGAGCATGCCTCGTGGAAATCAAGGAACTTTCGGCAATCCTTGAGAAGGTGTGTTGCCTTAGTTTTACCAGTGCGCTTATCTGTAAATAGATGTAGCGTGCAGTAGGCGTCGAGGTACTCCTCGGGGGTTTTATCCTCTGGCTTTGGCTTCCACTCGCGATTTCCGCGGTATCCACTGTCGTGATTTCTTGTGAACTCCGCTGCCACCAGTTCTTCTCGATCATCGCGGTCGTAATGCTTTCTCCTTTTCTTTCGACTATGACGATCGTCTTCTCGTGCTGGTGATGAGGCTTTCTCATTACGCACCGCGTCTTTGCCGTTTGCCCATCTGTCGGCTATGGCCATCAGTTCCCCCATGGTTTTGGGTGCGAGTCATCCCAGTTCTTCCCTGAAGGAGGTTCGTCGTGCTCCTTTGGCGAATGCTTCAACTGCGACTTCTTCTGATATGTTTCCCGCTGTGTTCCTGAGTGTGGTCCATCGCTGAATATATTCGCGAGTAGACTCGCCACTTTTCTGTTTGCAAGCTCGTAACTCCTCGATGGTCGCCGGTCTTTTGTATGTTGCTTGGAAATTTTTGCAGAAATCGAGGTTTAGATCGTCCCAAGATCTGTAGCATGCCCTCGGCCTTCCTTCGAGCCAGCTGTGCGCAGCGCCTACTAGATGTAGGTTAAGGTACCGCATAGCCGTGTTTTTGTTCCCACGTTGGCATTTTACTGCAGTGAGGTAATCTAACAACCAGGCTTATGGCTCTTGCGAACCATCGTATTTCTGCACTTCCGTGGATAGCTTAAACTTCTTGGGCAGCGGTGCCTCGCGGATGCTGCGGGAAAAACATAAGGCTCCGCAGACTTCGTCCTCGGAGGATGTAGATGGGGAACGCGCGCGGTCCTGGCCGCTCGACCTTTATCAACCTTGCGCTGAGCGATCTCCGATCGCGCGTTATACCCGGGTTCGTCGCGGTTGACGTCTCCCCTCGGCTCCTTGCTGCGATGTCGCGAGCGGCTGCGGTCTCGATCTCTCTGCGGGCTGCGGTCTCGATCTCTCTGCGGGCTGCGGTCTCCATCCCTCCGCGGGCTGCGGTCTCGATCTCTCTGCGGGCTGTGATCTCGACCTCTTCGCGGGCTGCGACTACGGTCTCGATCCCTCGGGATGCTATCGCTACCACTCGGGCTATCTCCACGTTGTCGGGCTTCTTTTCCTCGTGCGCGACGAGGTGATTTTTCCTTGCCAGGCAATGTGCCCTGTGTCCACGGGGTGCTTCCTTGTCCTTCTGCGCGGCTGCTTTCCTGCGATCGTAGGAGGCGAGTTTTGCGGCTGCCATGCCTAATCCTTTCTGAACTTGCTTGTATTGTTCTGCACGGGGGTCGTTTTCCCCTGGTTGATTTATCTACATGTAGGTGGCTGCGGCTAGTACCGCTGCTGCGGGAGTTTGCGAATGGATATTTCCGTCTTTGTCGACACGCATGAGTGATTTGCTGATCCCGCTCAAGGACTCACCATCCATGGTCGCGGTTTTTGAGACGTATCCTTTTTTCGCAGGGCGGTTCCCGGCAGAAGGTGTCATGGATAGCGCAGCTCGACGCTGGCTTGACGCATCCGCTAATTTCTTTCGCTCGGCTAGATCTATCCGAGCTTCTTTTATTGCAGTAGCCGCTCTCACTAGATGATAGTGGTAGGCGGTCATGTCCTCGTGAGGAGCTCCGAGTTCCAGTGGTGTGCTTGTGCGGATGGCCTCCTTCGCCCGATTCCAAGCAGCTCGTGAGACGCCGATGGTAGCGCGTTCCCTTGCGCTGTTTTTAGTTTCTTCGGGTGGGTCTCCTGATCTGGCCATGCAGACCTGAGCTAGATATGGCTTGCGGGTCCTAGGCGCAGTTAGGCAGGTTTTCTTGACCCGAGAAGGCTCCTTTGTAGAGAGGGTATGGAAGTTGCTGGTGTTGAGGCGAACAGATTCGCCGCTTTTCGCCAAGTCGCGATCCGCGTAGCGGGGTCGTGAGTCGGCAGCTTCTAGGCTAGAGATTGACCCAGATCCCGATCCTTCGAGATCGGTTTGCTCGGAGAAGTGTAGAATTCCGTCCTTGTTGGTATAGAACTGGAAGCTCCCGAACGTCAGCGTGATGCTCTTCTCCAAGTCGCTGAATGCCGGGCGTGATTCCGGCGAGTGAGGGGCGACGATGACCGACCCGATTCGGATCGGATTAGTTGGAGTCGAAGTCCTGGGGTTCCAACATGAGTTGGTTGTCGATGAGGCCGAAGATGCCGGAGATCCAGCACCCGCCGTTCCCACAGACGGCGCCAATTGTCGAATCTGCATCTCAACAAGTCCCTCGGGTGTACCCATAGGGTTTCGATTAGGAGAACGTGTAGGCGCTGGTGACAATCGTCGGCTAGACAGGGGGCACGATTTACCCAGGTTCGGGGACCTCGTAGAGGTAAAACCCTTACTCCTGCCTCTGTCGATCTGTATTAACGAGTAGATCGGTTACAATGGAAGGTTGCTCAAGTCGAGAGTATGATCTCGATCTCAAGGCTCGGTGGTGCGATATTGCTTGTCCCTCTCCTGGTGGTTCTCTTGGCTTTATATAGGTGGCCAGGTCTCAAACCGTACCCGGGGAGGACTCAAACCCTAACATAGAGTCGGTTACAAGTTTCCTAACTTGACCCGCAAGGCCTTGCGGGTGGGCTTCAATTGGGCCTTCTAGAATAGTCCATGACGCCTCCTTTGGAGCTTGGGCCGTGGGCCTAAGACCGGGTAGGCTCATCCGACAGGCCTAGGATCCATCCCTTCGTCAGCGACGCCCTATGGTGTGGGGTCCCTGAGGCCCTCCTCTGGGTCTCCTCCGGACTCCATGTACGTGACAACTTTCTAAGACTCTGGGATTTTGTTTCATCCAATTCTAAAAATATTTCCAGAACAACTTTTCTGAAACCAAAAACAACAGAAAATAGGAACTGGCTCTGTGGTATCTTGTCAATACGCTAGTCCCAGAAGATCGATAAAAATGACATAAAGTGTATAGGAAACATGTAGCATATGACATGAAAACAACATGGAACATCAGAATTATAGATACGTTTGAGACGTATCAGGGGGGCACGAGGGGGTGGCCGAGGCGACCACACCACGGCGCGCCCTAGGTCGGGGCACGCCGCTAGGTGTTGTGGGCCCCTCGTAGCCCCTCTCTGTCTTGTCTTCTGGCTCCGTGAGTCTTCGGGAAAATAGGGACTTTGCAATCTTTTCTGGGCATTTTCCTAAAAGTTGAGTTTCTGCTAAAAAAATGAGACACCAAAGCAATTTTGTTGAAAACAGCGTTAGTCTGTTTTAGTTATATCCATAACTCACAAGTTTAGAGGAAAAACAACATCAAAAGTGTTCGGAAAAGTAGATACGTTTTGGACGTATCAGTACTAGAAGAATAATTGGGGGGAATCAACCATCACTTCATAACTGGGTGACCATAAAGGTGTCTTACATGTATCTCAGAAAGTAGCTGTTGAGTTGCATGTATCAAGATTAGGATTTGTGAAAGTGCATCTCTATTTTTTGGTTGTAATGACAACTCAATAATTAGCCTAACCATGTGCTTAAGTGTTTGTAGATATTTTCAATGATATCAACTTATGATTGGTGACCCCTTCAAAGTGAAGAGATTGAAGACGGTGTTTCCCCATTCTATCTTCACCCATCCTATTTTTGATGGAAGAGAGAACACTATTTTCTCCAAGTTCTATAGTCCTTCTCAAGGCCGAAAACTTCGGTTGTGCTTTGGCCCAAACTATTGGTGGGTTAAACCACGGAACTTCCGGCCCCTAGCTCCCCTCCGGCTCTTCATTGGGCTCCGTCTTCGTTTCGGGTAAAAAACGATCTTCGTAGATTTTCAGCCCTTTCCAAGAATATTTCTTTTAGAACTTTTTCGAAATAGAAAAATAGCAGAAATTAGCAACTGGCCCAAGGCATCTTGTTAATATTTTAGTGCATGAAAACATCAGGAAAACGAAGGAAAAAATGTGGAAAACATAAAGGCATTGGATAGAAAACAAGCATGGAGCATACAAATTTATAGATACGTCTGCGATGTATCAACAGACAATGCCAGAGGATTGTCAATTGTTAGACATCAACAATCAGGCGTTTATCGCGAAACTCGGAGGAAGTAAATCATAGGATAAAGTGATCGTTTCCCTGTCATGGAAAAACTTGAAGCAATTTTCACCGCAGCAGAATTTCCTCGGAGTTGCCACTATGGTGAAAATAATAGAGATGGAGAATCCTCGTTAGAGATGCATCAATAAATCCCCATATAACAAAGGATATACCAAATCACACGAATTTATAAATTGCAAGTGATGTTTAGCCTTTGTTGATTGCATCTTGATTGCGAATAGTCATTTATTAGGGTGTTTCCTCACTTAAAAATAACAAGGTAGTTTGTGTTCTCCCAATTGTAGCACCGTCAAACTGGTATGGGTACGCGTTCATCACTTGGATACAAGGCTTAGCATGCATCTTCTTGCCGGGAGGCGGGTTATAGTTTTCTCACTTGGTTACAAGGTGCATTCGATATGGCGGAGTGAGTATCTTGTCTTGTCGTTTAGGCATGAAAGTCCTGAGCTCGGAACACACACATCGAAAGATGAGTGAGAATCACATGTGTGATTGGCATGGTGGCCTACTCTCTAGGTTATGGTTGGTTGAGGTGGATACATCATTCTAATCATAATCTATTGGGATCTCGTTGCACTAAAAGTTGATATTGAGAAATGTCAGTTTTAGTGGGATCATATCTTAATATCAATTTTATTGAATTAACTATTGCAAATTAATTTTAAAATATAGTGTCTAAATAAAATTGTTTTATTGAAGAGATGGATCCATTTGTTAGATAACAATTTAGTCTGATGTTGAGTCGTGATCCTTTGGCTGCAAACGGAAACAATTTTGGGGAATGGTTTCATGCTCTGATGGGGGTTCTTAGGAACTCCAATATGGATCACTTCGTGGGTCACATGCCTGGAGATGAGGATCATGATGGACCTCACATCCAATGTGATGTGTTCCTTGTCAAGGAGCTCATGCACACATGCATTGATGGTGAGCTGGTTGATCGATTCCTTAACCATCATCCCTACTATCTAGTAGAGAACTTGAAAGCTCTATTCTCACATCAAGTGCGAAATGAGCATTTTACTTTGACCATAGAACTGATGAATAGTCAGATTGGATTGGGTGAACTAATAGAGATGCTTGAAATCGGGATGGTCAGATTAGAAACAAAACTCAGAGATGTTTGTTTTCCAATAACTCATGAGAATTTCTGTGACATCAGGATCATTTCCACCAATATTCCATGGTTCTGTAAATCTTTACAATACCATTGCGGAAGAGTGGCTAGTTCAGATGTTGTCTGCTTACCCAAGGAAGCAGAAGCTGATATTGAAGCCGGAGATCCTACATGGACTAAGACATGTATAAAAGATACACCATCAACTCTTGCCATAATTATAGCAAAAGTCAGTTAGTATGAGGTACTTTAGAAGGAGCAAATGCTGGAAAGAAGAAGAGGTTCTAGAATGACGTAGCAAATGCACTTGAAATGTAGCTGGTCATCTCATGAAGTCCAAGTCAATAGAGAAGATCAACAATAGGACTTCGAAATAATAGTTATTTTGAGTTTGATCATTATGTAATGAATATTTTATGTTCGTTAACCATGTTGAGTCCTAATTATAAAATATGTGTGGGAATTCCGTGCTTCGGGATTCAAAGTTTATGATCTTCTTTATTGTGTTATGTCAATTAGTTTTATTATTAAGTCTTGAATATTTTGATTCAAATTAGTTTAATAACTTGTTAAATAAATTGGAGGTAAGTCTTCTATTTTATTTATCAAGGTTAAAAGACTGCCTCCAAAATATTTAATATGGCCAAAATCCATTAAGTGCTAGGCACTTGTGAATCTTGAAATTCACATAAGTTTTGGATGTTTTCTCAATTGACTTAATTACATTGAAGATTCAATATGATAAGTTAATCATATTGATGAAGTGGAATAGATGAAATAATTGAAGTTTCAATGTTTCATAAAAGTCAGTGGGAGGATTTTGAATCAAAAACTGAAATAAAAGAAATTTGATTGAAGTAGAAAAGGACTTAATAAAAATTATAACCTGGTTGACAAAGAACATTTTACTAGTAAATAATTACTCATGATGAATTTTAAAAGATTCAAAATTATTGAGATAATATAATCTTTGTGAGACAAGGATTTAAGAAATGTTATAATTGTCAAAAGTCTTTGTGTGATAAAGTGATAGCATGAAACAAAAATAATTCTCAGCCCGCTAAATAAACTTATTCTGTTTCTTGATAAAGTTGGGACTATGTCAATAATTAACTTAAGATTCATTTTAATGATAAGTTCCTAGTGATCAATATTGATCAAGCATGATGCATAATTGATTAAAAGTTTTTGCATAAAACCAATAAGTTTATTGGTAGTAAATTTTCACTTTTGCTCCAAGTGTTGTAAACACATTGGACTAGAGAAAAGTGTCTTCTCATGAAACAGATGTGGAAATAATATTAAGTTGGGATGGTGAATCTTTGGAGAAGGATTGAATGAAAGGGGCAACATGCAAATGTTTTCAAATTCATCACCTTGTACAGGAATTTACGAATGGGATACATAAAGTTCAAACTTAGTTTTTGAATAAAAGGTTCATATGAGGAATTTGATGTAATATTCACTTTGTGAAATATTCATCGAAATTCCCAGCTAATGACCACAATGTACAAAACAAAACAAAAAACAAGATAATAATGCTCATGAATATATGATATTGGATTATCATATATATCTGTGTTTAAAGAAGATATTCAATTTTGATTCCAAGATTTTATCTTAAGAGTAAGTTGGGTGATTTTATAGATCACAAGGAAAATGAATATTTTCACATGAAAAACAGATATGAATTTTTCATATTCATAAATCTAGTATTGATAAAGTTGTTTTATCAAGTACGAATAAATGATAATGATGAGTTGAAAAACTAATTGTATCAATTGCTTGGTGTTGTTATTGGATAAACTAGCAAATTATTTTGCTATGTGCAATTAATTTTGATTGCTAGAGTAATCATAAATATTACAAGCATGAGTATTAAGTTAGCCGTGTTAATGAAACAAGAAGGAATTCTTTTTCATTATATAAAGCGAAGGGACTTAAAATTCAGGGGGAGCTAATTGTGATATTTTAATTTGGCTAGGTCCAATTAAAAGAAAGTTACCTTAGGAAAATATTTAAAAATGTTTTAAATGCAATATCAGAAAGTGTCTTATTAAATTCAGGATCTATGAGATAGATTGAGGAATTTAATAAACATGAATATGATGGGTGTGCTAAATGTAATTTTGAAAGGAATTTCTAATTAAAATGAGATAATATTATTTTATTTCAAAAGAAAAACGACATGATATTTTGCAATAGACATGACCTTCATAGTCATTGGTGACAAGAATATAAATGTTTGAGATCAAATCATAATATTTTGTGGTTTGACTAAATTTCATAGTCAAAAAAGGAAACCACACAGGAACCGGTAGATTTCCGTTGACTAAAATTGTTTTAGTCAATCCGGTATAAAGGAGAAAAACTAAAAGAAAAGTTTTTCTTACGAATTAAATTTTTTGTACCAAAAACAAGGAATATTATGGTGAGAAGTTTCTCACAAAAATATTCAACGGTAATATTAGAAGGTGAAAATAACTCGGTGGAATTTTGTATACCTACAAATGATATTGTGAGAAGTATTCACATAAGTATTTGTGGTGGAATTACAAAATCAAATATTTATTGATTTTAACTCAGATTATGATTCTTCAATTGATAATACCATATGTTGTATCATTATCAACATTAGAGTATTATGAGTGGACTCTATAGTATTTTTGTGGATAGTCGCAACACAATATTGGACATTGCTGGTTGCAAGTTATTGAATAAAAGTCATTCGACTTAGCGAGGTTTCAAACGATAGTATAATAATTCATTCGGACACACTTGAATTGTTAATTTTGTCATGGAACCAAGTTCAAAAAAATCCAGTTCCTAATAAATCCAAACACAATTTTATCACAAATTGATGAGATTAAGAGGTGAAAGACAGAAGTCTAAGGTACCACATGCATAGTGTGAGTAACACCGACATTCCATAGGTGGTATATCATCATACTAACTAAAGTATTAATTGACTCTAGTGCAAGCGGGAGACAGTTGGGGGTATGCCCTAGAGATAATAATATTCAGTTATTGTTCTATCTCATAGTTCAGAATTAAGTTTATGCCATCATGCTACAACCGCTATAGCACTTGAAAATGATTTTTTGAAGGAAAATCTGTGTGCGGGTGTGAAGACATAAACAAACAAGAGTTCCTAATCTTGTCTCTAAGACTAGCTTATAGTTTGTGAGATGATCATATTTTCTTGATCATGGACTTGGATAAAATTCTAGCAAAACATAAGAGTTTATTGTTAGGGTAAAAATAGTACTGAACCGACCCAATTGTATGTTGTTGCTAAAAGATACTAAACAATCATTATGTATTTTAGCAAATGCATATGAAGTTAACATTAACTATAATTCCTATATTATGAGAATATCTAGTGACCGCACGACTGAAAGTTATACTTTGGATATCTTCAACCGTATTGCCATAACTGGGGACTATAACGGTGACGTTTGGGTATGACCTAGAAAGTGTAATGGAATTGAGATTGTTCAAGACTAGTACTGAACTTCTCTAAATGATAGAGAGATACATTCTATGTGCCCTCTAAGTATCACCGATGACATATCGTCTGGCTAAACACGGTTTGATGTATCACAAGGTCATCGGGGATATGGATGAGGAAAGAGAACAATATCGGTAAACGAGTTATATGTGTTATGATCAAAAAGTTTGATCAGATCAGATCACATAGTCTCACCTCGTGATATTATTGGTATCGTGAAGTTAAGGGAATAAGTGAAATGAGAAACTTATAAGGTTACCTCGTTCTTCGGGAACACACAGGAGCCATCATGGACGTCCAAGGTCCCACTGTTGGTTATTGTTCGGTAAGTACCCAAACATGACGGTGTGTTATCAAACCTTTACGGGTAAATGATACGTCGAAAACGTATCTCCTTTTCCGAACACTTTTCTTATTGTTTTCCTCTAAACTTGTGTGTTTTGAATGCAAATAAGACGGACTAACGCTGTTTTCAGCAAAATTACCTTGGTTTTTCGTTTTTTGCAAAAAGTCAACTATCGGGAAATTGCACAGAAAAGACCCCATTGGTCTTAAAACACCGGAAGACCCCGGGAGCCAGAAGGGGGCCAGGAGAAGGGCCATAGGGGGCCACATCACCCCCTGGCGCCTCCCCCCTAGGCCGCGCCACCTGGTGGTGTGGGCCACTCCCACACCCCCTCGGGCTCCCCTTTCGACTACATAATGCCTTCAACCCTAAAACCCGAGGGGGTTCGTCATATTCCATAGAAACACAACAGACCACCACCGCCACCCCGAACTTTGATTCGTGGATCATAAGTTCCTGTTCTGGCACCCTGCCGGGATGGGGAATCGGAGGAAATCATCGCCATCGTCATCACCAACGCCTCTCCATCGACCATACATGTTTCCCCCATCCATGTGTGAGTAATTCCCTCGCTGTAGGCTGAAGGGGATGGTAGGGATTGGATGAGATCTTTCATGTAATAATGTCGTGATTGTTATGGCATAGTGCCTAGTATCCTGTATTAGTGCTATTGACATTGTTGCAACTTGTTATGCTTAATGCTTGTCACTTTGGGCTTGAGTGCCATGATCTCAGATCTGAACATGTTATTGAATCACGATGATAATTATTGTTTCTTGATCATACCTGCAAGTTGTTTACACATATCGTTGTCCAGAACCCGAGGCCCCGAAGTGACAGAAATTGGGACAACTAGAGGGGATGGCTGTGATGCGAGGATCACATGTGTTCACGGAGTGTTAATGCTTTGCTCCGGTGTTCTATTAAAAGGAACACCTTAATTACCAGCAGTTCCCTTGAGGCCCCGCTGAAAACGGGATGGTAGGATAAAAGATGTTGTGCAATCTCTCATTGCGAGCACGTACGACTATTTACGGAACACATTCCTATGATTACTTAGTGCTTGGATGCTTTATCTTATTTATCTGCAATGCCCATGTCTTGATTGTTATATGAACTATCTTATCCATGCAACGCCTGTTCATCTATCCCTATCCCTATAGTATTTAATGTAGAGGCCCCAAACCAGAAGGTCCAGAACCCCTCATATGCATACATTCATGATCTTAGGAAATTCAGTCGTGAACAACATACGAAGTGGTACATAGATACATTATCCATTACACGAATAACAACAGTCTTACAAGCCCATGGTCACATGACCAAGTCTTTATTAGTTGTCTCGCAGGACAGGCAAAGTCTCACATCTCACAAACACAGCGGAAAACAAACAAACGTAGATAGCCCATGTCACGCCGTCATCGACAGGCCGCTGACCGGGAGCCGAGCCTAGTTCGCGTAGTCGTCATAATAGTATCCCTCCTCGTATTCCTCCTCCGGTGGTATCTCCTCAAAGTCTGGGCAAGTAAATAGCCAGGGGCGAAACCAATATGAATACTTTTTAATGTACTCAGCAAGTCATCCTTCATACACTTACGAAATGCATCATGCTTATATGGTGGATAGGTAGGCTATAAATAGGGCTCACTACCCATGATGTGCATCTAAGATGACACCATAGTTGCAGTCATGTTAATCTGTATCTTCATTAAAGAAGATACTTCAGAAGAAAATAATATAGTTTTTCTTCCTCTTGTAGATGTCGCATGTACAAGAGGTTTTATAAAAGAAAGTTTTCCTTTGCAAAACTTCTTGGAACAACAGGTCCAGATCCTTCATTAGTACCTCGCAGGTACAAGTCCTTTGTTCAAAAACACATTTTGAAAACTTGACACAATACTAGCTACATGGCCTTTCAACTGCCCATATCCGAGGGCTCGGCTATTCTGAATAGTTTTACTCTACAGAGTCACACATTCCACTAGATCCAATCATCTGCCATGAACCACCCATGGATCGACACAGCGATATGCAAGCATCAGACGAATGATCCTAAATGTCCACTCTGACACAAGCTAGTATATGGATATCCCTTCAATCAATTTTATTCCCGCTCGCAACATGTCACACATCGCCAAACAGGGGACCCAATTGTCGCAACCGGAGGAGAAATTAATCCCACACTTTGCATGTCCCGTTTTCTCCCTCCTGGCAACATTTCGGTTCAGAGAATCATCCTCTCTATAGCATCTTGGGATAGGACACATACTAACAAGTTCAAGTATCTAGACAGGCCCCGTACCCATGTTGGGGTAGAGTGGCAGTACTTCTTGGTTGTCCAGCGAAGACTAGGTTATGTGCCTTTTGTAAACATTTTTGAAAACAACTCTTTAGCTCCCCCGGTGAAACAAGGTCGCACCTCTTCACCATGGACTTTTTATAGAAGCATTTTGTTTGCAAAAGCACATTTTAAAAGTGTCCACTTAGGGACTCAAGATTATTATCTTAAGCGGTATTTATATACCTTATGATGGCTAAAGGCTTGGTAACACCAAGTTGACTAATGGCAAAGAGATAATATACTATATAATAGTATTAGTAATATTCACTCAATAAAAATAGTTTTTTGTAATCAATTTTTTTAACTTCAGAAGTAGATAATGCATAATGATAAGTGGGAAAACAACAGCAAGCTTTAAGGATGGCTTGCCTTGGAGGAAACGAGGGTCTTGCTCTTGCTCACAACAGGAGTGGTAGTAATAACCTCCTGCTCCAACTATCTCTTCGTCGGTTTCTATCATCGTAAAATAAAAGTAATAACACTCAATAAGAACCTTACTAAGCAAGCAATTACACTCAACTATAACATACAGCAAGCAATGAACACACAAATTCATAAAACAATCCCACTCAAGCAATGCATCAGAAATAATAATATTTACTATTATTACTACAACTACTGTGGTTGAAATAAATTATTCCTCAACCAAATGAGATGGAACCAGTGGGTGCTCCACTAAGTTTTCCATGTCATTTAATAGGTATTTAGCCTCTGGTCCAAATTGTGGACACAAAATAATTTCCTAACAAATATACTACTATCTATTCTAGTGAAAACAATACTACTAGTATAAATATTAAACCTACACATGCATTCCTAAAGAAACAAATGTGACCTTACAGAGATGGAAACAAGAAATAACTAGTACCAAAATGGTACTAGATCCATGTGAAGACACTCATAATAACTTGGACAAAAATCTAGCTGATCATTTCCATTTACAAAATTAAATGGAAATAACTAGATATTACTCCTATGCTCATACTAGTTTTCAAACAAAATCCTAAACATGCATAAACTTTCTAACAAGGCATCTCTGTGAGAAAACAACATGATAACACTCAACACATCATTTAAACATGCTAGAAAACAGAATAACATTAGCAAGCAATTATTTACAAATCAAAACTACTCATTTTATTCTTAACAGAAAAGTGCAATTTATTAGATCTGTTGCCAAATTAATTCTAGAGCTTTAAAAATCACACAAAGATAGGATGACATAGAACTATCTAATATCTAACATATACAATTGGATTCACATCAAAAAGTGTTGTAAAATAAATCCTAAAATTCACAGAACAAGCTACTGGACTTTTACCAAAGTGGATGCCATTCACAAATGGTAGCTCACCTCGAGGTGAGGTCAAGTTCTAATGGTAGATATAGTCAAGGGCTACTCCAAGAATTTTAGTTTGCACATTTTAACCATTCCAATCAAAAGTTATTCTACTTTTCCCTAAACATATAGTGCTCAGTTCAACATTTTTCATTCGTTCTAAAAACGTTCAAATCCAGTTCTGCAAGTTGCATACGTTCAGAAATTTGTTCATGCACCTTAGGAAATTTTGGTTCATTTTATTTTGGAGTTTAACATTTTCTTACGCTATTAAAGTAAAACAACAGATTCAGCTTAATTAGGAAAAGGAAAAAAGAAAATGGCAGCGGGCTGAGCAACACATGGGCACGCGGCCCATCTGCGCCCAGAGGCCCGCCTCGCTTCCACGGCCGCGCGAAGGCGGGTACCGTTTCACGATTCAAACACGACCGTAGATATTTAGATCTAAGGCGCATGGTCGTCGCCTCTCTCCCCCTCTTTTCTTTTTTCTCTCCGACAAGGACGCGAGCGGCCGGCGGCGAACTCGGTCGAAAAAGCTCACCTAGGGGGCTCGTAGAATGATGGCGAGTTGCCGATGAGGTTGCAGGTGCTCGTGGCTGTGCAGGGGCGTGAAGATCTTGGCTTGAGGTGGCTCCAATCGACGGCGCCGTGCAGACATTCCACGGGGGTTCCGACAAGCTCTCCGGCGTTCCTGCAAACGAGGAACTACAGGGAGGGTCAGGGTAGCACTACGGAGGGTGGGGGTTTGATCTACAATGACAGAGATATCTAGGGTGGTCTGAGGCGCGAGTATTCCACCTCGGGTGCCCGCGGTGGCCGCGGTGGTTTCTCCGGCGATTCAAGCTAGCTAGAGCGGCTCGAGCTCATTGCAGTGGCTACGGCGAGTGAGTGAGTGAGAGTGAAGGTGTGCGCAGAGGCAGGGGCCTTGGGCATGGCTTTATAGGGCTGGCGGCAGTGGTGCACACTCGGGTGGCCACGGGCATCAGCGGGACGCGCCCGTGCGCGCTCTGGCATGCCCATGCCGTTCCCTACGGCTCTTGGGTGCGTCCAGGGGCAAGACTATACAGGTCAATGGCCACTTGCGCGAGGAGAGGCGAAAGAAAAACGCGAGTGCCACTATGGCACGCGGCAGGGGTGAGGCTGTCAGGCGTGCCCATCCCTTCCCTCCCGTTTTTCCCTCTCTGTTCCTCGCTCTCTCCCTCTCTCTCTGGTCAGACAACTTGGGAGCTAAGGGATAGAAAGGATAGGGTGCTGACTGGGCTTCTAGAAGCACCAAACCATGCAGCATTTGGTTGAACCAATAAAAAGATATGATCATTTGAATTTTGTGAAATCTCACCGTTCTGCAGAAAAATTCAATTTCAGATTCGGTTACAGAATTTTTCTAAGTGTTGGGTTTGCAGTGTGGATTAGCCAAATGTTTGGGTTGTTTTAATGAATCAAATCTTATCCAAAATTTGTTTTCCAAGTATGGTTGTGTTAAGCTACATTTATAATTTCTTAAACAGTAAAAAGAAACAAATTTGAAATTCAAATGCACCATGAAAACAGGGTGGAAAAATGGCTAGTTTGAGTTTTTCTCTGTTTTCCAAAAATCACTAATTCTGTCTTATTTTCTTAACACAAAAACACCAAGCAATTGATTGTTCCCATGATTCAATTTTTCAAAAAAAGTTAACATATTTGTAGTCCATATAATAGAGATCACATCCATGCCAAGAAAACACGAAATGTGAATCTCTAGCATATAGATATCAAGGGTGAAAAACACCTAAATGACTTATTTTTCAGAAATGTTTTTAATAGAAAAACCAAAGGAAAATCTTGGATTAAACTTTTGTCAAATTGTTTTCTTGATTCTAATCAATCCAAATATTAATTATAAGTTGATTACAGCATTGCCACATGAATTTTGATTTAGAATAAACAAGATACCAAAATGGAAATAATCCAGAAATGATCAGAAACATCAGAAAACAAGTGAATGATTTTTGAATCAAATTTGCTTGCATTGCATAGATAACCATGGTTCAATACATCATGTTGGATTACACAAGGGCATTAAAAAGTTTTTGTTGGCTCACAAAAATGGTCTCCCTCATGTGTTACAAGTGTCCCAAATCTGGGGTGTGACATTTAATCCCGTTGTTTACTTCGAACACTACTTCTGCTGTTTTCATCTCACTTCTGATATTATTTCACTACTGCTGCTACTATAAAACTGTTACTACTGATAAACCTCTGCGAAAAAAGTACTTTCGGATGCAGGTGAATTGAAAACTCACTTTTTAAGGCTCACAAATATTCTTTGGCTCCCCTTGTGTCGAATCAATAAATTTGGGTTTTACTTCCCTCGAAGACTGTTGCGATCCCCTTACTTGTGGGTCATCAAGACTATTTTCTGGCGCCGTTGTCGGGGAGCATAGCTTTATTTGCTAGCTCACTGGAGAGTACTATTATCTACTGCCAATCATTCATCATGGGTAAGACTCGTGATGGAAAGCTGCCAATCATTCCGTCCCTGTTGGTCACGAACTTTAGGCTCCCGAACGTCAAGGTGACGCTCCTCTCCAGATCCTCGAATACCGGGCGTGATTCCGGCGAGTGAGGTGTGACCACGATAGATCCGATCCGTATAGGATTGTTCGAAGCCGTAGTCGATGGTTTCCAACGGGAGTTGGTTGTCGATGAAGCCGAAGATGTCGGTGATCCAGCGCCCGCCGTTCCCACAGATGGCGCCAATTGTCGAATCCGCTGTTCGGAAAATCCCTCAGGTCACCCTATCGGGTTTCGAGTAGGAGAACCCATGAGCGCTGGTGGCGATCGTCGGCTAGACAAGGGGCGAGATTTACCCAGGTTCGGGGCCCTCGTAGAGGTAAAACCCTTACTCCTGCCTCTGTCGATCTGTATTAATCGAGTAGATTGGTTACAATGGAGGTGGCTCGAGTCGAGAGTATAATGTCAAGCTCAAGGCTTTGGTGTTGCGGTGTTGCTTGGTTCTCTACCGGTGGCTCTCCTGGCCTTATATAGGTGGCCAGGTCTCAAACCCTACCCGGAGAGGACTCGAACTCTAACCTTAGGTCGGTTACAGGTTTCCTAACCTATCCCGCAAGACAGTGCGGGTGGGCTTCGCGTGGGCTTTCTGGAATACTCCAAGGGCTCCTCTTCTTGGGCCTTGACCATGGGCCTGAGACGGGGTGTCCTTACCCGCAGGGTCTAGGATCTATGTCTTCGTCAGTAGCCCCCGAGCGTTTGCTCGAGTGGGATTTTTCCAGTCGAGTAGACGGTCAAACCTTTTTTGATCTTTCTTTTAGATAACCGGTAAGGTTGTTTTCTTGTTTAGAGGGCGTGTACCCTGTGTAATGAGCTTTTATACCCGAGTATCGAGTAATACAAGTGCCTGTCGTTATGGATTTTATCGCAGAAGGATATGGCACAGCAGCTTGGCTCTCCCGAAAGATCAGGGCCAATTAATTGCGACTAGAGCAAAAACAGTTCTGGCCTACACAGATTCGAGACCTCCGACTCGAACCCGATAAGGTGATTGTTGCGACTGGGCCGTTGTGGACTTATCGAGTCGAACTTAACCTATGAGGGCACCCGGCGCGTCCGCTAGGATTTTTCTTCGTGTTGTTGACACGGAATCGTACCCGAGGACGCAGCTTGAGTGCGACTCCGGGCCCTCAAGAAAGATATCTCGGGTCTTATCTTCATATTCGAAGAATATGGCATCCGGATGTGCCTAGTCGGCTGAACAATCCAGGTTCTTTATGATGTATAAATATCATGTGAATGAAAAAAGGCAGGTTCTTCCTACTCGAGTAATTTTTCGATTTTGTAGTTCTTTTATCCATACGAAAGAATTTTCGTGTTAGGAGTTTTATGCCCATATGAAAGAGTTTTCATGTTTGGGAGATCGTACCCATACGAAAGAGTTTTCGCGTGCAGGGTATTTTTCTCTGTTTTAAAGGAGTCTTGCTTCATGATTTGTTCATGAAAAAGTTGCTTCTATTCGAAGGAGTTTGTTCATACGAAGTTATTTTCGCGTTTGAACTTTCCATTCGAAGCTTTCTTCAATTTGATGATGCACGCTATGACGTCATGGCGCACTCTCCTCCTCCCGATGGGACGTGACGGAGTGAGAGCAGAAGGACTGGCCCACATAGTCAGCTTTTTGACCGGGAAACGAGACGTCGTTCCCGGTTTTTACGCAAACCGTGCAGTAAATGCGCACGATCTTCTGTTAAGATCGTGGCAGGAAACAGCCCTCACCGCCTCCTCGTTTCGTCTTCACACGTGGTGGCTGCGATGAGTGCCACGTGGTGCATCGAGCGGCCAGTATCGATTTGTTCCGTGTATAAGTACGAGTCTTTGCGATGCGGTAAGATTTTCCCAGCCTTCGTCTTCCAGTCCATCTTCTTCCTCGCGCTCATCTTCTTTCTTCCTCCAAGCTCGTGCTTAGCAGCGATGGCGGGAGGCAAGAGACGCGGTGCTGCCATTTCCGCATCCGGGGAAGCTTCAGTGCAACCTGCACCGCGTTCGGGCGACTGGCGTTCTCCCAACACCACAGCGAAGAGCATCAAGGAGATGCAGCGGGAGGGGATGCTGCCTGCGGAGTCCGAGAAGCGGGTGCGCCTCGGAATGAAGGAAGAGGTACCCAATCCGCAAGCGAACGAGCGCGTGGTCTTCGCGGACCATGTGTCGCGCGGTCTTTCCTTTCCCCTCCATCCGTTTGTCGTGGCGTTGCTGTATGTTTATGGCATACAGCTCCACGATCTTCCTCCGAATGCGATACAGCACATTTCGTGCTTTATCGTGTTCTGCGAATGCTTCTTAGGCATTCGCCCACACTGGGGACTCTGGAAGGCCCTCTTCAAAGTCCGGATCTTCCGCGAGAAATCGCGGGTGGAATTTGAGCTTGGCGAGCCGCTTCGCATGGGTGGCTTCGGGATCCAAGCAAAATCGGAGAATAGCTACTTCAGCATGTACTTCATCGACTCCGCCCAGGGCTGGAGGAAAAAGTGGTTTTACGTCATCGACAACAGCTCGGGTGGGATCGTGGAATTCCACCCGTTCGCTGTCTTGAAGAGGCGGAAGTCCTGGGCGCACAAGTTGTCGGCTGAAGAAACCCAAGTCGTCACGCCACTACTCGCAAGAGTGACATCTCTCCGTGATCAAGCTGCTGGAGTCGTACTCAACGGGCTGCACCTGGCGGGTATCTTTCTCAAGCGCAGGATCCAACCTCTGCAGCACAGGCCCTCCACGATGTGGGAATACCAAGGCTCTGAGGATCCCAGTCGTGTGAGCCGTGAAGAGCTCTCGAACGTCGAGTTCGAGAAAAAGATTGCGGCCATCACCAGCTTGAAGGTGGGAGAAAAATATCCGGACTGCACGGTCGCAGCCTTTGATGCATCAAGGCCTCCACCATCCGAAGTAAGTTTGCCTTTGTTTTCTCATGACTTTATCTTGGTCTGGATTCCAGTCGACTGAACTTCTTCTGTCTTCTCCCATAGAGTTTATCCATGGCCACCTGCTACCCTCCTGTATCTGGGGAGGAGGCCTCGGAGTTATTGGCGAGTAACCTGGATGGCCCAGCCGACACCAGTGTTACCGACGCTTCTTCGAGCTCCGACCAAGATTCTTCGGATGACGCAGGGGACTCGGGTGGCGGTCATCATAAACGCCGTCGAGTGGAGGGTGACGAGGCCACCTCTAAGGACAACTCCTTGGAAGAATCGCCCAGGAAGGAGCCCATCAATGCTACCCCTCTGCATATGCGCACCCCTTCCTCCTCATTCCCAGTTATCCAGACCGCCTGGAATGCGGATATGCTAGATGAGGAGGATGACGAAGATGAGTAAGTTTCTTTCCCTGTTCTTTTAGTCGAACATTTTCCTTTGGCGTCTTGTTGACGCTTTGTCTTTTGTTGCAGCCTGCAAACCATCAGTCCTCGCAGTTATGCCTCTTCCCTTCCTCCCGAAAGGAGGAATAAAGCAGGAGCTACGGATGAGACTCCTACTGCTGGCACTGTCCAGAATTCGCCCAGCGTAGCCCCCAATGTGGCGACTACGGAACATGGAGTTCCTAGTTCTGCTGCCGGAGCTTCAGCTTCAAAAGAGGTGACGGATAGCTCAACAGATCCCCTCTCCCGTGCCAAGGGCCAGGTAAATTCTGTTACTTGCCTTTAGTTTGTTATCGGGTGCACGACAGTGCTCCCGATGGGAGTAGCCCCCGAGGCTGTAGTTGGTCGCATGTGATCGGCTACAGGCTCAAAGTCTGTCTTTTCCTTCTCCTTGGTTTTATCGGGTGCACGGCAGTGCTCCTGATGGGAGTAGCCCCCGAGGCTTTACTCGATTGATTGCAATCGGGTATAGGCTCCAATTTTTCTCTTCTAATTCTTCTATTTCTGTGTTCTTTGCAGTCGCTCGTTGACTCCCTTGCGGCGATTGGCCGCCGTGTTGTTTTTGTTGAGTCTGAGTGCGGGATCCTTCGGGCGGACCGTAGTCGACTCACCATAGAGAATGAGCTTCTTCGAGGTAAGCTTAGCCCTCTTTTTCTGTTTGCATTTTTTCCATCAGTTCTTTGATTCTGATAAGTGTTGCCGTGCAGCTCAACTTGAGTTTTCGAAGACCGAGAAAGACAATGCTTCTACTCGGGTAACAGCTCTAGAGGCTGAGTTGGCGGCCGTTCGCCAGGATCTGGAATCCTCCCGCATGTCTTCGGCTGATCTTGAAGGTAAGCTTGCTTCTGCCCAAGAGGCTTTGAAGAAGTTGGAGGAAACCAGCACCAAGGCAGATGCCGATCTTGTCGACTTTATTCGTCCCCTTGCCGAGCGCTTTGCGGGTAAGTTACCTTTGGCTTATAATTTGTCTTCTGCTGTCTTGAGTCTTGACGTCCTTTTCTTTGTAGCTCTTCTGGGTGTTCCTCTGGTAGTTCCCGGAGTCCAGCGGGTGGACGCGCTGACGGACTCGCTTGCCCAGCTCAGGAGGCATGCCGAAGGAGTTTGCTCCTTGGTCAGCAATGCCACTCAAGTGTTGACGCAGCTGCATGGTCGCCTTCTCGTCAATGCTGCATCTCCACCCGCGCTAGGTGACCTGCTGAAGATCTTCTCGAAGAGAAATCTCCTTGATGCCTACGCGGTCGCTCAGTCGGAGTCTGGGGCGAAGAAGGCCATCCAGTTCGCGCTGGCGCATGGATTTAGTGGCTTGGAGGAGGCCTACTCGGATCTCCCAGTCGATCCTTCCACGGGCAAAAAGGTATGGCTTCGTCGATTTGGCGAGCCAGCCGCCGTCCTCGCTCGGAAGTTATCTGAGCTGTTTGCTCGACTTAAGGGAGGGATGACTGCCGCGAGTGGGAGTACCACTGTAGCTTATTAGTTTATTTCGTTTGTATTTTGCAACTTCGATTGTAATGAACCCTAGGATGTGCTCCCGTTTGTCCAATATTTTAATCGAGATGCTTTTGCTGAAATGCTTCCCGCGATTGTACGTGTGCTCCCGATGGGAGTAGCCCCCGAGCACCTGTCGAATAGGTGGTGAATATATCTCGAGTAGGGCACCTTATTCCTTTAATCTTCTTTGTACTTTTCAGGTATCCGAGGTGGCCGCAGAACCTTCAGGTGGACCTGCTGCCCCAACAGATCCGCTTGTCGCCGTTGTTGGGACTTTGGCAGGTCTTCGTGATCGTGTAGCTGATGGTGAGCGCAGGCTAAAAGCGTTGCGCGGGGTAGCCGATGTGGCGAAGTCCAAGCAAAAACTGGCGACTGAACACGAACAGTTTCTGATGGACGAGTTGGCTTCCGTCGCTAGGGACTTTCTGTGTAAGTAATACAGCCCCCGAGTCTTTTTAGTCTTGTTTCCTTGCCTAATCGTGCATGTTTGCTCTTCAGTTGTTAAACTGGATGATAGGGAGGAAAAACAGTGGGTAGAAAACCACATTCTTCAAGAAGCTGGCAGCTCAAGGCCTCATGCGAGTAACTTTTGGTCTGATCGCTGACGAATACATGGATCCTGGACTCTGCGAATAAGGACACCCCCTCTCAGGCCCAAGGTTAAAGGCCCAAGAATAGGAGCCCTTGGAATACTCCAGAAGGCCCACGTGAAGCCCACCCGCACTAACTTGCGGGTTAAGATAGGAAACATGTAGCCGACCTAGTTAGAGTTCGAGTCCTCTCCGGGTAGGATTCGAGACCTGGCCATCTATATAAGGCCAGGAGAGCCCCCCCGGGAGAAGACCAAGCAACACAGCACCATCAAAACCTTGAACTCGAGATCTTACTCTCGATTCGAGCACCATCATTGTAACCGATCTTTCCATCAATACAGATCGACAAGAGGCAGGAGTAAGGGTTTTACCTCTACGAGGGCCCCGAACCTGGGTAAATCTCGCCCCCTGTCTAGCCGACGATTCCACCAGCGCTCATGACTTCTCCTAGTCGAAACCCGATAGGGTCACCTAAGGGATTTGTAGAGTCAGAGATTCGACAATTGGCGCCGACCGTGGGGAAGACGGGCGCTGGATCATCGGCATCTTCGGCTTCATCGACAACGCACTCTCGATGGAAACCATCGACTACGGCTCCGAACAATCCTATACGGATCGGATCTGTCGTGGTCACACCTCACTCGCCGGAATCGCGCCCGGTATTCGAGGATCTGGAGAAAAGCGTCACCTTGACGTTCGGGAGCCTAAAATTCGTGACCAACAGGGACGGAATCCTCCACTTCTCGGATGAATCGGAAACTGAATCTGGAGCTGTCGACTCACGCCGTCATCTGGAGAAAAGCGGCGAGTCCATCCGCTTCAACGCCAACGATTACCATACCCTCTCGACAGAGGAACCATCAAGAATTCGAAGAAACTTCCGACCTACGCCTAGGACGCACAAGCCTCGACTGGCTCAAGTATGCATGGCAAGATTGGAACAAGCCTCGGAAACGGAACACAGCGCGGCAGAGCGCAACATAATCGGCATCTCACGGGGATCCTGGAACCGAGCAAAGGAGGCTATGCGAACGAGCAAGCCACCCGCATCCGGGGCTTCACACGAAGACATGGTTGCCTACCACTATCACCTAGTGAGAGCAGCCACGACTATCAAGGACGCTCGGATAGATCTGGCTCGCCGAAGAAGAGCGCCGGATGAGTCGAGCCAAAGGCGAGCCGGATTGTCCATAACACCCTCGGTTGGAACCCGACCCGCGAGGAAGGGACACGCATCTACATCCAGGAACAATGAGTCCCTAGCCGGAACCAGCAGATCAGTCACTCCTTCTCTCATGCGAGTCGACGACGATGGCAATGTCTACCCGCAAACTCCTGCCGTCGCGGTTCTGGCCGCAGCAACTTACATGCAGATGAACCAACCGACGGAAAGTGATCCTCGGGCGGAACAATATAAACAAGTGCGCAAGGGATTAGGGCTGGCGGCCGCAAGGCTTGCCGCTTATGATCGAAAGAAGGCCGCAGAGCAGCTGGAGAAGGAACAGGAGAAGGAGAAGGACAAGGATAGGGAAGCATCCCGCAAACGTAGGAGTTCTTCGCCAAAAAGGGACAGGTCACCGCGTCGTGGTCGAGGAAAAGAAGCACGGCGCCGTGATGACAGTCGAAGTAGCAGCGAAGGCAGTCCGAGAGACAAGAGCTCGCGGCATCATAGCAGCCGCTCGCGAAAGCGAAGCAAGGATCCAAGGAAGGATACTGACCGCGACCGGCCAGAGTACGACGCGTGATCAGATCTCGCGCAAAAAAGGGTGGATAAGGCGAGGGCTTCGCGATATCGCGAGCGCTCCTCGTCTGGCTCCTCGGATGACGAAACCTGCGGCGCTCTCTGCTTTGCCCGCAGTATCCGCGAGGCGCCCCTACCCAAAAGATTCAAGCTTAGCACGGAAGTAACGAAATACGACAGCTCACTCGAGCCCTCTCAATGGCTAAGCGATTACCTCACGGCAGTAAAATGCCAACGTGGGAATAAAAACACGGCTATGCAATACCTCAATTTGCATCTCGCCGGCGCAGCTCGCAGTTGGCTGAAGAGACGACCAAAATCTTGCTACGCATCGTGGGATGATTTGCACCGCGATTTCTGCAAAAAATTCCAGTCGACTTACAAGAGGCCAGCCACCATTGAAGAACTGCGAGCATGCAAGCAGAAAAGTGGCGAATCCACCCGCGAGTACATCCAGCGATGGACTACGCTCAGGAATACCACAGGAACCATTTCAGAAGAAGTAGCGATTGAAGCCTTCGCAAAAGGCGCCCGAAGAACGGCTTTCAGAGAAGAACTGGGCAGAGCCGCACCCAAGACTATTGGGGAGCTAATGAACATAGCCGAAAAATGGGCTAACGGAGAAGATGCGGTGCGCAATGAGAGGGCATCATCACCTGCGCATGATGAAGACCGTCATTGTCGGAGGAAGAGGAGAAAATATTACGATCACGAAGACAGAGAGGAGTTGGTCGCAGCGTAATTCACGCGAGGCCGCGACTCCGGTCGCCGTGGGAATCGCGAGTGGAGACCAAAAGCCGAAGAAAAATCACCCGAGGAAGACCTCGATGGATACTGCTCGCTACATCTATTTACAGATAAACGCACAGGCAAAACTAAGGCAACGCACCTTTTAAGAATTGCCGAAAGTTTATTGATATCTCAGAAGCACTCGCCAGGAAAAGAGCTGCACACACGCAAAATTACCCACCGCTTCCAGGAGGAGGCCACCAAGGATTCCAGCCGCCACAACCCCCACCTCCTCCAGCAAATCCAAACATGGCATTAGCCACGCTACCTGCACCGCCAGCTCAAAACTCCGGGGCCAACGCGTACCCGAATCCAGCAGGGCAACTCGCGATGATCCAGAAGGTATGTCCATCCCGCAGAGCTCAAAAGACTAACACAAGGCAATTGTGCATGGCCGTGCAGACACCGCCAACAAAAACAGAATACTTGAAGATGGCGGACCAGCCAATAACATTCTCGATGAAGGACCACCCGCCACGAGTGTATCGACCAGGACACGTCGTCCTTGTCATCCAAGCACAAATTGGCAATTACGACTTGGCTCGCGTATTCATGGATGGTGGCAGTGGCATCAACATTATCTACGCGGATACACTCCGTCGGATGAACAGGAACTTGGACGGCCTCCAGGAATCAGAAACATCCTTCCACGGGATAGTACCAGGAAAAGCAATCCGTCCACTCGGAACAATCAACCTAGAAGTTGTGCTGGGCACCAAGAGCAACTACAGAAGAGAATTCCTCGACTTCGAAGTTGTCAACTGGCCTTTGCAGTACCACGTCATTCTTGGTCGAACAACATTCGCCAGATTCATGGCAGTACCGCATTACGCCTACCTGAAGCTCAAATTACCTGGAGAACATGGCGTAATCACCATCGACGGAGACTTTCAGAAATCCAACAAATGTGACATTGAATTCAAAGAGATCGCAAAATCTTTTGGGATGCAAAAAGAACTTCAAGAGCTGGCAAAAACCACAGATCACTCCGTGATGCCCCTCACGAAGAAAAACGCGCCTGAACTGGAGTTCAGCACTAACAGCGACACTCGAAAGCATCAAGTGCACCCGACAGATTCTGCGAAGACGGCGCTGGTTTCCGCCACCCTTCCGCAAGCATAGGAAAGCGCGCTCGTCGAACTCCTCCGTGAGTACTAGGAAATTTTCGCCTGGCAGCCATCAGATATGCCAGGAATACCCAGGGAGTTTGCCGAGCACTCACTCGAAGTCTTTCCAGATGCCAAACCCATCAAACAAACTACTCGACGATTTTCAGAACCCAAGCAGAAGGCACTTGGAGAAGAGGTAAACAGATTGCTAGCAGCAAAATTCATCAGGGAGATAAAGATATCCACTTGGTTAGCAAACCCGGTGCTGGTCCCCAAAAAGAACACGGACATCCTTCGGGTATGCATCGACTACACGTCGTTAAACAAACACTGCCCCAAGGACAACTTGCCCCTCCCGCGAATCGACCAGATCGTGGACTCTACGGCAGGCTGCCAACGCCTCTCTTTCCTGGACGCCTATTCGGGATATAATCAGATCCGGATGAAAAAAGAAGACGAAGAAAAGACAGCATTCATCACACCTCACGGTGTCTACTGCTACACGACAATGCCCTTCGGGCTCAAGAACGCAGGCGCAACATACCAGCGCTGCATGCAAAAATGCCTCGTCAAGCTCATTGGCAAGAACGTACAAGTGTACGTTGACGACATAGTCATCAAGACTCGAGTTGAGAGCACACTCCTCGAGGATATTAGAGAAACATTCGATGCCCTCAACGCATACAGGATCAAGCTCAATCCAACAAAATGCGTCTTCGGCGTTCCAGCAGGGAAACTTCTCGGGTACCTGGTATCCGCCAGAGGCATCGAAGCCAACCCAGAGAAAATACAAGCAATCTTGACAATGAAGGAGCCAACCAATCTACGCGGAGTCCAACAGCTTGCAGGGCGATTGGCCGCCCTGAGCACGTTCATCGCACGATTGGGAGAGCAAGTGTTACCCTTCTACAAGCTGCTGAAGAAGACAGACAAATTCGAGTGGACACCAGAAGCTAAGCAAGCATTCGCAGACTTAAAGCGATCGTTGCAAAGTAGGCGAGTTCTTGCAACGCCGCAAGAAAGGGAGCCACTCTACTTGTACCTAGCCGCCACAAACCAGGTCATCAGCACAACAATCGTAGTCGAACGACCTGAGGAAGGCAAAGCGTACGGAGTTCAGCGACCAATCTATTACATTAGCGAAGTACTCTCGCCATGCAAGCAACGATATCCTCATTACCAGAAGCTCGCATACGGAGTTGTTCTTACAGCCCGAAAGCTCAAGCACTACTTCCAGGAGCACGCCATCACAGTGGTTAATGATGCGTCACTCGGGACAATCATGAACAACCCCATGGCATCCGGAAGAATAGCCAAATGGAGCATCGAGTTGGGCGCCTGGGACATCACTTATGCAGGGCGCAACGCAGTCAAATCTCAGGTACTCGTGGAATTCCTAAGCGAATGGACAGAACTACAAACGCCCAGACCACCTGAGTACACGAGCAATTGGATAATGTACTTTGACGGGTACAAAAGAAACGAAGGAGCAGGAACTGGAATTGTCCTCATATCGCCTCAGGGAGACAAGCTGCAATATGTCCTGCGATTAGACTTTCCACCAGATGATCCAGCATCGAACAACGACGCAGAATATGAAGCCCTGCTGCATGGGATGAAGATGGCAGTCGCCTGTGGAGCTACTCGATTAATGATTTACGGCGACTCCAATCTCATTGTGCAGCTGACAATGAAAGAATGTGATGCAATTGCTGAAAACATGGTCGCTACCGCGACATGTACAATCTACTCGAAGGAAGTTTCAAAGGGTGCGAGCTGAAGCACATTGCAAGATCAAGCAATGAAGAAGCAGATAGGCTGGCAAACATGGGTTCCACAAATACACCCATACCACCAGGAATATATTTCGAACGGATGATCAAGCGATCGGTCAAAGTCAAGAAAGCTGCAGGAACACCCGCAGCGCCAGAAACAGAGGTCAGCCCGCAAGTCGCCATTATCGAGCTTACCCATAATATATCACGACAGGTTTTTCTGGTCGAGCCAGTCTGGACGCAGAAATATCTCGACTACCTGATCAACAAACAGCTCCCGGCCGATCCACGCGAGGCTCGACAAATAGTGAGACGCAGCAAATCCTTTCGGGTAGTCAACGGAGAATTATACAAGCAAAGCATCTCGGGTATACTTCAGCGTTGCATCGCACCCGAAGATGGCAAAGAATTACTCCAGGACATCCACCAAGGAGACTGCGGACATCACGCTAGCTGGAAAACAATCATGGGAAAGGCTTTCCGAGCGGGATTCTACTGGCTAACAGCAGCTACCGACGCAAAGGACCTGGTCGAACGATGCGATGCTTGTCAGCGATTCGCACCAAGACCACATGCACCTGCTACGGAATTGCACATGATACCCATTTCCTGGCCCTTCGCACAATGGGGGCTGGACATGGTTGGACCACTACGCAAGTCCACACCGGGTGGGTATACACACTTGCTGGTCGCAGTCGACAAGTTCACCAAATGGATCGAGGCCATGCCAGTAACTTCGGCTAGCGCCCAGTGCACCGTGAAGTTCCTCGACTCCATCGTATGCAGATTTGGTGTGCCACACGACATCATTACAGACAATGGTACAAACTTCACAGCAAAGGAAACGCAACAGTTCTGCGAGGAAAAGGGCATCAATTTCAAGTTTGCTTCAGTTGCCCACCCGCAAACGAACGGACAAGTCGAAAGATCAAACGGCTTAGTTTCGGCCGGCATCAAGAAACGCCTACTCGATCGTCTACACCCCGCCGCAGGACATTGGGCAGAAGAGCTACCCTCCGTACTATGGAGCCTCCGCACAACTCCAAACCGATCCACAAAATACACACCATTTTTCATGGTATACGGGGCAGAAGCAGTCCTTCCCGAGGATGTTAGATTCAGCGCCCCATGAGTTGTGGCTTACAGCGAAGAAACCTCCAACAAGGCACTCGCGGAAGATATGGATGCACTCGATGATATGCGTGACATCACGCTCGCAAGATCAGCCGTATATCAGCAATCATTGCGAAATTATCACAATCGCCGCATACGCCACAGAGCATTCGCGGTTGGAGATCTAGTGCTGCGGCTCATGAAGAAGGAAGGACACAAGCTCGAGCCACCCTGGGAAGGACCCTTCATCATACACGAAGTCATCCCAGGCGGAGCCTACAGGTTGAAGAATCCGTCGACTGGAGGAATCTATTCCAATCCTTGGAATATCGCACACCTCCGCAAATTTTATCCCTAGGTTTACTTATTATCACAACAAATAAGGCTATACTAGCCACTCTTGTAGCCCGAATACATGACTTCTCAGTCATAGCAATAAAATACATGGTTTCTCAACCATATTTACTCGAAGATTATCTCTTCTTACATGCTAAATAGTTACAGGTACACACCCCATAAACACACGGGGGCTAAGCCTACAACTAAGCATCACAAGAAAATTCATACACACAAGGTTACACACCTTATAAACAGTTTTTACAAGCTATACAGCATGACAGAATGTACACATTCAACAATCAGTCATGGCGATAAGCATTCTCAGTCGCCAACACTCTATCTACTTCCTCAGATGTCAGTCGAATGATTTTCTCCGCTGCAGGACGAACAGCATCGTAATGCGGAGAAATATCATCGATTGGCCCATCTGGGAGCCTAGCTACGGAGTTAAAATTCACTTCAGGATGCCATATTCGGACAAAGGAGAGAGCCACCACCGCGCCGCAAATCATCTGGTTGCGCACGCACTCGCGAATTTCTCCCTCTTGCCCGAAGAGCCCAAGGAGATACCTCCAATCTTCAGGACCACTTTCAAGCGGGTAGAATGCAGCGTTTATCGCGATCAAGACCTCGTGAAAAGAATTCACGAGAACTTTTACCTGGGAGACATGAAACTTCAAAGTAGCTAACACAAAACCTCGGCTGCGATCAGACCAAAAATTATTCGCATGAGGCCTTGAGCTGCCAGCTTCTTGAAGAATGTGGTTTTCCACCCACTGTTTTTCCTCCCTATCATCCGGCTTGACAACTGAAGAAAAATATGCGCGATCAGATAAGGAAACAAGACAAAGAAGACTTGGGGGCTGTATTACTTACACAACAGTTCCCTAGCAAGGGAAGCCAGCTCGTCCATCACAAACTGTTCGTGTTCAGTCGCCAGTTTTTGCTTGGACTTCGCCACATCGGCTACCCCACGCAACACTTTTAGCTTGCGCTCGCCATCGGCTACACGATCATGGAGACCCGCCAAAGTCCCAACAGCTGCAACAAGTGGATCAACTCGGGCAGCAGGCCCACCTGAGGATTCTGCGACAAATCCAGTAGCCTGGAAGAGTACAAGGAAAGAAGTAAGACGCCCTATTCGAAGTATCTCTAGTCGCACATTTGACGAATGCTCGGGGGCTACTCCCATCGGGAGAGAATATACAAACTACCAGAAGTAATTTCCAGGCAAACATTTCGATTA
This sequence comes from Alopecurus myosuroides, assembly GCA_028641055.1. Lineage (NCBI taxonomy): Eukaryota > Viridiplantae > Streptophyta > Magnoliopsida > Poales > Poaceae > Alopecurus > Alopecurus myosuroides. Next base: position 216,158,438 of record CM054059.1, on the reverse strand, counting down.
AAGATAATACGGGAATACATCCCAAGGTTCATTACATTCAAGAAGGAAAAAGAAATACAAAACTACGAAGCTACAGTGGTACTCCCGCTAGCGGCAGTCGCCCCTCCTGTGAGTCGAGCAAATAGCTCAGACAGCTTCCGAGCAAGGATGGCGGCTTGCTCGCCAAAACGAGAGAGCCGTACCTTTTTGCCCGTGGAGGGGTCGACTGGAAGAGCCGAGTAGGCTTCCTCCAAACCGGTGACTCCATGCGCCAGCGCGAACTGGATCGCAGTCTTTGCGCCAGACTCCGATTGGGCGACCGCGTAGGCATCCAAGAGATCGCTCTTCGAAAAGATCTTCAGCAAGTCGTCTAGCGCAGATGGAGGTGCAGCGTTGGCGAGGAAGCGACCGTGCAGTTGCGTCAACACGTGAGTGGCATCGCCAATCAAGGAGCAAACTCCTTCGGCGTGTCTCTTGAGTTGAGAAAGAGTGTCGGTTAGCACGTCTACCCGTTGGATCCCAGGGATCTCCAGAGGAACATCCAGAAGACCTGCAAAAGAAAAGAATGTCAAGACTTGGCAAGTTCAACGGGATAAAAGATGAAATTGCGAGAGCTTAAATCACTTTCCCGCGAGACGCTCAGCAAGGGGACGGAGGAACGTGACAAGGTCAGCATCAGCCTTATTGCCAGCATCCTCTTGATCCTTTAGAGCTTTGCGCGCATCCGCAAGTTTCCTTTCAAGATCCTCCGATCGCATGCGGGAGATCTCCAGTTCTTGTCGGATGGCCGCCAGATCAGCCTCCTGAGTGGTTACCCGCTCAGAGAGACTGCCCTTCTCGGACTCCGAAAATTCGAGTCGAGCTGCATAGTGACACTCGTCAGAAATCAAGAATTGGAGAAAGAATAGGAACAAGAGAAGATGATAAGACTTACTCTTAAGAAGCTCGTTCTCGGTGCAGAGTCGACTGCGGTCTGATCGAAGCGACTCACATTCCGACTCGGCAAGAACTACTCGGCGGCCGATCGTCGCAAGAGAGTCAACAAGCGACTACAAAGTAAAGAGAGAAGAATTAGAAGATATAAACTGGAGCCTGTACCCGATTGAATTCAATCGACTACAGCCTCGGGGGCTACTCCCATCGGGAGCACTGCCGTGCACCCGATAAAATCAAGAAGAAGAAAAAGACTTTGAGCCTGTAGCCGATCGCACGCGATCGACTACAGCCTCGGGGACTACTCCCATCGGGAGCACTGCCGTGCACCCGATAAAAATATCATGACGAATGGCAAAGTTTACCTGGCCCGTGGCGCGGGAGAGGGGATCTACGGAGCTGTCCGTCACTTCTTTCGAAGCTGAAGTCCTGGCGGCAAAGCTAGGAGCCTCACGTTCCACAGTCGCCGCATGGGGGGCTGCGCTGGGAGAATTCTGGACAGTGCCAGCAGTGGGAGTCTCACCCGCAGCTCCTGCTCTATTCCTCTTTTCGGGAGGAATGGAAGAAGAATACCTGCGAGGACTGATGGTTTGCAAACTGCAACAAATAAACATCAACTAGGTGCAAAGAAAAAAGTTAGACTATAGGACAAGGAGAAGAACTTACTCATCATCTTCATCTTCATCCAGCAAATCCGCGTTCCAGGCGAGCGCGATTACTGGGAATGAAGGGGAAGGGGCGAGTGAGCGAAGTGGAGTCACGGAGATAGGAGCCTTCCCAGGCGATTCTTCCAAGGAGTTATCCTTGGAAGTAGCCTCGTTATCATCCACCTGACGATGCTTGTGGTGATGAAGGCCGCCATTCGAGCCCTCCGCACCATCCGAAGAATCGTCCTCGGAGCTCGAAGAAGCATCGGCTACACTGGTATCGGCTAAGCCGTCTAGGTGACTCGCCAATAACTCCGAGGCGTCCTCTCCCGCAACTGGCGGGTAGCAGTTCGCCACTGCTAGGCTCTACAAAGAAGACAGAAGAAGGCAAGAAAAAATTCAATCGACTAAATCTCAAAGCAAAGAAGAAAATAATAGAAGACGGGAGGGGTAAACTAACCGCAGCTGGTGGAGGTTTCGAAGCGTCGAAGGCTTCGACTGTGCAGTCGGGGAACTTCTCTCCCACCTTCAAGCTAGTGATAGCCGCGATTTTCTTCTCGAACTCAACGTTCGAAAGCTCCTCGCGGCTCACTCGGCTAGGATCCTCAGAGCCTTGGTATTCCCACATGGTGGAAGGCCTTTGCTGCAGAGGTTGGATCCTGCGCTTCAGAAAAATACTCGCCAGGTGCAGCCCATTGAGCACAACTCCAGCAGTTTGATCCCGGAGAGCGGACACCCTTGCGAGTAGGGGCGTAACGACCTGAGTTTCTTCGGCTGACAGCTTGTGCGCCCAAGACTTCCGCCTCTTCAAAACAGCGAACGAGTGGAATTCTACGATCCCACCCGAGCTGTTGTCGATGACGTAAAACCAGCTTTTCCGCCAGCCTTGGGCGGAGTCGATGAAGTGCATACTAAAGTAGCTGCTCTCCAGTCGCGCTTGGATCCCGAAGCCACCTGTACGTAGCGGCTCGCCAGGCTCGGGGTCTACCCGTGATTTCTCGCGGAATATCCGAACCTTGAAGAGGGCCTTCCAAAGCGCCCAATGTGGGCGAATGCCAAGGAAGCATTCGCAGAACACGATGAAGCACGATATGTGCTGCACCGCGTTCGGAGGAAGATCGTGAAGCTGTATGCCATAGACATACAGCAACCCGAGAAGAAAAGGATGGAGAGGGAAGGAGAGACCCCGAGACACGTGGTCCGCGAAGACCACGCGCTCGTTTGACTGCGGGTTTGGTACCTCTTCTTTCTTCCCAAGGCGCACCCGCTTCTCAGCTTCCGCCGGCAGCAGCCCCTCCCGCTGCATCTCTTTGACGCTCTTCGCGGTGGTGTTGGGCGAACGCCAGTCGCCAGCTCGAGGCGCAGGTTGCGCGGAGACTTCTCCGGTTGCGGAAGTGGCAGCGCCACGTCTTTTGCCTCCAGCCATGGTTGACAGCGCGAGCTTGAGCACGAGGAAGAAGATGGGCGCGAGGAAGGAGATGGATTGAAGACGAAGGCTGGAAAGGTTTTACCGCAGCGCTAAGTCCCGTATTTATGCACGGAGCGGATCAGCCCCAGCCATTCGATGCGCTACGTGGCGCTTATCGCAGCCACCACGTGTGAAGATGAAACGAAGAGACGGTGAACGTTGTTCCGTGCCACGATCTTAACAGAAGATCGTGCGCATTTACTGCACCGTTCGCGTAAAAACCGGGAGCGGCGTCTCGTTTCCCGGTCAAAAGCTGACTGGGTGGGCCAACCCATCTGCTACCACTCCGTCACGTCCCATCGGGAGGAGAAAAGTGCGCCATGACGTCATGGCACGCATCATCAAACTCAAGAACCTTCGAATGGAAAATTCAAACACGAAAACAGCTTTGTATGAAACTCCTTCGATTAAAGGCAATTCTTTCGCGAACAAATCATGGAGCAAGACCTCTTTAAAACAAGAGAGAACTACCCTATACACGAAAACTCTTTTGTACGGGCATAACAGTCCAAACATGAAAACTCTTTCATATGGGCATGACTTTCCTCAGTACGAAAATTCTTTCGATTGAAGCTCAAACAATCATTCGGGTAGGAAGAACCTACCTCCATTCACACATGATATTTTTACATCATAAAAGCCTGGATCGTTCAGCCGACTAGGCACATCCGGATGCCATATTCTTCGAATATGAAGGTAAGACCCAAAAAGATCTTTCTTAAGGGGCTGGAATCGCACTCGAAAGCTGCGTCCTCCGGTATGATTCCGTGTCAACAACACGAAGAAAAATCCTAGCGGACGCGCCGGGTACCCCCATAGGTTAAGTTCGACTCGATAAGTCCATAACGGCTCAGTCGCAACAATCACCTTATCGGGTTCGAGTCGGAGGTCTCGAATCTGTGTAGGCCAGGAATGTTTTTGCCCTAGTCGCAATTAATTGGCCCTGATCTCTCGGGAGAGCCAAGCTACTGTGCCGCATCCTTCTGCGATAAAAGCCGCAAAAACAGGCACCTATGCTGCCCGACACTCGAGCATGAAGACTCGTTGCACAGGGAACACACCCTTTAAAACAAAAAACTACCAAGTTGGTTATCCATAAGAAAGGCGACCAAGAAAGGTTTGACCGTCTACTCGACTGGAAAAATCCCACTCGAGCAAACTCTCGGGGGCTACTGACGAATACATGGATCCTGGACTCCGCGAATAAGGACACCCCCTCTCAGGCCCAAGGTTTAAGGCCCAAGAAGAGGAGCCCTTGGAATACTCCAGAAGGCCCACGTGAAGCCCACCCGCACTAACTTGCGGGTTAAGATAGGAAACATGTAACCGACCTAGTTAGAGTTCGAGTCCTCTCCGGGTAGGATTCGAGACCTGGCCATCTATATAAGGCCAGGAGAGCCCCCCCGGGAGAAGACCAAGCAACACAGCACCATCAAAACCTTGAACTCGAGATCTTACTCTCGATTCGAGCACCATCATTGTAACCGATCTTTCCATCAATACAGATCGACAAGAGGCAGGAGTAAGGGTTTTACCTCTACGAGGGCCCCGAACCTGGGTAAATCTCGCCCCCTGTCTAGCCGACGATTCCACCAGCGCTCATGACTTCTCCTAGTCGAAACCCGATAGGGTCACCTAAGGGATTTGTAGAGTCAGAGATTCGACAATCGCAGTTGAGGCTTTGTGTTGGCTACTTTGAAGTTCCGTGTCATCCAGGTAAAAGTTCTTGTGAGTTATTTTCACGAGGTCTTGGTCGCGATGAACGCCGCGTTCTATCCGCTGCAAAGGGGTCCTGAAGACTGGAGCCATCTCCTCAGACTTTTCGGGCAGGAGGGAGAGATTCGCGAGTGTGTACGTAATCGGATGACTTGCGGCGCGGTGGTGGCTCTCTCCTTTGTCCGGATATGGCATCCTGAGGTGAACTTTAACTCCGTACCTAGGCTGCCAGATGGTCCAATCGATGATATTTCGCCGCATTATGACGTTGTTCGCCCTGCAGCGGAAGAAATCATTCGACTGACCTCCGATGAAGTAGATAGAGTGCTGGCGACTGAGAATGCTCGGCACCATGATTGATTGTTGGATGTATACATCCTGTGATGCTTGTATAGTTTGTAAAAACTGTTGTAAGGTGTGGAACCCTGTATGTATATATTTTCCAGTGACGCTGAGTTTTAGGCGTAGCCCCCGTGTGTTTATGGGGTGTATACCTGTAACTATTTAGCGTGTAAGGATGAATAATATTCGAGTAAATATGGTTGAGAAACCATGTATTTTATTGCGATGACTGAAAAGTCATGTATTCGAGTTACAAGAATGGCTAGTATAGCCTTATTGTTGTGAGAACAAGTAAATCTAGGGATAAAATTTGCGGAGGTGTGCGATATTCCAAGGATTGGAATAGATTCCTCCAGTCGATGGGTTCTTCAGCCTGTAGGCTCCGCCTGGGATAACTTCGTGTATGATGAAGGTTCCTTCCCATGGTGGCTCGAGCTTGTGTCCCTCCTTCTGCTTGAGCCGCAGCACTAGATCTCCAACTGCGAATGCTCTGTGGCGTATGCGGCGACTATGATAGTTTCGCAGTGATTGTTGATATACTGCGGATCTTGCAAGCGCAATATCACGCATCTCATCGAGTGCATCTATATCTTCCGCGAGTGCCTTGTTGGATGTTTCTTTGCTGTAAGCCACAACTCGTGGGGCGCTGAATCTAACATCCTCGGGAAGGACTGCTTCTGCCCCGTATACCATGAAAAATGGTGTGTAGTTTGTGGATCGGTTTGGAGTTGTGCGGAGGCTCCATAGTACGGAGGGTAGCTCTTCGGCCCAGTGTCCTGCTGCGGGGTGTAGACGATCGAGTAGACGTTTCTTGATGCCAGTTGAAACTAAGCCGTTGGATCTTTCGACTTGTCCGTTCGTTTGCGGGTGGGCAACTGAAGCAAACTTGAAGTTGATGCCCTTTTCCTCGCAGAAGTGTTGTGTTTCCTTTGCCGTGAAGTTTGTACCATTGTCTGTAATGATATCGTGTGATACCCCAAATCTGCATACGATGGAATCGAGGAACTTGACGGCGCATTGGGCGCTAGCCGAAGTTACTGGCATGGCCTCGATCCATTTGGTAAATTTGTCGACTGCGACAGGAAGTGTGTATATCCACCCGGCGTGGACTTGTGTAGTGGTCCTACCATGTCTAGCCTCCACTGTGCAAAAAGCCAGGCGATGGGTATCATGTGCAGTTCCGTAGCAGGTGCATGTGCTCTTGGTGCGAATCGCTGGCAAGTGTTGCATCTTTTGACTAGCTCCTTTGCATCGGTGGCTGTCGTGAGCCAGTAGAATCCTGCTCGGAAGGCTTTTCCCATGATTGCTTTCCAGCTAGCGTGATGCCCACAGTCTCCTTGGTGGATGTCCTGGAGTAATTCTTTGCCATCTTCGGGTGCAATGCAGCGCTGAAGTATACCCGAGATGCTTTGCTTGTATAATTCTCCGTTGATTACCCGAAAGGATTTACTGCGTCTGATTATCTGTCGAGCCTCGCGAGGATCGGCCAGGAGCTGTTTGGTGGACAGGTAGTCGAGGTATTTCTGTGTCCAGACTGGCTCGACCAGAAAAACCTGTCGTGAAATGTTGTGAATAAGCTCGATTATGGCGACTTGCGGGCTGACCTCTGTTTCTGGTGCTGTGGGTGTTCCTGCGGCTTTTTTGACTTTGACTGAGCGCTTGGTCATCCGCTCGAAATATATTCCTGGTGGTATGGGTGTGTTTGTGGAACCCATGTTTGCCAGTTTATCTGCTTCTTTGTTGCTGGATCTCGCAATGTGCTTCAGCTTGCATCCCTTGAAGCTTCCTTCGAGTAGGTTGTACATGTCGCGATATGCGACCATGTTTTCAGCAATTGCGTCGCATTCTTTCATTGTCTGTTGCACGATGAGATTGGAGTCGCCGTAGATCATTAATCGGGTGGCTCCACAGGCAACTGCCATCTTCATCCCATGCAACAGGGCTTCATATTCTGCGTCGTTGTTCGATGCCGGATCATCGGGTGGAAAATCCAATCGTAGGACATATTGCAGCTTGTCTCCCCTAGGCGATATGAGAACGATTCCAGCACCTGCTCCTTCGTTTCTTTTGGACCCGTCAAAGTACATTATCCAGTTGCTCGTGTACTCAGGCGGTCCGGGCGTTTGTAGCTCTGTCCACTCGCTTAGGAATTCCACGAGTACCTAGGATTTGACTGTATTTCGTCCTGTATAAGTGATGTCCCAAGCACCCAGCTCGATGCTCCATTTGGCTATTCTTCCGGATGCCATAGGGTTGTTCATGATTGTCCCGAGTGACGCATCATTAACCACTGTGATGGCGTGTTCCTGGAAATAGTGCTTGAGCTTTCGGGCTGTAAGAACAACTCCATATGCGAGCTTCTGGTAATGAGTATATCGTTGCTTGCATGGTGAGAGCACTTCACTGGTGTAATAGATCGGTCGTTGAACTCCGTACGCTTTGCCCTCCTCAGGTCGTTCGACTATGATTGCTGTGCTGATGACCTGGTTTGTGGCGGCTAAGTACAAGTAGAGTGGTTCCCTTTCTTGCGGTGTTGCAAGGACGCGCCTGCTTTGCAACGATCGCTTCAAGTCTGCGAACGCTTGTTTAGCTTCTGGTGTCCACTCGAATTTGTCTGTCTTCTTCAGCAGCTTGTAGAAGGGTAACGCTTGCTCTCCCAATCGTGCGATGAACCTGATCAAGGCGGCTAGTCGCCCTGCGAGCTGCTGGACTCCGCGTAGATTGGTTGGCTCTTTCATAGTCAAGATTGCTTGTATTTTCTCTGGGTTGGCTTCGATGCCTCTGGCGGATACCAGGTACCGGAGAAGTTTTCCTGCTGGAACGCTGAAGACGCATTTTGTTGGATTCAGCTTGATCCTATATGCGTTGAGGGCGTCGAACGTTTCTCTAATGTCCTCGAGGAGTGTGTCCTCTACCCGAGTCTTGATGACGATGTCGTCAACATACACTTGTACGTTCTTGCCAATGAGCTTGGCGAGGCATTTTTGCATGCAGCGCTGATATGTTGCGCCTGCGTTCTTGAGCCCGAAGGGATTGTCGTGTAGCAGTATACACCGTGTGGCGTGATGAATGTTGTTTTTTCTTCGTCCTCTCGTTTCATCCGGATCTGATTGTAGCCCGAATAGGCGTCCAGGAAGGAGAGGCGTTGACAGCCTGCCGTAGAGTCCACGATCTGGTCGATTCGCGGGAGGGGGAAGTTATCCTTGGGGCAGTGCTTGTTTAACGACGTGTAGTCGATGCATACCCGAAGGATGTCCGTGTTCTTATTGGGGACCAGCACTGGGTTAGCTAACCAGGTGGATATCTTGATCTCCCTAATGAAGTTTGCTGCTAGCAATCTGTTTACTTCTTCTCCAAGCGCTTTCTGCTTGGGTTCTGAAAATCGTCGAGTAGTCTGTTTGATGGGTTTGGCATCTGGAAAGACTTCGAGTGAGTGCTCGGCAAACTCCCTGGGTATTCCTGGCATATCTGAGGGCTGCCAGGCGAAAATTTCTCAGTACTCACGGAGGAGTGAGCGCGCTTTCCTATGCTTGCGAGAGGGTGGTTGAGACCATCGCTGTCTTCGCAGAATCTGTCGGGTGCACTTGATGCTTTCGGGTGTCACTCTTGGCGCTGAACTCTAGCTCAGGCGCGTTTTTCTTCGTGAGGGGCATCACGGAGTGATCCGTGGTTTTTGCCAGCTCTTGAAGTTCTTCTTGTATCCCGAAAGATTTTGCGATCTCATTGAATTCAATGTCGCACTTGTTGGATTTCTGAAAGTCTCCGTCGATGGTGATCACACCATATTCTCTAGGTAATTTTAGCTTCAGGTATGCGTAGTGTGGTACTGCCATGAATCTGGCGAACGCTGTTCGACCAAGAATGGCGTGGTACTGTGAAGGCCAGTCGACGACTTCGAAGTCGAGGAATTCTCTTCTGTAGTTGCTTTTAGTGCCCAGCACAACTTCTAGGTTGATTGTTTCGAGTGGACGGATTGCCTTTCTCGGAACTATCCCGTGGAAGGATGTTTCTGATTCCGCAAGGCCGTCCAGGTTCCTGTTCATCCGACAGAGTGTATCCGCGTAAATAATATTGATGCCACTGCCACCATTCATGAATACGCGGGCCAAGTCGTAGTTGCCTATTGTGCTTGGATGACGAGGGCGGCGTGTCCTGGTCGATGGACTCGTGGTGGGTGGTCTTTCATCGAGAATGTGATCGGCTGGTCTGCCATCTTCAAGTACTCGGGCTTTGTTGGCGGGGTCTGCACAGCCATGCACAATTGCCTTGTGTTAGTCTTTTGAGCTCTGCGGGATGGACATACCTTCTGGATCATTGCGAGTTGCCCTGCCGGATTCGGGTATGCATTGGCCCCGGAGTTTTGTGCGGGTGGTGCTGGCAGTGCAGCCAATGCCATGTTTGGATTTGCTGGTGGAGGTAGGGGTTGTGGCGGCTGGAATCCTTGGTGGCCTCCTCCTGGTAGTGGCGGGTAATTTGGAGCAGCTGCTGATCGATTTTTCTTCGAGAAAGCCTCGTGGATGTCATGGAACTTTCGACAATCCTTGAGGAGGTGCGTTGCCTTGGTTTTGCCCGTGCGCTTATCTGTAAACAGATGTAGCGAGCAGTAAGCATCAAGGTCTTCCTCGGGACTTTTTTCTTCAACCTTCGGTTTCCATTCGCGATTTCCGCGTCGCCCGGTATCGCGACTTCGCGTGAATTCCGCTGCTACCATTTCTTCTCGATCCTCGTGATCGTAGTATTTCCTTCTCTTTCTTCGGCCATGGCGATCTTCCTCGGGTGCGGGTGACGATGTTCTCTCGTTGCATACTGCGTCTTCTCCGTTAGCCCATTTGTCGGCTATGTTCACCAGCTCCCCAAAAGTTGTGGGTGCGGCTCTGCCTAGCTCCTCTCTGAAAGCAGTTCTTCTGGCGCCTTTTGTGAATGCTTCAATTGCTACTTCTTCCGAGATGGTTCCCGCGGTGTTCCTGAGCGTGTTCCATCGCTGGATGTACTCGCGGGTGGATTCGCCGCTTTTCTGCTTGCAGGCTCGCAATTCTTCGATGGTGGCCGGCCTCTTGTAAGTCGACTGGAAGTTTTTGCAGAAGTCACGGTGCAGGTCGTCCCACGACGCGTAACAAGATCTTGGCCTCCTTTCCAGCCAGCTGCGGGCTGCGCCGGTGAGATGAAGATTGAGATATTGCATAGCCGCGTTCTTGTTCCCACGCTGGCATTTTACTGCCGTGAGGTAATCGTTTAGCCACTAAGAAGGCTCGAGTGAGCCGTCATACTTTGTCACTTCTGTGTTGAGCTTGAATCGTTTGGGTAGAGGTGCTTCGCGAATGCTGCGGGCAAAACAGAGCGCTCCTCAAGTTTCGTCATCCGAAGAACCGGACGAAGAGCGTTCGCGATATCGCGATGCCCTTGCCTTGTCCACCTTATTTTGTGCGATGTCCGATCACGCGTCGTATCCTGGTTGGTCGCGGTCGGTGTCCTTCTTCGGTTCCTTGCTTCGTTTCCGCGAGCGGCTGCTGTGGTGTCTTGAGCTTTTGTCTCTCGGGCTGCCCTCGCTGCTGCTTCGACTGTCGTCGCGACGTCGAGCTTCTTTTCCTCGACCACGACGTGGCGATTTGTCCCTTCTTGGCGAAGAGCTCCTACGCCTGCGGGACTTCTCTCTTTCTTTCTCCTGTTTTTCCTTCTCCAGCTGCTCTGCGGCTTTCTTGCGGTCGTAGGAGACGAGTCTTGCGGCTGCCAGTCCTAGCCCTTTGCGTACTTGTTTGTACTGCTCTGCCCGAGGGTCGCTTTCTGTCGGCTGGTTCATTTGCATGTAAGTTGCTGTGGCCAGGACCGCGGCGGCAGGGGTTTGCGGGTAGACGTTCCCGTCATCATCGACTCGCATGAGGGAGGGCGTGATCGACCTGCTGGTCCCGCCCAAGGACTCAATATCCCTGGATGTTGATGCATATCCCTTCCTCGCGGGTCGGGTACCGATCGAGGGTGCCAGGGACTTCTCAGCTCGTCGTTGACTCGATTCATCCGCCGCTCTTCTTCGACAGGCGAGATCTATCCGCGCATCCTTGATGGTCGCGGCTGCTCTTATGAGATGATAATGGTAGGCAACCATATCCTCGTGTGGCGAATCTGCTGCGGGTGGCTTGCTCGTCCGCATAGCCTCCTTGGCGCGATCCCAAGCTTCTCGCGAGACGCCGATTATGGCGCGTTCTGCTGCACTATGTTCCGTTTCCGGGGGTTGCTCCGATCCTGCCATGCAGACTTGAGCCAGTCGTGGCCCGTGCGTCCTAGGCGTAGATCGGAAGGTTCTTTGGAGTCTTGAAGGTTCCTCTGTCGAGAGGGTATGGTAGTCGTTGGCGTTGAAGCGGACGGACTCGCCGCTTTTCTCCAGATGGCGGCGCGAGTCGACGGCCTCAAATTCAGATTCTGATTCTTCCGAGAAGTGGAGGATTCCGTCCCTGTTGGTCACGAACTTCAGGCTCCCGAACGTCAAGGTGACGCTCCTCTCCAGATCCTCGAATACCGGGCGTGATTCCGGCGAGTGAGGTGTGACCACGACAGATCCGATCCGTATAGGATTGTTCGGAGCCGTAGTCGATGGTTTCCAACGGGAGTTGGTTGTCGATGAAGCCGAAGATGCCGGTGATCCAGCGCCCGTCGTTCCCACAAACGGCGCCAATTGTCGAATCCGCTGTTTGGCAAATCCCTCAGGTGACCCTATCGGGTTTCGAGTAGGAGAACCCATGAGCGCTGGTGGCGATCGTCGGCTAGACAGGGGGCGAGATTTACCCAGGTTCGGGGCCCTCGTAGAGGTAAAACCCTTACTCATGCCTCTGTCGATCTGTATTAATCGAGTAGATTGGTTACACTGGAGGTGGCTCGAGTCGAGAGTATAATCTCAAGCTCAAGGCTTTGGTGTTGCGGTGTTGCTTGGTCCTCTACCGGTGGCTCTCCTGGCCTTATATAGGTGGCCAAGTCTCAAACCCTACCCGGAGAAGACTCGAACTCTAACCTTAGGTCGGTTACAGGTTTCCTAACCTATCCCGCAAGACAATGTGGGTGGGCTTCGCGTGGGCCTTCTGGAATACTCCAAGGGCTCCTCTTCTTGGGCCTTGACCATGGGCCTGAGACGGGGTGTCCTTACCCGCAGGGTTTAGGATCTATGTCTTCGTCAGAGGGAGTAGTTCTCTCCCGAGGCTGAGGGCTCTACCGGTAGCTATGTGTTTCATCTCTCTCTCCCATGGTGTGATCTATATGTGATCGTGAGGTTTGTAATCTAGTTGAATTCTTAGATATTATTCTTCATCTATTATGCTACTCAAGTGGTTTTTGTTATGAGATCTCCGTAAACACTTTGATCACGATATAAAGGTGACAGTGTGTGCGCCGTGTGGTTTAGCATTATATTTTGGATAACCCTATGAAATTGTGGTGTTTGTGTGGAACCATCTTGGTCCCATGGTGATAGCATGGGGGTTACTTGGTTGGGAAAGTGCTTACTCTAAGGAGTGTTGTTACAGCCCTACGCAATGATTGTTGTTTGTTGTTCGACCGGAGAGTGGTTCGGAGTAGCATAGTGAATAAATGATATTTATGCATTCAATTATGTTTTCATTGTTGAGAGTGTCCACTAGTGAAAGTAGGAGCCCTAGGCCTTATTTACAAGCATTGAAACACCGTTTTCTGCCTGTTCTGCTACATGTTTGTTTTCTGCCATTTTTATTTCAGATTGCTATTATCATCCATATTACTTGCATTTTACTCTCTCGTCGCCGAACTAGTGCACCTATATACCCGACAAGTATATTGGGTGTGTTGGGGACACAAGAGACTTCTTGTATCTTGATTGCAGGGTTTCTTGAGAGGGATATCTTTGACCTCTACCTCCCTGAGTTTGATAAACCTTGGGTAATCCACTTAAGGGAAACTTGCTGCTGTTCTACAAACCTCTGCACTTGGAGGCCCAACACTGTCTACAAGAATAGAAGCGTGCGTAGAAATCAATTACCATCCACTACAAGAAGAGGTACAACTCTGAACACCTATGTTGCTCTTGCTTCACCGTCTCTTATGAGTAAGATGCTTACACCACCACATGCTAGACATGCTATTTATGCTGAATCTTAAAATGCTGCTGATACTTTTGATGATGCTTCTAATGTGCTTGATGAGAGTGGTTCTCTCGGTCCTTTCTTAGATGCCACTATTGCTAAAGCTAAAAATATTGCAAACACTAAAACTCCTGATAAAAATCATGTTACTCCTGCTGTTTCACCTGAGTTTAGAGAGAATCCTAGTGATGATTTTGATGATTCCTATATTGAACTTAATGATGATCTTATTGATGAAATACATGCTATGAAGGATAAAGATGCTGCTATAAGTCTTATTCAAAGTCGTGATGTTAAGTATAAATTATCTCCTGATGCTAAGTTTTCCACTTCTCCCATTAATATTAGGGATAAGCATTATGATTTCTCTCTTGATTTATCTTATATATCTATTGCTGAGAAAAAACCTTTTTGTGGTACTGAAAATGAAAGTGCTATAAAACATATGAATGAGATCTCCTGTTTGAGTAGTTTATTCTCTGACGACCTTAAGAAACATAGCTACTTTGTTGCTAAAATATTGCCTTTCTCATTAAAAGATGAAGCTAAAACTTGGTTTAATAATTTTTCTCTGGGATCTATTGATAGTCCTATTGGTTTGGTTAATGCTTTATTTCAGAAATATTTTCCTGCTAGTGCTCAACATGCTGCTTTACAAAATATATTTAATTTCAAGCAATTGGAAGGAGAGAAGTTGCATGTATCTTGGGCAAGGGTCTGTTCTTTAGTTAGGGCTACACCTGGGCATAAGCTAGAAAATAATGAGGTTCTTGATATATTCTATAATGGACTAACTGTTGAATCTAGGACATACCTGGATAGTTGTGATGGTTGTGTTTTCAGGCAAAGAACTCCAGATGAAGCTGAGGAATTAATGGCTAAAATAAGCCAAAATCGTGATGATGGGACTATGGTTGAGCCTGATCGGACCCCTACTCTAGTGTCAACACCAACACCCAAGAAGAGGGGAATGATTGAATTAAATGATGAAGTGATGAGAGAAGCCAAGAAATCTCTTAAAGAGAGGGGTATTAAATATGAAGATGTGAAGAATCTTCCACCTATATAAGAATTATGTAAGCCAATACCTCACTCATCCACCATTGAGGTACACTCTCTCCAATATTTGATAGTAGAGATATTCCCTATAATAAACCTCCTGATCAATGTTTAGATGAATTTGATAATTATGTTATTAAGCAAGATAATTTTAGTATGAGAGTGCAAAATCACCTAATGGAAAACTCTAGAGCTATTGATAATTTGCATGGTATTATAGAAAGAACCTCTAATGATGTTAAAATGCTTGTTAAACACTTTCAAATGGTTCAAACTCAAATTTATCAAGTTGCTAAAGTGCAAAAAGATTTGCTAGTTAATGCTTCTAAAGAAAAACATGCTTATGAAATAAGAACTAGAAGTGGTATTGCTACAGAAGATCCTTTATATCCTGAGGGACATCCTAAAAGAACTGAACAAGATTCTCAGCAAACTAATAATATTGTTATTCATACTAAGAAGAAAAAGAAGAAGAAACATAAAACTGGTGTAGAATCCTCTGAACTTGCTAAAGATCCTAATAGTATAACTATATCTGATGCTGAAACTGAAAGTGGTAATGATAAAAGTGAAGCTTATGATAAAGAAGAACTTGTAGCTGAACGTGAAAAGCAAACTAAAACTGCAAAGTATACTAAGGAGGGTTTCATTGCTAATAAACATGGTAATGAGAGAGAACCTTGGGTACAAAACCAATGCCTTTTCCTAATAAGAAACACACATCTAAGGAAGAAGAACATTATAACAAGTTTTGTGAATGGATGAAACATTTGTTCTTGCAAATTCCTTTAACTGGTGCTATTAAATTTCCTCCTTATGCAAAATATATGAAGGATATTGTCTCTAACAAAAGGAAGATTACTAATGAGGAAATCTCCACTATGCTTGCTAATTACTATTTTAATGGCAAGGTTCCCGAGAAGCTTGGAGATCCTGGTATACCAACTATTCCCTGTTCTATTAAAAATAATTATGTTAGAACTGCTTTGTGTGATTTGGGAGCTGGAGTTAGTGTCATTCCTTTTACTCTCTATAAAATACTCCTCCTAGAAAAAATGATACCAACTGATATATCTTTGCAAATGGCTGATAACTCCACTGCTATTCCTGTGGGTATATGTGAGGATGTTCCTGTTCAAGTTGCTAAAAAATTTCTGATATTAACTGACTTTGTTGTGTTGGAAATGCCTGAAGATGATAATATGTATATTATTCTTGGAAGACCTTTTCTTAATACTGCAGGGGCTGTTATTGATTGCAATCAAGGAAAATTTACTTTTAATGTTAATGATAAAGAGCACACTTTTATTTTCCCAAGAAGATTGATAGAAAATATGGTCTAAATTCAATTGAAAATATTGAGAGCATCAAGATTGGAGAACTTTATTATCCTATTCTAAAGCCACCTAAATAATATGAGACTATTAAGATTGGGACTATGTCTATCAAGGTTGAGGTAACATAATTATTTAGTGATTAGCAAAGTTTTGCTTCATATGAAAATTGTTCTGGTAACAAGACTTGATCACCCTTGTTGACAAAATGATTTTAAATGAAGAGCACAATGTTTTCACCATGTTTTCACCTTCCCCGTTATGTTTTCATCATGTTTACTTCTATTATCACATTGCTACTTGAGTACAATCATGTTTTCACCATCCAAACTTTTGTTTTCACCACTACCACCTTTGTTTTCTTTGGATATTCTTCCATTAGAGTGTCATAGAACCTCTCTAGTGCTGGTTTTGTTTTTTCCACCTTTTCACTTTCATTTTCCTGGTTTTTATTAATTATTAAAATTCTGGAAATACATCAAAAATAAAGTTTCTCAAAAAATTCCAGAAAAATTATAATAAATTTTTACGTCAAAAATGAGGCAGAGAGACACCTGGGAGACCCCGCGGGGACCCACTAGTCAGGCACACCATGGGGTGGCGCAGCCAGCCCCTGGTGGCGCCACCACATGGTGTGGGGCCCCCTAGCCCTCCACTTACTCTCTCCACTGCCAAAGTCTTCTCTCTCACCTCCCAAACTGAAAAACATTTCCTAGAACCCGTGTTCTTGCTGTTCTTCCTCTGAGATTTGGTGTGTTTGATCTCTGGTATGTGACTCCTCCGATGGTCCAAGTAGAATTTTGTTTAGTGAAGTATTTCTTAAGTATTTTGGTATTGTAGGTGACAGCTTATGTGAGTTTGCATGCTTTATTTGAGTAGAAATAATGTAGTTTTGATGTATGTTTAGCTCTCATATAAGTCCCTATAGTAGTTTCAACCTTATAGTTGCTTGAAATTAATTTTTGTGATGATTGTTGAAAAATTTCAAAGATGGATAGTTATAATTTTGGAGAGATATTTAGGAGTGATGCTCGTAGAAGGACAAGGCCCTCACGCTCATCCACTTCAGTATCAACGCTGTCGGGACAGCGAGCATGATTCAAGATAGACCAGCAGACCTCCAGGGGCTCTACCGAGAAATCACCAACGATGACGGACGCTCATCCCAGCGTGGGAAGATTAGGAACATCAAACTTCCTGCTCTTAGATACTTTACTTATTATCTTGATACTAGTATCCTTGCTAGGTAGAACACTAGCAACATTTCTAGTTACCACCTTGCTTTCATTAATGCTGCACTGAACCATAGCACGAAGTATAACCCTGGTGCACTTGTTGCACGCGCCTTGCTGCTTCTAGGCCTATTTTGGGGGGCATTATCTCTACACGTGTAGCGACTGCTTTGAATGTTTCCATTACCCCTAATGATGAAATAATTGCTCCATGTAGGCTTAACCTTGCTGCCATGAAGTCCCATCAGTTTGTCACTTCTAACTCTACTGATGAACGTTTAGTATATAGAGTTTTATATATAGATGGAGAGGAGCGAAAAGTTATTTTGCCGCAACCTGTTTTGTTTAAGATTGACAGGTCACCATGGTCACTCTCTAAGGAGCAGGTAGACAAGCATCTGAGCACCATGGATTTTCACAGGCAGCATGAGAGGCAATACGCGCCCCCGAGGACCACAACACGCAGTACACCGGCGCATCCTCGAGCACATATCATGAGGAGGGTTCCTCCTCGGCATACTACGGGGGCACCACCTCATGGTCCCCTTGGTGATTGATCTCCACTTAGGCCAAAAGCCTAAGCTTGGGGGGAGGTATACCGACATCACACTCATTTATATATCATGTTCGGTAGGTTCTTTGTATATCCATGTTTTCTTTTCTCTCGTTTGTTTTCGTTTCTTTTCGTTTTATTGTTCTGTTCTTGTTTTCCAAAACACAAAAATATTTCGTCTCTTGTTTTCCAAAAATATTTCTGTTGTTTCTCTTTGTTGGATTCTTTAGTTTCTTTATTTGGTTTGCTTTCTTTTCTCGTTTTGGTTTAATATTCAAAAATCCAAAAATATTTTGCTTTGTTTGCGTGTTGTCTTTCTGTTCTCGTTTTAATTGAAAAACCCAAAAATATTAGTTGTTCTTCTTTGGTTTTGTAGAGTTTGTTGCAGAGTTCACCGGATTCCCGTGTCTCCATTGTAGCTTGGTTTTCATTATATATTATTCAAGCCACAAGTAAAGAGCAGTAATGACGATCTATGACAATTCAAGTTGTGGTGAGAGGCTGGTATGAACTCTATTTGCTTTCATTTTTGTACATATACCCATCCATGTGAGAATGCTTAGTTTGTTCATATAATATATATGTGATTTAATGGCTTCTTAATAGTTCGTGCTCTCTCATGTTTAGTTCCAATTTATTAATAGTAAATGACATGTTTTATAAATATTTGTTTGCATTGTTCTATTCGTAGAAGGGTATGACATTGTGGTAGCCTCCTCTGACTGTTTCATTTGAATCGACTTGGCACATGCTCACGCATGCTAAGATTGAAAACAAAAAGTCAATAAGCCTCGATGATTTATTTTGCCTCAGAGTTCTAGTATCAATTTTATGCCTCGGTTAATTTTGTGTTGTCGCAAGCATGATTATGATAGTTGTTGCTCTCCCGATTGTCGCTCCCTGTCTATTGCTAACCTTCACCTGTACTGAGTATGAGCTCTACTCGTGCATACAATTCCCAGAAACCAAATTTTGCCAAATGTGTCCACCATACCGACCTATATCTGGTACTTAACCGCCACTCCAAGTAAATTGCTCATGTGCTACCTTTAAAACCTGCTAAACATTATTCTTGTTTTGTGCCCCTGTTTTAGCTCATGAGGACGTAAATAGAGAATATTTATCTCACTTGTTGATTGGATTTCACACCCTGGACTAGTGGCTTCATCCGCTTATCCAAATGATAGAAGAGCTGGCAGCAGGGTGCCCAGCCCCAAATTAATACACACAAAATCTCTTCAATATTTTTGCCCCTGATTATCAGTCAAAGCATAATTGTGTAAACAAAAGAGAAAGAGGGATGACCTTCTACCCAGATGCGGCCTTCATATGGGAGCCGCTCTTGTGAATCCAGTTGGCTTGTGATGTAATGTATTTTCTGTTTACCATTCGTTGACATAAGCATACACCTCTCTTAAAAATGTTTTCAATACCTCTGTTTAATAAAATAAAAGCTCTAGCACATGAGTGATCCATGCTCCCCTCTGCGAAGGGACTTTCTTTTACTTTTATATTGAGTCTTCACATTCTCACTTTATGCACCTTCTTGAGAGCAATGGCTGTTATTCCTAGTGTAATGTGCTTTCCCTAGAATACGGTTAATTGTAGTATAACTTTGATACTTGTATCTTTTGATATCCTTAATTCTAGTCTTCCCTTGAACTTCAGAGGTGCCCTGGCATTTATGTTTTGCCCCACACTTAAGGGAAAGAGAGATACCACTTTATAAGATCCTATTATGAATATTACAATCTTGCAAATAGTTATGCTTCATGTTGTTTATTATT
Organism: Alopecurus myosuroides; assembly: GCA_028641055.1. Taxonomy (NCBI): domain Eukaryota; kingdom Viridiplantae; phylum Streptophyta; class Magnoliopsida; order Poales; family Poaceae; genus Alopecurus; species Alopecurus myosuroides. The sequence goes on along the minus strand of CM054059.1, from coordinate 216,139,289 downwards.
AATATGTTGTTATCTCTTCATGGTTTGCATAGCTATTAAGTGACAGTATATTGCATGTATCTTATCATGACCATAATTAAGTATTTGATCATATAGTGACTATATTTACATCATATGAAACAAATGTGTTTGTAAAAGTCCTTTATCGCACTCAGTTGTCACTGAATTGCTTGAGGACAAGCAATAAGCTAAGCTTGGGGGAGTTGATACGTCGTATCTCCTTTTCCGAACACTTTTCTTATTGTTTTCCTCTAAACTTGTGTGTTTTGAATGCAACTAACATGGACTAACGCTGTTTTCAGCAGAATTACCTTGGTGTCTCGTTTTTGTGCAGAAAAATCAACTTTCGGGAAATTTCCCAGAAAAGACCCCATTGGTCTTAAAACACTGGAAGACCCCGGGAGCTAGAAGGGGGCAAGGAAAGGGGCCAGAGGGGGGCCACACCACCCCCTGGCGCCTCCCCAGGCCGCGCCACCTGGTGGTGTGGGCCACTCCCACACCCCCTTGGGCTCCCCTTTCGACTACATAATGCCTTCAACCCTAAAACCCGAGGGGGTTCGTCATATTCCACAGAAACACAACAGAGCGCTGCCGCCACCCTGTCGGGATGGGGAATTGGAGGAGATCATCGCCATCGTCATCACCAACGCCTCTCCATCGACCATCCATGTTTCCCCCATCCATGTGTGAGTAATTCCCCCACTGTAGGCTGAAGGGGATGGTAGGGATTGGATGAGATTGTCCATGTAATAATGTCGTGGTTGTTAGGGCATAGTGCCTAGTATCCTCTATTAGTGCTATTGACAGTGTTGCAACTTCTTATGCTTAATGCTTGTCACTTTGGGCCCGAGTGCCATGATCACAAATCTGAACATGTTATTGAATCACGATGATAACTATTGTTTCTTGATCATACCTGCAAGTTGTTTACACATATCGTTGTCTGGAACCCGAGGTCTGATGTCGCTTCTATTCTTGTAGACAATGTTGGGCCTCCAAGTGCAGAGGTTTGTAGAACAGCAGCAAGTTTCCCTTAAGTGGATCACCCAAGGTTTATCGAACTCAGGGAGGTAGAGGTCAAAGATATCCCTCTCAAGCAACCCTGCAATTAAGATACAAGAAGTCTCTTGTGTCCCCAACACACCCAATATACTTGTCAGGTATATAGGTGCACTATTTTGGCGAAGAGATAGTGAAATACGAGTAATATGGATGGTTATAAGTAATAATAACAATCTAAAATAAATATGGCAGCAAGCAAACATGTAGCAGAATAGGCGGAAAATGGTGTTTCAATGCTTGGAAACAAGGCCTAGGGATCCTACTTTCACTAGTGGACACTCTCAACAATGATCACATAATTGAATAACTAAATATCTTATCTTCACTATGCTACTCTTAACCCTCTCCGGTTGGTTAACAAACACTAATCATTGCGTAGGGCTGCAAAAAACATTCCTTAAAGTAAGCATTCCCATGTCTAGTTAACCCCACGCTGTCACTATGAGCGCCCTAGAAGGTACTAGACAAACACCACAATTCATAGAGGAGAGACACACGATGTGCACACTGTCACCTTCACACCGCGGGACAAGGTGACTCCAAAGTTCATATTAATAAAAGACTTGAGTAGCACAAGATGAAGAGTAACATCTACTTATTCAACTAGATTACAAAGCTCACGATCACATATAGATCACACCATGGGAGATAGAGATGAACCACATAGGTACCGGTAGAGACCTCAGCCTCCGGGGAGAACAACCCCATCCTCATCATAGGAGACATCAACAGCGATGGAGATGGTGGTGGAGTCGATGGAGATGGCTTCCGGGGGCACTTCCCCGTCCCGGCAGGGTGCCAGAACAGAGATATGTCCCCCAAAACTTGGGTTGACGATGACGGCGGCTGCGGAAGGTTTCGTGGAATTTCGTCGATTCTTTTATGGTTTTGCATCAGGGGGATTATATAGGAAAAAGGGCGATGTCGGGGGTGGCCAGGGGGCCTACACCACCAGGTGGCGCAGCCAGGGGGACCCGCGCCACCCTATGGTGTGGCCACCCTATGGCCCCCCATCGGGGCTTTTCGGGACTTCTGGATGCTTCCGGGGAAAATAGGAACTTCGGGATTCGTGGGGTCTGATACATCTCGAATGTATCTATAATTTCTGATGTTCCATGATCATATTATGTCAATTGCTACTTGTTTTCTCCTTTATTTATAGCATTTTTATACATTTTCCGGGACTAACCTATTAACAAGATGCCAAGTGTCAGTTCCCTGTTTTCTACTGTTTTTTGTTTCAGAAAAGTTGTTCTGGAAACATTCTCGGAATTGGACCCCACAAAGCCCGAGTGCCTATTTTCCCCGGAAGCATCCAGAAAACCGAAGAAGAGTCGAAGACGGGCACCAGAGGGCCACACCATAGGGTATCGCCGCCCCTGGCCGCGCCAGCTATGTGTGTGGGGCCCTGGAGCTCCACCGCCTTTGCCCTTTCGCCTATTTAATCCCCCCGGATGGAAAACCCTAAACACCTACATCAGGGGGTTCTGAAGCTATTTTCGGCACCCTGTCGGAGAGGAGATCATCACCGGAGGCTTCTACATCACCAAGCCTGCCTCCGGAGTGATGTGTGAGTAGTTCATCCTTGGACTACGGGTGCATATATGTAGCTAGATGGTTTTCTTCTCCTCATATGCCTCCATGATTAGATCTCGTGAGCTGCCTATCATGATCAAGATTGATCATATGTAATTCTATATGATGTGTTTGCTAGGATCCGATGAATATTGAACTTATGCCAAGTTGATTATAGTCTTTATTTGCATATGCTATTTGTGACCTTGCATGCTTTCCGTTGCTAGTGGTTGAGCTGGCCAAGTAGTTGCTAGTGACTCCAAGAGGGAGTATTTATGCTCGATAGTAGGGTTCATGCCTCCTCACCACCTTGCTCGAGTGACAGAAACGTGAAGGGGGAGGATATGTTGTTGTCATTAGGAGAAAACAGCGGTGAGAGTGCCCGCGTGCATAATCATTGCTTACATTACACACTTTGTTTAATGCAGTTATCTGTTTCTTGCAACTTAATACCTAAAGGGGTTCAGATGATAACCTGAGGGTGGATTATTAGTCATAGATGCAGATGGATTTCGGTCTATGTATATTGTTGTAATGCCTGCACTAAATATGATAGTAGTCTTTATGTCATATATGTGCACTATGGTGCAACCTCTATTTGTCAATTGCCCAGCTGTAATCATGCTATCTTTTATGGAGAGACACCACTAGTAAACCTATGAACCCCGGTCCATTTTTCACACTGTTAAACAAACCACAACTATTTCCTGCTTTCTTTACTTACTGCAAGCATATATCATTTTCCACACTATACGTATAATACTTGTTTTCAGCAAGACCGGTGAGATTGACAACCTCACTGTACCGTTTGGACAAACTATTTTGGTTGTGTTGTGTGCAGGTTCCACGTTGTTAGTGACATCGGTAAAGCGCCAGCACCACCGTCAGTGGCATCAACCTTCCTGAGATCCTCCTCCTCCTACTGGATTGGTAACCTTGGTTCTTAACTGAGGGAAATTCTTGTCGCTTTCTCATCACACCCTCCTCTTGGGGTTTCCAACACACTATCAAAGAGCATCAGGGTCCGATTCCGAGAATATTTCCAAAACAACTTTTCTGAAATGAAGAACAGCAGAAAACAGGGAACTGGCACTTGGCATCTTGTTAATGGGTTAGTCCCGGAAAATGTGTAAAAATGCTATAAAGAAGGGAGAAAACATGTAGCAATTGGCATAATGTCAACATGGAACATCAGAAAGTATAGATACATTGGAGACGTATCAAGCATCCCCAAGCTTAGTTCCTACTCGTCCTCGAGTAGATAAACGATAAAACAAAATAATTTCTGAGGTGACATGCTACCACACAATCTTGATCATAATATGTAAAGCAGAGCATGTAAACTAGGATCAAATGAACTAAAGCCGTGATCTATATTTGATATCAACAAGTAATGCATAAACAAATAAGAAGAAAGAAGCAAAACTTTTAATGAATCAATACTAAAAGACTATCTACCGTGCAAAGTTTATTAGATATGATTTAAGCTTTCAAGAACAACAATATCATCCACGTTAAACAATCGTCACAACCCCTGTTAAGATGAAGTCAAGCTTTCCACACGATGCGATGCTTGAATCTTAAACTATTTGCGCACTAAAAACAAGGAAGTGCTCTGCATTGGTCCCTGGCACCGGGATGTTATGGCAAAGAGAACATTATGGGGGGTTTGGAAGGTCAATGGAAGAAAGTCTCACAAAGCTAAAAGTGGTCATTAGACAACAGAAAGTCTTACAACCGAAGTTATGCATGGAGTAGGGATTGCCACACAACGGATGCACATAGAGCTATAAGTGTATGAAAGCTCTCCAATGGAACTAGTGGGGGTGCATCCAACTTGCTTGCTCACGAAGACCTAGAGCTCATTTGAGGAGGCTCATCATTGGAATATACAAGCCAAGTTCTATAATGTAAAGTTCCCCACATAGTTATGAATGAATGATAATATGAAAAATTTCTCCAAACTGAAGCATTGGTGCTAAACATGAAGCACAAGTGTGGTATATAAAGGATAGTGATACACCCCCTCTCTCTTTATTCTCTCTTTGGCCCTTTCTTTCTTTTTCTTTTTGGGCTTTTTCCTTTTTTATTTTTTTATTTTATATATCCTCACCGGTAGGGGAAACATCCTATATTACAATGAATCATCACACTTTTAGTACTCATAACTCATAATGGAATATCTCTGATGTATCCAACTGCATGCTCCTGCCAGTGTAGCATTATGCATAAATAACCATGAAGCTCATCATCAAGTAACATAATGGAGGTGGATGTTGTGCAGCAATATATCTCGGAATGGCTATGGAAATGACATGATAGGTAGGTATGGTGGCTGTTTTGAGGAATAATATATGGGCTTATGTGTAGGAGAACAAAGTCCTCCCACGGGATTTGGATGCACTGGCGAAGTATGCACCAACTCTCAATGTGAGAAAGGGCAATGCACAATACCGAAGAGGCTAGCAAATATGGATGGTGGAAGTGACAGGAACCGCAACATAGACTCACAAGTTAAAAGATTGCAGCAAGAAAATCATCTTACAAGGCAAAGTTAAAATCACTCCAAGAGGGTCCATGGCAGTGACAAGTCACTGTTGGCTACCCTGACCGTAGCGCGTAACAAAAGGCCGATCAGAAATGTATCACTCGTAGCAATCATATACCATTGTTTCTATCAGCTGGTAATTTAAGTGTGGCACGGTTTTAAGTTTCTTATACCAACCATTAAAATTTTATACTTACTAGTCCTTCCCGTTCATCCATTAAGCAAATTAATATCTCAAAACAACACCAGTGATTCAAGTGAAGCAGTTTAGTGATCTACAAGACCATGCAAAATTTTCCACTATACCAACTATCACAATAGCATTCCTATTTCCATGCAAACACACATATGAGAACCACCTAACTACAAAAGCTAACAGCTCTGAACAAAGGATGCATGCAAAACAAGAGCTGGGAGCACTAAAATATCTAAGCATGAATACTCAACAAATATAAGTGAATCACAAGAGTATTCTAACGAAAAAGCGGAGCGTGTCTCTCTCCCAAACAAATATGCTAGGATCCTGCTATTTATTACAGAAAATAAAACCAAACAAACTGAAAACAAAAATAAAAGATGCTCCAAGTAAAGCACATAAGATGTGACCGAATAAAAATATAGCTTCACTAGAAGTGACCTGATAATTTGTCGATGAAGAAGGGGATGCCTTGGGCATCCCCAAGCTTATACGCTTGAGTCTTCTTGGAATTTTCTGGGATGTACCTCCGGGGCATCCCCAAGCTTAGGCTCTTCACTCTTGTTGATCACGTCATATCATCCTCTTCTCTTGACCCTTGAAAACTTCCTTCACACCAAACTTCTCACAATCTTCATTAGCAACGTTAGTGAAATCGAAATAATTAATTCACATGGTTCAGTTTCAACACAAGCCTAACACTCATAAACACACTAGCTACTGTCACAACTTCTTTTAAAACTCTTTTTCTCAAAAGAACACCAAAAAAAGAGATTAAGAGGCAAATGCAATTATTGGCAGAAATCTGTCAAAACAGGACAACAGGTAAATATGATTTTTTTTTTTAAATTCTCTGTTGCTTAAATAAAAAAGTGTTCAACTAAGAAACGTTGCGTATATATCCCAGGATTACACACAAAAAAACTCAGGTCATTTTGAATTTTTTGTGGTTTGATACGATTTTAACAGTGGACAACATAAATTTGTTTCCTGCGCAGAAATCCGAAATATAGTCTCAACTTTCCACTAGAGGCTTTACTTGGCTCAACAAAGACACAAAAGAAAATATACAACAGGGTTTCCAATGAAATAGACAACACCCAGGTGCAAATAAAATAAAATAAAACGACGGAAAACGGGTTGAAAACGGAGAAATAAAACGGGTTGTCTCCCGGTAGCGCTTTTCTTTAATGCCTTTCAGCTAGGCACAATGATTTTTAAAAGATGCTCACATAAGAATAAGAGTTGAAGCACAATAAGAGAGCATCAAGAAGCAAATATAGAACACATTTAAGCTAACCCACTTCCTATGAAAAAAAATCTTGTAGAAAAACAAGTCAACGAAGCACAAAGTGACTAGCATAGGAAGACAAAATAAGTGCAACTTCAAAATTTTCAACATAAAGAGGGGAAACTTAATATTGTTGAGATGCATAAAACCGTGTTTACCTCTCTCATAATAACTTTCAGTAGCATCATGAATGAAATTAGCAATATGTCTATCACAAGAAACATTCTTATCATGAGCTACATGCATAAAAGAATTAATACTCTCCACATAAGCATAGTCATTCTTATTAATAGTAGTGGGAGAAAATTCAACAAATAGCTATCATTATTATTCTCATCACCATAATCATTAAATATAGGAGGCATATTGTAATCATAATTATTTTTTTCCACAATAGTAGGTGGACTAAAAATATCATATTCATCATTGTAAACAGGTGGAACTAGAATACCACAATCATTATAATCATCATATATTGGAGGCAAGGTATCATCAAAGAAAATTTCCTCCTCAAAACTTGGGGGACTAAAAATATCATATTCATCAAAACTAGCTTCCACAATCTTAGACTTTTCCATAGAATTAGCAATAATGGTGTTTAAAGAGTTCATACTAATAAAATTGCCACTAGCATGCAAATAAAGTTCCATAGGTTTTTTTAATTTTCTCTTCAAACACTTCATGTCCTAACTCAAGATAAATATTATAAAGCTCTCTCATATTTTTTGTTGTTTTCCATGAAGTCTAACTAGTAAATATAAAAACAAGGAATACGTAAAACTAAGCCTAACTAGTGAAAACAAGAAACAAAAAGATATAATTGCAGAATCTAAAGGAAATAACTTTGAGCACTCACACCCGAGGATGTGAGAACCTTTTATCTTACCTCCCCGGCAACGACGCTAGAAAAGAGCTTGCTGTCTACGCATGCTTCTATTCTTGTAGGCAGTGTTGGGCCTCCAAGTGTATAGGTTTGTAGAACAACAACAAGTTTCCCTTAAGTGGATCACCCAAGGTTTATCGAACTCAGGGAGGTAGAGGTCAAAGATATCCCTCTCAAGCAACCCTGCAATGAAGATACAAGAAGTTTATTGTGTCCCCAACACACCCAATATACTTGTCAGGTATATAGGTGCACTAGTTCAGCGAAGAGATAGTGAAATGCGAGTGATATGGATGGTTATAAGTAATAATAGCAATCTGAAATAAATATGGCAGCAAGCAAACATGTAGCAGTAGGCGGAAAATGGTGTTTAAACGCTTGGAAACAAGGCCTAGGGATCCTACTTTCACTAGTGGACACTCTCAACAATGATCACAAAATTTAATAACTAAATATCTTCTCTTCACTATGCTACTCTTAACCCTCTCCGTTTGGATAACGAACACTAATCATTGCGTAGGGCTGCAAAAAAACATTCCTTAAAGTAAGCATTCCCATGTCTAGTTAACCCCACGCTGTCACTATGAGAGCCCTAGAAGGTACTAGACAAACACCACAATTCATAGAGGAGACACACACGATGTGCACACTGTCACCTTCACACCACAGGACAAGGTGACTCCAAAGTTCATATTAATAAAAGACTTGAGTAGCACAAGATGAAGAGTAACATCTACTTATTCAACTAGATTACAAAGCTCACGATCACATATAGATCACACCATGGAAGAGATAGATGAACCACATAGCTACCGGTAGAGCCCTCAGCCTCGGGGGAGAACTACTCCCTCATCATCATAGGAGATAGCAACGGCGATGGAGATGGCGGTGGAGTCGATGGAGATGGCTTCCGGGGGCACTTCCCTGTCCCGACAGGGTGCCAGAACAGAGATCTGTCCCCCGAAACTTGGGTTGACGATGACGGCGGCTGCGGAAGGTTTCGTGGAATTTCGCCGATTCTTTTAGGGTTTTTGCATCGGGCGGATTATATAGGCGAAAGGGCGATGTCGGGGGGATGGCGAGGGGGCACACCACCAGGTGGCGCGGCCAGGGGGACCCACGCCACCCTATGGTGTGGCCACCCTGTGGCCCCCCTCCGGGGCTCTTCGGGACTTCTGGATGCTTCAAGGGAAAATAGGGACTTCGGGATTCGTGGGGTCCAATTCCGAGAATATTTCTAGAACAACTTTTCTGAAATTAAAAACAGCAAAAAACATGGAACTGGAACTTGGCATCTTGTTAATAGGTTAGTCCCGGAAAATCGATAAAAATGACCTAAAGAAGGTAGAAAACATGTAGCAATTGGCATAATATCATCAGGGAACATCAGAAATTATAGATACGTTGGAGACGTATCAGGCTCCCGAAGTGACAGAAATTGGGACAACCAGAGGGGATGGCTATGATGTAAGGATCACATGTGGTCACGGAGTGTTAATTCTTTGCTCCGGTGTTCTATTAAAAGGAACACCTTAATTACGAGTAGTTCCCTTGAGGCCCCGCTGAAAACGGGCTGGTAGGACAAAAGATGTTGTGCAAGTTCTCATTGCAAGCACGCACGACTATTTATGGAACACATGCCTATGGTTACTTAGTGCTTGGATGCTTTATCTTGTTTATCTGCAATGACCATTTTTGATTATTATATGACCTATTTTATCCATGCAACGCCCGTTCATCTATCCCTATGCCTACAGTATTTAATCCCGTTGTTCACTTCAAACACTGCTACTGTTGTTTTCATCTCATTGTTGTTATTATTTCACTACTTCTGCTACTATAAAATTGTTACTACTGATAAACCACTTCGAACAAAAGTACTTTCAGGTGCATGTGAATTGACAACTCACTTGTTAAGGCTCACAAATATTCTTTGGCTCCCCTTGTGTCAAATCAATAAATTTGGGTTTTACTTCCCTCGAATACTGTTGCGATCCCCTATACTTGTGGGTCATTACTCATTCTTCGGGAACACACGGGAGCCACCATGGACGTCCACGCCCGCTATTGGTTATTGTTCGGTAAGTTCCTGAACATGACTGTGTTTTATCGAGCCTTTACGTGTCACACGCTTAAGCTGTGACAACCTTTTATTGAAAGAAAGACTATGTTGTTATTGGTTTTATGAATTTTTTATGTCGTTGCGATATCACAGAAACAAGTTCGGTGTCAATCGGAGTGGTTTCGAGGAAGTTATTACAAGAGAGAAATTATGCCGGTGTTAGACAAAATTTATATGAGAGGTAATGGAGGACATGAGATGTCCCGGGGTGTTAGAAATGTTTTTCTAACATCGTTAGATTATATCGATGATTTTATCTATAGGGGTCAAGTGGTTCTAGAGGAGATCTAGGGACTTTCCAAATAAAGAAGAACTGCCGGGAGGGGGCAGATTTCCCTCTCATGGCTGAACCCTATTTTAGGGGGATGCCAGGTGGGCCCCACTAAGTTCACAGGTTGGTACTCATCGTCTTGATATTTTCTGAATTTTATTGTAGAAAAACAGAAAAGAAAAGGAGGGGAAAAAGGAAGAGAGAGAGGAGGTGGAGGAGGACTCCACCTCCCAATCCGAGTTGGGCTAGGAGGGAGGGTGAGGCCACCTTGATGGTGCAGCCCCCTCCTCCTAGTGCAACTAGGACTCCTCCCCTCCCTCTTTTGGCAAGTCTCTCCTCCCTCCCACCATATAAAGCAGCCTAAGTATCGTAGCAAAACACATAATTGGCTCTCAAGTCTCTCTCTAGTAGGATTAGAGGATCTAATTAGAGCTTCTAATTAGAGATCCTCTAATTGAATTAGATTCTCTTATAATCGTATTTTGAGTTATACTCTCCCAATTAGAACTTGCTCTAATTATCTCTTCTCTCTCATGTGTTGAGAACTTCCTAATTCATAATAGAGCGTACGCATGCACACCATAAGAGGGAATACACTTGTAATCCTTGACGAGGGAAGACTTAGCGACATCCTTGTAGCTAGGCCTAGTTGTGAGGATTTATGATTGTTCATAACTCTTCTACGAACTCACATGTATGGACTTGCCTCGTTATCTGCATAGTGACCTTGGCGGACTACGTAGGGAATTTTTTTCAAAAAAATTAGCGTAGACCAGCAGCCCTAACCTTGTTTAAAGTTTTGGCATACGCCTTCAAGATGACCCCCGTGCTATTGGAGTGCCTATGTGGCTCATCACCTCTCCAACGTAGATGTACTTCCCTTGGGACTGCGGGAAACATATCCTTGTCTCCTTGTTTGCACTTGTGGCATATCTTGTGCTTTTATATATTGCTTCTGTTGCATACTTTGTATTTTATCACATAGGTTGTTCACCTAGTTGTAATTGTTGGGTTTCGTACAAAAAAAAATCCTAGCAACGATAACCGAAAGATAGCCAAGATCTATCACTATTCAGATATGAAGTAACCGAGCAAATCGGTGTTCATACCTTTGAATACCGATAGAAGGTATTACGCTCCCACACAAGCGTTGATGATGAAGTCGTACATAGACGATCTCAAGGTCGTGTAGTCTAATACGACGGGACTTAGTGCCACAGGTGTAGCACCTCGCAGGAATTACACATGTACGGTGTAACCGATGACTCCGAGGTCCGGTCCAGCAAAGCAGCGAAAATTGGAGACTTGGACCAAAGAGAACATATCACGGCGGTGTGCGTATGGTGGAGAGAACCTCGACTCGAGCGAAGCTCCAAAATGGGGATAACTGTATAAGAAGAGAGAGAGAGAGAGAGAGAGAGAGAGAGAGAGAGAGAGAGAGAGAGAGAGAGAGAGAGAGAGAGAAAAGTGTGCTAAAAGAGATAGGGGTGCATCTCTTTATATAGGAGGAGGAGGGGAGGAAATCCCCTTGCCTTATCCACGTGTTAGACCCTAAACCGAAAAATATATATATATAAACAATGGAATAAGAAACAGGAAAAAATGAAACGCAAAAAACGAGCTACAGAAAAGAAAAGGAAACAGAATAACTTGGCTGCCCCATGCGGAGACACACCAAGGTCGAGTTGAAACTAGGACTCGCCGCAAGCGAGATATAGAGTATATTTGGTATCATGCATGGCTTTTGGGGCTTTGTTGGTGCAAGCTGAGCAAAGCATGACTCGTCTCAGATAACACGCATGCATGTCGTGTTTGTTGTTTGGTGGCATACATCAAAGAACGTGATCCAATTGTGCTTCTTGTTTGGTGGTTTGTGATGATTAGTCCTACCTATTTTCACATGGGTGGAGTTACCTCCTACAACCATACTACATGACAGACCAATGAAGCAGAGTGAGTAGGATGACGGCGTGGCATGGCGGCGGAGGTCGTGGTAATTGCGGCGCCGAGGCAGATAGAGTTTGCTGCTGCTGCGAACAACAACAATGAAACACACACAATAGAGAGGTTAAAGTGAGATAGAGAAGCACACAAGTTTGAGACATGTCTATGTGACATACCCATGACGAGCTTCAAGCACGAGGAAGGCGTCGGCGCCGATGATGGAAGTTGTTAGCGAAGTTTTGGCGGTTACGTCGGCGATGCAGAGCAGAGTCGAGTAACAAATACACCACGAACAAAATTAACATGTTGAGTAACACACCACAAACATATTCAGTTAACCGGCACACCAAGCCGGTGACGGCGGAGTATGCGGCCGAGATTTAGCGTATCCCACAGAGACGTAAGTGAGACTGCTGATAGAACGACAGAGTTCATGACGGCGTTCGACGGTCGAGCCGATCCAAGATTGAAGAAACCACGTACACGAAGTAGAGTCTAAATACGCATGTGTACAATACAAAATATTCCTCTATGACCACCAAAAGACAAACCTTTATTTTTGAGATTCCAAAAGACAAATTTTACGACATGAGAGTTGAGTAAAATTGCGAAGTGAAGCTACTCCTCAAAGAAAAATTCAAGCGGTCTACCGTGTGCGGTTAATTTGATGAATTTCGTCTAAAAAACTTCAAACATGAACATTAAATTTGAAATAAACGCTTAAAAATGTCAGAACATATTGTCGAAATGGAACTATATCATCAATACGCATCATTTTCGTATATAATTTATTATGAATCAAGCATTGTAGCAATGATTATAGGGAAGAAGAAGAAGTAAGAGTAACGAGATCCAGGGTAACCAAAGACCACCTACAGGTTGCATAGGAGCGAGGGCTTTAAAAATCGTGTTCAGACAGACTCCACGAAAACTACCGATTCAGTGCTCCTATGGATTCTGTCTGAGCAACGATCTCGTGTGAGTTAAAAAAAAATGCAGCCTGTTCTGGACCTGGTCTGAGCAGCTGCGGGCCACCGAGCACGCAAGTGCTGTCTCACCAGCCCATATTGGTCATCCCAACATGCCATAGTAGCCCTAGCCCTCTACATAGAAATGCCAAGTCGGCGCACAAGCTATGCAACCGTTTTGCACTGTTGCCCTCTACTCAAAAGAAAAAAAAGGTACGTGTTTCAAAAAAAAAGGCGTAGTTCGGCGACAAACCGAATCGTAATCGACACTTCTCTCCCGAAACATTGTCAAGCTAAAGGAAAACCTTTATAACTAGTTGGCAGCGTAGTTTTTATAAAATCAAAGCATTGATAAACCAAAGTGTTTAGTTACCAGGCAAAATAATATTTTAGTTTAACAAAAGAAATAAGCTAGGACTAAAGTTTCCCATACAGCAAAAAAAAGTTATAGGACAATACTTCAGTTTCAAAATCATGGTATTTACTACATCCAAACACGTCAAATTATTTAATATTACAGTATTTTTTGAAACTGTGGTATTGGTTGAATAATTTTAAAATACTTTGATACCAAACTACCCCTTATAAAGTTGTGGCGAGCCATCATTGACTCCTGGGACAGCTCCCTCCAAACCGAACATGTCAGACGAATGAAAAACCTAGTTCTGATTCAGTTCTTCGCATCAACAGCGAGATTGCTCCCTACATACGCATCGTTGCAGCTTTTTTTTTTGAGAATTCTCCACTAGCTTACATAGAGGTTTGAATAGATACAACACCATCAGGTGGAGAGGTGAACCAGGCATGCCTTCCTAAGGATAGGTAAATGGAGCTCTTGGCTAAATTGTGTGCATCAACATTTGCTGTCCTTCGCTCATGGACGAAATCAACTGAAGTAAATTCTGTGGACCGAGCGTTGATCTCCTGAACAACATGGCCATAACGGCCCCTTCCTTTCCCTTTGATGCTGTTAACTGCATTCACGCAGTCTGATGCTACATATATCTCTCTTAGCTGAAGATCAGCTGCGACTGACAGTGCCTCTCTACAAGCCATTGCTTCAAGAATCTCGACATCTGTAACACTTGCCATCACAATCGATGAGGCTCCCAGGAAAGTCCCATCTTCCCTCCTTACTACCGCTGCTACCGCAGCCTTCCTGGAGTTTTTTGAAATTGCCGCATCTACATTTATCTTCACCTTGCCAACTGGTGGTGGAATCCACCTTGGTCCACCCGAAAATGCTGCCTGTCTCTCTCGACGAAACAGTTCGTCGATAAAGGGCTCTGATACACCCCTTCATGTATCGCTTTTCTCCTCGCATGCCACAAGGCCCATAAGGTTACTACAGTCCGTATTAATTCTGCATGCGGTAGAGCTGAGAAAATAGCTGCTAACCACCCCTTTGCGTCTTGCTCTTGCATATTGCCAATAAGATCAGTGATCTCAATTGGTGCCAAAGCCCATACTGATCGTGCCAAATTACATTCAAGTAGGGAGTGCCTCCACGAGTCTCTGTGTCCACATATCGAGCAATGTTTCTATGCTGTAAAACATCCATCGTTGCAGCTGTGCAAATGTGTCCGTGCATCGACCGATCCGCGTGGAAGGTTGCAGCCGGCCGGGAAGCTAGCTCTGCTCCAAAAGTCCAAACAGGGCCGGCTTTGACCCATGGGGCCCAGAAATTTGGGGCCCATATTTGAGAAGAAATACATAAATACGTATAGTATTATTAGGAATAAATAATAGGGCCCACCAAATCTGCGCATAGTAGAATAAAAAACCTCTCACAAGCGTACCCATCTAGTACTAGCCACGAACAACCCGGTCCAACATTTTGGCACCTACATATAAGCACATCCCTTTATTTTCTCACGGTCGCATCAGCCATGCGGCCCTTGTCATGCATGGAGAGTCGGAGACCTAAGAGCATGTCTAACAGGACCCGTAAAACGCGAGCGCCCCGTAAAATTCCGGCGGCATACGGGGCGCGAGCCAAAACGGCCGTCTAGCAGGCCCCGTATGCCGCCTGGCCCGTAACAAAATTTTACGGGGCCTGCTCCACCGCCCCCTCCGCCCCGTACATATAGAGCGTGAGGGTTCGGGTGGGGGTCCAACCCCCCACCCGCAACCCTACCTCCGCCGCGCGCCGCCGCCGCATTCGCAGTTCCGGCGAGCAATTACGCACGCGCCGCCGCAAAATTAGAAGCTCCACCACCGCCATGAGCTCCCCCGACGCCTCCGGCTCCTCCACCGCCCGCTCCAAGCGCCGCCGCGAGCCGGAGACGCTCGAGGAGTCGTGGCGGCTCCATTGCAAGCACTCCGTTGCAGGGAGCCGCCGCAGCGTGTGGAAGTACGTGGCGTGGCCGGAGGCAATGCCGGACACGCTGAAGGACTACGCCCCGGGAGGGATTTACTACAGCGTCGACCCGCCGCCGCGGCCGATGAGCGGCCGCAAATTCGAGAAATGGCTCGCGGAGAGGGAGCTGCTGCAGCAGTGCAAGCGCGGCGGCGACGGCGCAAGCGGCAGCGGAGGAGGAAACGCGGCAGCGGAGGAGGAGGCCTTGCCGGCGACAGAGGAGGAGGAGGAGGCCGCCTTCGCGGCCGCGCTCGAGCTCTCGAAGCAGGAAGCAGAGGCGCGGGCGCGGGCGGAAGCGGAGGAGGAGGCGAAGGCCGTCGCCGACGTCGAGGCCTTCAAGGCGATGGAGGAGGCGAAGGCCGGCCCCGTCGTCTTCCTCGACTAGTTTTTTAGGTTAGATTTCTTAATGTTCTAGCAGTTCTTGTAATGGTGATCTGAGAAATGAATGAAATCAAGCTTTATCTTCTCTCCCGCGTAGTTCGAATTTAAACATACGGGGCGGATTTAAGGGGACTGCTAGACGAACTTGAAAAACTGAGCAAGGATTTTTCTAGTTTTCCTATACAGGGCCCTCTACACGCGATTTAGAGGGCGAAAGTTTACGGGTCCTGTTAGACATGCTCTAAGAGAGATAGGTGGATTAAAATCTATTAGACCTAGCTGGCCGGCTGGTATACTTTTTTTTTTGGTTTTTTCATTCTGAAATTCTTAATCGGCTGATAGATTTGTCTTTGCCGGCTTTGTTAAAATGCTATTTCTCCTCAGTTTTTTTGCCTTTTAACTATTACTCCCTTTATTTCAAAATACTTGGCTCTGGAATGGATGTATCTAGACAAAGTTTTTTTTTGTCTAAATACACTCACTTGAAAGTCATATATTTCTGAACAGCGGAAGTATAATACTTGGTTCATAACAAGTACGCGGAACTTTATCCGTGTCTTTGATCTTGCAATTGATATATGAAATCGGATTTTTTTGGTGTCGGGCCCATTTGTGGAGCCCGCCCTAGGGCCTCTGAAGCCCTAGATTCGGCCCTGAGTCCAAACAGCTCAACCGACAGTAATTAACAGTTGACGCTGCTCGATAAATTGGCATATTAATTAACGAACGAGACTCGCCTCTCATTCTTCGCAACCATGGCGTCATCGTTTTGCTCCCTGAAGAAACTGAGAACAAGCTGAAAAGGTTGAACTCACGGTGGTGCCTCCTAATGCTAGGATTGAACCAGCATCATGCATGTTTTTTTAGATACCAGGCACCACGTGCCCCACTTTAAATTAACAAAGCAAAGAGTTCAGGTTTGACAACAACCAGAAAACATGCTGAGGCCTACAGCTTAGCCAACACAGAGACGAGAAAATAGGAAAGCGTTCCCAAGGGGCCGGCCACCCCCTAACAGACCGGTACTGAGACGAAATGACAGCAGCTAATTAGGCGCGGAGGAGGCGAAGATAGCTTTCAGCCCGCTAGCCATCGATAAGAGTGCCGCCTTGTCATGCTCTTTAGCGAGCTTTGCCCACACCTGCACAAACATAAGCATTTTGAAAATAATATCAGACGATGGGGAACAATTGCTTCAATAGAAAGCTTATTACGCGTCAGCCACAAAGCCCAACAAAGCGCAGCGAACAACACCCAACTGACCCGCCTTTGTTGGCCCAACAGCGAATTATGAATAGCAAAAAAGTGCGGGAACGAGGCAGGACACCAGCTGCACCCTAGAAACTGCCTAATGACACTCCAACCCAACTTAGCGAGGGCGCAATGGAAGAAGATATGTGCGGCATTCTCCGACTGACCACACAAAGCACATAGCCCCTTGGCAGGATCAAAACGGGAAAATAGACGAGCTCGAGAGGGGAGCCTATCGAACACAAGTTTCCAAGTGAAGATTTTTACTTTGAGGGTAAGGCGGGCTGACCATAAATTTTCCCGTGGGCGACGGTAGCCCCTCTCGAGAGGCAGTTGTATATGGAGGACATCGAGAACCTTCTCGAAGGGTCGAGTGTCCACCGCACACCGTCCAGCCCCTGACTCAAACTAACATCAGCAAGCTCCTGGTTGACTTGTGCCCACCGTGCCGCGCAATCCGGCAAGAAGGAGCGGCGGAAGCGAAGCCCCTCGTCCTCAAAGGCCTTGGCCACGGTGATGGAGTGCGACTCGTAGATCTCGAACAGACTAGGGAACCTATCTTTCAGCAAGCCCAGCCCCACCCACCAGTCCAGCCAGAAAAGAGTGTGTGATCTATCCCAGACCTCAAATTTCGCCGCCAACTTAAACAAGTGTCTGATCTTGTGGAGGATGGACCAAAATTGAGAGCCCCCGAGCCTCTCTGGTGAAAATATTTGAAGCTTCCGGATATTTGTCACCGACTAAACTACGCCACAAAGAGGAGTCTGTTTGAAACAACTTGAAGACCCACTTCAACATCAACGCTTTATTCATTCTCTTGGTATCGGTCAGCCCCAGACCCCCATAGTGCTTAGGGCGACAAACCGCCGGCCAATTCACCAAATGAGCTTTGCGCTTCGAGCCCGCACCCTCCCAGAAGAACCACGCGCGGATGGCGTCAAACTTTTCGTGCACCCCATCTTGGAGGAGGAAGAGGCCCATGGCAAAGGTGGGCAAAGCATCCAGACAGGTGTTTGACAGGATAAGCCTTCCATCCAAGGAAAGAAGCCGCCCCATCCAAACCTCAACTTTGGCCCCTAGCTTGTTCACCAGATAGTTCCATTGCTCGATAGTAAGCTTCTTGTCAGAGATTGGTAGACCTAGGTAAAGAAAGGGGAAGGAACCCAGCTTGCAGTTCAGCATATTGGCAATGTGGGTTTGCTCGGGGACGGGCTGGCCCAAGACAAACACTTCTGATTTGTGGAAATTAATTCTAAGACCCGACATATCTTCGAAGCAGAGGAGCAGGAACTTCAAGTTGGCAATGTCTAACTCATTGTTCTGGATCAAAATGATGGTGTCATCCGCATAATGAAGATGCGAGATTCCCCCTGGAACCAAGTGGGGAACCACCCCACTGATGTGCCCTGCTCTTCAGGCGCCCGATAAAATGGCCGAGAGAGCCTCGGCCACAAAGTTGAAAAGAAGCGGAGAGAGTGGGTCACCCTGACGCACCCCCCGCTTATTCCAGAAGTACGGCCCAATCTCTCCATTGATGGAGATTGCGGTCTGTCCCCCAGACACTAGCTGCTCGATCATATGGATGTATCCTGCATCGAACCCTTTCCGATGGAGGACCTCAATAAGGAACGACCAGTTTACCCAGTCGTACGCCTTCTCAAAGTCGAGCTTGAGGAGAATGCCCCCTAGCTTATTCACCCTCAACTCATGAACAATCTCGTGAAGGGCGACAGCCCTGTCAAGAATGAACCGCCCCTTGGTAAACGTTGTTTGAGTCTGACTGATGATTCTATTTGTGATCGGGTCCATTCTAGCAGCCATGGACTTGGAGATGATCTTAAAGATGACGTTTATCAGGGCGATAGGTCTAAATTGGGAGATCAAGTCCACCCCGGAACTTTAGGCAGCAACGAAAGAACCTTGAAGTTCAGTCTGGACACATAATCTCTACCCAGCATGAAGTCGTTAAGGATGTGAAGTACCCCAAGTTTGTAGAGAGGCCAACAGTTCTTGAAGAAAGTCACCGGAAAACCATTGGGCCCCGACGCCGTATTGGATTTCATGTCCCAAACCACTGCCTCCAGTTCGTCCTCCGTGAAAGTGAGGAGAAGCCCATTATTCTCCTCAGTCGACACCCTACTTCCCGCATCCCAAATATCCACCCCCAGGCCTAGGTGGCGTGGAGCCTCTGAACCCAGAAGCTCCCGGTAAAAGTCGTAGATGTGAGCCTGAATCAGGAGTGGGTTGTTAATCGTCCCTTGAGAGGAATGTAGTGTCGAAATCATGCACTTTCTCCTTCTTCCGTTAGCCATGGCGTGAAAGTAATCCGTATTGGCATCTCCTTGCAGAGCCCAACGCACCCGGCCCCTTGCCGACAGTATTCCTCCTCGAGTCTGAAGATATTCAACAATTGATCCTCCAGGTGATAGCAGAAGGCCCATTCTTCCTCGTCGAGCCCCTTGGAGTCAGCCTTCAAATCTAGATTCTTAATTTGGTTGAGTAGCGACACCTTACAGATACGAGCCTCCCTGCCCATATTACACCTCCAACCCCTGAGATATTGCCTAAGCCCCCCAGCCATGTGTTTCCACCAGTAGTGGATGTCTCCACCCGAGGCACCCGCCATCAATCGGAGCCATTGATACGTCATAAAGTATCCTTAATTTTTGATGTTCCATGTTGTTTTCATGTTGTTTCCCACATGTTTTCCTTACACTTTATGTCATTTTTATCGATTTCCCGGGACTAACCTATTAACAAGATGCCACAGATCCAGTTCCTGTTTTCTCCTGTTTTTAGTTTCAGAAAAGTTGTTTTGGAAATATTCTCGGATTGGACGATTCAAAAGCCATAAGTCTTAGAATTCCCGGAAGCATCCAGAAGTCCTGAAGAGCCCCGGAGGGGGGCCACAGGGTGGCGCCACCACCCCCTGACCGCGCCACCTACTGGTGTGGGCCCCCCTGGACACCCCCCCCCGGCATCGCCCTTTCGCCTATATATACTCCCCGATGCATAAACCCAAAAAGAATCAACCTTTTCCACAAAATACATTTGTAGCTCCGCTGCCGCCGCCGATAAGTTTCGGGGGACAGATCTCTGTTCTGGCACCCTGTCGGGACGGGGAAGTGCCCCCCGGAAGCCATCTCCATCGACTCCATCGCCATCTCCATCGCCGTTGATGTCTCCTATGATGAGGAGGGAGTAGTTCTCCCCCGAGGCTAAGGGCTCTACCGGTAGCTATGTGGTTCATCTCTCTCTCCCATGGTGTGATATTTATGTGATCATGAGATATGTATCTAGTTGAATTAGTAGACGTTTCTCCTCATGTATTATGCTACTCAGGTGGTTTTGTTATGAGATCTCCGTAAACACTTTGATCACGGTGTAAAGGTGACAGTGTGTGCACCGTGTGGTTTAGCATGATATTTATATCTTGTGTTGGATGACCCTATGAAATTTTGGAGTTTTCTTAGTACCTTCTAGGGCGCTCATAGTGACAGCGTGGGATTAACTAGACATGGGAATACAAACTTGAGGAGTGTTGTTACAGCCCTACACAATGAAGTGGTGTTTGTTATTCGACCGGAGAGTGGTTCGGAGTAGCATAGTGAAGAGAGATATTTATGCATTCAATTATGTGATCATTGTTGAGAGTGTCCTCTAGTGAAAGTAGGAGCCCTATGCCTTATTTCCAAGCATTGAAACACCGTTTTCCACCTGTTCTACTACATGTTTGCTTGCTGCCATTTTTATTTCAGATTGCTATTATCACTTATTATCATCCATATTACTTGAATTTAATTCTCTCTTCGCCGAACTAGTGCACCCATATACCTGAAAAGTATATTGGGTGTGTTGGGGACACAAGAGACTTCTTGTATCTTGATTGCAGGGTTGCTTGAGAGGGATATCTTTGACCTCTACCTCCCTGAGTTCGATAAACCTTGGGTGATCCACTTAAGGGAAACTTGTTGTTGTTCTACAAACCTCTGCACTTCAAGGCCCAACATTGTCTACAAGAATAGAAGCGTGCGTAGACATCAAGCTCTTTTCTGGCGCCGTTGTCGGGGAGGTAAGGTAAAAGGTACTCACATCCTCGGGTGTGAGTGCTCGGAGTTATTTCCTTTAGATTCTGCAATTTTATCTTTTTGTTTCTTGTTTTCACTAGTTAGGCTTATTTTTACGTATTGCTTGTTTTTATTTTTACTAGTTAGTATTAATGAAAAAAAAAGCAAAAATATGAGAGAGATTTATTTTCATTCTAGTAGCAATGTTATTAGCATTAATTATTTGGATACCATTATTTCTAGTACTATGGAAAATTCTAAGTTTGGGGAAGCTAGTTTCTATAAACTTTTTATTTCCCCAACTTTAGAAGAGAAAATTTGCTCTGATGATACTTTATCTCCCATACGTGATAAATCTAATGATTCTTGTGATATTTGAAATCCTCCTACTGAAAGCATTCCTTTTAAAATACCCAAGAAAATTGTTGAACTTGTCATGGATAACCGCTATCTTGGAGATGGAATTGTCCATCCTCGTGACCATTCACTCTTTATACATGAATTATGTGGGTTGTTCAAGTGTGCAGTTATTTCAATGGACCAAGTTAAGAAAGAGGAGGTTATTCTCTTTGTCTCTTAAGGACAAAGCAAGGGAGTGGTATGAGCTGCTAGATGATCCTCATCATTTGGAGTGGAAGGAGCTTGAATCTCTATTTTACTCTAAATTTTATTCCTCTCATCAACTGTATTTAGATAGGAATTACATTTATAATTTTTGGCCTCGTGATGGAGAAAGAATTGCTCAAGCTTGGGGAAGACTGAAAACATTAATACTTAAATTTCCTAACCATGATCTTCCTAAGGAAATAATTGTTACTAATTTTATGCAAGGCTTTCAGGACATTACAGGGATTATCTAGATGCATGTTCAGAGGGTTCTTTCTCGAGTAAGAAGGTTGAAGCTAAATCGGATCTTCTTGAAACAATTGAAACCAATAATGAAGGTTGGAATAACGACAAAGGTAAATAATCATGTATAAACTATGAGTATGATTGCATTAAGTCTTTCGCTGAAACTGCTGATTTTCAAGAGCTTAGTTCTAAATATGGTCTTGATCCTCAAATGATTATTGGTTGGTATAGATCCTTTCCTTCTTATATTAATGTTCCTAGATCAAATGGGGACATACATCATGAACCGTTTAAAGACACTTGCATGAAAAATGAAACTCTTAGTAATGATTGCAATGGACATGCTCAAACTTCTGAAAGTACTATTTCTTATAAGCATGTTAATGTTTGTGGAGCACTTAGACCTTGTGAAAAGAATCAAACTGTAGAATAATATTGCATCCATCATAGGAATGAAAAAAACTAGAAAGTGGGATAGGACTCTAAATGATATTGGTGAAAAAGTTTGTGCCCTCTATCCTTTTATTTGTGAACTTTGTTGTAAAGTGGGTCATTTTAATTTGCAAAGCTCAAGCCATGATAGTAGACTTTCGAATCCTATGAGTACTGCAATTTTGTATGGTGATGACATGATCACCCCTAATGAGCATGTTGAACTTACATTATTTTTGTGGTGTGAAGAGTTATTAAGAAAAACTTCTTTGGTAGATATGAGTGCTCTTGATATGAATAATGTCCTGCATGGTTGTCATCTTTATTGTGTTAATAATTTCCACACAAATACTTACATACAAAATATTATAAAAGAGGAGAATTTACCAAAATATGATAGGGATAATATTTGTTTTCATCTTATTAATGAAGAGGAGGAATCCTCCAAAGTTCTTTCTATTGTTTCTGACAATAAACCAGGGTATGTGGAGAATCTTCCTTTCAAGCCTCTCCCTCCTATAGAGAGTAAGAAGAATAAGAAGAGGAGTAAAAGGAGAGAGGTAACGGTATCTCCCCCTAAGCATGTTGCTCCCATTATAGTTTTTGATGAGTCTGAACTCGATGATCTTCCTATGCCTATTATTTATGAAAGTGATCATGATTGGGAGAAACACACTACTTTTTATATTGAAAATCTCTTTGGTACCAATTCAAAAAATGATGATAATTTATGTACTATTAGTACCATCCATGTACCTTACAATCATGATATAGAAAGCTCTGAGCTTGTGGATGATGTGTTTGAAAATCCTTTTGCTATTGATGATATGCTTGATACATCTCTTTCTAGTAAAAATGATGATGTGTTTACAAATGAATGCACTTTGAAAGATAAATATTCTATTGCCTATGATGATACTATGCCTCAAGTCTTTGATAACTATTATAAAAGATGCTATAACATAGGCTATGATTACAATTATCCTTATGAAACTTGTCATAGTTATGGAGGTATTACCCAAAACCATCTCCCTAATATACAACGTGTCTATCATGTTGGAGTTCTTTATGATGATTGCATTGATAAATATGATATTTTCAGTCCAGCTACTATTGAGGAGAAAATTAATAATGATTACAATAAGCCTCCTATGTTTGATGATTATGGTGATGAGAATGATAATGATAGCTATTTTGTTGAATTTTCTCCCACTACTATTAATAAGAATGACTATGCTTATGTGGAGAGTATTAATTCTTTTATGCATGTGGCTCATGATAAGAATGTTTCTTGTGATAGTTATATTGTTAATTTTATTAATGATGCAACTGAAAGTTATTATGAGAGAGTGAAACATGGTTTTATGCATCTCAACAATATTAAGTTTCCCCTCTTTATGTTGAAATTTTTGAAGTTGCACTTATTTTGTCTTCATATGCTAGTGACTTTGTGCTTCGTTGACTTGTTTTTCTACAAGATTCTTTTTCATAGGAAGTGGGTTAGACTTAAATGTGTTTTATATTTTCTTCTTGATGCTCTATTATTGTGCTTCAACTCTTATTCTTATGTGAGCATCTTGTAAAAATTATTATGCCTAGCTGAAAGACGTTAAAGAAAAGCGCTACCGGAAGACAACCCGTTTTATTTCTCCGTTTTCAACCTGTTTTCTTTTGTTTTATTTGCACATGGGTGTTTTCTATTTCCTTAGCAAGCCCTCTATATAATTTCTTTTGTGTTTTTGTTGAGCCAAGTAAAGTCTCTAGTGGAAAGTTGAGGCTATATTTCGGATTTCTGCGCAGAAAACAAATTTCTTCTGTCCACTGTTAAATTCGTATAAAATCACAGAAAATTCAAAATGACCTGAGTTTTTTTGTGCGTAATCCTGGGCTATATACGCAACGTTTATTAGTTTACCACTTTTTGATTTGAGCAACAGAAGATTTTCGAAAAAAATCATTTTTACCTGCTGTCCTGTTTTGACAGATTTCTGCCAATAATTGCATTTGCATCTTAATCTCTTTCTTTTGGTGTTCTTTTCAGAAAAAGAGTTTTAAAATAAGTTCTGACAGTAGCTAATGTGTTTTTGAGTGTTAGGATTGTGTTTAAACTGAACCATGTGAATTTATTATTTAGATTGCACTAACGTTGCTAATGAAGATTTGAGAAGTTTGGTGTGAAGGAAGTTTTCAAGGGTCAAGAGAAGAGGATGATATGACGTGATCAAGAAGAGTGAAAAGCCTAAGCTTGGGCATTCCCCGTGGTACATCCCAGAAAATTCCAAGAAGACTCAAGTGTCTAAGCTCGGGGATGCCCAAGGCATCCCCTTCTTCATCGACAAACTATCAGGTCACTTCTAGTGAAACTATATTTTTATTCGGTCACATCTTATGTGCTTTACTTGGAGCGTATTTTATTTTTGCTTTCAGTTTGCTTTTATTTTTTCTTTCAGTTTGTTTTTATTTTTTCAATAAGCTTGGTTTGACCCCAGCATTCTTTTATTGGAGAGTGACATGCTCCGCTTTTTCATGGGAATACTTTCCATTCTTAATCTTTGTCTGGCTGCTGCATTTATTTAGCTCCTATTTTGCATGCATCTCTTATTAGAATTGTTAGTTTTAGTAGTGTTATGTGAGTACTCTCATGTTTTCTTTCTGTATCATAAAGAGTATTTTTTGTCAAAACACATCTTGTACGGTGCTTGTTGGGAAAAGAAACTACTGTTTAAAGTAGAATTTTTAACGGTGCAAGTAGAAGCTTGTATAGACTGTTGCTAGAACTTTTTCTTGCCATGCTAAATGTTATATTAGTTCTAAAACCTTGTGATGTTGAGTAGCATGAATAGCCTCAAATAGCCGAGAGAGTTTAATATGTCATTGAAAGATTCATGAGTTGTTCTTGTCATAAGGAAGCATAAATTATGGTATTCTCTTTCAAATGTTTTATTTGGTTGACTTGGCGCATGCTCACACCATGTTTATGACTATGAACCAATCACTAATAGCCTTCATGACCACTTAGTTTTTTAACTATGATACCGCTTATGCTTTAATTAATGATGTTTATGTCGTTGTGCATGATTATGGCTCTTATGCTCCCTTGATTTGTCGCTCCCAGTCTTTTGCTAGCCTCCACCTGTACTGAGTATGAGCTGTACTCGTGCATCCAACTCCCTTAAACCAAAGTTTTTCCCATTATGTCCACCATACCTACCTACATGTGGTATTTAACTGCCACTCCAAGTAAATTGCTCATGTGTTACCTTTAAAACCTTCAAAATTACTCCTGCTTTATGTTCCTGTTTTTGCTCATGAGGACATAAATAGAGAATCTTTATCTCACTTGTTGATTGGATTTTACACCCTGGACTAGTGGCTTCATCCGCTTATCCAAATGATAGAAGAGCTGGCAGCGGGGTGCCCAGCCCCAGATTAATACACACAAAATCTCTTCACTATTTTTGCCCCTGATTTATCATTCAAAGCATAATTGTGTAAACAAAAGAGAAAGAGGGATGACATTCCACCCAGATTCGTCCTTCACATGGGAGCCGCTCTTGTGAATCCAGTTGGCTTGTGACGTACTATATTTTCTGTTTACCATTCGTTGACATTAGCATACATCTCCCAAAATATAGACACTCCTCCATGGTATGTGATTGTTGGCAGGCACCCGAGGATTCGGTTAGCCATGGTTTGTGAAAGATGGATGGGAGGAGTGTCAAACTTTTAATACCTTTGTTTAATAAAATAAAAAGCTCTAGCACATGAGTTGATCCCTGTTTCCCTCCGCGAAGGGCCTTTCTTTTACTTTTATGTTGAGTCTCCATCTTCTAACTTTATGCACAGTTGAGAGAACATTTTTGCCATTCTGAGTTCTATGTGCATTTGTCCCATAAACATCAATAATTGCTTCATGATGTGATATCATTTGTTCTAAAATTATTTGCTCTAGTCTTCCTCATGAACTTTGAAGGTGTCCTAGCATTTATGTTTTGGCCCACTCTTAAGAACTAGCGAAATATCACTTTGCCATGCTTTCTCTATACCTGAAACAAACGTTTATATGTCTTTGTATTATTATTCATGATCCTTTGTTTGAGATACTCTTCATGATGAAAAGTGATTGCTTCACTTTATTATTAATGTTCTATTTACCATGTTTGTGTTTGAAGTTATATGATCTCAACTTACATATGCCTTTACATTTTTTATGATCAAGATTGTGTGGTAGCATGTCACCTGAGAAATTATTTTGTTTTATCGTTTACCTACTCGAGGACGAGTAGGAACTAAGCTTGGGTATGCTTGATACGTCATAAACGTATCCTTAATTTCTGATGTTCCATGTTGTTTCCCACATATTTTCCTTACACTTTATGTCATTTTTATCGATTTCCTGGGACTAACCTATTGACAAGACGCCACAGAGTCAGTTCCTGTTTTCTGCTGTTTTTAGTTTCAGAAAATCCGTTCTGGAAAATTCTCGGAATTGGACGATTCGAAAGCCAGAAGTCTTAGAAGTCCCGAAAGCATCCAGAAGTCCCGAAGAGCCTCGGAGGGGGCCACAGGGTGGCCACACCATAGGGTGGCGCCACCACCCCCTGGCCGTGCCACCTGGTGGTGTGGGACCCTGGCCACCCCCTGGCATCGCCATTTTGCCTATATATACTCCCTGATGCATAAACCCTAAAAGAATCGACCTTTTCCACAAAATACATCCGTAGATCCGCCGCCGCTGCCGACAAGTTTTGGGGGACAGATCTCTGTGCTGGCACCCTGCCGGGACGGGGAAGTGTCCCAGGAAGCCATCTCCATCGACTCCACCACCATCTCCATCGCCGTTGTTGTCTCCTGTGATGAGGAGGGAGTAGTTCTCCCCCGAGGCTGAGGGCTCTACCGGTAGCTATGTGGTTCATCTCTCTCTCCCATGGTGTGATCTTTATGTGATCATGAGCTTTGTATCTAGTTGAATTAGTAGATGTTTCTCCCCATGTATTTTGCTACTCAAGTGGTTTTGTTATGAGATCTCCGCAAACACTTTGATCACGGTGTAAAGGTGAAAGTGTGTGCACCATGTGGTTTAGCATGATATTTATATCTTCTGTTGGATGACCCTATGAAATTTTGGAGTTTGCTTAGTACCTTCTAGGGCGCTTATAGTGACAGCGTGGGGTTAACTAGACATGGGAATACAAACTTGAGGAGTATTGTTACAGCCCTACGCAATGAAGTGGTGTTTGTTATTCGACCGGAGAGTGGTTCGGAGTAGCATAGTGAAGAGAGATATTTATGCATTCAATTATGTGATCATTGGTGAGAGTGTCCTCTAGTGAAAGTAGGAGCCCTAGGCCTTATTTCCAAGCATTGAAACACCGTTTTCCGCCTGTTTTGCTACATGTTTGCTTGCTTCCATTTTTATTGCAGATTGTTATTATCACTTATATCATCCATATTACTTGCATTTTATTCTCTCTTCACCGAACAGGTGCACCCATATACCTGACAAGTATATTGGGTGTGTTGGGGACACAAGAGACTTCTTGTATCTTGATTGCAAGGTTGCTTGAGAGGGATATCTTTGACCTCTACCTCCCTGAGTTCGATAAACCTTGGGTGATCCACTTAAGGGAAACTTGTTGCTGTTCTACAAACCTCTCACTTGGAGGACCAACACTGTCTACAATAATGGAAGCGTGCGTAGACATCAGCCATTGAGATTGAAGCAGCTCCGGGAAACCATACAGCTCAAACCATCCCAGCTCGAAGAAGAAGCGATTAGAATGGACTGGGGAGCCCCCTCCCGAGTCCAAGATGAGAGGCGTGTGATATGACCCCAAAATAGGTTCAGGTAGAAGGGAAGCCAAAGGGAAAAGAACATCTAATTCCGGGGCCAGAAACACCCTATCCAACACACACCACACATAGGGTCACGTTGCCGGTTAGTCCAAGTATACCTCGCACCCGAGCAAGGTATCTCCGTTAGCGCCCACTCAGCAATGCAGTTGTTAAACAGTTCGACCCTCGGCCAATTAATCCGCTCATTATTTTTGTTTTCCGCACACCTAAGCAGATTGAAGTCTCCTCCCATCAGAATAGGATGCCTGCACGAGGCCACCTTGGCAGAGATTTCGTCTAGAAAAACACGAGAAGAGGCGTGATTCGCGGGGCCATAGATACCTATGAAGGTCAAGGTTCTGTTTTGAGCCCTAAGGAGGCAGTTCACACTTTGGAAGAATTGGCCTTTATCAATGCTCTCTACCTCAAACGCATTGTCTCGCAAACCCAGAAGAATGCCCCCGGACCGCCCATTGGCCGGGAGCCAACACCAGAAAAATTTCTCCCCCACCTCTTGGCTTTGAAGTTCAAAGTCAGTGAAGTCTTATTTAATGGTTTCTTGAAGGACTATGACGTCGATTCTATGTTTGCGGAGAAGTTCCCTAATGAGCGCTCGGCGCTCCGCGCGGCCGAAGCCCCTAATATTCCAGAAGAGAACTCGCATTAACACACTTCGCCGTTAGCCCGTGCTTGACGGGTCACTGGGCGCCGCCCCTGCGGCACCACAGATTCAGCTCCCCTGCGACGCGGCATCGGCGCAAGAGTCGCGCCATCGCCACACTCAACGCCTCATCCTTACGAGCATCATGCATGTAGCGGAACAAAATGTTCTACATTTCAATTTCAAGATATTGTAAAGGGATTTTGTGTTAATATTACTAGGAACCGGGAAGGAAATATCTGCGCAAATTATATGAAATTAATGAGCATGTCGTATCTGTTTTTTTCTGTGTTTGTCTTTTCAGTCCTAGTGCTCCTTACGAGCGTGTACTATCAAATTCTAGATTGTGTGTTTAATTTTCCTCTAGGTGCACATTTGTTCTCCATAACACGGTGTTTTTTCATTGCCATATCAATGCAATTAATTAGCTTTAATGCACGTATAGAATTTTTTATATCTAAATAGACACGCGCTATGCGTCCGTCTGGTGATCCCGACCCTAAAATTGGTCGCTTTCCAAACCGTACGATCAAAATTGAATGGGCAGTATCGGTCGCAGCGTGTTTTGCATTATCACCCCTCTGATTTTAAGAGATCAACCCGCAGTGCGGAGCCTATGCACTTAAAAACGAAAGGGTATATCCCTATGCCTATAATATTTCAGGAATTTACGCCTTAAATATCATTATGGTGATTTACCCTATAGCACGGAATATTACAACAAAAAATGTTACCTTCGCGTGCATGAAAAATATGCTATTAGAACAAAATTATAGCAGAAAATTGAAAAAAAAAATCTACAAGAAAAAGTAGTTAAACAAAAAAAAAAAATCTGCCGCAGGTTGATTTGAAACAAAAATTGATAGCTTATTCAACAAAAATCACAAACTATTAAAACAAAAAATCATCTATTTGTAGGAATGAAAAAATGGTTAACAACATCTTGTTCTGCTACTACAGATTGATTGACAACAAAAATCACCCACTATTTCAACTGAAAAAACAAACGGCTACAACAATATTATCATGTATTTGCAAACATTTAAAGAATAAGTAAAAAATATCGAAAATTCCAAAAAAAAATATACAATTTGTATCAAAACTTTGCAACATACGACATCATTTTCTCAACAAAATACATTAGGGTTTGCAAACTTCTAAAATAAGTTACGCAGCATTGAATGAATTCAGGACGAACAAACGACTTGTATTAAACACCCAGCTAAAAATTGCAACACCTCGCGTATTATTTTGCTATAAAAATCATGCGCGTTTGTTACAACAATAATTAGCGTATGCAATATTGCAAATTTCACGGGAGAAAACTTGTCCACGGCGGACCAGATCTCGCTGATTAGGCGTCGTCGGCCGCGATTCCTGCTCGTTGGAGCATTGTCGGCTCCGTAGAAGTCAACCTGGTCCCTGTTACCAGCGATTCCTCATTTGTTTGGACTCAAAAAAAAAGGTAAACTTTAATTTTAAATCCTGCATGGCATGGCCATTGTTGAGCTCGAGCTAGCTTCCATGGAGCAGGGTGGAAAAGGCATGGAGGAGGCATGGAAGGGGTGGCGGTAGGAGGCAGCGCTGCGGCCCATGATGGCCCCCCTCCCAGCGATCGGTCGACTGATTATAAGCGTTTTCCATCTAAATAGGATCCCCTACTAATTGATTTTGTTGCCTTTTTTTTGTTTTGAAAACTCTTTTGTTGCCTTCTTCTGCGTCCATGTCCTCGCTAAATATGAGTACCACGGTCCACGGGCACAGTAGTTTATACAGGTTAGTGAGA
Source organism: Alopecurus myosuroides (assembly GCA_028641055.1). NCBI lineage: Eukaryota > Viridiplantae > Streptophyta > Magnoliopsida > Poales > Poaceae > Alopecurus > Alopecurus myosuroides. Next base: position 216,108,805 of record CM054059.1, on the reverse strand, counting down.
GGCGGGTGGATAGACTCGCACCGCTGTTGAGAGTCCACCGTTCCCCCCCGTCGAGAGCCTCTCCCGCCGCCGGCGTTTGCGCTGGTGGGCGTCGAGATGGGCTTGGGTGGTTCCCCTCCGTGTATAGAGTAGAGTCCCGTAGGTGTAGGAGTAGGGTTTGTTCTCCCTGTGTGGAGTCGTCGTGGAGTAGCCCCCCGTTCTTCTGCAGCCAAGGATGGGGGTCCTTGAAGCTTCGCTCTGTTTCTGCGTCGGCGTGGTGGCGCGCGGCGGCGCAAGCGGTGGTCGAGGTGGACAGCATCTCCGGAAATAAGGCGTGCATCGGCAGCGTCGCCGGCGAGAAGGGCATCTCGCTGGTCTGGTCGGATCAATTCCGTCGTCTTGCTCTCAGGTCGAGAAGGAGATGGAGGGATTTGGGCCTCTGCCTCAATAAGCCCGATCTATCGGCACTGCTTCTTCGTCATCCTCTCCGCTCGCTTCTCCAGGTCCGTGGCAGGCTCTCTGCATGGGGTGAGTTACTTTCATCGACGCGGCGTGGTGGTGTCTGCACCAGTCCGGTGAGCTCGAAGGCTACCTCTCCTTTTTCTTGGAGTATCATGGTGGTATTGCAGAAGGAGGAGAGAAGGTTGGAGGGCGAGTTGGGGTGGTGTTCGAGCCTACGAACCTACGACTGGAGCACCTCAGCGGTCATCCATGGTGGATCTCCGCTACTCATGGCCAACAGATGGCCAATCAAGCCGAAGAACGGCATCCAAACCTCCCTTGTGAGGCCCTATTGGATTAGGTTTGCTGATGGAATCGCTGGGATGGAGGCAAGTGGTGCGTCCCCGCTGAAATCCTTGGCTGCAGCAACCCTGGTCGTCGCTCCGCAGTGGAGAAGAAGAAGGACCCCATTGAGTTCCCAAATCTGTTGCCAGGGGCCTTTTTACAATTGCTGGGGACCTATTTGTTTATTTCTTACTTTATGAGGTCCTCTGTATTTTCATTTCCATCCACTGTTTTCATGTAATGAAGGTTCTACCCCTTTGGGGGTGCTCAATGTACAAAAAAAAATGTCCTCGCTAAATTTTTTCACACGTTAGAGAAGCATGTTCTTTTTACATGGGCTGGGCGATCCTATGTGGGCTGGACAAGAAGCCCCTACATGAGTAAGAAGGCATGTCATATGGAGTTCAGTACTACGTGGGCCGGGCGTCCCTTACAAGCATGTATCAAATTCTAGATTGTGTGCATATTTCTTCTGGATAACACGGTACCTTTTTCGCAGACACTTTTGTTGAATCGGAGTGAGTAGTTTTAATGCATAGATAAAATGTGATAGCGAGAGTATAAAGTAGTCCCGCTGCTTCCAGACTTCAAGACGTGATTTCAGTATGGTGTTCTGAACTACTGAAGCATACCGCAAATTACCCTGCTGTTGTTCCGTTATGTTGAGATTCAGAATTCAGTGATGTCTCGTGCGGTCAGTACTATGATCTCTGATGTGGCAAGAGCCAAGAGGAGCGCTTTACATCCCTAAGCGCATCTCTGAATCTCCAGCTATACTTCCAGCAAAGGAAATTCAAGTACCTGAGAACTGAGATGCTATAAGAAAGCTGGTGGAAACGGGAGATCTTCATTGGACACTAGCGATCCGTCTTGACCGAAAAGGGTTTTATGTAGTTAATCTGATAAAGCTTAATCAAACCACTCCAAGCTCATCATGTGCTGCACCACTACCACATGGGGGCACGTTCAGACTAGTTACTAGTATAATCAACACATAAATCTCAAGGACGAATAAACAAAATCTTCTCGTGTCTATGATGCCATGAAGGCACGTTTTCCCTTCAAAAAGTTGGGGCAGACGATGCGGCTCCCACATCTTCCCACATCTCTGTTCTTTATCTTGTTTTGGGATGATCTCTGTTATATTCTACTTGAAGGAGAACAGGACAACACGAGACAGGGGTAAACAATAAATAAAGCTTGATATGGTAATTCGACTGACGAGCTTGATGAATCCAATTGGCAGACAAGAACACGTATATACATTGTCAAGATGCATGTACGTATGTATTTATCGATTGCAGACTTCTCTTTGCTGCATTTGGGGTTTGAACTTTGTAACCATCGGTTTTGAGATTACAAGCAGTAACAATTACTTTTACACACACTGAGCCAGTGACCACGTACCATTATTAGCAAGCAAGGATCAAAATTCAGCTCGGCACCGTCACAAGGGCAGCACAGAGCTCCGAGCACGGCAGTGCCGCGAGAAGAAGAACCTCGGGGGACCGCCGTAAGCGAGCCTGTCGGTGCTCGTCGTATGGCCGTCCGTACCAGTTCGATCCTTCATTCTGTCACTCTGCTCCCCTTCAGGAGCCGGCCGATCCAACGCCGCGACGTCTGCCGCGGCTGAGACTGTCGCCGCGTCCATGGAAGCCGCGCGCCGCACGTTACGCGGCAGCGGGCACGGGAGCTGCGGCAATGGCTCAGGCGGGCTTAGTTCCTGCTCGTGCTGGTCTTCTTCCACCCGCGGGGCTTCTTGGTCGTCGGTTTCCTCATTGACTTGGTGCTCCGGCGTTGAATTATCAATCGCGAGAACCACTTGCTCGGCTGCCGCGTTGGCGTTCGCATCTGGATCAGCTGGTACGCTGGAGTTGGAGTCCGTGCCGGTTTCGGCGGCGGCGGGGTCGATGACGTCGGAGCGGCAGAGCGGGCAGTTGACGTGGGCGCGGAGCCAGGTGTCGATGCAGGGGACGTGGAACGCGTGGCCGCACTTGGGCAGCAGGCGCACGAGCTCGCCGTCGCTGAACTCGCCGAGGCACACGGAGCAGTCGGCCGCGCCCAGGAGCCCGGCCCCGGCGCGGTACCGCGTGGCCGCGATCGACTCGATCGCCGCCTCGTCGAGCCCGACGGTCTTTATGTACCAGACGTGGTGCACCACGCCCCCGCCCCCGCCGCCGCCCTCCGGGTCGTCGTTCCCCACGTTGGTCGTCGCGGCCGGCGCCTGAGCAAGGATCGCCTGCCGCCGCCTCCGCCGCAGGTTCCGGTGACGTACGGCGACCGAGACGCCGAGGAGGATGAGGGAGAGGAAGACGAGCGCCGCGGAGGCGGCGAGGACGTTGGTGACGAAGCGGCGGTGGTGGCCGTCCGTCGCGGCGGCTGGCGGGGGGCTGTAGACGTTGGTCCCTCCCTGGTTTCTCCTGCCCGCGGCCGGTTGACGGGCGGGCGAAGGGGCCGGCGCACGGTCCGGGGGAAGATACTGATAGGAATAAGGCGAGGGGGCTGGGGTTGGAGGATGGATGTAAGGAGGCGGGGAGGGAGGCGAGGCGCAGCCTTTCCAAGGATCGCAGGCCCCATGGTCGTCGTCGTCGTCTTCGTAGGAGAAGAGGATCCGGCGGTGGTGGAGCGGCATGGCGTTAGGTCGCCGGCGGCATCGGCCGTGGACTGAATGGTAGAGGAGGAGAAAGGGCCCGGGCCGGGGGAAGTGGGAGGGTGGACCGTGGAGGTGCGTGCGGTTGGACTCTTTCCTCTTGTTCGCGTTTGCGAGGCCGCGGAGGCGGACGTCAGGGGCGGTGCGTCGACTGGGGAAGGCTGGACGGGCGGCTGCCTGGCTACTCGGCTTCATGGCTTGGATAGTTGGATGGTTGGTGGCCAAGTTGGACTTGGCGCGTAGAAAATTCTGGCCCGTAGATTGTAAAGCAGTAGCTTTTTCTCGACCAAGTGCGGGGTACCGGATGCTGCTGTTGGATAACTTGCCTCTGCCGTTAATCTTCTGAATTCCAAACCCCTGACGAGACGATGACTCCAGTAGTGACGTCTGACGTGCCCAGCAGCTCTGCCCAGGTATGTTTTGATGTGATGGTCCATCCATTTTCTGGTACTCCCTCCGTCCACTTTTATAAGGCTCACTTCTTACTATTGAAATGCTAAGAAGTGGGCCTTATAAAAGTGGACGGAGGGAGTAGCACTTGTGAGTCAACCTTTTTGAGTTGTTAGGCTCAGGCGGGCTCTTGCCCATTATGATCCGTATCGCGCGAGTCTGAACGAGCACAGTTTTTTCTACCCGAGCCGGTACGTTAGCCAACTAACACGCACGCGTAGAGTGGTACACAGCCGTGTGAAGAACATGCTTTCTTTGAGACGACGCCCTCCAAAGCACCGGGTCTGCCATTCGATTAGATAGAAAGCAGGATTTTTTGTACAAGAGTCCCCCAGGAGGGGGAAAGGTCAGCTAGACCAAGAAAATGAAAAAGAAACTACGATGCCCCTATCCCCGGGCCTCCGGGGTCATCAGTGAAGGCGAAGGCCCTCAGCTCAATCTCGTCTCGCACCAAACGCACAGCATCCACAACATTTATTGCCATGTTTGAGAAGACCCTCCTATTGCGCTCCTTCGAGACACCCCAAATGATATAGGTGATTACCCCGCTGGCGGGTCGCCGTTTCTCAGCCGAGAACTGCGCGACATATTGCAGCCACCACCCGTCAAAATCGCGATCCGTCGTGGACGCAACAGAAGGAACTGGGAGATCACTTGCCGCAAGGACCGCATCCCTGACCGGCTTGGTGAAGGAGCAATCGTGGCAGAGGTGCTGCACCGTCTCAGGGTGGATGCGGCATAGCTTGCAGATGGGGTCATGGGGCCACCCCCGAAGCGCCAAATTATCCGCCGCGCGGATCTTCTTGTGGGCCACCAACCATGCAAAGAACTTGCACTTTGGCTCAGCGTGAGCCCTCCAAATTTTACTCGTGTCGAATGGGACTGTGAGCCCCCAAGAATTGGCATCTGTACGCCGACGCCGCTGTGTATGTCCCCGAAGCCGTCCACCGCCAAGCTATTGTGTCAGGTTGTGGCGTAAGGTGCACATCCTGAAGAACCCTCCATAGCGAAACAAAGCTTTCAAGCTGGGCCACGGTTGTGATGTTCTGCAACGCGCGGATCCAACTTGCTCCCTCCATCTCCACCGCCACCGTCCTATTCTTCCTAGTAGTGATCTCAAAGAGGTCGGGGAACCGCAGTCTAAGTGTGTCGCCGTCCATCCGCGCATCATGCCAAAATAGGCACCTTCTGCCGTCTCCCAGGGTGATCCTCGTTGACGCTCGAAAAAGATCCAAGTCCACCTTCGTGCAGGGAAGCCTAGCCCCACTCCATGGGCGAGAAGAATCAGTCCACTCAAGCCACGCCCATCTCAGTCGTAACGCACGTCCGAACTTCTCCAAGTCAGCCACCCCTAGGCCCCCCATGCCCGTCGGCCTACAGACAGTACTCCAGTTAACTAGGGGGTGGCTTGTGGTTCCCGGGTCGGTGGTGCCCTTCATCCAAATGAAGCCTCGTCTGATCTTGTCAATTCTCCTGAGCACCCACTTCAGCAGGGTTTTACCAGCCTTATTAAGACCTCTTGCGTGAGTATATTGTTCTTGCAGTTTTGAAATTTCTGAACGGTGGGGAATTACCAACTAGGCTAAATGATACCTCTATTACTTTGATCACTATGGTAAATTTTCCACAACAAATATCGCGGTACCCTCTCTTTGTTCTGTTCTATACAAGATTGGTTCCAAAGCTATTGCAAATAGAGCGAGAGTATGCCTAGATGAGATAATTGGTGAAGAACAAAGTACGTTTGTCCCAGGTTGGCTAATAACTAACAATGTCTTAATTGCACATGAGAGTGTGCATGCAACGAGAAGACGGGAGAGGGGCAGCAATGCAGTGTGTGCAGTCAAACTTGACATGATGAAGCCATATGATCGTGTAGAATGGCACTATCTCGAATCGATCATGTTAAAGTTGGGGTTCAGCATGACTTTCGTCGGATCATGAAATGTGTGACCTCTGTCAGATTCTCGGTTCGGATTAACGGAGAGTTTCTTCCATTTTTTTCACCGACGAGGGGTTCGCGACAAGGAGGCCCTATATCGTCCTATCTATTTCTCATGTGTGGAGAAGGCTTTACCTCTCTGTTAAACTTCTTTGGTGGAAGGAACGTCGACAAGGGTATTCGGGTGAGCTATCGATCGCCCTGGATAAATCATTTGCTCTTCACTGATGATAGTCTTTTTTATATGATCACGAAGGGGCAGAGTGCTAAAAGGTTAAATGAGATTTTGCGCATTTTTGAAGATTGCTCGGGACATGCGGTAAATAAGGATAAACGTTCTATTTTCTTTAGCCCCAATACTTCTGAACCTGTTCTTCAAAATCTAAAAATAGGTTCTGGGCATTGCGGTGGAGGCATTCAGTGAGCGTATTTGGGATTTTCTACGGCTGTGGGGCGTAATACAAGTGGGACTTATGATCATATTGGAGAGATAATTCGTAGCAAATTGCAGAAAGGGTCAGAAAGAATGCTCTCTAGTGCAGGAAGATCAACACTTCTTAAGGCGGTGATCCAACCGATCCCGGCGTATAGCATGAGGTGTTTTAAACTAACGAAGAAGATGTGCAAGACTTTAGCTTCTTTGATGGCCAAATATTGGTGGAGTAGCTCTCTGGTGTTGGGAATATGCCCTAGAGGCAATCATGGATAATGTAATTCCCAATGTATTCATAAAGTTATTAAGTTGTCCTTGTTTTGAACATCTGATATATGTCATTGAATATGTGATTCGATTGTGGAACTATATATTCATGTTGTTCATACTAGATTGTCCTTGGTCATTAAGGTTGTGCTGGACACACACCCTAGACTAATGTGAGTGTTGGCTCATGACATGGTTCCACTTGTCATGGGCATGGTGATGCCATTCCAACGTTCACGGACTTGACTAAAGAGTTTAGCAAGTCGGACTGACCCATATTGAGATGCAACGAGTAAGTCATCATTTGCATGTCTCAATCAATGTAATCCTTAGACCTGAGGTTGTCGCACAATCCGAGTTGTGAATCACCGACTTAGGTTCTGTTAAACGCTGCTCTGTGACAAGGCAGTTATAAAGGCAGAGTTCGGGTCGAATGAGAAACAAGCTGCGTGATGTGGATAATCAAGATGGGATTTTGCCCCTCCGAATGGAGAGATATTCTATGGGCCCTCTCGAGTGATATGATTCAGAAAGTATGGCCATGCGCGACTCAGTTAAGTGTTAACTGTGTCTGTTGACTAAGAGTTAGTCAGATGAATCATATATCACGGACCGAGAAGAGAGTTGAGATATTTAAGGGATGACGATAAATCGCCTATAGTTCAACAAGGTATATCATGAGGCAAAAGGGACTAAGATGAATATCACATTGAAAGGTATGTCGTAATGACTCAATGGGACTTGGGAGTTGGCACGTTCTGCTAGGAGCCGCTACCGATTGATCGATTAGGAGTTGGACTCCAATCGTGTCCAAGTCGCCATGAGCCTGCAGGGTCGCACACTTAAGAGCGGGAGCAAGTATTGGTCGGGTTGGACCCGAACCGGAAATGGACTGAGTTTGTGAGTCAGACTCACAGAGGGAATGGGCCACAAGTATTGTGAAGCCCAATACCATTTGCTATATAAAGAGAGGCGCAGGTTGCCCAGCGGGCACGTTACTTTACTCCCATGCGTTGGGAACCCTAGCCCCACTCAGTCTAGCCGTCGCACCGGACCTAGCAGTCCGTCGTCGGTGCTCCTCCTCGTACGCGTGGATACCGGCAGAGGTGTTGTACGTTCAGCACTTCGACGTTCGCGGGATTGGATCGGCCGGATCGGATCGTGGGACTGCACTGCCCCAACGCGCTTCATCGATAATCCGCAACCGTGCGTCTAGTGGTAATCATCGTGGCCTTCTACCTCGGCTAGATCTTGGAAGTACCGCGTAGGAAATTTTTGTTTATCTCTACGCGTTCCAACATCTGGATCGTAATTCCATGCATTGGATTGCTTGGAAGAAACTCACATCGCCAAAGTACGCAGGTGGAATGAGATTTAGAAATCTTGAGATGTTCAAGCTAGCTCTATTGGGTAAGCATGCATGACGGTTGTTAACTAATCCCAGCTCAATGTGTGCGAGGGTGCTCAAAGGAAAATATTTTCCTAACAATGATTTTATGCAGGCAACTATACCTAACTATGCATTATAAACATGGCATGCAAGGTGCAATCATTGCGGGGAAGGAGGCGCTTCGATTTGGTCTGATCAAAAGGGTAGGGGATGGGTCTTCTATTTCTATTTGGACAAATCTGTGGATTCCTGACAAGATCTCCATGATAAAGACATCGCAGATTGGAAGAGAAATTTTGGCCACAGAGCACCATTTGATTGGTAAGATAATTGGTCTTGGAAGATTAATCTGGTTCATAGTAAATTCATTGCCCTAGCATGGATGCAAAATTCTTAATATACCTCTGAGGCATGGAGGTGGAGAAGACTGTTGGTCTTGGGCACTGATGACCCACAAGTATACGGGGTATCGTAGTACTTTCGATAAATAAGAGTGTCGAACCCAACAAGGAGAAGAAGGTGTTGACAAGCAGGTTGGATAGAAGATTCACTGTAAACACTAGCAAACGGGTTTTTGAAGGTTTTTGATATAGCAGATAAATAAAGTGCGAGTAAATAACGCGCAGTAAATTATATTGCAGCGAGTGACCCAATCCTTTTGAGAGCAAAGGACAAGCCGGTTGTGTTACTTATGACTACCAAACGTTCTCGAGGACACATGGGAATTTCGTCAAATGCTTTCGCTTCATTGCGGTTGATTAATATCCATTGGTTCGTGAAGTGTTGTGTGGGTGAACCTATGCTAATGCACCGCCCAACTAGGACTAATACATACTTGTGATTATACCCCTCGTAAGCATCCGTAAATACAATAAAGTAATTAAGATAAATCTAACCACAGCCTTAAAACTTTGGGATTCTACGCTCCCTCGTGCATTGGTTTCCTAACGAAGGTTTAGGTTTCTGTCACTCCGTCAACCCCACAATTAGTATCCAAATACACAATGCATCCTCCTAGGCCCATAAAGGTGAAGTATCATGTAGTCGACGTTCACATGACACCACTAGAAGAATAGCACCACAATTCAAATACCGAACCACGATATATTACTTCAATATAACTTCACTACTAATATCATGGCTTCTCCCATGTCCTCAAGAACTAAACTAACTACTCACAAGACATCATATGGATCATAATCAGAGGTGATATAATGGATGATAACAATCTGGTCATAAAGTGCTAACACCAATAAAATCTCACAAGCATCAACTACTAACAAGTAATCCACACCGGGAGCGAGATCTAATGTAAAACAACGATAGAGGCCCCTAATTGTTATAGCGGAATGACGGTGGATGATGAGGGTGCTGGTGGTGATGATGATGATGATGATGATGATGACGATCTTGATGATGCCCGGAGCGATAACGATGGCGATGATTTACCCTCCCAGGAGAGGAATTTCCCCAGCAGATTTCTCCCTGCCATAGAGCTTTTCTCTCTCGGGTGTTTTCCGCCCCGAGGCGGCAGCGGAATAATTCTTCGATGATGGTATGGGGCTTAGGGTTCCCTCGGGGTCAAGTATGCCAAAAATATCCACCATAGGTAGGCTAATGCCACCCCATGGTGTGGGCCCCTCGTGGCCCCCTCCGGCTCTCCTCGTGGCTGGCTCCCCCTTCTGGACTTCTAAGATACCTCTGGTGTCCCCCCTCTTCTTATGATCTTCTGAAATAGGGTATCGTGACGGTGCTTTTTCCGTCAGATTTCTGGTCCCGGTGTTTATTCTCCAAAAATTATGAAACATGCAAAATAAGATAAAATAACATAAGTGATGCATCATAACATGAAATATATCGATGAATAACAGAAAATAACAATATAAAACGGTGATGCAAAATGGACGTATCAACTCCCCCCGAGCTTAGACCTCGCTTGTCCCCAAGCGAAACTGAACTTAGTAAACATGACCACGGGTTTATGGAGTGAGGTGTCGATAAAATAAAATACGGACGAGAGGCATCACATCTACAAAGAACAAGTCATTTTAGATAGCAACTCCTCTCATATAATAAAACTTTAAACAAGCAAAGTAACAATAAAGGTGCAAAAAGTAAATCACAATTGGTAAAGGCAAACTTCGTTCTTGGTCAGAGAACAATTAACAGTGTACTTATCTTTCGATCAAAGTCTTTTATACTAGAGCTATATTGCAGAGTTTATCATTATCAATTACAACGGTCTCTTTGCAAACATTGGTAACTTTCAAAGTGGTATTCAAACATATAAAAGCATTTGCAGAAACAAGGAAGAATAAAGAACATGATTGATTAAATCAACATGTAGTTGGATGAATCACAACAACTCAAATGCTTTCTTAGACAGAAAGAAATAGGTTTACCGACTCAACATAAATGTAAAATATAGGCCCTTCGCAGAGGGAAGCATTGATTACTCATGTGCTAGAGATTTTATTTTGTAAAACAGAGGTATAAAATGGTTGACACTCCTCCCAACCTTTCTTACACATACCATGGCTAACCAAATCCTCGGGTGCCTGCCAACAATCACAAACCATGGAGGAGTGTCTAATTTTGAGAGGTGTGTGTTTATGTCAACGAATGGCAAAAAGAAAATACAGTACGTCACAAGCCAACTAGACTTCACAAGAGCGGCTCCCATAGAAGGACACAACTGGTATAGAAGGTCATCCCTCTTTCTCTTTTGTTTACACAATTATGCTTTGACTAATAAATCAGGGGGGAATAGTGAAGAGAATTTGTATTATTATTTGGGGCTGGGAACCTCGCTGCCAGCTCTTCTAACATTTGGATAAGCGGATGAAGCCACTAGTCCAGGGTGTGAAATCCAATCAACAAGTGAGATAAAGATTCTCTATTTGCTTCCTCATGAGCTAAAACGAGAGCACAAAACATGTGTAATTTTGAAGGTTTAAAGGTAGCACACAAGCAATTTACTTGGAGTGGCGGCGAAATACCACATATAGGTAGGTAGGATGGACACAAATGGCAAGGTTTTGGGGTTCAAGGTTTGGATGCACGAGAAGCATTCTCTCTCAGTACTGGTTTTTGGCTCGCAAGGTTGGGTAGCAAGCATAAGAATCGAAGTAAAACAAACAAAAACATATATGATAAAGCCAATCATGCAATCTTCCTTGAAGGTGCAAACAAACTTATTTGATAATACTAACCTTATGAGCTAACAAAGAAGAAAGATCATGGAATAATATAACATGCAACTCCCTGCTTTCTACTTAAGTCTCAACGAATTGTTGCTACTGACCAGTGCTAAGTTTGCCAAAACCAACTAGATTATCTAGAAACTCAAGAATTGAAAAACCAATACTAATAACAACATCAATCATATAACAAAATTTGAAAACTAAAATAAAGTAGAACAAGTAGATGATGAAACCTCTCATTAATATTTCACTACGGCAACTCAAACCAAGGGATACAACGATAACCAACTAAGGAGCAACACTTCCATACTGCAAACCATGCTATATGATATTTTCTCTACTCACGATATGACTATACTAAAAGGTAAAAGGTGAAAGATAAAGGTGATACCGCAGCACTCCCCCAAGCTTGGAACAAGCCAAGGGGATGCCAATACCAATGACGAATCAATTCTTCGGTGGTGGTGGTGAATCCTTGTCGATGAGCTTATCAATTGATTTCTTCAGATCTTCAATTGCGAACATAAGCATATGGATCACCAAGGTTTTCATGCTTGTAAGACTGTGAAACCCAGCCACCAAGATTCCCCCCCCCCCACTCTTCCTTAGGTTGAGAGCTTCCTTCATCTTCACGGTTAGAACGATCCATATCCCAGCAAGAAGGAAAATATGCCTTGGGTACCCTCCTAGATTGATACTCATGAATTAAAGTACAAAAATGTTTCTTTATGCCTGAAAGGGGTGTCCCTGAAGCTAAGCAGTGGCGTGGGGCCTTCCCTCCGGTGCTCATCCTTGTCGTTTGCTTGCGAGGTTTTGCAACCACTACAATGCTTGCGATGGTGGCACGTGGATGCACTCGTGGGTTTTCTTCTACATCTCCTTCAGCTCCACTCTCGATCTCCTCCTCCGGCTCCCGGTCTTGGAGATCATCTTCCTTCGGTCCCTTCCCCTTGTTGTTGTTTGCGGAGACCATGATGCTTCTAAATCTGAAAACAGATCCTGGCAGAAACAGCTCGAAACATAAACACGACGAGAAAACGATATACAGACCTCGGGGGGTACGGGGGGTTATATAGCAAAAATATGCATAACGAAAGGAAAGTCCAGGTCGAAAACGAGTCGGAGAGGGGCTCCGAGGCGCCCACACCATAGGGTGGCGCGGCCAAGGGTGGGCCCGCACCCCCCTCATGGTGTGGTGCCTCCTGGCACCTTCTCCAACTCCTCTTTGGCTCGGTGTTTTTTATATTTTCCAAAAATCAATAAAATATAACTGAAAAGGTATTTCGCGAATTTTTTCTTAACAGAACTGTTACCTAGTCCAAAACAGACTCTGCAGATTCTGGAATCTTCCCTCTAATGAACTTCTCCGGAGTCGTTACTTGAATAACATCCACATCTTCATCACAGGAATCCCCAGAAATATAATGTTCGGGTCTTTGTCCATTTACCACTTATGTAGTGTTATCTTTGAGGGAAGCAATTTTGATTGCACCCGAACGATACACTTCTTCAATAACATAAGGTCCTTCCCACCGGGAGAGTAATTTTCCTGCAAAAAATCTGAGACGAGACCGATACAATAGAACTTTCTCACCAACATGAAACTCTCTTTTAAGGATTCTTTTATCATGCCATTGTTTAACTTTCTCCTTAAAGAGCTTGGCATTTTCATAAGCTTCACATCTCCATTCATCTAAATGATTCAAATCAAGCATTCTTTTCTTACCAGCAAGTTTAAAATCTTTGTTTAGTTCTTTCACTGCCCAATAAGCTTTGTTATCTAATTCTAAAGGAAAGTGACAAGCTTTTCCATAAACCATTTTATAGGGAGACATACCCATAAGGTTTTTATAAGCAATTCTATAAGCCCATAAAGCATCGTTCAACTTATCTGACCAATTCTTCCTAGATTTATTAACAGTCTTTTGCAAGATAGATTTAATTTCTCTATTTGATAATTCTACTTCCCCACTGGTTTGAGGATGATAAGCTGAGGCAATTCTATGATTAACATCATATTTCGCAAGGTTATTTCTAAAACCACCATAAATAAAATGAGAACCTCCATCAATCATAAGATATCTAGGCACACCAAACCTAGGGAAACTAACATCTTTAAGCACTTTTGTAGAGGTCTCACCATCAACACTTTTAGTAGGTATAGCTTCTACCCACTTAGTAACATAATCAACATCAACAAGAATGTGAGTGCAACCATTCGAAGGAGGAAAAGGACCCATAAAGTCAAATCCCTAACAATCAAAAGGTTCAATAACAAGAGAATAACTCATAGTCATTTCATTACATCTAGAAATATTTCCTACTCTTTGACATTCATCACAAGATAAAATAAATTTACGTGCATCTTTAAAGAGGGTAGGCCAATGGAAACCTGCTTGTAGAACCTTCTGTGCGGTTCTATCTCCAGCGTGATGTCCTCCATAAGCACTACTATGGCACTTCTTCAATATTTCACGTTGTTCATGATCTGGAACACATCTTCTCATAATACCATCTACACCTTCTTTATATAAATGTGGGTCATCCCAAAAATAATGCCTAAAATCATAGAATAATTTTCTTCTTTGTTGAGCTGTAAATGTTGGAGGCAAATACTTTGAAACAATAAAGTTAGCATAATCAGCATACCATGGGCTATCTTGGGATTTTACCTTTGTTGCAGTCAACTGTTCATTTGGAAAACTATCATTAACAGTAATAGGATCAAAAGTAATGTTTTCCAATCTAGACAAGTTATCACCAACATGATTTTCAGCACCCTTCCTATCCACAATATGCAAATCAAACTCTTGTAAGAGCAACACCCATCTAATAAGCCTAGGCTTAGCATCGTTCTTTTCCATAAGGTATCCAATGTTCAAGATATCGCTTATCGGAAACTTATCGGTTGACCCCCGATAAGTGGTAAATCGGCCAATTTATCGGAATATCGGCCGAGATATCGGAATATCGGCCGAAATATCGGCCCATTTATCTTATCGTCCAGACACCGATAAGCGATAAATCGGCCGATTTATCGGAATATCGGCCGCCAGAGAAGGTATCTAATAGGAGCATGATCAGTATGAATAGTAACCTTCGAGTCAACAATATAAGGCCTAAATTTATCACATGCAAAAAACTACAGCTAAGTACTCTTTTTCGGTCGTAGCATAATTCTTTTGAGCAGCATCAAGAGTCTTACTAGCATAATGAATAACATTCAACTTCTTATCTACGCGTTGTCCAAGAACAACACCTACAGCAAAATCACTAGCATCACACATAATTTCAAAAGGTAAATTCCAATCAGGTGGTTGAACAATAGGAGCAGTAGTTAAAGCCTTCTTTAAAGTTTCAAAAGCTTCCTTACAATCATCATCAAAAACAAATCGTACATATTTTTGAAGAAGATTAGTAAGAGGCTTTGATATTTTAGAGAAATCTTTAATAAACCTCGTATAAAAACAAGCATGACCAAGAACACTACGAATACCTTCAACATCCTGATATGTCGAAAACGTATCTCCTTTCCGAACAATTTTCTTATTGTTTTCCTCTAAACTTGTGTGTTTTGAATACAACTAACACGGACTAACGTTGTTTTCAGCAGAATTACTTTGGTGTCTTGTTTTTGTGCTAAAAATCAACTTTCTGGAAAATGCCCAGAAAAGAGTCCATTGGTGTTTTCACCCTGGAAGACCCCGGAAGCCAGAAGGGGGCCAGGAGAGGAGACACAGGGTGGCCACACCCCCTGGTGCGGGCCCCCCTAGGTCGCGCCACCTAGGGGTGTGGGCCCCCTAAAGCCCCCCTCGGACTCCCCTTTCGACTACAAGTAGCCTCCAACCCTAAAACCCAAGGGGGTTCGTCATATTCCACGGAAACACAACAGAGCGCTGCTATGTTTTGTTGGGAACCCCAAGAGGAGGGTGTGATGAGCACAGCGGTAGGAGTTTTCCCCTTAGTTAAGAACCAGGGTTATCAATCCAGTAGGAGAAAGAGAATCTTCGAAAGGTTGATGCCACTGACGGTGGTGCTAGCGCTTCATCGGTGTCAACAACAATGTGGAACCTACACACAACACAACCAAAATACTTTGCCCCAACGGTACAGTGAGGTTGTCAATCTCACCGGTGTTGCTGAAAACAAAGATTAGACGTATAGTGTGAAAAACAGCGTATGCTTGCAGTAAGTAAAGAAAGCAGGAAAATGTTGTGGTTTGTAAAACAGTGTGGAAAATGGACCGAGGTTCATAGTTTCACTAGTGGTGTCTCTCCATAAAAGATAGCATGATGGGTGAACAAACTACAGCTGGGCAATTGACAAACAGAGGTTGCACCGTAGTGCACAATATAAAATGAAGATTACTATGGTATTTAGTGCGGGCATTACAACAAGATACATAGACCGACATCCATCTGCATCTATGACTAATAATCCACCCTCAGGTTATCATTCGAACCCCCTTAGGTATTAAGTTGCAAGCAATAGATAATTGCATTAAACAAACTGTGTAATGTAAGCAATTATTATGCACGCGGGCACTCCCACCGTTGTTTTCTCCCTAATGGCAACAACATATCCTCCCCATTTACGTTTCTGTCACTCGAGCAAGGAAACAAGGAGGCATGAACCCACTATCAAGCATAAATACCCCCTCTTGGAGTCACTAGCAACTACTTGGCCAGAGTAACCACTAGCAACGAAAAGCATGAAAGATCACAAATAACATATGCAATAAAGACTATAATAAACTTGGCATAAGGTCAATATTCATTGGATCCCAGCAAACACAGCATATAGAATTACATAAGATCAATCTCGATCATGATAGGCAGCTCACGAGATCTAAACATGGAGGCATATGAGGAGAAGAAAACCATCTAGCTACAGCTACCAACCCGTAGTCCAAGGATGAACTACTCACGCATCACTCCGGAGGCAGTCATGGTGATTTAGAAGCCTCTGGTGATGATTTCCTCTCTGGGAGGGTGCCGGAAACAGCTTCAGAACCCCCCTGATCTAGGGTTGACGATGACGGCGGCTGCGGAACTTTTTCGGGGATTTTGATCAGGTTCTTAGGGGTGTCCATCCGGGGGGCTTAAATAGGCGAAAGGGCAAAGGCGGTGGAGGCCAGGGGGCCCCACACCCATAGCTGGCGCAGCCAAGGTGGGGGGTGCCACCCTATGGTGTGGCCCCCCTGTTGCCCATCTTCGACTCCTCTTCGGTGTTCTGGATGCTTCCGGGGAAAATAGGAACTTAGGGCTTTGTGGGGTCCAATTCCGAGAATGTTTGTAGAACAACTTTTCTGAAACCAAAAATAGCAGAAAACAGGGAACTGGCACTTGGCATCTTGTTAATAGGTTAGTCCCGAAAAACGTATAAAAATGCTATAAATAAGGGAGAAAACAAGTAGCAATTGGCAAAATATGATCATGGAGCATCAAAATTATAGATACGTTGGAGACGTATCAAGCATCCCCAAGCTTAGTTCCTACTCGTCCTCGAGTAGGTAAACGATAAAACAATAATTTCTGAGGTGACATGTTACTAACATAAACTTGATCAATCTAATGTAAAAGCATATGCACGTTGAGATCATAAAACTTTAAAGACAGGCATGATAAATAAAACTTTAATAATAAACCATAGCAATTACTTTGCATCATGAAGAGTATCTCAAATAAAGGATCATGAATAATAATGCAAAGAAAGGTAAATGTTTGTTTCAGGTAGAGAGAATGCATGGCAAAGTGATATTTCGATAGTCCTTAAGAGTGGGGCAAAACATAAATGCCAGGACACCTTCAAAGTTCATGAGTAATACTAGAACGAATAATTTAAGAACAAATGATATCACATCATGAAGTAATTATTGATGCTTATGGGACAAATGCACATAGAATTCGGAATGGCAAAAATGCTCTCTCAGCTGTGCATAAAGTTAGAAGATGGAGACTCAACATAAAAGTAAAATAAAGTCCCTTCGTAGAGGGAAGAAGGGATCACTCATGTGCTAGAGCTTTTATTTTATTAAACAGAGGTATTAAAAGTTTGACATTTGTGGAGGAATGTCTATATTTTGGGAGATGTATGCTAATGTCAACGAATGGTAAACATAAAATACAGTACGTCACAAGCCAACTAGATTCACAAGAGCGGTTCCCATGGTGAAGGACGCAACTGGTGTAGAAGGTCATCCCTGTTTCTCTTTTGTTTACACAATTATGCTTTGATTGATAAATCGGGGCCAAAAATAGTGAAGAGAATTTGTTTGCATTAATTTGGAGCTAGGCGCCCCGCTGCCAGCTCTTCTATCATTTGGATAAGCGGATGAAGCCACTAGTCCAGGGTATGAAATCCAATCAAGAAGTGAGATAAAGATTCTCTATTTACGTCCTCATGAGCAAAAACAGGAACATAAAGCCGGAGTAATTTTGAAGGTTTTAAAGGTAACACATGAGCAATTTACTTTGGAATGGCAGTTAAATACCACATGTAGGTAGGTATGGTGTACACAATGGGAAAAACTTTGGTTTAAGGGAGTTTGGATGCACGAGTAGAGCTCATACTCAGTACAGGTGGAGGCTAGCAAAAGAATGGGAGCGACAAATCAAGAGAGCATAAGAGCCATAATCATGCATAGCGACATAAGCATCATTAATTAAAACATAAGCAGTATCACAATTTCAATAACTGAGTGGTCATGGAGGCTATTCGTGACTGGTTTGTAGTCATAAACATGGTGTGAGCATGCGCCAAGTCAACCAAATAAAACATTCGAAAGAGAATACCATATATTGATGTTTTACTATGACAAGAACAACTCATGAATCTTTCAATACATATTAAACACTCTCAGCTATTTGAGGCTAATCATGCTACTCAATAACCACAAGGCTTTAAAACTAAAATAACATTTAGCATGGCATGAAAAAGTTAGCCACAGTCTATACAAGCTTCTACTAGTACTGTTATAAATTCTACTTCAAGCAGCAGTTTTCTTTCTCCCAACAAGCACCAAACAAAACATGCTTTAACAAAAATACTCTTGATGATAAATCAAGCAAACATGATAGTACTCAAATAATACTACTAAAACTAACAACTCTGATAAGAGATGCATGCAAAACAGGAGCTAAATAAATGCAGCAGCTAGACAGAGATTAAGAATACAAAGTATTCTCATGAAAAAGCGGAGCGTGTCACTCTCCAAAAAAAAATGCTGGGGTCCAACCAAGCTTATTATAAAAAATAAAAGAAAACTGAAATCAAAACAAAAGAAAACTGAAAACAAAAATAAAAGACGCTCCAAGTAAAGCACATAAGATGCGACCGAATAAAAATATAGTTTCACTAGAAGTGACCTGATAATTTGTTGATGAAGAAGGGGATGCCTTGGGCATCCCCATGGTTAGACTCTTGAGTCTTCTTGGAATTTTCTTGGATGTACCACCGGGGCATCCCCAAGCTTAGTATTTTCACTCTTCTTGATCACATCATATCATCCTCTTCTCTTGACCTTTGAAAACTTCCTTCACATCAAAATTCTCACAATCTTCATTAGCAACGTTAGTGCAATTGAAATAATAAATTCACATGGTTAAGTTTCAACACAATTATAACACTCAAACACACATTAGCTACTGTCACAACTCCTTTAAAAACTCTTTTTCTCAATAGAACACCAAAAGAAAGAGATTAAGATGCAAATGCGATAAATGACAGAAATCTGTCAAAAAAGAACATTAGTTAAAGATTGATTTTTTCAAAAATATTATGTTGATCAAGTCAAAAAGTGTTCTTCTAAGAAAAGTTGCGTATATAACTCAGGATTAAGCACAAAAAAGTTCAGGTCATTTTGAATTTTCTGTGATTTTTAAAGGAATTAACAGTGGACAACAGAAATCTGTTTCCTGCGCAGAAATCCGAAATATAGGCTCAACTTTCCACTAAAGGCTTTACTTGGCTCAAAAAAAACTCAAAAGAAAAGATACAGCGGGGTTGCTAAAAAAATAGACAACACCCAAGTGCAAAGCACACCAAATAAAACGAAAGAAAACGGGTTGAAAACAGCGAAATAAAACTGGTTGTCTCCCGGTAGCGCTTTTCTTTAACGCCTTTCAGCTAGGCATAAAAGGGGCAACGATGCTCACATAAGAAATATGAATTAAGCAAAAGAGAGCATCAAGAAAAAAATTATAAAAAAATTTTAAGTCTAACCCACTTCCTATGCATAGCAATCTTGTAAAGAAATAAATTAAAGAATGTCAAACTAGAAATCATGGGAAGGTAGAACAAGAGCAACTTCAAAACTTTCAACAAAAAGAGAGGTGTATTAGTAACATGAAAATTCCTACAACCAAATTTTCCTCTCTCATATTAATTTTAAGTAGCATCATGAACAAACTCAACAACATAATTATCACATAAAGCATGTTTGTCATGATCTAAAATCACACAATTCATATCAAGCTCAAAAACAGTGGGATCAAAATTTAAAATCAGCTCCTCCATTTTCCCACTTTTAGCAATAGCAAAGCAAGATGATTGATCACTCATAAAAGGTATAGGACACATTATAGAAATCCTATTTTCAATAGAATTATAATTCATAACATCAAATAACATAGGACCATCATGAAGAGCATTATCATATAAATTTTCTAAACAAAATTCCTCATTATCATGCATATCAATAGTTTGAATAAACAAAGGATTATCATAAGATTTATCAAAGTAGCATGGATTATAATAAAACAATGTACGAGTTAAAGAGTTACTATCATTGAGAGGTAGACATGGGTTCCATGTTTCCTCCTCTTGATCATCACTCTCCTCCTCTTTTTCATCCAATGAGCTTCCAGATTCAGCAATTTCTTCTTCCATAGGCTCCTGCAAGGCATCAGTTACTTCCTTAGGTTGAGAGCATTTATTAAGATATTCAGTAATTACAATACTTGTAATTATCAAAGAAATATTCAAGTATATCATAAATCTCATATTTATAAGGTGCATCATCAATACTTTCAAGCAAATAGGCAATTTCGAATGCACCCTTCCAAGTAATAAATTCTTCAATTTGTTCCACATCATATAATTCATAATTTCCCTTAACATAAGAAGATATGGTAACATTATCATTATACTCATATTGAAAAGGGAGATGTTTATACCTCCTACAGCAGCAAGATTTATCAAAGCAGTAAGTAACATTATAGGTGGAGCAGTGGTATTTAGCATAGTCATGCAATTTATTAATTTTCTCCCATAAGTGTACCCTTTTTTGTGACAAGCGGTGTTCCTTATAATGTTTTTATTGTTCATACGTGAACCCACCTTGCCTAAAATATCTAGTTTCAAAGACATCAAACATTGATAGCGAGCATGATAAAGCAAAAATAGCAAGTGAATGCTTCACTTGAAAATACTTGAGTTGCCCTTTTATGCCATAAAGTAAACTAATTTTTTTTTGCGTTTTTGATATAGAGAAGCAAAACAAGACAAAAATAAAAAACAAGACAATAAAGAAAATAAAGAGGTTGAGAGTGAGAGACTCCCCTTTCCAGAAGACTTCTTCCTCCCCGGCAACAGCGCCAGAAAAATCCTTGATATGTGTTGTTGGGAACCCCAAGAGGAGGGTGTGATGAGCACAGCGGTAGGAGTTTTCCCCTTAGTTAAGAACCAGGGTTATCAATCCAGTAGGAGAAATAGAATCTTCGGAAGGTTGATACCACTGATGGTGGTGCTGGCGCTTCACCGGTGTCAGCAACAACGTGGAACCTGCAAACAACACAACCAAAATACTTTGCCCCAACGGTATAGTGAGGTTGTCAATATCACTGGTCTGGCTGAAAACAAAGATTAGACGTATAGTGTGGAAAAAAGTGTATGCTTGCAGTAAGTAAAGAAAGCAGGCAAATGTTGTGGTTTGTTTAACAGTGTGGAAAATGGACCGGGGTTCATAGTTTCACTAGTGGTGTCTCTCCATAAAAGATAGAATGTTGGGTGAACGAATTACAGCTGGGCAATTGACAAATAGAGGTTGCACCGTAGTGCACAATATAACATGAAGATTACTATGGTATTTAGTGCGGGCATTACAACAAGATACATAGACCGACATCCATCTGCATCTATGACTAATAATCCACCCTCAGGTTATCATCCGAACCCCCTTAGGTATTAAGTTGCAAGCAACAGATAATTGCATTAAACAAAGTGTGTAATGTAAGCAATTATTATGCACGCGGGCACTCTCACCGTTGTTTTCTCCCTAATGGCAATAGCACACCCTCCCCTTCACATTTATGTCACTCGAGCAAGCCAACAAGGAGGCGTGAACCCACTATCAAGCATAAATACTCCCTCTTGGAGTCACTAGCAACTACTTGGCCAGAGTAACCACTAGCAACGGAAAGCATGCAAGATCACAAATAATGTATGCAATAAAGACTATAATCAACTTGGCATAAGGTCAATATTCATCGGATCCCAGCAAACACATCATATAGAATTACATAAGATCAATCTCGATCATGATAGGAAACTCACGAGATCAAAACATGGAGGCATATGAGAAGAAGACAACCATCTAGCTACAGCTACGAACCTGTAGTCCAAGGATGAACTACTCACGCATCACTCCGGAGGCAGGCATGGTGATGTAGAATCCTCCGGTGATGATTTCCTCTCCGGCAGGGTGCCGTAAACAGCTTCAGAACCCCCCTGATCTAGGGTTGATGGTGACGACGGCTGTGGAACTTTTTCGGGGATTTTGATAAAGTGCTTAGGGTTTTCCATCCGGGGTGGCGAAAGGGCAAAGGCGGTGGAGGCCAGGGGGGCCCACACCCATAGCTGGCGCGGCCATGGGGGCCACGCCACCCTATGGTGTGACCCGCTGTTGCCCGTCTTCGACTCCTCTTCGTTGTTCTGGATGCTTCCGGGGAAAATAGGAACTTCGGGCTGTGTGGGGTCCAATTCCGAGAATGTTTGCAGAACAACTTTTCTGAAACCAAAAACAGCAGAAAACAGGGAACTGGCACTTGGCATCTTGTTAATAGGTTAGTCCCGGAAAACGAATAAAAATGCTATAAATAAGGGAGAAACAGGTAGCAGTTGGCAAAATATGATCATGGAGCATCAGAAATTATAGATACGTTGGAGACGTATCAAGCGCCGCCGCCGTCCCAAACCTCGATTCGGGGATCAGAAGTTCCTATTCTGGCGCCCTGCCGGGACGGGGAAGTGGAGGAGATCATCGCCATCGTCATCACCAATGCCTCTCCATCGACCATCAATGTTTCGCCCATCCATGTGTGAGTAATTCCCGCTGTAGGCTGAAGGGGATGGTAGGGATTGGATGAGATCGTTCAAGTAATAATGACGTGATTGTTAGGGCATAGTGCCTAGTGTCCTCTATTAGTGCTATTGACATTGTTGCAACTTGTTATGCTTAATGCTTGCCACTTTGGGCCCGAGTCCCATGATCTCAGATCTGAACATGTTATTGAATCACGATGATAATTATTGTTTCTTGATCATACCTGCAAGTTGTTTACACATATCGTTGTCCGGAACCCGAGGCCCCGAAGTGACAGAAATTGGGACAACCGGAGGGGATGACTGCGATGTGAGGATCACATGTGTTCACGGAGTGTTAATGCTTTGCTCCGGTGTTCTATTAAAAGGAACACCTTAATTACCAGTAGTTCCCTTGAGGCCCCGCTGAAAACGGGCTGGTAGGACAAAAGATGTTGTGCAAGTTCTCATTGCGAGCACGTACGACTATTTACGGAACACATGCCTATGGTTACTTAGTTCTTGGATGCTTTATCATATTTATCTGCAATGCCCATGACTTGATCATTATTTTAACTATCTTATCCATGCAACGCCCGTTCATCCATCCCTATGCCTACATTATTTAATCCCGTTGTTTACTTCAAACATCACTACTGTTGTTTCCATATCACTGCTGCTATTATTTCACTACTGCTGGTACTATAAAACTGTTACTACTGATAAACCACTGCGAACAAATATTCTTTGGCTCCCCTTGTGTCGAATCAATAAATTTGGGGTTTACTTCCCTCGAAGACTGTTGTGATCCCCTATACTTGTGGGTCATCAAGACTATTTTCTGGCGCTGTTGCCGGGGAGCATAGCTTTATTTGCGAGCTCACCGAAGAGTATTATTGTCTACTGCCATCATTCATCATGGGTAAGACTCGTGATGGAAAGTTTCCTATATTACCATCCACTACAAGAAGAGGTACAACTCTGAACACATCTGTTGCTCTTGATTCACTGTCTGTTACGAGTAAGCTTCTTACACCACCACATGCTACACATGCTACTTCTACTGAATCCGAAAATACTTCTGATACTTTTGATGATGCTTCTACTGTGCTTGATGAGAGCGGTTCTCTCGGTCCTTTCTTAGAAGCTACTATTGCTAAAGCTAAAAATATTGCAAACACTGAAACTCCTGATAAAAATCCTGTTACTCCTGCTGTTTCACCTGAGCTTATAGAGAATCCTAGTGATGATTTAGATGATGCGTATGTTGATCTTAATGATGATCTTATTGATGAAATATACACTATGAAGGATAATGATGCTGTTATGAGACTTATTGAAAGTCGTGTTGTTAAATATAAATTATCTCCTGATGCTAAGTTTGCCACTTCTCCCATTAATATTAGGGACAAGGATTATGATCTATCTCTTGATTTATCTTATATATCTATTGTTGAGAAAGAACCTTTTTGTGGTACTGAAAATGAAAGTGCTATGAAACATATGAATGAGCTCTCCTCTCTGAGTAGTTTGTTCTATGATGATCTTAAGAAACGTAGCTACTTTGTTGCTAAAATATTCCCTTTCTCATTAAAAGATGGAGCTAAAACTTGGTTTAAAAATTTGTCTCCTGGATCTATTGATAGTACTATTGGTTTGGTTAACGCTTTTTTCAGAAATATTTTCCTGCTAGTGCTCAACATGCTGCTTTACAAAATATATTTAATTTTAAACAATTGGAAGGAGAGAAATTGCCTGTATCTTGGGCAAGGTTCTATTCTTTAGTCAGAGCTACACCTGGGCATAAGCTAGAAGATAATAAACTTCTTGATATACTTTATAATGGACTAACTGTTGAATCTAGGACATACCTGGATAGTTGTGCTGGTTGTGTTTTCAGGCAAAGAACTCCAGAAGAAGCTGAGGAATTAATGGCTAAAATAAGCCAAAATCATGATGATTGGACTATGGTTGAGCCAAGAAGAGGGGAATGATTGAATTAAATGATGAAGTGATGAGAGAAGCCAAGAAATCTCTTAAAGAGAGGGGTATTAGATCTAAAGATGTGAATAATCTTCCACCAATAGAAGAATTATGTAAGACAATCCCTCACTCACCCACCATTGAGGTACACTATCTCCAATATTTTTATAGTAGAGATATTCCCTATAAAAAACCTCCTGATCAATGTTTAGATGAATTTGATAATTATGTTATTAAGCAAGATAATTTTAATATGAGAGTGCAAAATTACCTAATGGAAAACTCTAGAGCTATTGATAATTTGCATGGTATTATGAAAGAACCTTTAATGATGTTAAAATGCTTGTCAAACATTTTCAAATGGTTCAAACTCAAATTGATCAACTTGCTAAAGTGCAAAAAGATTTGCTAGTTAATGCTTCTAAAGAAAAACATGCTTATGAAATAAGAACTAGAAGTGGTATTGCTACACAAGATCCTTTATATCCTGAGGGACATCCTAAAAGAATTGAACAAGATTCCTAGCCAACAAATAATAATGTTATTCATACTAAGAAGAAAAAGAAGAAGAAACATAAAAATGTTGTAGAATCCTCTAAACTTACTAAAGATCCTAATAGTATATCTGTCTCTGATGCTGAAACTGAAAGTGGTAATGAAAAGAATGATGCTTCTGATAAATAAGAACCTGTAGCTGAACCTGAAAAGCAAACTAAAACTGCAAAGTATACTAAGGAAGATTTCATTGCTAACAAGCATGGTAATGAGAGAGAACCTTGGGTACAAAAACCAATGCCTTTTCCTAATAAGAAACACAAATCTAAGGAAGAAGAACACTATAACAAGTTTTGTGAATGGATGAAACCTTTGTTCTTGCAAATTCCTTTAACGGATGCTATTAAATTGCCTCCTTATGCAAAATATATGAAAGATATTGTCTCTAACAAAAGGAAGATTCCTAATGAGGAAATTTCCACTATGCTTGCTAATTACTCTTTTAATGGCAAGGTTCCTGAGAAGCTTGGAGATCCTGGTATACCTACTATTCCCTGTCCTATTAAAAATAATTATGTTAGAACTGCTTTGTGTGATTTGGGAGCTGGAGTTAGTGTCATGCCTTTTACTCTATATAAATGACTCCTCCTAGAAAAATTGATACCAACTGATATATCTTTGCAAATGGCTGATAAGTCTACTGCTATTCATGTGGGTATATGTGCGGATGTTCCTGTTCAATTTGCTAATAATTGTCTGATATTAACTGACTTTGTTGTGTTGGAAATGTCGGAAGATGATAATATGTCTATTATTCTTGGAAGACCTTTTCTTAATACTGTAGGGGATGTTATTGATTGCAATCAAGGAAAAGTTACTTTAAATGCTAATGATAAAGAGCACACTGTTTATTTTCCCAAGAAGATTGATAGAAAATATGGTCTAAATTCCATTGAAAATATTGAGACCATCAAGATTGGAGAATTTTATTGTCCTATTCCAAAGCCACCCAAAGAATATGAAATTATTATGATTGGGACTATGTCTATCAAGGTTGAGGTAACATGAGTATTTAGTGAGAAACAAAGTTTTGTTTCATATAAAATTATTTTGGTAGCAAGACTTGATCACCCTTGTTAACAAAATGATTTTAAATGAAATCGGAAATGTTTTCATTATGTTTTCACCTTCCCCATTATGTTTTCACCACGTTTACTTCTATTATCAAATTATTACTTGAGTACAATCATATTTTCCACCATCCTTATGCATGTTTTCCTGATGTTTTCACTCTGATTACTGAAGTTATGCATGTTTTCACCACCCATACTTTTGTTTTCACCACTACCACCTTTGTTTTCTTTGGATATTCTTTCATTGGAGTGTCATAGAACCTCTGTAGTGCTGGTTTTGGTTTTGTTTTCCACGTTTTCACTTTCGTTTTCCCGGTTTTTATTAATTATTACAATTCTGGAAATACCTCAAAAATAAAGTTTCTCGAAAAAATACAGAAAAATTATAATAAATTTTTACGTCAAAAATGAGGCAGAAAGACACCTGGGAGACCCCAGGGAGACCCACCAGTCAGGCACACCTGGTGGCGTCAGCCCCTGGTTGTGCCAGCACATGGTGTGGGGCCCCTGGCCCTCCACTTACTCTCTCCACTGCCCAAGTCTCCTCTCTCACCTACCAAACTGAAAACGTTTCCTGGATCCCGTGTTCTTGGTGTTCTTCCTATGGATTTTTGATCTCCTTCTTCAGCCCATCATTTGTGCTGATTTTTGGTGTGTTTGATCTCCGGTATGTGACCCCTCCGATGATCCAAGTAGAATTTTGTTTAGTGAAGTATTTCTTGAGTATTTTCCACAGTAGGTGACAGCTTATGTGAGTTTGCATGCTTGATTTGAGTAGAAATAATATAGTTTTGATGTATGTTTAGCTCTCATATAAGTCCCTATGGTAGTTTCCACCTTATAGTTGCTTGAAATTAATTTTTATGATGATTGTTGAAAAATTTCAGAGATGGATAGTTACAACTTTGGTGAGATATTTAGGAGTGATGCTCCTAGAAGGACAAGGCCATCACGCTCGTCTACTTCAGCGGAGCCATCATATAATGAAGACGTTATTGCGTCAACTATTGATGATGCGGAACATGACAGTATCATTCACCCATCCAGCTTTCCTTGCCGTACATTTTTAAGAAGTGCAGGTCTTTTAGATGACTTTCTTATGCTTATTGAGAGAGTTGGTCTCACCAACTTTATGGAAGATGAAAGCCCTCAGTATGCCACGCTCACAAAAGCTTTTGTTAAGAGCTTTAAATTTCAGAACACTCAATATGGTCCAACTGTTGCATACAATTTATATACTAGTCCTATGTCTTTGTCCTTGGCGGATATTTGTACTATTGTAGGTATCGACGCCACCGGGATGGCGAGCAGGATTCAAGATAGACCAAAAGACCTCTAGGGGATCTACCGAGAGATCACCAACGATGACGGTCACTCATCCCAACGTGGGAAGATAAGGAACATTCAACTTCCTGCTCTTAGATACTTTACTTACTACATTGGTACTAGTATTCTTGGTAGGGAGAACACTAGCAACGTTTCTAGTTACCACCTTGCTTTCATTGATGTTGTGCTGAACCGTAGCACGAAGTATAACCTTGGTGCACATGTTGCACACCGCCTTGCTGCTTCTGGGCCTATTTTTGGTGGCATTATTGCTACACGTGTAGCAGCTGCTTTGCATGTGTCCACTGATCCTAATGATGAAATAATTGCTCCACATAGGCTTAACCTTGCTGCCATGAAATCCCATCAATTTGTCACTTCTAACTCTACTAATGACCGTTTAGTATATAGAGTTTTATATATGGATGGAGAGGAGCGAAAAGTTACTTTGCCACAACCTGTTTTGTTTAAGATTGACAGGTCACCATGGTCGCTCTCCAAGGAGCAAGTACACGAGCATATGAGCACCATCGAGTTTTACCGGCAGCAGGAGAGGCGAGACGCGTCTCCCGAGTACCACAACACGCAATACACTGGCGCATCCTCGAGCACATATCAGGAGGAGGCTTCCTCCTCGGCGTATTACGGGGGCGGCACCTCTTGGGCCCCTTGGTGATTTAACTCCACTTGGGCCAAAATCCTAAGCTTGGGGGAGGTATACCGACATCACACTCATTTATATATCATGTTCGGTCGATTCTTTGTATATCCATGTTTATCATTTCTTCCGTTTGTTTTCGTTTCTCTTTTTTTCTTTCACTTGTTTTCGTTTCTTTCTCTTATTTCTCTTTGTTTTTATTGTTTTGTTCTTGTTTTCCAAAACACAAAAAGACCAAAAATATTTCTATTGTTTCTCTTTGTTTGCTTCTTTAGTTTCTTTATTTGGTTTGCTTTATCTTTTAGTTGTAGTTTAATATTCAAAAACCCAAAAATATTTGTTTGGTTTGTTTGTTTGTTTTCTTTTGTTCTTCTTTCATTTCGAAACCCAAAAAGATTTTGCTTTGTTTGCTTTGTTTGCTTGTTCTCTTTTGTTCTTGTTTGGTTTTGTAAAGTTTGTTGCAGAGTTCAACAGTCATCAGTGACTCTATTGGAGCTTGGTTTTCATTATATATTATTCGAGCCACAAGTGAAGAGCAATAATGACGATATACGACAATTCAAGTTGTGGTGAGAGGCTGGTATGAACTCTATTTCTTTCATTTTTGTACATATATCCATCTATGTGAGCATGCTTAGTTTGTTCGTATAAGATACATGTTACTTAATGGCTGCTTAATAGTTCGTGCTCTCTCATGTTTAGTTCCAATTTATTAATAGTAAATGACTTGTCATATAAATATTTGCTCGCATTGTTCTACTCATAGAAGGACATGATATCGTGGTACCCTCCTATGACTGTTTCATTTGAATCGACTTGGCACATGCTCACGCATGCTAAGACTGAAAACAAAAAGTCAATAAGCCTCGATGATTTATTTTGCCTTAGAGTTCTAGTATCAATTTTATGCCTCAGTTAATTTTACTTTGTCGCAAACATGATTATGATAGTTGTTGCTCTCTTGATTGTCGCTCCCGATCTATTTGCTAGCCTTCACCTGTACTGAGTATGAGCTCTACTCGTGCATCCAACTCCCAAAAACCAAAGTTTGCCAAATGTGTCCACCATACCTACCTATATGTGGTATTTAACCGCCACTCCAAGTAAATTGCTCATGTGCTATCTTTAAAACTTGCTAAAAATTATTCCTGTTTTGTGCCCCTGTTTTAGCTCATGAGGACATAAATAGAGAATCTTTATCTCACTTGTTGATTGGATTTCACACCCTGGACTAGTGGCTTCATCCGCTTATCCAAATGATAGAAGAGCTGGCAGCGGGGTGCCCAGCCCCAAATTAATACATACAAATTCTCTTCACTCTTTTTGCCCCTGATTTATCAGTCAAAGCATAATTGTGTAAACAAAAGAGAAAGAGGGATGACCTTCTACCCAGATGCGTCCTTCACATGGGAGCCGCTCTTGTGAATCCAGTTGTCTTGTGACGTACTGTATTGTCTGTTTACCATTCGTTGACATAAGCATACACCTCTCTCAAAATGTTTTCAATACCACTGTTTAATAAAATAAAAAGCTCTAGCACATGAGTGATCCATGCTTCCCTCTGCGAAGGGCCTTTCTTTTACTTTTATGTTGAGTCTCCGCCATATTCTTTGAGCACTTTCTTGAGAGCACAATGGTCATTCTTAGTGTGATGTGTTTGTCCCAAAGTACGGTTGATTGTGGTATAACTTTGATACTTGTATCTTTGATATATTTACTTGTAGTCTTCCCTTGAACTTCAGAGATGCCCTGGCATTTATGTTTTGCCCCACATTTAAGGGCAAGCGATATACCCCTTTATCAGATCCTATTATGAATATTTCAATCTTGCAAATACTTATGCTTCATGTTGTTTATTATTAATATGTTTTTATCTCGTCATGGTTTGCATAGCTATTAAGTGACAGTATCTTGCATGTATATTATCATGAGCATAATTAAGTATTTGATCACAAAGTGAATATATTTACATCATATGAAACAAATATGTTCGTAAAAGTCTTTTATCGCACTCAGTTGTCACTGAATTGCTTGAGGACAAGCAATAAGCTAAGCTTGGGGGGAGTTGATACGTCGAAAACGTTTCTCCTTTTCCGAACACTTTTCTTATTGTTTTCCTCTAAACTTGTGTGTTTTGAATACAACTAACATGGAGTAACGCCATTTTCAGCAGAATTACTTTGGTGTCTTGTTTTTGTGTAGAAAAATCAACTTTCAGGAAAATGCCCAGAAAAGTGCCCATTGGTGTTTTCACCACGGAAGGCCCCGGGAGCCAGAAGGGAGCCAGGAGAGGAGCCACAGGGTGGCCACACCCCCCTGGCGCGGGTCTCCCCTGGGTCGCGCCACCTAGGGGTGTGGGCCCCCAGAGCCCCCCTTGGACTCCCCTTTCGACTACAAGTAGCCTCCAACCCTAAAACCCGAGGAGGTTCGTCATATTCCACAGAAACACAACAGAACGCCGCCGCCGTCCCGAACCTCGATTCGGGGATCAGAAGTTCCTGTGCTGGCGCCTGCCGGGATGGGGAAGTGGAGGAGATCATCGCCATCGTCATCACCAACTCCTCTCCATCGACCATCCATGTTCCCCCATCCATGTGTGAGTAATTCCTGTTGTAGGATGAAGGGGATGGTAGGGATTGGATGAGATTGTTTATGTAATAATGCCGTGATTGTTAGGGCATAGTGCCTAGTGTCCTCTATTAGTGCTATTGACACTGTTGCAACTTGTTATGCTTAATGCTTGCCACTTTGGGCCCGAGTGCCATGATCTCAGATCTGAACATGTTATTGAATCACGATGATAATTATTGTTTCTTGATCATACCTGCAAGTTGTTTACACATATCATTGTCCGGAACCCGAGGCCTCGAAGTGACAGAAATTGGGACAACCGGAGGGAATGGCTGCGATGTGAGTATCACATGTGTTCACGGAGTGTTAATGCTTTGCTCCGGTGTTCTATTAAAAGAAACACCTTAATTACCAGTAGTTCCCTTGAGGCCCCGCTGAAAACGGGCTGGTAGGACAAAAGATGTTGTGCAAGTTCTCATTGCGAGCACGTACGACAATTTACGGAACACATGCCTATGGTTACTTAGTGCTTGGATTCTTTATCATATTTATCTGCAATGCCCATGACTTGATCATTATTTGAACTATCTTATCCATGCAACACGCGTTCATCTATCCATATGCCTACAGTATTTAATCCCGCTGTTTACTTCAAACATCACTGCTGCTGTTTTCATATCACTACTGCTATTATTTCACTAATGCTGCTACTATAAAACTGTTACTACTGATAAACCACTGCGAACAAAAGTACTTTCAGGTGCAGGTGAATTGACAACTCACTTGTTAAGGCTCACAAATATTATTTGGCTCCCCTTGTGTCGAATCAATAAATTTGGGTTTTACTTCCCTCGAAGACTGTTGCGATCCCCTATACTTGTGGGTCATCACATCCCTAGGACAGAGAATTTTCTCTATGGCTTCCACTTTAGCTCTATCAACTTCAATACCTCTTTCATAAATTTTATGTCCAAGAACAATTCCTTCATTAACCATAAAGTGGCATTTGTCCCAATTAAGAACAAGATCAGTTTCCTCACATCTCTGCAAAACTTTATCAAGGTTGTGAAAACAATTATCAAAAGAAGTTCCATAGACGGAGAAATCGTCCATGAATACTTCTACAATTTCTTCACAAAAACCATGAAAAATAGTAGACATGCATCTTTGAAAAGTAGCAGGAGAATTACACAAACCAAAAGGCATACGTCTATAAGCATAAGTACCTTAAGGACAAGTAAAGGTTGTTTTCTGTTGATCTTTCTTCCTAACAGCAATTTGAGAAAACCCAGAATAACCATCAAGAAAGCAAAAAATGAGTTTTCTTAGACAACCTCTCTAGCATTTGATCAATAAAGGGCAAAGGATAATGA
Source organism: Alopecurus myosuroides (assembly GCA_028641055.1). Classification (NCBI taxonomy): domain Eukaryota; kingdom Viridiplantae; phylum Streptophyta; class Magnoliopsida; order Poales; family Poaceae; genus Alopecurus; species Alopecurus myosuroides. Next base: position 216,076,865 of record CM054059.1, on the reverse strand, counting down.
TCTTTCTTAGTAACTTTATTAACCTTTCTAAAATCAATACAGATTCTATAACCAACTACTACTCTTTGCGGAATGAGCTTATTGTTTTCATTAGGCACAACATTCATTCCTCCCTTCTTAGGGACACAATGCACACGGCTCACCCATATACTATCATCAATAGGGAAAATAATACCAGCATCTAGAAGTTTTAATACCTAATTCCTTACCACTTCCTTCATCTTAGGAATTAAACAGCGTTGATGTTCAACTACTGGCTTTGCATCAGGTTCAATATTAATAGCATGCTGACATATAGTAGGAGAAATTCCCTTCAAATCATCAACAGTATATCCAATAGCTCCACGGTGTTTCTTCAGAGTTCCCAATAATCTTTCCTCTTCTTCACCTAAAAGTCTAGCACTAATAATAACAGGATATATTTTCTTATCATCAAGATACGCATAGTTAAGATCATCAGGCAGAGGTTTTAAATCAAAGACATGATCCTCTTTGGGTAATGTTGTACCCAAGTCTTCCACAAGTAAATTATGTTTTAGTATCACCGGTTTACGAAGAAGAATATCGTCAATCTCATTTCTCTCTTCCATAAAGACATCACTCTCGTGGTCCTCCATATATTGGTGCAAAGTATTGTTAGGAGCAAGAGCAATAGAAGCAAGTTGTTCAACTTTAAAATAATCATCAGGCAATTTAGATTCATAAGGTGCTCTAGCAAATTGAGAGAAATTGAACTCATAAGATTTTCCATCCAATTTAGTCAGAATCTTCTCTCTTTTACAATCTATAATAGGACCACAAGTGTTCAAGAAAGGTCTACCAAAAATAATAGGACAAGTTTTACTAGCAGCCTTACCAAGTACTAGAAAATCAGTGGGGTATTTAGTCTTACCACACAAAACTTCCAAATCTCTAACAATACCAATCGGAAAAACAGTTTCTCTATTAGCAAGCTGAATAACCACATCAATATCTTCAAGATCACAAGAACCAATTTCATATATAATTTCTTTATAAAGTTGATAAGGTATAGCACTATAACTAGCACCAATATCACACAAACCATAATACCAATGATCACCAATCTTAACAGAAAGCACAAGAACACTAGTTTTCTTAGGTCTATGAGGATGGGAAACAATATTAGAAGGATCCTCACAAAAGACAATGTGTTCATCCTCCACATTTTCACAAACAAGATCTTCCACTATTGCTACAGCAGGTTCAACAGTTATTTGTTCATCAGGTTTAATAGATCTCTTATTACTCTTATTAACCACACTAGCCACCATAGAGTGTTCTTTCACCTTAGCAGGGAAATGCATTCTTTCAACATATGGCTTAGGAACAGCAGGATTAACAACATGCACTTCTATATTACTAGCAGGAACAATATCTTTATAAGGTGCATGGTACTTGTGATAATTCTTTTTAGGAATATCAAGATATGAGGCAAAATCTTTAAGACAATTTGCAAACATTTGAGAATCAAGACCACAAACAGCACTAACATCATAGAAATCATTGGTTCCCATAAAAGATTTAATGCATTCATAATCATATTTTATACCTGACTTTCTACCTTTGTCGTTCTCCCATCCTTCCGTGTTTTCTTGAATACGGTCAAGAAGATCCCATTTAGCTTCTTCCTTCATACGTGTGAATGATCCAGAACAAGAAGCATCCAATAAATCCTTATCATGAAGAGAAAGCCTTGCATAAAAAATATTGGTAATAATATTTCTCGGGAGTTCATGAACGGGACAATTAAGCATTAATAACTTCATTCTCCCCCACGCTTGGGCAAAAATCTCTCCCTCGTGAGGCCATAAGTTATAGATTTGATTCCGGTCTTTATGAATCTCACTAGGAGGATAGAATTTAGAATAAAAGAGAGGAACAATTTCCTCCCATCCAATAGATTCACCATTCTTCAGTAATTTGAACCATTCAGCGGCTCTTCCTTTCAGCGATAAGGAAAATAATTTCCTTTTAAATTGATCCATTGTAATACATGCACACCTGAATAACTCGCATAATTCATGTATAAAGAGCAAATGATCACCGGGATGGACAGTTCCATCACCGTAATAGCAGTTAGCCATAACACTTCCAACAATTTTCATAGGTATTTTATAAGGATCTAATTCAGCAGAAGATGGGTTACCAACTACCCTAGTAGCAACGGTAAAAGTACCCCTAAACCGATAACCAAAAGTATTCTCCATAATGAAATAAAACAGCAGACAGAAATAAAAACAACACTCACAGTAAAAGTTTCTCTTACCAATTCCACTTACCAATAGCGCTTCACTCCTCGGCAACGGCGCCAGAAAATAGTCTTGATGACCCACAAGTATAGGGGGAGTATCGTAGTACTTTTGATAAATAAGCTTGTGTCGAACCCAACGAGCAGAAGATGTGGACAAGCAGGTTGGATAGAGGATTCACTGTAAACACTAGCAAACGAGTTTTTGGAGGTTTTTGATATAGCAGATAAATAAAGTGCGAGTAAATAAAGTGTAGTAAATAATATTGCAGCGAGTGGCCCAATCTTTTTGAGAGCAAAGGACAAGTCGGTTGTGTTACTTATGACTACCAAACGTTCTCGAGGACACATGGAAATTTCGTCAAGTGCTTTCGCTTCATTGCGGTTGATTAATATCCATTGGCTCGTGAAGTGTTGTGTGGGTAAACCTATGCTAATGGACCTCCCAACTAGGACTAATACATATTTGTGATTATACCCCTTGTAAGCATCCGCAAATACAAGAAAGTAATTAAGATAAATCTAATCACAACCTTAAAACTCCGGGATTCTACGCTCCCTCGTGCATTGGTTTCCTAACGGAGGTTTAGTTTTCTGTCACTCCGGAAACCCCACAATTAGGAGCCAAATACACAATGCATCCTCCTAGGCCCATAAAGGTGAAGTATCATGTAGTTGACATTCACATGACACCACTAGAAGAATAGCACCATGATGGCTAGGTTGAGACTCCAAGTGCAGAGTGTGTAGCTAGTGGCAAGCCTTCTTCCCCACGAGGGTGACTCGAGGGTTTATATCGAACCCTTGGGGAGCCAGTATTTCAGCAGTTGTCTTCCAAGCTTCCTCCAGGATCCTGCAAACAAGTAGAGAATTTTGTGCCCTCAACCTCACCAAGTGGTTGTCAAGCACAAGGTGTGATACTTCTAAATTGCAATGCAAAACTGAAAGTAAATGTGCAATAATTAAATCTACTACTAAATGCAAATGAGAAAATAAATATGCAATGGATTGTTTTTTTTATTTTTGTGATGCAAGTGGTGATGGAGATAATGTAAATTCGAATTGGAGATGCAAGTAGAGTAAAGTGCAAGTAAAGTAAATTGCAGCAAAGTAACTAGAGTGTTTTCTTATAATTAAAATAGGACCGGGGTTCATGGTTTCACACTTGCATTCTCTCAAATAAAGTGGTAGACGGTGGACATAAAGAATTACATGTGAGATTACAATAACATGTTTAACATTGAGTACTTTCATATGGGCATCACGTCCTAGCTTAGTGATCTCTACGGTCATATTGATCCCTCTTATACTCCACCAAGATGCGAAATAAATCATAACACCTCGATAATTAAGGAAAATCCAGAGTATAGCTTTAAGCAATGTGACATGAAGTTGAAGTAAGAACTTGCTAGATCTAGTCATGGAGATTGATTAGTGTCACTTCAAATCCCCGGTAACAAGGTACTCCTTTTTATCCCTAGTGAGGTAACTAAGAAAGGTTTAACAAAACCTAAGTGGATCGCTGAACTTCTGTCACTTTCACAGCACTAGCCACCCCCCGTTACTCCAACTAATGCACCCATCACCCCACACACGCTCTCAAGAACTAGATTGATCAAAGCTAGCAAATAAGAACGGGGTACATAAGATACATCTACTCAAATAACTCAAGAGAAACAATTGCAATCTCAGATTCAATAACTCATAGAAAAGATCCACCACATAGGAATTACAACGGTGCCCGTAATCATGTGAGGCAGCTCATACAGATCTAATTAGTGAAGCACATAGAGAGAGATACAAGTGCTACTTCCACAAACCCATAGCCCTGGGGTGGACTACTCCCTCTTCATGGAGATGTCGATGGTGATGACGTTGGAGGGGTAGGAGATCACACCAGCGGCGCCCCGCCGGAGTTTTCCCCCTCCAATCTGGAACTTCTGGTCTCTGTTTCGGTGTTTCGGCGGCGCTCCCCTCTGTAAGGGTATGGGGGACCCTTTTTATAGTCGGTTTTAGGTCAAGACGGAGTCGGTAAGTCGAAGATGGAAGGAATTGGGGCCACAGGGGCCAAAAGGGGGCCTCTCACGCGGCCAAGGAATCTGGCCGCGTGGAGGGTCCTCTTTTGGGCCTCCTTGCCCAATTCTCGTGGATCCTTTGCCCGCAAGTCTTCTCCTTCCAAGAAAATGACCCCCGCAGATTTTCAGGTGACTTCGCGGAAGTTTGCCCCCTGAAACGTCAAAAATATAGAAAACGGGGTTTCTGACAGGCAGGGTTAATTCCATAAAAGTTGGGGGACTTTGTAATTTAACCCCAAAATACTATAAAACATTGAATTATACCCTTATATGATGCAATATGTAATAGAAAACCATGTGAAAATATGCAAAATTCATCTATGCATTTTACATGCATCACACCACAACTTAAATACCGAACCACGAGATATTACTTCAATATAACTTCACTACTAACATCATGACTTCTCCCATGTCCTCAAGAACTAAATGAACTACTCGCAAGAGATCATATGGGTCATAATCAGAGGTTATATAATGGATGATAACAATCTGGTCATAAAGTGCTAACACCGATAAATCTCACAAGCATCAACTACTAACAAGTAATCCACACCGGGAGAGAGATCTAATGTAAAACAACGATAGAGGCCCCTAATTGTTATAGAGGGATGACGGTGGATGATGAGGGTGATGGTGCTGGTGGTGATGACGATGATGATGACGATCTTGATGATGCCCGGAGCGACGACGGTGATGATGGCGACGATTCCCCCTCTCTGGAGAGGAATTTCCCCTGCAGATCTCTTCCTGCCAGAGAGATTTTCTCTCTCGAGTGTTTTCTGCCCCGAGGCGGCGGAAGAATAATTCTTCGATGATGGTATGGGGATTAGGGTTCCCTCGGGGTCAAGTACGCCAAAAATATCCACCAGAGGTGGGCCAGGGTGGCCACACCACGTGGCGGCGAGCCCAAGGGGGGGCGCCACCCCATGGTGTGGGCCCCTGGTGGCCCCCCTCCAGCTCTCCTCGTGGATGGCTCCCTCTTTTGGACTTCTAAGATACCTCCGGTGTCCCCCCTCTTCTTCTGATCTTCTAAAATAGGGTATCCTGACGGTGTTTTTTCCATCAGATTTCTGGTCCCGGTGTTTATTCTCCAAAAATTATGAAACATGCAAAATAAGATAAAATCACATAAGTGATGCATCATAACATGAAATATATCAATGAATAACAGAAAATAACAATATAGAACAGTGATGCAAAATGGACGCATCAGGCACGCAAGCGGACATGTGTCTACACTGTGAAGTCGGCGTACCATTCTCTAACGACTCAGAACAAGCAACGAGCTCTAGGATCTAGAGGAAGGGACATCTACCGAAACCTCATATTTAGAAAAAAAAAGTTGTGGTCACGTCTTCGGAAGCTCAAGGTAGCAAAAAGTACAAGTATTTTGGTGGCGTGTCATGCATAGCATTCTACCGGTTGAAAAGTTGTTGCGACGTCGACATATTTCACAAAACGTGCAAAATTTGCAAGGATACGGAGGAATATCTGATGCATGACCCGCTAGACTGTCCACGTGCGAAAAGGTTTTGGGACGCGGCACCGGATTGGCTAGATGTAAATGCCCAAACTTGCATCCTCTCACGTGGACAAAGAATATCTTATGTGTGATCAATGTTCCTGGAGACAGACATAGCGAAATTGATCTCTATTATGTGTAGTGGCGGAGCTAGGACATCTGGAACTAGGGGTCAAAGAGGGTGTCACAACACATAAAACCTATCTTTAGGGGGTGCATACATGGTGAAAAACCATGATTTTACAAAGAAAATTGTTTGTAGCTGGTGTCCTCTGCACCCGGTTAGCCTGCCGGGGCTCCGCCACTGATTATGTGGGCTATCTGAATAATCTGACTCATGAAAAGGAAGGAATGGGACCGACCCAGTCATCAAAGATGATGAAAGGATAACTTACGATGTTCGAACTTCCTAGGAATCAAGTACATATCCTTCCTGGCCATGGCTGGTGGCCACCGAAGGAGGGGTGGGTAAAAATAAATACTGATGGTAGTATTGCCATGGATGCTCGGCGAGGAGGATCTGGAGGTGTTACCAGGTCTCATTCTAGTTTTATGGCTGCTTGGTGTAAGCCATAACCGGGTGTGACAGATCCTTTGGTGTGTGAAGCCCTAGCTCTACGAGACGACGTCATCTTCGTGAGGCTACAATAAAGTCCCGGTGGAGACAAATTGATTCAGCCCATCGTATTCCACCAAGCACAACATCGATACACGACAGGTGAACTCACTCCTATCTCCGTATGTTTCTGATGACTTGGTGAACGGTGTGCTACCTCATGAAATACCCCTCTCCATGCATAGGTTGGATCACACCATGGAGCCCAAGACTGTGCCCTTGATGCTCAAGATCATGCCCAAGACGGTACCCGAGAATCTAGGAAGGAAGTGGGAGAAGACGACATCAAGAACGGAGTCACGAGGAGGAAGAACAGAGGGAAACGGGGTCCCCGGCCTCAACCCCCGGCCAGGCCGGCCTTCCCTCACCCTCAGGCCGGCCACCCAACAGAAGAGGCTGGCCTCCCCTCATCCCACCCCGGCCTCAGGTCGGCTGCACCCTGGAGCCAGGCCGGCCCCCACTCGGAAGCCCCCGGCCTCCACCCCGGCCCCAGGCCGGCTGCCTCCAGGCTGGGCGCCCAGCTCCCACCCCGTCCTCCCTGCTGTTGCACGAATTCAAGAGGAAAGAGGCCATTTCCACCCCACCTACCCCCCTAGGCTATATAAGGGACTCTGGTGGCTAGTTCTAGGGACAGAGTTGACTTGAGATAGAATTGGGCTTTGTGCTCCCCCTCCCATGTGGAGAACCTCCCCCATGGGATCCATGGCTACTCGATAGATTCATCTATTGGAATGTATAAAGATCTCTCCAAGTAGCTACTCTTTCACCTTGTGACTCTAGTAGTTCTTGCCAACCTTCCCCTTGTGGCTTCTATTGGATCGGTGGACCGGCCGTTGAGAGAAATCAGTTCTAATTAGCGTGTTGTTGACTTGGGTTTGCGATCCCTCGTAGGCTTCACGAGTTATCTCCCCTTTTGTGTGCGTGAGTTCATCGTGTTCTTCGTGTTCTTCGCATTCTTCCCAATCTCCCCACCTCTCGTGCATCAATCCGTGAAGATCGGTCCACCCTAGAGGCCAAGCCTATATCATCTGTTATCAAGAGCAAGGTTGCCACGGATTTGACACTCTCTTTCCCCCAATTTTTTTTCTTGATTTTGCCTAAATTCGAAAATTCCCACAAAAAATAGCCCCAATTTGCTTTTGGATCGATCTGTGATTTGAGTGTGTTTTGGTAGGTTTTGATCCGTGGATCTATTGCTAAACTTATTGATCTACCTTCCCTTGCGTTTTCGTGGCTCAATTCCACCTTTTCCCCCTTCGATTTGGTGTTTTTCGGAGCCTTTTTTCCGCCCAAAAAGTCAAAATCGGGTCAAAATCGCGTCCCAGGGAAGCCCGGCCTCAAAGCCCGGCCAGGCCGGCCTCAAAGGACCCCAGGCCGGACCCCCGACAGAAAGTCCCGGCCTCAAAGCCTGGCCAGGCCGGCCTCCCAGAAAACCGCCGCGTTCCTTCACCGTTTTGGCCATAACTTTTGACTTGGGACTCCGTTTTGAGTGATCTTTAGCTTGTTTTGTAGGAAATTACATCATATACATCAAAACTGAAGGAGATCAATGATCCATTGAAGCCTATTTTCGTGAGAAAGCACGAAACTTTTCAGCCTATAGGGTGAAGATCGTCGGAGAGAGGTATAATCATCCCGAATATTCTCCCTCTTGCCATTACTTTGTGAGCCAACTTATCTTGTGATTACCTTACCTATTGAGGATAGTTCATCTTTGATTGCTTGGGCTTTGCACACTTGTACCGTGTAGTTTCCGAGTGACCGTTGTATGCGCTATTTCATATAGTTTCATTCGTTGGCACAAAGTGAGTGAGCAAAAAGTGAAAAAGCAAAAGAGAGAAGTGCAAAGAGAAAAGAGAGAAGAGAAAGAATAAGAGAGAAAAAGAAAGCCATCACTTGCGATACCACTTGTAGGAAGCGCGCAAGCTCGATGAACATCTCGTAGGTGGTGCATTTTGTGCAAATCTTGTAGCCCACCAATAAATTGCAATCGAACTAGCGGCTCTCCTTGTACTTGTGCAACACGAGCTTTATAGTCTTCGCTAGGATCATTTGGTTCCTTAGCTAACATTTTGGTTGCACTAGTCCCATTTATCTCTGTGCGTACGTTTGCATACCTTTTGGAGATCGACTTGTTGTTGCTTTGTTATCATTGTGGTTCTCTACTTGCCATTGCAATATCTTGGTTTCCGGTTGTTCCATTTGCTTTCCACTTTCCATACCTATCCACCCATAAGCCGTGTGTGTTTTGGAGCGTGTTTTTGGATCTTTCGAACTCAAGTCACTTCATTCTTTTTGTTATCGGTTTCTCTTGGCATGGTCCACTAGTTCCAATACTTGCTAAAAGGTGAGGTTTGAGCTCTTAGGTCTTCACACTCTATATATACACTTGTGCTTGTGAGTAACCATGTGTAGCGAGAGCGGAGCATATGGAGGTCATGATGACCATGACGAGTATATGATCGACCACTACGACTACAACAACGACAACGACTACAACGAGTTAGACACGGGTGACCTCTACCATGACATGCTGGATCACCACTCCTACGAGCACGGCATGGTGGATGACCACTACTACGAGCATGACATGGTGGATCACCACCACTACTACGACCACGACGTCGAGCTCTACACCGACAATTCCTCCCCAAGCATCATCGACATGGCGGAGCACCACACCAACCACAACAACTTCGACTCCATGAGCTCCAACGACATGAACCACCACTACAACTACGACACCGCAAGCTTGGATGAAGAGATGGAGCCGTGATACACCGACAACGCATCCACAAACATGGCGGAGTACAACACCTACAATGACTCCACAAGCATGAGGGACAAGATGTAGCTCTACAACTACATCGACTCTGACATGGACGAGCTCACCTACAAGAACTTCCTCTCCAAGCTTAGATTGACAAGACATCATATGTCATATGGTTCATGCTCAAGACCAAGGAACTTCAAGGAGAATGCCAAGGCCAACACAAGACAACTCCCTTCAACCTCAAGATGGTGCAACGACAAGAAATCCGACAAGTTGGCAACGTCAAGATTGGCTCCTTCAACATCAAGACGGCGCCACAAGAAGGACATCATCGAGGCCCCATCAAGCAAGAAGGCCAATAAGCTAAGGCATCCAAATGACTTTCGGAGTCATCCCACACATGAAGCGCGGGAACGCCGCAAGCTTCGTCGTCAACAAACTTCGACCTATCATCACCAAGCTCATCACCAAGATCGTCGCCATGATCATCATCGACACATGGTAGAGAGTGGTAAACCGGGCTCTGATACCACCTCATCGCATACTCCACCACAAGTCCCGCGACGACATTGGTTCGAGCATTGCTCGCCATCACCACTACCTCGACCTCGACATCGAAAAGGCCGTGGTGACCCTCTTCAAGTTCACCCTCTACGACCAGATATTATTCATCACCCACCTTCTCCAAGCTCTACTCATGACTATGGTTTACGTGACTTCGTGGATGGTGCTTGCCCACATTCAAGGCTTCCAAGGAAAAATGTGTGTCACCACCACAATGACCACCAAGACCAAGGCCATTATCAATAAGGTGCCCATGACATTTCTTCTAGTGGATTCCGCGAAGCATGCCTCCAACAACAACTCCACCACAATGACCACCGGTGCCATCCTCTCCATTATGACCGCCATCGCCAAGACAATGAGGATGACCCACATGAGCTTCCACCGCCTATCTTTGATGAAGACCCAAATGAGACACCTTCTCAACATCAAGCGAGTGCAAATGATCCATATGGCTTGTCTTTCCCCATCTTTGAGGAAGACCCCATTGAGCGCCACCATCGACAACAACCAAGTGGGATTGCTCAACATGCTACTTCACTACCCATCTTTGATGAAGACCCCAATGAGCTCCCACATCGACAACAAACAAGTGGGCATGCTACACATGGCATTTCTCTTCCTATCTTTTATGAAGACCCCAATGAGCGCCCACTTCGACCACAACTGAGCGCGGATGCTATTCATGATCTCTCACTTCCTATGTTTGATGAGGAACCACATGAGCGACTTCGTCAACAACAAGCAAGTGAAGATGCCCCAAGTGACTTCTCACTTCCTATTTTGATGAGGACCCACATGAGCGACCTCGCGAACAACAACCAAATGGAGATGCTATCCATGGTTCTTCTCCTCCCATATTGGATGAAGCACCGCATCATCAAGGCCATGAATACAACAACTTGAGCGCCCTTTGCCTCAATGTTACAAGGACCAAGGACCATGAGCATCATCAACAACATGAGGAATGGGAGCCTCCACCTCATCATCACCAAGATTGTGCTTTCTTCTCGCACCCCGCCTTCGACAAGGATCAAGAACATCCTCGCCATAGAAACTATGATACCACTACTTCATCGAGGCAAGAGGCAAGAGACACTTCATCACCGACACCCATCCACAACACCCATGTGCGCCATACTTTGAGGAAGGACTATGGACTCCATGATCAAGCACATGATCAAGGCCTACATCGCCATATATATCATGATCCTACTCCTTCTTCAAGACACGAGGCGAGATTCACTTCATCACCACATAGACCACTTGAGGATGCTACAAGGCATGGCTTACACTACCACATCATGGAGATGATCGAGCCTTCTTCGACACAAGCCATGACCCTACCTCCTCCGCCAAGCAAGCACAACATTCCCTACTTGGAGATCAACCCAAGAGACGACATGATCAAGTCCTCCTCGCCACATGCTATGACACTACCGACTCCAAGCAATGCAACGACTTCGACAAACCCGCACACCTCTTGTGCCAAGGCTTTGGAGCCTTCTAGTGGTTCTCTCAAGCTTCTAGTGAGATGAGTGGTGAGAGAGAGATCCACCATCACGTGAGTGAGAGCCACAAGTCCATCATGAGTGGAAAAATCATGAGTGTTCTTAGAGGCATCGCCATGCTAGCCACCAAAAGTGAGATGAGAGTTGAGAGCGCAACCCCATTTGTGCTTATTGACACTAACGGCTTACCAACTTTCTCTCCCTCTTTGTTGTCTATTTTGCAGAGATTTGGTGACCCTATCAAGCATCCTCGACCTCATGGACTTCTCCACATACAAGACTCTCCACACCGCATGAACGTCAACACCGACTTGAAGATTTGGAAGGAGTACATTCCGCTCGTCATGATCAGCATGGAGTTTGAGAAGCCCATCCACGACAATGCATTCTCCAACCACATTCCTCAAGTCAAGATCTACACAGCGCTTCCCAAGCACTTCTCCAAGAACGCCTTCTACGCCTACATCCCACATGTCAAGATGTGCATGGAGTACGACAAGCACGTCAACGACAACGACCGATAAGATGGGTCATCTTGATCAAATCCTCTTCAAAGCGGCGGTAGCAAGGTGCATGCGATCCCAGCCGGAAGGACTTGGTGAAGACAACTGCCATCTACACAAGATTTTAAAGTGGATTAAGTTAGGTAGCAGTGTGCAAAATTTTAAGATGCTCCTTTTTAACTTTAGTGTAAATAGGGTTTTTGAAACACGGAGGGGATGGGGTATAGAATCCTTTTGAAAAAATAGTCATCTTAGTGACCTGGTTTTGTTTACTTTAATTGTCAGAGTACTAGCTAACGTCCATGCTAACTAAGGTCTCCTAAGGTCAGGATAGCTCTGATACCAACTCTGTAAGGCCCGCCCTTCGAACCACGGTTCAAGGACGCCCTCGATATGCATACATTCACGATCCCAGGAAATTCAGTCGTGAACAACTTATCAAGCTGGTACACAGATACAATATCCATTACACGGTTGCACAAAACACTTACAAGGACACATGGTCACATGACCAAGACTACAAGTTTGTCACGCAGGACAACACACATCACACACAACACACACAGCGGAAGACTAAACACACACAAACGCGGTAGAGCCCAAGTCACGCCTTAACCTACAGGCTGCTGACCCGGAGACGATCCTAGTTCGCAAAGCCATTAGCTCCGTACTCCTCTTCGTTGTTCTTCTTCTGAGACTCCTTCTCAAAATCTGGCAAGTTGATACCAGGGATGAAACCAATATGAGTACATTTGAATGTACTCAGCAAGACATCCATCAAGTAACTTACCAAATGCAAGTATGTCTATATGGTGTAATAGGTAGGCTATAAATAGTGTTCACTATCAATGGTGTTCATATAGGATGACACCACAGTTGTAGTCAGGTTAATCTGTATCTTCGTTGAAGAAGATACTTCAGAAGAAAATAGTATAGTTTTCTTTCTCTTGTAGATATCACCTGTACAAGAGGTTTTGTAAAAACTTTGTTAAAAGAAAGTTTTCTCTTTGCAAAACTTCTTGGAATCATTTTCCAGATGTTTGCTTAGAGAAGAAAGATTTTCTTTGCAAAACTTTTTTTAAAACAACTTCTGGCTTTTCATCATCGGTACCTCCACGGTACAAGATTTCCTCCCTTTCCGAACTTCCCGAGTTCAACACCTTTTTGAAAACATCCTTTTGAAAACATTGACACAATGCTAGATACATGGCCATTCAACTGTCCATATCCGAGGACGCAGCTTCTTCGAAAAAGTTGTACTCTGCAGAGGTGTACACATCCACCAGATCCAATACACCTGCCGTGAACAACCACGGACTGTAACAACAGTATGTAGAACATCAGATAATTGATCCTAACCTTCCACTATGTTCAAGCTAGAATATGCCTATCTCTTCAGTCGAGTGCTCCCCGGCACCAGGTCCCACCCTGCCTAGACAGGAGTCTCAACCGTCGCACCCGGAGGAGAACTTAATCCCTCACTTTTATGTCCCAACATTGAGGGCTTTGGCGATATTCGGTTCGAGGGTACGACGTCCCTTATATCAATTGAGATAGAACACACACTAACAAGAACAAACTTCCAGTTAGGCCCCGTGCCCATGTTGGGGTAGGGTGGCAGTACGGTAAAGGTTGTCCGGCGAATTCTAGGTTATGTGTCATTTTTGAAAACACCATTTTCCCAAAAATGACCACTTCCACATACCTCCGGTGAATAAGGCTCTGCCTTTTCTCCGGGTTTTTCCATAAAGCCTTTGTTTTGTAAAAACATATTTTTAGGGTGTCCACTTAGGGACTAGTATTTGTGATGGTAATAAATACCATATGGTGGCTTATGGGCTTGGTAACACCATGTATCAACTAATGGCATAATATAGTATATCTATAATAGTAGTATTCACCCAAAAATAGTTTTTGGAAGTCAAAGATTTGTAAAAAAATTCAGAAGTAAAACATGCATGATAGATAATGATAAGTGTATTATAACAGCAAGCATCAGGATGACTTGCCTTAATTCTCTTAATGTCCCTAGCCTTGAAGTAACTTGAAAGTGACGCACAGCTCCACAACTGCTTCTTCTTCTTCTTTGTTTTCTAGCTTCGTAAAAGAATAAAAGACACACACTCAGGTACAAAGAGCAAACAACTAAGCTAAAAAACACATACATCAACAAACATTCACTCACGAGTTCTCTTGAAAAGATAACGCGAAAACTGTCTCTCATAACTCTCAGGGTACAAAACTATCGTCAGGCAAACGTATGGTTTAGGAAACCATATCCCACATCTTACATACCATATATGGAGTGGTGTACCACTCTCATAATAAGATATCTAATAAGCTAAAAATATATCTTGTGGGTGCAAAAGGGTTAGGTTGCCAAGGTAAAACAAACAGACAGGAAAATACCCATGGCAGTGAGTATTAGCAACACACAAGCAATTGTCACTCAAAAGGTTCATGATTTAAGTTGGATGCTTAGTTCACAAAATACTCCTAAGAACAACAACAACACTAGCACAAAAATTAACACAAGCATAACACTCATGCTAAGGTACACACTCAGACAATTTCCAAGCAACGGGTAAACACACACCAATTGAATAGACTATTTATTTACTGCATTAATGTTTACTTGGAGTTATGGAATCCATAAATCATGAAAATTTGGCAAACAACCAGTAGCTAATAACCAATGAATCATGTCATAAAAATAATCTAAAACACAATCATCACTCAAGATAATACTCCTATTAAACAGGCATAATAACAGGACTGCACTAATAACACACTAGTATGGAAATTTCTACACAAGCATGCAATAAGAGATAATTATATCCTATAACTATAGATCATGCAACTAAATAATTCATGGAATCATAACAGAATTAATAACTTCCTAAATGTGCTATAATAAACTCATACACTCATAAAATAAAAGATGGTAATACTATAGCAAAAATCACAATTTTCTAGTGGCGACACTAGTTCAACACTAGAGAAGCAAACAATGCTACCATGATGCTTAAATCTAAACAAGCAAGTCATGAACATAAATGTACCTAATAACAGTACACCAAACTTACACATGCTAGTAAGCACAAACATCAAAACAATTCCATGAAACAACTATTAAGCATGCATAAATTAATTCTAGCAATTTCTGTTTTCTTAAAACAATTACTAGCAAGCAAGCAAGGTATAACTCACACAACCAGTAGCTATGAACTTAAAGAAAAGTTATCTAAACCTTTTCAAAAATCCAAACACTCAATTTAAAATCATTCACAAACAATCTATCAATCACAAGGAATTTAGTTTATTTGCAAACAATTTAATTTAGCACTCAATAGTGAATCATTTCTTAACATGATACTCCTAAGGAATATTATGCTAACAAATGGATCACATCTAACATACTAGTATCTTCTGATAAGAAATAAACTTCTCACTTGCATAAGTGAAAACAAACAATTATATTTTCCATGGTGGAACATAGCAATCAATCACATAATTGAAACATGATAATTTCTCACATGTGCATGGTTGGGGATTTTCATCCACAACCAAGATGCAATGGGACCAGTGGTTTATGGGCACACTAATACCAAGGAAAAATAGGTACTAAACCTCTGGTTACTCATGACAAACACTAGTATGCAAGATAAATAAAACAAGGCTATTTACTCTAGTGAAAACAATACTAGTGCATAAGAATAACAAAACCTACACATGCTTTGCTACAAAACAACATGCAAGCTAACAGAGGCATTAAATAAAAAATAACAGTACCAAAATGGTACTGGACTCAAAGTAATCATAGCACAAAATTTATTAAAGCATTCACACAAAGATCTAGCTCACACAAAAATTCCAAATAATAAAACTAGAAGGTAACAAATGCTAGTTCCATATTTATTGAGTTTCCAATCATGCACACACTTTCTAAGGTAGATGTACTGTAAGGAAAAAACCTAATAACAAGTACTAACAACCTTATACCTGCTAGGAAGCAAGATTAAATCAACCACACCATTTATTTCAAACAAGAACACATTCCAAAACAAAAACAGAAAAGCTGCTGTTTCTAGATCTGTCTACCAAAAATAATCTACAGCTCCAAAAATTAATCTAAGCTAGAATAATATAGATCTAGTCAATAACAAACTCATCCAATTGGATTTGCTCCAAAAATCAGTTTTAAACTCATTCTAAAAATCATAGAAGAGCTTACTGGTCTTTTAGTAATCTGGATGGAATTTTCATTCTATAACTCACCTTGATGTGAGGTAAACTTAATTGGATAGGTATGTTCAATACCTATCCAGAACATTTTAGTTTGTTCCATTTGGTTACATATTTTAAAAGTTATGGTCAAAACATTCTCATAGATAGTCTGTGGCAAAACAGTTCTTGTGCCCAAAATATTGGTCCAAAAGTAGATCTGCAAATTTTATATGGTTTAGATTTCCTTTCTTAAGGTCCATGAATTTTTCCATATTTTATTTTTCAGTTTTACTATTTTTGCAACGTCCAAAGTAAAAAGGTTTCAGTTCTGTAAAAATCAAAAAGAATAAAACAAACGCAGCGCGGGCTGGAACTGCGTGGCCACGGCCCAACTAGGCGCGAGCGTGGCCCGTCTGCGCTTGCACGCGCGGGGTCCGGCGCGGGAACGTGGCGTTTAAGCCTGGCCGTTGATCTCCAGATCGACGACCCACCTCCTTCTTCTTCCTCCCCTCTCTGCCTCTCACTCGCCCGAACGGAGAAGAAAAGGACGCGGCCGTGGCTCACCTTGGGGGGGCTCGGGGAGGGCTTAGCGGGCTCGGGGGAGGTTGTAGGAGTGCAGGGGTGTCACGGGGAGTGATTGGCAGCGAGTGGCGTGGCTCCACGCGGCGACGCGAAGCAGACGTCCCTGGCTGCGCCCACGGATGGCGGCGACGCCTCCGGTGGGTAGAGGGGACGGGGTTGTGTCTGGGGGTTCAGGGGAACGTGGGGGATTATTCTAGGGTAGCGGGAGGGGTTGGGATTGACGGATGCGGGCAGGGTCTTGCCGTGTCCGTGGTGGTCGCCGGCGGCCAGAACAAGGCTCGGGCGCGCTCTAGGGGGGTAGGGCTCGGGTCCAAAATGGCTTGGGGAGGTAGGAGGGAGTGAGAGAGGTGCAGGGGCGCAAGGGAACGGCCCTGGGTACTTATAGCTGAGGGAGGAACCTCAAGGGCATTTTGGGGAGCTCGGGTGAATGCCAACAATGGCATAGATAAAACCCTAGGGCTTAAGGTCTTTTCCATTTCGTGCACTGGCTTGTCCTAGTCACCTAGCATGTGGTTGCAGGTCTTATCCTGGCCAAAGGGTGCAAGTGGAGCAAGTGGCAAAGCCAAAAGGTCAAGGGTATGGGCTCCCACACCTGCCACATCATCACCTCTTCTCTCTCTCATAACTCCAGGCCTAAGGCTTCTAGAAGCAGGGTCAAGGGCTCTGGTTCGAGTAGGAACTATGGTCAACCCATTAGGCAAGGTCACTCTTCCAAAAGATCAAGGAAACAACAAGATAACTAATGTGAAAAAGTGTATCCTTAACTGTTCACTGAAAAATTCAGAAAATTCAGTCTTATGACTTAGAAATTTTCTAAGTGTTGAAAACAGATTGAAAGTTGCAAAAGTTGAGTTTGTTTTCAAGGTTCAGTTGTTTTCCAAAATTTGTTTTCAAGGTATGGACTTGTTAACCATGTTATATACTTTCAGAAACAACTTTTGAAAACAATTTTGAAATAGTTTAAGCCCATGAAAACAATGTGGAAAAAGGTATACTTTCTGTTTTTATCTATTTCTCAAAACTGCCTTTTTCTGCCTTAATTTTATACCACAAAAACAACAAGCAAAAGATAGTTTTTATTTCTCCAAAAATAAAAGTGAGCTTATGGGTTTGTATTACATATATCAAGGATTAATTAAAAGTCAAGAAATCATAAAATAACCATTTATAGCTTAGTGAAAACAAGTGTAGAAAACAGGTACTTGGCTTTATTTTCAGGAATTGTTTTCTATAGAAAACTTAAAAGAATTTTTTTTATAAATCACTTTGAATACTTGATTTCTTGGATCCAACAAAGTTAAAAGTTTGTTTTAAGATGCAAACAAGAATGATCCAAGTCTTGGAATAAAAATCCACTCAGGTAATAATAGGAAAAACATCAGGGAAAAATATCAGGAATATTTTTCAGAAACATTTGGTGTTGGTTTTACAAAGAAACAAAACTTGTGTTGCAAATATGATTAAGATCATAAACACATGTTAGTTCAAACAATCATGTTGTTAGAAAAAAAATTGTTGTCCCTAATTTTTGTCTTCTTGAGCACAGTCCAAGAGTCCAAAAACAGGGGTGTGACAACCCGCACCGAGCATACCGTGGCATGACCTTCGACAAGCGGCTCAACTTCAACGACATCTTCGTCGTCAACATTCCTTCTCCCGCTCATGAATGGATTGAGCAAGAGTCGAGGGCGACTCTTTTCCAAGGAGGGGGAGATGATGCAGCTCACCGTATTCCACCAAGCACAACATCGATACACGACAAGGTGAACTCACTCCTATCTCCATATGTTTCCGATGACTTGGTGAACGGTGCACTACCTCGTGAAATACCCCTCTCCATGCATAGGTTGGATCACACCATGGAGCCCAAGACGGTGCCCTCGATGTTCAAGATCATGCCCAAGACGGTACCCGGGAAGCTAGGAAGTAAGTGGGAGAAGACGACATCAAGAACAGAGTCACGAGGAGGAAGAACGGAGGGAAACGGGGTCCCCAGCCTCAACCCCCGGCCAGGCCGGCCTCCCCTCACCCTCAGGCCGGCCACCCAACAGAAGAGGCCGGCCTCCCCTCATTCCACCCCGACCTCAGGCCGACTGCACCCTGGAGCCAGGCCGGCCCCCACTCGGAAGCCCCCGGCCTCCACCCCGGCTCCAGGCCGGCTGCCCCCAGGCTGGGCGCCCAGCTCCCACCCCGGCCTCCCAGGCCGGCCCCACTGCTGCTGCACGAATTCAAGAGGAAAGAGGCCATTTCCACCCCACTTACCCCCCTAGGCTTTATAAGGAACTCCGGTGGCTAGTTCTAGGGACAGAGTTGTCTTGAGATAGAATTGGGCTTTGTGCTCCCCCTCCCATGTGGAGAACCTCCCCCATAGGATCCATGGCTACTCCATAGATTCATCTATTGGAATGTATCAAGATCTCTCAAAGTAGCCACTCTTTCACCTTGTGACTCTAGTAGTTCTTGCCAACCTTCCCCTTGTGGCTTCTGTTGGATCGGTGGACCGGCCGTTGAGAGGAATCGGTTCCAATTAGCGTGTTGTTGACTTGGGTTTGCGATCCCTCGTAGGTTTCACGAGTTATCTCCCCTTTTGTGTGTGTGAGTTCATCGTGTTCTTCGCGTTCTTCCCAATCTCCCCACCTCTCGTGCGTCAATCCCTGAAGATCAGGCCACCCTAGAGGCCAAGCCTATATCACAAATAGTTTGGAGATGGTTGAACTTGGTCTTCGCGCCGCTCGTCAAGATCTTTGGTGGCGCGTATCCTTTCAGAGATTGGGGAGTTAGTTTGTTGTTTTAATTCCTTTAGTATTCAACATGTTTTGAGGACGGCAAACTCTCTTTCTCACGTCTGTATGAAGCTTGCAAGCACGATGACGATAACGGATTGCTGACTAGACTTGTCTTTGGACATTCTTGTAACAAGCCTCTCAGCAGATACTGCTGGGGCTAAGGTTCAACCGGAGCAAACAGTCGAAACAAAAAAAATTCCGAACCAAAACAAGGCTCTGACGTGAGCCCTGAACTAGCACAAAAAAATTCTTGTAGACTTTTTATACTAGAGTGAGTATAATATAAAATAAAAAGTACTCGTGCAGATGCCGGATGCTCGGATTGCTCAATTGCCGCTAAACACAGATCTCAAATCGGAACCGGCTAATATAAAATAAAAAGTACTCGTGCAGATGCCGGATGCTCGGATTGCTCAATTGCCGCCAAACACAGATCTCAAATCGGAACCGGCCGGGCTCACGGTTTTGCTTTCGATATGGGCCAGCCCGCTTAGTTTGTTTCCGTAGGCCCAAGTAGGAGGCTCCGCGCAGAAAAATCTCAAACCGCGGAAGAGAAGAGCAGAGCAGAGCCCACGCCTCTAGGCACCGGCCGTTCGGGAAGGAACCGGCGGCGGATCACGACGCGCGCCGCCGCACAACCATCGACCCGAGCTCGGCCGGTGGCAACGCCTTCTCCACTACAGCTCGTTCTCAAGGCGCACCCGTACCATGGCGGCAGTTGTGAGCTGGTACGGGCCGCTCATCGACCTCTCGGCGGCCGCTGGCCATGTCGGCGGACTCGTGCAGCTCCTGGCGTCCGTTCGCTGCGTCCTTCCCCACCAGGTAACTATAGCAATCCTACGGCCTCCAGTTAAAATCTTGGGGAGATGCTTCCATGGGGAAATTTTTGTAGTGATGCCGTATGAACACATCGTTCGTCCTGTCTTCTCGATTGTTAGATTCCTTTTTCTGCTTTCCCAGGAACAGAATGCTGCAACCGAAAGGACGTATCAGAGGATTATACTAGAAGTTGGTGACGACACGAGGTCGAGCTTCTCCGTCTCTCTATGGTCCAACAATACTAGTTCGGCCATAGTCGCTGGCGACATTTTACTGTTGCAAAGTAAGGAACTGTGGATCCAAGGGTCTCCCTTTCAACCTGACTTCGCACCTATGCCATGTTCTTGGTTGCAATCAAATAGTAGCTTCTTTAATTGATCAAGAAAGCAAAACCAGGCCTAGAATCGGTCATTTTTCCCTTTATGGTGGAGATGTTATCTGCTACTTATCGGTCATTTCTCTTTATTTTGCTTCAGATATTAAGATAGTAAAATTCAGAAATGGCTTGGAGGGAAGAGCTTCTCAGATATCGGCAGTCCAAATATTGCTGAACTCTAAAGATTTAGTGCAACTTGAAGGTATGCTGTTGCATTTGTTTTATTTATTGGTGCTCTTTAGTCCTTGTTACATTATCTCGAAATGCCAGATGGAGGGGCAATTACAATAAGTTTTTTATTACCATGTCTAGGGAATTGGGAAACATATACTCCCTCTGTCCCACAATGTAAGTCTTTTTAACAAACTAGTTTAGCTTGCTAAAAAGGCTTACATTGTGAAACGGAGGGAGTACTAGGCAAACAGTCATAACGGCTTTGTCGATGAAAAGAGGTGGGCAATATATTTCAGCACCCCTTCCCCATCACGTCTAGGCTCCTCTAGGCCATAGAGTAGTCCCCAAAATAAGGCCCCCAAACGCCTGATAGGGGCAGCCCCTACATTTTCAGTGCCCTAGAACTCCCACCAACTCCAATAGTAGGCCCCAAAACAGGGTTCATATTCTATTTTTATCCTGTTTAAGCATATACTCTATGTTACTCCTATTTTAACACCACAATAATTCCAATATTAATATTTCCGGTGCATAGGATTCAAGCATTTTCAAATCCGCAAATTCAAAATTTCAATTCTGAACCAGAAATGACAAAGCATAGTTATTAACGTTGAAGAGATCACATAGCTCATACAAGATGGAAAACAATACAAACTACTAGGGGTGGACACGAAGCTCGAGGTGCAGCTTGGTTCGAAGGTTGGACAAGCCAAGCCTAAACCTGCCGGGCAACACTCGAGGCTCGACAAGCCTGCTCGATGAAGCTCGCAAGCCGGCTCAATGGCTCGATGAAAAACAAAAAATCGACATGACCTTTCCTATAAATGTAACTGTTCACAATTATAGTCAACAATAGAGCATAAATATATCCATAACATAGTCTAACAAGTTTCACAAAGTATCAACTTAACATTTTAGTGGCATACTACCTCTGTTAAAAAATGTAAGCCTTTCAGGAAGCTAAACTAGTTAGCTAAAAAGGCTTACATTTTGAAACGGAGGGAGTACATAATAAGTCCACCACACAAAATACAAGCACTTGGTCCAATAGTCTCATACATCACAAACACATGCACTTTGTTCAACAAATAGAACATGACGCAAGCCATAGCTTGATTGAAAGACAAGTCTTAACAATTTAACATAAAGTTCAACCACAAAAGGACCATTGCACCATCATTTAACTACCTAGCACTATGAGTTGCCCCAAATGCTCCACAAGATCATCTTGAAGTTGTTGATGTGACTTCCTACTTTCAATATTTCGATGTATCCGAAGGAAATCCTATCACACAAGTGGATTACACCATTGGTACTGCTCTCAAAACACCTCTACACCCTCTTACTTGTAATAGTAGTCCACCTCTTTGTTTTATTCATTCTCGATGATCACGTTGTGCAATACCACATAAGCTGTCATGATGTACCATAGAGTTCCCTTGCCCCACCATTTCGCTGGACCGCTCATCATTGCAAAATGCAAATCGAGTTTGAAGAACACCAAATGATCTTTGCATCCTTCCTCACTCTTTCCCGAACTTTGGCAAAATGAGTTTGCATGTTTCCTTTTGTACCAAAAAGGGTAGATGCTTCCTTTTGGCAAATTGAGTTCGCATGTTTCCTTTTGGCAAAATGAGTTCGCATGTTTCCAGGACAAGCAGTATACCATGTTTTACTTGTTACTGTCAAGGTCCATGCACTAGCTAACACAACTAAAACTTCTAACGGATGGAAAGGACTAGAACAATCCACATATACAGTTCAACACCTCCTCTCACGAGTGAAGGGAGAAGAGAAAGTCCACACGTGGAAATCGGAAGAGAGTGACGGCGCACGAGTCTCGGAGGTATGTCTCAAGAGGCACATACGTGAACAAAGAGGGGGCAAAAGCAATTTTAAGATATATTGCGCAAGCCAGGACTCGAACTCGAACTCGAGACGTTAGGCTCTAATACCATGCCAAGCTTCATGCGCTAACCAACTATTCTAAAAAACCGATCTGGTGGAAAGGGATAGACAATTCACTTATACACTTCAACACCCCTCCTCACATGTGACGGGAAGACAAGTCAACATGTGTAAACTCAGAGGTATGGCTCAAGAGGCCAGTACTTGGACGGAGGAGGCATCAGCAATTTGTAGGAAAATTTGCGCCACACATGACTCGAACTCGAGACCTTGTCTCTGATACCATGTCAAGCTTCATGCACTAGCCAACAGAACCAAAAGTCCGAACTGATGAAAGGGCTATTACAATCCACATATACACTTCAACAGTTACCATTCACCTCAAATTCCACCTTGGGTGTTATCCGTGTGGCAAGTCTTTGAAAGAGTGTTGATCGTTGAGCACATTGATGTCATTCAAAGAACCTAGTAGGCCAAAGAAAAATAAATCAAATCCACAAAACCTTGGATGCAACAGCTTCAAGCATCATGGTTGGCCCTTCTGCATGCCCTGTTTATGACCCTTTCCAAGCTATTGGACAATTCTGCCATCTCAAATGCATGCAGTCAATGCAACCAGAGCATTCCATGGTGAAAGGATATGGGTAGGCTATACCAGCGCAAATCAAAATTTTCTACATCGTAAGCCACGATTGTTGTAGATATAGATCACGAAATTATCACCAGATGCGCGGGTGCAGAATCGGTGAAGCATGTCGGGGCAGGGTAGTCGTACAATCTCCTCGTCCAGCCGCTCCCACAAACAACTCCTCTCATGTGGTTCGTCCAAGCGCTACTGATGCAACGTCTCTAAGATATGGAAGGGCCACACTCCGGACTGCTAGGTCCACACGGATGGCTAGGGCTTGAGAAGTGGTGGATTTGATGGAGGGTGGGGCGAATGAGCAACAACCCTAAAACGACCAACCCCCTCTACTTTATATAGACCTCCATAATGGGCTTCTACATTATAGGATTCCAACTCCTTAAGACATAACACGAGTACATGTACTCGGTCAATAGTTGGTAGTGACTTCTAGCAAAATGTGTCAACTCCCAAATGTGCATGAAGATCATATCGGATGAACCATCACAATGTTAAGTACATGCTATTCCTTTTGTCTTACGATATTTGGTCCAGCTCCAAGCTGACTACTGTTTCTCGATCATGTGATTCAGAATCTCTTACTAGGTTAACTCTTAACCTTATGTAGCATGGCCATGCATTTCCGGATCCGATAAATCGAGAGGGCTAGATATCTCCCTCATGTAGAGAGGGGCAAATCCCATCTTGACTGACCATGTCTCGCAACATGCTCCATGACAAACCCGAAATACCTTTATATATACCTTGTTACGGTGTAGCGTTTGACAACCCCAAAGTAACTCGATTCACATGTCAAATACATGCAACAATATCAGGTCTAAGGACAAGGCGTACACATCGTGTAGAGATAGAACTATGAACATTATTGCTATGTTTCAAGTTAAGTTAGTCCAACCCCATGTTCATCACATGTGTCCACAGTATTAGTTTGACGAACATATAATAAATCATGGACACGACGAAATATCATCATCTCTAAGATTGCCTCTTGGACATATTTCTAACACCGGGAACCCTCTTACTTTGCTCATATCCAGTGACCTTGTAGTGTCTTCCGCATTCAGTGCCATCAAGTACTCATCCCCAAACCTTGACTACAACCCTTAAAAATGCCTTGAAAGATTGTACAATGGTGCTTTCACCAATATTGAGTGCCCAAGTAGGAACTCTGGTTGAGCTGATTTTCTGGCATCAGCACCCCAAAACTGTTCGGGGGCTGTGTTTAGTGGCCCTGCTGGAGATGCTCTTATTCGTGGGATCTTAGTAGGCCACATACATTTTTACTAATAGTGCGAGTGTGAGGGACAATTATTGGAATCCAAACCTTTTCCTCTGACCCCATATTGGAATATTTTATCTAGATAGAGATATTGCTTGTTGTCAGGAGTCACATCTATATTAGCAACTATATTCAGTTTTTTACATCAGATTTTTGTGTTCTAAAAGAAAGCAAAGCCTTGTTACTTGTTAACTTAGCACATTAGCTCTTTTTTTAGGAATTGATGTACTACTATGTAATTATAAAGTCGGGAATGCTGCAAGATCAAAGTTAAGAAGAGTAGCAGAGTGGATCTTACACAACAAACGCGCTCACACGGAAAATCTTCATCAGGTATAAATCTGCCGAGGTATTACAATTTCAGTTTAGTCCAGGATAGGTTAACAATGTACATATTTAAATCTGGCCTTACATTTTGTTTAGAGCTTCAAAGAACAAATTTTCTTTATTGATCTTAACTTATTTATCAGATTTCGCAATAGAACTCTTTTGGATGTGTCTCCAGAGTTTTTCACTTCATCTTACATCAGAATTACACCTTTTATGTTTGTTGCTAATAAATGACCGCACAATCAAGCCATTATTGATAAGTTCCCTAGCGACAGCAGTAGATCATAATTATCAAACTTGTCTTCTTGTATAGATAAAACTGTTATAATATCGGACTGCAGGTGATGTCGAAGAATTGGAAAGAAAGAACAGAGAACAATTCAGCAGACTTCTTGTCCATCTCAGAACTACTATCTCAGAGCAAGTCATGTGATTTGAATATTTATGCGTCTATTGGCAAGATCGTGTTAATGGACTCTCTTACCCCTGACTTGAAGGGACAATTGTCAGTTATTGAGAAACTTTCCTTGAATGAACATAGTGACATTGTCAGAAATTTCATTACGACTGGATGCAAGATATGTGGTTTACCTCTATACCGGAAGTATGCACATGCATGTCGTTTGTCAAAATTTCATTAGTTTTATGTACCAACAAATATATTGCTCTGCCTATTATGATATATAATAAATATCTTTATGCAGTAACCTCCATGGAGGCAGTACTCGTCCAATTGATTGTCCAGATAATCCAAAATATCTCCATGTTGTTGGCCACATATACAAACCATTCATGGTAAGAGTCATACACACCTCGAATAATCTTCTTATTAAAAATAGTTTAATAAAACCATCCTTTCATGATCTGCAGATCTATATGCAGGACCATTCTGGACAAGTGCCTGTGCTTGTTAGGAATAAAGTTGCCGAGACCTTATTTGCAAATATTATCGCAGATGATGTGTCTGAATGCTACAAGAGCCGCCAATGCATGTTGTTAGATACATGTGAATCTGGCAATTCAAGCACCTCTGGGATGCTAGATGGCACTGGCAAGATAGGGAATATTAAAAGGAGAAGAACCAAAGGAAAGCCTGATTTTCATCTTATTTGGCTCATTCTTATGAAATGCCTGCTTAACCAAGGCAAGAACAGTCCATTCTGCTTACAGATTTCAGTCAACCCTGGGAAAGATGTTGAAAAGGGTCGATTTGAACTGGTTTCGTTGACAATGCCAGTACCATGACATGGCAAATTTTCTTTTACCACGTATGTCAATCCAAACTTATGGTCATTTGCTTCTACGGAAAGAATTAAAGATCTCCTTTTCCCCGGTGGTTGCTGATTACACCAGAGGAGCTTTGCTGTTCTGATGGTTAGGATGACAGGACGGTTAGACTAGTAATTTTCAGTTTGAGGCTTTTCAACATGACTAACTTAGCAGAAACTAGACCAGGCTCATTTAGTACCGATGCAATACTGGACAGTGAGCGCATACAGCAAGGTGAAACAGAAGTTAAGAAGCGACGCAGTATGGATCTGTACCTGGATCGGCTCTGAGAAACATGGAAGTAGTTTTAGTCTCTTGCCATAGCCTGCAAAGGAAGCTGAGTTCTGCGTCTCCCTGTGCAAACAAGTCTGTGCCGACGATGTACCTTAACTGGCATATGGACATATGGTTACGGTTTCCTGTAGTAGAAAAGGATAGGCCCTGTTTACAAGCTACAACTGAGCTGCACGTGGGTCAGCAGTAGCTTGCGAAGCCTGGTGATATACAATTGTGTGGCTAAAGAAGCTACGTGATGTAAATGAAGACATTTTAGCGTTTGACTTGTAGGTGCTGTGATGCGGATGCTCCAATGTTGAAAGATCCTAGTGATGGAACGCTTGGCTCCCACGTCCAGTTTACACGGCAAGCACGCAGTCCTTTTTATCTGAATCTTCTGTGATATAGCTAGCTAGAGTCTGGCTATGATATAGCTCGATCCTAGAGTTTGCGTACTTGTATGCGTCGTCAAAACTGTTTGTACTCCCATCTCCATGACTGTATATTATGTGTCCTCGTGTTTCTGGTGCTCTTGGATTCTAGCCCAAAAACCAGTGGTTCTTTCTTTGGCTGTTGGGATATCCTAGCCCGAAAACCAATAGTTCTCACTTTGTCATTTCCTTTTGTATGATGTGGCGAAGACTGACAAGAGTTCAGTTGAGCACAACTCCGCTCAAGAAAGGAACACAAGAGGTTTCCACAAGTTCGGAACTCAAGAAACCAGCAGAGACTCCTTCGTGATCTGATCGATGGCGATCCTCATATCTTGCGCTAGTTCCAAAGCCTTGACGCCATACACCCCAGAGGTTTCTCGGCAACGAAGGGACACAGGAATATCTGTATCAGCTCAACGCCGGCAAACCCTTAACGGCTTAACCATGAAATCTTGGGGCATCGACCATGCCCAGCCGATAGGAAGAGCAACACAGTAAGCGCATGCTATGTTGTACTACATGTGTCCCACTCTAAGCTTCTTGTTCTCAGGATGCAGTAACTATAGCACGTACCTTTTGCCCGTTGCTTTTAACATAAAATTTCACCTGTTCTGTTCCAGAATCGCTGCAGTTGGTCCACCAGGTCCCGGAGAATTGCCAGCAGGAGGAGATCTCCCATCTCTCAATCCATTTGCTAACATACCTTCATGGTGCGTACGTATGTGCAGAAAATCTATACATATTTGTAGATTTGTTTGATCGATCTCCTCACATTCACAAGTTATATACGAGCTTCTCAGGGTAAATCGGGATTATATTACCACTTGACACACTTGGATTATGTGGATCTTAGGGTGCATTTGGATTTTGACTTCTCTCTAAGTCTCTCTGTGTAAATAACATTAAATAGATAAGGTAGAGGAGACAGCAGAAGCAGCAATCGAGGTAGTCGACAAGGTGGCGGAGGCGGCCGAGAAAATCGCCGAAGATGTCGCTGAAGCGTTTCCCGGTAATGAAAAGGCGTATTCTACAGTACCCACAAACCGGAAATAATTGTATGCGAGGCCAAAACTGTGTGGGTTCCCATCTCTATGATGACTCTATAATACGTTACTCGTGTTTTGCAAGTACGTACCCTCGTGTTTCGCGTGCTGTTGGATCCTAGACTGAAAACCAATGGTACTCGTTTTGTCGTTTCCTTCTATATGATTGGTGAAGAATAATAAGAGTTCAGTTGAGCAGAACTGTGCTCAAGAAAGGGACACAGGGAGATTTCCACAAGTTCAAAACTCAAGAAACCAGCCGAGACTCCTTCAAAATCTGATGGCGATCCTCATATCTTGCGTTAGTTTCAGAGCCTTGGCGCCATACACTCCAGAGGTTTCTCGGCAACAACGGGACACGGGTATGTCGGTATCAGCTCAGCGTTTAACCATGAAGCCTTGGGGCATCGACCGTGTCCAGCCGATAAGAAGAGCAACACAGTAAGCGCATGCTATGTTATACTCCCACTCTAAGCTTCTTGTTCTCATGATGCAGTAACTATAGCACATACCGTCTGCCCATTCTTTTTTTCACAAAAATTCACCTGTTTTGTTCCAGAATCGTCGCAGTTGGTCTACCAGGACCCGGAGAACTGCTAGCAGGAGGAGATCTCTCATTTCCCAACATACCTTCATGGTGCATACCTGCAGAAAACTTGCACTATTGCGTGCATTTTTTGCCCACATATTTGTAGATTTGTTTCATCAATCTCCTCCTCACATTCACAAGATATGAGCTTCTCAGGGTCACATTGGTTGTTGGTGCCTTCTTTGCTGCAGTACCTTGTTACAGACAGATAAGAGCAATGCAAGGTAAATCGGGATCAGATATAACACTTGACACACTTTGTATTATGTGGATCTTAGCGTGCATTTTGATTTCGACTTCTCTTTATGTGTATAGATAAGGTGGAGCAGACAGCAGCGACAGCAGTCGAGGTGGTCGACAAGGTGGCGGAGGCAGCTGAGAAAATTGCCGAAGATGTCGCTGAAGCGTTTCCCGGTAATGAAAGCCTAAATAAGGCAGCATCCAGGATCAAGGCCATCGCAGATGAGATCGAGGAGGATGCAGACAGAGCTCAGGCCTTTCTTCGTAAGGTTAGCTTAACCGCCTACTTCTTTTACATGCCGATTTGTCTTTCCTTTAATCCAAGGTACCTTCTTTTAGATTAGGGCAGCTGCTGATGTCACAGTAGCTTAACTAGCTCATGGTGCAACACCTGGTAGCTGTGCCTGTCCTGGTAATGTGCGAGACATACATGCACGCTACTAAGGGCTTTTTTATTCGAAATAATTTCGATAGGATTTTTGGAGGATTTGAATCCTTAAGACTCTTTCCTTTGTGGGTCACATAAATGAAATCCTTAGGAATTCTTAGTAAGGGAGAAAATATTCCATCCACTCAATCACTGCACTCAACGATTTAGAGATGAGTAACCAGTAAAAGTTGATTGTGTAAAGCATATGGTGCTTACTATGTAAAGATTTCTGGTGTCATGTATAAATCAAACTATTCAAAAATTTCTCTGGTTCAATGCAGATTGATCAGATAGAGGAAGAGATGGATGAAGCAGTGTATTCTTTCACGAAGAAGAAATCAAAAGAAAAGATCCATGAAGATGAGACACACGGTATCGCAGAGAAAAGCAACACTTACGAGTAGAAGATGTTAACAAGAGTATCGAGGGAAAATTCATGATTCGTTGCCATTATCTCGGTCAATGCACATTTGCACTCTGAATCCATTTGTCCGGAAAAGATAGGTGAAATCACTTTGAACTGTTCTTGCAAAAATAGTTTTCTTGAACTAGTACTACTTTTATGCGGGCATTACAACATAATTCATAAATCGTTATCCAACTGCATCTATGACTAATAATCCACCCTCAGAGCGTCATCCAATCAAACCTCAGGTATTAAGTTGCAAGCAATAGATTATTGCCTTAAGTAAAGTGTGTAATGTAAACAATGAAAACATTGTTGTTTTCTCCCTAATGGCAACAACACATCACTCATCCGTTACGTTTCTGTCACTCGAGCATGGATAAAAGGGAGGCATGAATCCACTATCGAACATAAATACTCCCTCTTGGAGTTAAAAGCATCTACTTGGCCAGAGCATCTACTAGTAACAGAGAGCATGCGAGATAATAAATAACATAAACATGATAGATTGATAATCACTTGACATAGCATTCAATATTCATCGGATCCCAGCAAACACAACATGTAGCATTACAAAGAAATGGTCTTGATCATGTTAGGAAGCTCACAAGATCTAAACATGAGGCATAAAGAGGAGAAGACAACTATCTAGCTACTGCTATGGACCCGTAGTCCAAGGATGAACTACTCACGTATCACTCCGGAGGCAGGCATGGTGACGTAGAGCCCTCCGGTGATGAATTCCCCTCCCGACAGGGTGCCAGGGAGAGCTTCAGAACCCTCCCGAAGTAGGGTTGACGATGACGGTGGCTACGTAACTTTTCGTCGATGGAGGTTCGGATATTTAGGGTTAACCCGAGGAGCAGCTTAAATATGCGAAAGGGAAACGTTGGTGGGCAGCCAGGGGGCCACATCACCTGGTGGCGCGGCCAAGGGGGGGGCGCCACCCTATGTTCTGGTGGCTCTAGCCCCCCCTCCGGACTCCGTGTACGTGACAGATTTCTAAGACCCTCTGATTTTTTTTCGTCCAATTCCGAGAATATTTCCAGAACAAATTTTCTGAAACCAAAAACAACAGAAAACAGGAACTGGTGAAATAACATTTTGTGCTATACCCATTTTGGAGTTTGACGACAACATGGTTAGGGTATCTAATGGCCATTGTGCTTCTCATAGTCTACAGGTTCACCTGGGATTTCCCCTCCCAAAAAGAAGAGCGCTCAATTTCACGAAGAAATCATATTTTCTCTGATTTGCGGTAGTATCGCAATTTCGCCCAGTAGTACCATGTGTGCGGTAGTACTACCGCCACTACCGCATCTAGCGTATTTTGGGATAGCAGCGTACTGGTTCCGGTGCGGTAGTGGCCCCAGTAGTAGGCCGGTACTACTGCCTTTGCTGTACTACCGGCGCGCCTTCCGGTACTACCGGGGTCCGTGGTACTACCGCGGGCACTATTGCGTTTGGCCAATTTCGGGACAGATGGGTACTGGTTCCGGTGCGGTAGTGGCCCCGGTAGTAGGTCGGTACTACTTCCTTGTCGGTACTACCGACCTACCTACCGGTACTACCGGGGCTGCGGAAGAAGGAGCCACCAGTGTTTTGACCGTTGGATTTGAAGGAGGACCCGGTACTACCGGGAATTAGTCCGGTAGTACTGGCTGTGCGGGTTCTGCACAACCACATTTATGCAGAGAGTATAAAAGGACCATACCCTTCTTCCTAGTTGTCTAAGCTTCACACACACTCTCTCTCCATGCCATTAATACGAGCTTCAACTACTTAGATCTCCCTCTCCAACCACCCAAATACTCCGATATTTTGTGGAGAGCTAGAGGAGACCTAGATCCGTGATTCCACCAAAGGAATTGCAAATCCATCCATCACAGCCTAGTAGATCTAGAAACCTACTTGGGGCCTAGAAATACTAGTGGAACTTGTGCTTGTAGCTTCCACCTTGTTGCAAGAAGCTTCGGAATGATTGAGAGCCTCCATCCATCTTGTGGAGTGTCCTCAACCTTGTGTAAAGGTTTGGTCAACGCCTTCAAGTCGACCTCATAGTGGAAACGAGAATCTCCCTCACCGGAGAAGCTCAAGGAGAATAAAGTGTGCACATCCGTGCTATTGAGGAGTGCCTAGGTGGCTCCTCACCTCTCCAACGTAGACTTACTTCTCTTGAGAAAGAACTACGAGAAACATATCCTTGTCTCCTTGTTTACACTTGTGGTTTATCTTTTTTCCTTACGTATTGCTTCCGTTGCGTATTGTATCTTTGTATCACATAGGTTGCTCATCTATTTGCACATCTAGAGAACCTTATCTTACTTGTTTAGCCTAAACTAAAAATAAAATAAGAAAAATTGGTAGTCAAACTATTCACCCCCTCTAGTTGACCATAGTGCACTTTCAATTGGTATTAGAGCCTCGGCACTTACTAAGGGCTTAACCGCCTAAGAGTATAATGGTCAATGAAAGTGAGCCCGACGCTTCTAATGTGGAAATCGCCAAAATGACCGACACTACAAGAAACTTTTGGAACTATCCAGGCCTAATTGTCCAAGGTTAGCTCTAGTGTTGGTTCGGAGGTTTCTAGCATAAAGAAGATGTTGGAGGCCATGATGGGGAAAACCAAGGAGTCCGAGGAATTTCCCTCCACCGCCGATGATGTTAGCTCGGATGATGATTCCATTCCGTACATTGCCGAAATGGAGGTTAACATTGCTCTAGCCAAGGCAAAATCCGGCGAAAAGGCTAAGAGCGGGAAAAGTTCTGAAGGCTCCAAGTCTCAAGCGGCTAATGGTTCGGGGCCTAACTCAAGAGTTCCACCACCTTCCAATTATGACTCTATCCATCCCATTGCTACTATGCCACAAATTTTAAATGTTGGACTTCCTCCCATGCTTAACACTAATGAATTTTCTTATTGGACGTTTGAAATGGAGTCTCATATTTCCGGCTCTTGCACCACCTTGTGGAGAAGTGTTCTCCATGGATTCCATCCTCATGATGCAAGCAATTTGACTCCAAGAGAGGATATTGAATTTCAACTCAACGAGACCGCCCTTGTCACTATTCAAAAGGCTCTCCCAAGAGAACATCTCACCCACATCCGCGGTATCAAGGACACCAAGGAGGCTTGGGATAAACTTTAAACCCTATTCCAAGGAAATCCTAGCATCCAATCCTCCAAGTATGATGTGGCCATTGAACAATCCGAGAACTTCGTCATGCAAGAAGATGAGAGTCCCGAAGAGATATATATAAGAGTTGTCACTCTTGCCAACCAATTGAGGGACTTTGGAAAATAGGAAATCTCTGATGAGTGGATCAAGAGGAAGTTTGTGAAGGACATAACTCCCTTTGAGAAGAACCTATACACTAGCATCCGAACAAGAGCGGACTACAATTCACTCAACTCCATTGGTGTTCTTAGTGAGTTCATAGCCATATCCTTATCTCACAAGAGTACGGATGATGCTCTCGCTCGCTCTAGAGGAATGGGAAAGTCTCCCAACCTTGACTTTAAGTCCAAGGAGATTGCTCGGATAGAGAAAGTTGATGAGGATGATGATGATGATGATGAAGAGGACTATGCGGACACATACATGGGTGCTCACAAGTGCATTGCTCTTGCCATGCATGGATATTGGAAGAAATGGGAGGCACATAAGGTCAGTGCTCCTAGACCCTCAAGAAATAAGATCTACAAGAAGAAGGGGGATCGTCCAAGGACATGCTACATGTGGAAGTGAAAATCACTTCATCAAAGAGTGTCCTTTTGAGCCAAGAGAAGAGAATGAAGGCAAGCTCGTTCGGAAGGAAAAGACCAAAGCTCCACAAAACAAGAACCTTGCTAGAAGAGTTCCAAGGGATATATATGTTCAAGAAGGGGCCGTATTGGAAACATAATACTCCGGGGATGAAGGAGAAAATGAAGTCGTAGGTGTGGCCCACTTCACCATAGATAAGCCTTCCTTTTCATTGTCTCTCTATTTGAATCCCCCAATGAGAAGGCGTCAATCCGACCTACATGTCTCATGGCAAAAGCCCCCGCGGTAATACCTTCCTCATCTATGTCTATTGCAACTAGTCCTCCCGCATTATTAGATTGTGTTGAAAATATTGTTGATGATGAGGAGGAATCCAAGAATCTAGGCTCTTGGTTGTCTAGTCTTGAAGGAGAGACCAAGGAAAAGGTAAAGGACCTTTTGAGGAAACTTGATGATGCTAACTCTCTTATAGATGAGAAGGAAGAGATCATCGTGACATTGGAGAGTTACGGTGGTGGTCATGATAACAATGACAAGGAGCTTGTAGAAGCTCTTGATAAAGAAAGATCCATGAGAGCCTCTCTTGAATAGAGACTATCTAGTCTAGAAGAGACTTATGCTATTAGTGTTTCCAAACTTAGGAAAGATAATGAACAATCTCTTGCTCTTCTTAAAACTTTTGAAGAAGAAGAGTTGAAGCTAGGAATGGCTCATGAGAGACTTTTTGAGCGTCATGGAAAACTAGAAAAGGAGTTCACGTCTCTTAAACAAATCCATGACAAACTCACCACGTCTCGTAATAAGATTCTAGCTCAACAAAAGCAAGTGATAGATTCCTCGACTAGCATTGTTATCACGCCTACGTCGTGTTCTACTTCTAACATTCTAGGAAGGGAGAAAATTCTCAAGGATGCCATAAGCTCTCAAGGAGCTAAGAATGGGAAGGAAGGGATTGTTTTTTTGCCAAGTCAAAGAAGAACAACAAGAAGAAGTCCAAGAGTGTCACCTCTTCCTCTCAAAATATTATCTTTGTGAAATAAGGAGAGGTGACCAAGGAGAAGGAGACCAACACCATTGTGGGTGGTGATACCTCTAGGGGAGCATCACTCACAATGACTTAGTCGGAAAATATAACCCCTCTTATGTTCTTATGAAATATAGAGATGGTCATGTTTATGCTAAATATGTTGGTACTTCTTATGGTGATGATTATCATTGGACTTTTTGGGTTCCTAAGACCCTTGTTACTAACAAAAGAGGACCCATTTAAGGATGGATACCTAAATCAAGAAGTTGATCTCTTGTAGGGAAGTGATTCCGGGTCGGGTAGATGGACGGTGGATAGTGGTCCATCCCAACATATGACCAGAAGCAATGACGCAATGAGTAATCTTGAACCTCCATCACCTCATCTCAATTGTGTCACTATTGGTGACAATTCTGAGCTTAAGGTATTGGGACGAGGCAAGGTGGCTATCTCAAATGATTTATCAATTGAGAATGTTCTTCTTGTTCAGTCCCTTGGTTACAACTTGATATTCGTTCTTTAACTTGCAAATTTTGGTTTTACCTCTTTCTTTAATAGAGATAATGTGATTTTCACTTGGGAAACAACTCTTAAAGTAGCCTTTGTTGGGTTTGTCGAGAACGACATGTATGTAGTGGGTTTCTCTAAAGGAGACATGTGTGCCGCGACATGCCTAATGGTTAAAGTTGATGTGGGTTGGCTTTGGCACCGCCGGTTAGCCCACACCAATATGAGGATGTTGCATGACCTTCAAAGTGGCAATCATGTCCTAGGACTAACCAAGCCTAATTTTGCTAAAGATCGTGTGTGTAGCTCTTGCACCTTTGGGAAGCAACATGGAGAACACCACCCAACCAAGACCACCATCTCCACCACAAGAATTCTTGAACTTATTCATTTGCAACTTTTTGATAGTCTCGGAGGAAAGAAGTATTGCTTGGTGATCGTGGATGACTATTCAAGATATTGTTGGGTGTATTTCTTCAATAGAAAGAGTGAGACTCAAAAGAGAGTCATCAAGTTCATCACTTTGGTTGAGCGCCAACACAATGCTAGCATCATGGCCATCCGGAGTGATAATGGCTCGGAGTTCAAGAAATATATATCGTTGAGGATTTTCTTAGTGAAGAGGTCATTTCTCATCAATATTCCACTCCCTATACCCCTCAATAAAATGGTGTAGCGGAAAGAAAGTACCGGACCTTGATGGATGCGGCTAGGACAATGATTGCGGATTTTCTTCTCCTTATAACTTTTGGGCCAAAGTCGTCTCCACCGAATGTCATGCCACCAACCGGTTATATCTTTGCAAGATCTTGAACAAGACTCCTTATGAGATTCTCACGGGCAAGAAGCCGGACGTATCTTACTTCAAGGTCTTCAGGTGCAAGTGCTTCATTCGCAAGAGAGGTAATCTTCGATCTCCTTTCTCTGTCGTTCAAGCAACAAGGCAAAGGGCAGCCCCTCGATGTCATGGACTTCATATACCAGGAGATGTGGTTCACTGTGCTTGATAGGAGGGCTCCGGCTTATGGTCCGTATGTGATGAAGCTTATCATTGCCAAGTATGCTGAGGCCAAGAATGGTGTCAATCTTGTTGATGGCCTCACATTGACCCCTCACAAGCCCAAGAGTCTTCGGGTCAAGGAACATCTTCTTCCTTCGGAGAGGTCCAAGCTAAAGGGAAATACTGTTGCTGACACTGCCACTCCCTCCTCCTCGACGGTTCCTGATGATAAGCCCAATTGGTTTTCCAAGTTTGCCTCCAAGGTCAAGGCTTTGGTGTGCTACCGTAATGATTGTCTCTATGATGCTCACCTTGCTGCCCATGACTCCGAGAGACGTTAGAAAGAGATCATGGCTGCACTACACCTCCCCCACTCTCCTGTGTCTACTACTCATCTGGGGAAGGCTGCTTGGCTTCGTGCTCATGGTGCTTCTTGGAGTGACGATGATGATGCCCCTCATGATGCTGAGACCGCGACTCCTGAGGGTGATGACGATGATCCAAAGCGTACACCTTCCAGGGGCTCTCAGGAGTGATCTCCTAGGGATGCTAGCATCACGCTTCTTTCTTTTTTGGATCTTTGATGCCAAAGTGGGAGAAGTGTTCTCTTAGGATTGCGGGTGTTTGCATGGGAGGTCCACAAGCCTATGTTTTATTGGATGTTTTTCTCTTTTGGCTTGTGGACTTGTTATTTGCTTTATCGTGTCATGCACTATGTTCTTTTGTTTGGGACCTATCTATATTCAGTTGTATGAACCTATATCCATTTATCTAAGTTCATTATATCTATGTTTAGCAATCCCCCTTGTGTACTAACTTGTGTTGTCATCAAAAACCAAAAAGGGGGAGATTGAAAGGGCATTTTGTGCTATACTCGTTTTGGAGTTTGATGA
This sequence comes from Alopecurus myosuroides, assembly GCA_028641055.1. Classification (NCBI taxonomy): domain Eukaryota; kingdom Viridiplantae; phylum Streptophyta; class Magnoliopsida; order Poales; family Poaceae; genus Alopecurus; species Alopecurus myosuroides. The sequence continues at coordinate 216,040,018 of CM054059.1, read as the reverse complement.
CAACATAGTTAGGTTATCTAACGGTCGTTGTGCTTCTCATAGTCTACAGGTTCACCTGTGATTTCCCCTCCCAAAAAGAAGAGCGCTCAATTTCACAAAGAAATCATATTTTCTCTGATTTGCGGTAGTACCGCAGTTTCGCCCGGTAGTACCGGGCGTACGGTAGTACTACCGCTGTGACGCCCCGAGATCGGGCACTATGCAGATTTCAGCATTTCCGCCAAAATCCACATAATAACCGATTCCAGGTTGCCACTTGTGATAACATTACAACAGTTCACGAATAATCCACAACAACAACAGAAGAGGTATATACAAGACGACTCAAACGAGTCAAGGATACAACTGATACAATACAAAGATCCAAATAACAGCGGAAGAAACAACATAGTGTCCGGCTACGGACAAGATACAAATTGGACTAAGAGTCCTGAAGATAACCGATGGCGTCCAATCCCTTCCCAGGCCAAGCCGGAGGGATTACCAAGCTAACGTCGTCAGACTTCAAACCTGTTGACTGCAATGTGGAATATGCAGCCACGGAATGGATTCGTGGGTCAGTACGGTTAAGTACTGGCAAGTGGATAAACCATACTCACAAGATACCAGCGTGACCAAACATCACAAGATACAAATACTTTGGGTACAACGGAAAGGAAGGGATTGTTGCAAAGAAGCGGCAGCGGGCTGCACTAACTAACTACAGAGACGCGCTACAACATCCGGCTAAAAGAAAGGGATAAGATAGCGAATCAAAACCAACTACAACTACTCACCAAACAATACCCATCCAGTGTTACCCCCTACTAAGGAAGCAACCCAAGGAAACTCACACGGTTGATTAAGGTGACAATCATTTTTATGGTGGAGGTAATCTACATTACTAGTCAAGTTATCATCGTTAAGTGTAAGTTGTCTGAGTACTTGTTAGCCAGCACTTTCACCAAGTCATCCATAACCGCGGACAACACGGCTTCTCGAGAAGATTTAACCCTGCAGGGATGCACCAATTTGGCCGTACACGTAAGAATGACCCGCCAGGCGGGGAGCAAACCCACCAAGCGAGGCACTCAACACAACCCAACTCTTCTTCGCATCAAGCCCAAAGAACCCCGTGCAGTTGAGTGCACGGCTAATCAAGCCCCACGAAGAAAAGGGGACCCTCATAGCACTCTAAGAACGTGTCTCCCTAAATGCCGACTACAAAAGTTCCACCCTGGCGCCAAGGGTTCGCACCTGCATATGCATGCGGAAAATGGAAAACCCGAACTAAATGAGGCGATTTGGACGAGATGCGAATCGAATCAAAGTTGCGGGGGGCGCCCATACTCGCTTCCCACATGCGGTTAGTGCGCTCACCATGGATCAATGGACAAGACCCTTTTCCTAATTAGGGTCGACACTAGCAGGCCTCAAAACCACGCCGGGCCTCCTGCCGGTGCCTTATCATCAAATTATTATTACCCAAAACATTAACATGTTGTTGATTGAATTGAAACCCAACTATCAAACTAAACATGTGATCAGACGAACAGCAAGACTTGAGCGCAAACAACACTAAGCATGCAACTACGACACGAGGGCCAACAAGGTAAACAAACAACAGTTAATAGGAAGTGGAAGGAAGGCTATATCATGGCTGCAAGGTAAACATATGATAGGATCGAGACACAAGCATCGAATCATAAGGCTAGAATAAAGGCAATGGGAAGAATCGGTAACAAGTGATGAAAGGCAGCCATAGGCAGCAAGTGAGTATACTTGCCTGAGATCTAGCAAGTAGAGGTACATCCGAAGAACTTGTCGTTGCTCACATCATCTCAACGTCCTATCCGCGAAGAAGCAACGAACTAGGACAAACACCGGATGCAACAATTACTACTACGGCAAAATATCCAGCATGATCGAGATATGGATGCATGACAAGTTTAAGGATGCATCAAAGATAAACTAGTTGACATGGTAAACATATTTAAATGGGCCCATATGCAATTTGGATTGCATATGGAAAAGCCCATGAATTAATGTTGAATTAAATGATCTACAAATACCCATCATGTGAAAGTTGATTAGAATGATGCATTGGATGAGGAAAACAATGAGAAAACAACAATAGATTCAATTTGAAAAGGTGTTTACCAAGTTTGAAATTTTATTTATTAAGTTATGAAAAATGGGCTCCTTAAAGGAGTTACACAAGCGTTTGTTGTTTTCACCAATTTTAATTGTTCAAAATAAATAACAAAATTCATATTTAGAAAGAACACCAAATTTTAGGTGGAATACATGTTTCATTTGTTGAAAAAGGAATTAAAATGAATTAATTATGAATTAAACAAGTTTAAACAAGATTTAAATGGATTTAATTCAAGTATGAATTTATTTGAATTTTTATTTGTTCAAAACATTAAATAAAATTCATATTTGGAAAGGTTATAATTTTCTGGTTTGAAAACATATTTTATATGTCCAAAAAGAATTTAATTTGACCAAGTTATGAATTTAGCAATTTTAAATGATTTAAACAAGGTTTAAATTATTTAACCAATTTTAATTATTCAAAACAAGAAACAAAGTTTATATTTGGAAAGGTGGTTCAATTTAGCATGGAAAACGTATTTTATATGTGACATTTGAATTAAATTTGAATTAGTGATGAATTTAACCAAATTTGAAATGAGTTGTTTGAATTTGAATTTTGAAAACATTTGAAATGTTCAAAACAGTAAACAAATGTTGTAAACATGTAGAGAATAAAATTTGGGTTGGAAATCATATTTTATTTATTTTATTTGGATTTGTTATGCAAAAGTTATTCAAATTTTAAATACAGGGGCTATTGTGTGAATTTAAAAGTTTTAAACTTGTTACAGGGGCCTAGGTGCGAAACAGAATTACAGATTAGGCCCCTGGGGCTTTTCTACGCGCGCAGAGCAGCCCCTGGGTCACTGGCAGTGGGCCAGTGCCCAGTTGGCGCCTGCGTGGCTGCGGGTGGGTGCTGACTGGGCTCGCAGAGCCACAAACAGGTGGGCCACCCACTCGCGCGCGTGGCACGGTGCAAAAAGTGGGGATTTTTATCCCGCGAGGCGAGGGATCGATCCCGCGAGCGCGTGAGCGTGCACGCAGTGCTGCTGCCACTGCGCTGTGCTTGGTTTCTGTCAGGTTAGGGGGGCTCGGGGGGTATAAGGTTCAGTCGCGTGCGGTAACTGTAACTGAACATAAAAGTTCAGACCTTCTGCACTGCACCGAGGGATCGGTGATCGCCGGCAGCGATCGCCGCGGTGCTGCTGCTCGTGGTGGCTGTGGCCTGCTGCTGCGTGTGGAAGGGGTGCGTGCCGTGCGTGCAGGAGGAGAAAAGAGAGAGAGAAGCGATGCTCACCGCCGTGGTCGACGATGCAGCGGCTCGGTGGTGGTGGGCAGTGGACGACGGCGAGGTGGAGGGAGACGGCGGCGGCGATCCGGTGGCTCTCAGCCACCGATGAGGGGTCGAGGAGGAAGGTGGGAGTACGGGGAGTCCGTTCCCGCGGCTAACTTGCGCGGAGGTGAGCCATGGTGATGGCGCTCGCCGGAGATGGGTGGCGGTGGCGGTTCAGAAACAGAGAGGAGCAGAGGAACAGAGGGAGGTGGAGGAAGAAATCGGCGGCGGTGGAAAGAGAGAGAGGAGGAGAAGAAACTAGGGCAGAAGGGAGGAGTTCGAGGTGGCTATAAGGAGGGGGGAGAGCAGCTCCCGTCCGTTCCCTCCTCTGTACCTCGACATGGACACCTCCGATGGTGTGCCGTACAGAGGTTAGGGGCGAAGGGGTAAGCAGGCCGTGCTGGTGGGCTGGGCTCAGCCCACTGGCCTGCCCTCTCCCCTCTCTGTTACTTTTTTTTTTGTTTTTCTGTTATTGATCCTGTTTTTTTTTGCAAAAATAGAAAAGGAAGAAAAAGGAGAGAAAAAGGAAGGTTTTTAGGGGGTTTAAATTTTTTATGAAATAATGTTATTAATTTTCAAAACAGTAAGGTCAAAGCAATGTTAACATAACTTTCAAAAAATTTAAAAATGCCAATTTGATTTTTAATTTGCTATTTGAATTTCCAATAGTGTTTCATAAGGAGTTAAGTTTTGAAATGAACAATTCTTTTATTCAATAAGCTCACCCATTATGGCAACTCATTGAAGTTAATTGTTTGCAAGATTTTAATTTTTAAACCCACATTTGGAACATGCCAAGTATGGGTGAATTTGATTTGAATTTTGAATTTACCATTAGGGTGTTAATAGAAAGGGGTTTTATTAACAAGCATTTTAAATAATTCAACTTCAAAACTATTGGAAACAATTTGAGTTGTTTAGTTTGCAATTTTTTAAATTGGAAACTTTGGACATGTTTGATAGTTTAAATTGGTTTGAACTTTTGAGTTGTTTTTTTGAAAACAAGGGCAATGCATATGATGCATGTGATGCAATGCAAAAAAGAAAAACAACCAATTTTCTATCTTAGGGAAAACACCCCAGGTGTTACAACCGCCACTACCACATCTGGCATATTTCGGGACAATAACGTACTGGTTCTGGTGCGGTAGTGGCCCCGGTAGTAGGCCGGTACTACTGCCTTCGTGGTACTACCAACGCGCCTTCCGGTACTACACTACCACGTTTGGCCAATTTGAGGACAGACGGGTACTGGTTCCGGTGCGGTATTGGCCCGGTAGTAGGTCGGTAGTACTGCCTTGTCGGTACTACTGACCTACCTACTGGTACTACCGTGGCTGCGGAAGGAGCCGCCAGCATTTCGATCGTCGGATTTGAAGGAGGACCCAGTACTACCGGGAATTTGTCCGGTAGTACCTTCTGTACGGGTTCTGACAACCAAATTTATGGAGAGAGTATAAAAGTACCCTACCCTTCTTCCTAGTCTGCTAAGCTTCACACTCTCTCTCTCCATGTCATCAATGGAAGTTTCAACTACTTCGATCTCCCTCTCCAACCACCCAAATACTGTGATACTTTGTGGAGAGCTAGAGGAGACCTAGTTCAGTGATTCCACCAAAGGAATTGCAAATCCATCCATAGCATCTAGTAGATCTAGAAACCTACTTGGGGCCTAGAAACCTTAGTAGAACTTGTGCTTGGAGCTTCCATGTTGTTGCAAGAAGCTTCGGATTGATTGAGAGCCTCCATCCATCTTGTGGAGTGTCCTCAACCATGTGTAAAGGTTTCGTCAACGCCTTCAAGTCGACCTCATAGTTGAAACGAGAATCTCCCTCACCAGAGAAGCTTAAAGAGAATAAGGTGTGCACATCCGAACTATTGAGGAGTGCCTAAGTGGATCCCCACCTCTCCAACATAGACGTACTTCTCTTGAGAAGGAACTACGGGAAACATATCCTTGTCTCCTTGTTTACACTTGTGGTTTATCGTGTTTCCTTACATATTGCTTCCGTTGCGTATTGTATCTTTGTATCACATAGGTTGCTCATCTAGCTGCACATCTAGAGAACATTATCTCACTTTTTTAGCCCAAAGTAAAAAAAAAGGAGAAAAATTGGTAGTCAACCTATTCACCCCCCTCTAGTTGACCATACTGCACTTTCAACTGGCTCTGTGGCATCTTGTTAATATGTTAGTCCCAGGAAATTCATAAAAATGATGTAAAGTGTATAGAGAACATGTACTCCCTCCGTCCCAAATTTGGTGTCGTGGAATTTTCAAAATATGGATGTATCTAAACACTAAAATATGTCTAGATACATCCATATTTTGAAAAATCTATGACAACTAATTTGGGACGGAGGGAGTAGCATATGGCATGAAAACAACTCGGAACATCAGAAATTATAGATACGCTTGAGACGTATCACCAAGAAGAAGAATAGCCAAAAGGCTAAAAAACTTCATCAACCTGACTTGCGGTGCATACATCACATCGAGTTCAGCGAGCATACAATATGTTTGCAATCTGCCAACACGCACCTAGAGTTCATAATCCATGGTAGAGATCACAACACATTGGACTATGATGAAATTATATGCGTGAACTTGATAACCAAAATTATCTCTTCGTCAGTGGAATCTCCGTGTTTTATCTCCTAACGGGTTATGTATCATACAGAGCAAAAAGGTTGAACATGGATTATCCTCAATCTATAGTACAAAACTATGAAGTTGGACCCATCTTTCAAGTTTCTCAATCGCAACAAAACGTCTAAGTTTCAAGAGGGCTATTATACATTGGTTAATATCCACAAAGGTTTTGCAAAGTAATTTAGGCTATGTTCATAATATTGAGTTTAGTTTTTAAAATATACACTTATATATAAAATATACGAACTCCCACTCAAACGAGCATCCCTCACTTTGTTTCAGCGATTACAGACTACACCACCCCCGATCGTCAGAGCGGATGGTATGGCTTCAAAGGTAGACATATGTATGTTCAATCACATCGTACACGTGACCCGTGCTTAACCTTTTGGTCACGTGTGTTCCGAGGCCATGTCTATACATGCTAGGCTCACCATATTTCCCTTTAACATATAATGCAGTGCAACATATGGCTTACAACGCCATATGCGAACGCAGAAGGGAGCACCCGATCATCACGACCCACTTTCCAACTGCGAACATTCTTGTCGTTGCATGCTAAAGGGAGAAAAGTAATGCTGGAGTTTAATTGAGGGGTCATCTTATATAACTAACACCATATATAGTATACACAATATATAAGATGCACACAAAAACATTCATAATGTAATGCAATGTGATATGGTCTCCGCGTCTCGATGTCGAAAGTTATAATAAACTTACCATGAACACATCACATGTCCCTGCAAAATAAAGTTAGACGCCTCTAATTACGTGGCTTAGAGGCTTTCATAGAGGAACTATTTCTACCTGCGAACTTGAACCACAAGACTGAGCAGATAATTGTCTGTTACATATCCCTTTTGGGCCTCCCATTGAAAATGCCAAGCCATCTATTGTAAGAGACACAGACACCCTGTGAGCCACATATACGGTACAAGTCGTATGTCAGTAGTGGAAGTAGTCTCGCGTAAGCGTACGCGCAAGGTCGGTCCAAGGCCGCTTCATCAAACAATGCTAACAACATGAGCAAGTGCACGCGAGGAGGTGACAACTATAAGGTCGATGCCCTCAATAAACATGTGTTCTAACCGTACTTCATATCTACGCATAGATTTGCTCTGATACCACTGAAGGGGATATAGCCAAGATCTATCATTGTGAAGATATGAAGTAACAGAGGAATACAGTATTCATACCTTTGAAGAATGTAAGCGTCGACGATAAAAAGATAGATTTCAATGACGAAACATTGATGATGAAGTCGTACGTAGCCGACCTCAAGGTTGTGTAGTCGATGGCGATGTGACTCTAGCTCCAAAAGTATGCTGCCTCGCAGGGTTCACACACATACGGTGTAACCGACTCCCGGGAACCGATCCAGTAAAGGAGCGGAAGTAGAGAGATGGACAGGAGAGAATATAGCACGGCGGTGTGCATATGGTGGAGAGAACCCTGGCTCTCGCACAGCTCCAAGATGGGAACCATAGGATGAGAGAAGAGAGAGAAATTGGATGCTGAAAATGGGAGGGGTGCCTCTCCTTATAAAGGAGGAGGAGGAGGGGAACAAAACCCATTGTCTTAGCCATGTGGGGCTAATGCCACATGACTAATGTAGCCAAGGGGCAGCCGCACCCCCTAATGGGCCCCAACAGGACCATGCGGTCGGCTCCCTTTTCCCTCTCTCCTTCTCCCTCTTTTTTCCCTAATGGGCCTATTTTGCCAATTCTCACACATTAGTGGAAACAACCATTAAATATTAAATAAAAAATTGATTATTAATTACACTAACCAATAATAAATACATATTATTTAACTTATTATAGCATCGAAACACATTTCATTGCCCTCCGATCTCCATCGGATAAATCCTAGAACTATTTCGTCTCTGTTCTCTCTTATTTCTCTTCGGTAACAAATCACTCTATCATCGGTCACCCTGAAGTGTGACACTCTAATGGTTCGAGATCACTACACACATGATCGAGATCCCTCTCTGAGAAATGACCCGAAGCGCGGTCTAGAATGCCCCCTTGGTCCGTGTGCAATCTGCAATTATCTTTATCACTGAACCTTAAACGGAAGTTCCCCACCTTTTGTCATACGATACTTGGTTTGTCGGAGACTTGTTCTCCAGTATCACCATACCTAGTACGATCTCGTTACTGACAAACCTATCTACTCATTATCATGATGTTGCGTCCCCGTGACCTAGCCACATGCTTGCAAGCTTTACTTGATGTAACACCGTTGAGTGGGTCCAGAGTATATGTCCATTATGTGGATTGAAAAATCCCGCTCTTGATGCATATGCCTTAATATATCCCTCCGGGTATCCAACATACACCTTTATAGTCACCCATTTAAGTTAACGACGGTGGATGTAGTTTGACAACCTCGGGGATAGCAATTAAAATATCATCTCACAGTTAGAGCTTTGGATACTATGTTTTCTAGATATTTATAAGTTGAGTGTGTGTCTGCCATGTCATTCACCTAATGACATGACTCCATTCTCAATGACGTATTTGTCCATGATGAGAAAACCTTGATCAACTGTTTCCCAATGGGCTAGTTAAATAGAGTCTTACTAGGGATCTGTTTAGTTTCATATCACACGTGTTTTAATGTTTCCACTTAATACAGTTATAGCATGACATAAAACATACTATGAACATATATGAGGTATGATAATAATAATAATAATAATAATAATAATAAATAACTTTATTATTTGCCTCTAGGTCATAACTCCTCCAGGAAGGAATCCGCACCAGTACACCACCCGGGTTCTCCATGTAGCAGAAGGTGTTCGAAGTCTGCTAGGGAGTACACATGGTACCGCACCACGTGAGCCTCCTCCTAAGTCTTTCGCTCCTCCAAAGTCATATGGCGCAATTCTTTGGGTACCACCACCATACACCAACCACTGTATGCAAGCTTGACGAAGCCACGGGTCGTCGTCAAGATCCACTCGCCATTGGGTAGGTTTGTCCGCCATCACCAGAGTGAGGCCTAGTCGCGAGTGGAGAATGGTGGTTCTACTACCCACCGGGGGTAGTGCCCTCGTGACTAGCTCTTCCCTCGGTGTCGATTAGTCATATCGGCAATTCCCTCGCATGACCCGGTAGGGTTTCGAGTAAGAGACCGAAATAGGCGCTGGTAACTTCATCGACTAACAGGGGGCACGATTTACCCAGGTTCGGGGCCCTCGTAGAGGTAAAACCCTTACTCATGCTCTTCTGGTCCGTATTATGAGTAGATCGATTACAAAGGTGGGTGCGCAAGCTGAGGGATAGATCTCGAGCTATGGCTATGGTGGTGAAAAAATAGATTGGACCCCCCCGGTGGTTTTCCCAACCTTTAAATAGGTGGCTGGGTCTCAAACCGTACCCGAGGGGGTTACAAACCTCAACTCTAAGGCGGTGGAGACTTTCCATCTTGACCCTCAAGTCTTGCGGGTGGGCTTCCACTGGGCCTTCTAGAGCTACGGGGTAGCGCCTCGCGCTGGGCTTTAGTCTTGGGCCTTGAACCAGGTAGGCCCACTCGACACCTCCTGGAGTCATCCCCATGTTAGTATCTCCCGAGTGTTTGTTGGACTGAATTTAGTTGAGTAAGCACTCAAAGTTTGTTTCTGGATCTTGCGACTGACTAGTCAGATACCTGACTTCAAGGGCATGTACCCGGTCTGGGATGTACTCGAGTATCAAGTGATAAATGCGCCTTGTGTTGGCTTTTTTCGCAGAAGGGTACGGCTCAGTTGCTTGGATCTTTTGAAAGATCGGGGCCAATTAATTGCATCTCGGGAAAAAATAGTTCTGGTCTACACGAATTAGAGACCTTCGACTCGAACTCGGCGAGGTGATCGTTGCGACTGGACCGCGGAGGTCTTATCGAGCCGAACTTAACCTTAAAGGGGGTACCCGGCGCGCCCGCTAGGATTTTGTTCGTGTTGTTGACACAGAAATTTTATTGGAGGATGTAGCTCGAGTGTGATTCCAGGCCCACGGAGAGATCCTTGGGTCTTACCTTCATACTCGAAAGAATACAACATCCAGATGTGCCTAGTCAGCCGACGACCCGGGATTAAGATGATGTGTTAGCACACCGTGATGTAAAGTTGCGGGAGCCGCATACTCGCAGTTTTATCTTGGATGCACTGTAAGCGCTATCTTCTGCAACTTTCGAGCGAGATAGTCTTCTTTTTCTTGATCTTATACGAAAGAGATTTCGTGTCATGAAGTTCATACGAAAGAAACTTCGTATCAAAGTTTCCAAACGAAGGAGATTTTGTGTGTCAAAGTATCCATATGGAAGAGATATCGTGTCAAAGTGTCCATACGAAAGAGATTTCGTGTCAGGGTGTCCATACGAAAGAAGGTCCGCGTCGTGATGCTCATACGAAAGAGATTTCGTTTCATGAGGTGTGCAGTGACGTCACCGCACACTCGCCTGATCCCGATGGGACGTGACATAGTAGGGCAGGCGTGCAGGGCCCACCTTGCCAGCTTTTTGACCGGAAACGGGAGGTCACATGCCGGTTTATCCGCTGGTCGTGGAGTAGTTATGCACGATCTTACGTAAAAGACCGTGCGAAGGTAACCGCCTCTCGTCTCCTCGTTTCCGCTCCGTACGTGGCGGCAGGGATGCGTACCACGTCGGTAGATCAATGGCTCGCAGTAGCCTAGCCTTGGTATAAATAATGGGCCTTAGGGAAAAGGTAACTTCCCTAGCCCTCATTCAGCTTCTTCCTCCTCTAGCGCACACCTTCCCTTCTGCGAGCACGAACCAAGTCCCAATGGCGGGAGGCAAGAAACGCGGAATAATTGCAGCGTCTGGCAAGGAGGTGGCGAGTGCCTCAACGGCGGCCCCGGTGAGGAGGACTGGCGATTGGCGCCCGTCTAATGCCACGAAGAAAAGCGTCCTCGAGATGCAGAGGGAGGGACTGCTCCCTCCCGAGGACTCCAAGAGCGTCCGGATGTCGACAAAGAAGGAGCAAATGCCCAATCCGCTCGCCACCGAGCGCGTCGCATTCTCGGAGCATGTTGCCCGAGGTCTGTCCTTTCCTCTCCATCTCTTCCTCGCCGGGCTGCTGCATGTCTATGGCATACAGCTGCACGATCTCCCTCCTAACGCGATACAACACATTTTGTGTTTTATCGTGCTTTGCAAGTGCTTCCTCGGCATTCGCCCGCACTGGGGGCTCTGGAAGGCCATCTTCCAGGTGCAGATCTTTCGGGAGAAGCCCCTGCCAGGCGAAAGGATCGGAGAGCCGCTGAGGACCGGAGGCTTCGGGATCGAGGCGAATAAGGACTTCCCGTACCTGGAGATGAGTTTTGTCGACTCGGCTCAAGGGTAGCGTCGGAGGTGGTTTTACGTCAAAGACAACAGCGCGGGTGGCGTTCCAGAATTCCACCCGTTCGCCGTTTTGAAACGGAGGAAGTCCTGGACGCACTCGCTGTCAGCCGAGGAATCCAAGGTAGTCTCTCCTCTACTCGCAAAAGTGGTGCGCTTCCGCGACAAGGAGCAGGGAACCCCGCTGAACGGGATACATTTGGCAGGTGTGTTTTTGCGCCGGAGGGTCTAGCCACTTCAAGATAGGACGACTACCTTGTGGGAATACACGGGTGTCAGCGACCGAAGCCGGGCGTGCGACGATGTTCTTTCGAATGCAGAATTCGAAACAAAGATCGAGGCCATCACGTGCTTGAAGAAAGGATAGAGCTACTCGACGTGCCCTCTCACCCCTTTTGATGCCGAGAACCCTCCGACTGAGGTAAATTTCTTATATTTCCTCTTTACTCTGTATTTCTTTTTGTTTTGGGTTTTCGTCGATTGAACTGCCTTCTTTTCCTCTTTTTCCTTTGCAGAACCAGGACGTGGTGACGTGCTACGCGCCACTTTCTGCGGATGACGGTGTCTCGGATCTTCTGGCGAGCAACCTCGAGGCTCCTCCCGAAGCCAGCGTCATGGACGCAGAGTCCAGCTCTGAACGAGAGGAGGTGGACGAGGAGGAAGAGGAGGAGAAAGAGCTACTTCTTTGTTGCAAGCATCGCAACACGGAGGAGGCTAACGTCACCTCCAAGGATAACTCCTTGAGTGACGATCGTGTCAAGGAGATTGAGCCCATCCGGACAACTCCCCTCAGCGTGCTTCCTCCCGCCATCCACCAGTCGAAGATCTCCACTGTCTGGGACCCGGACAACCTCGACGATGATGATGAGGACGAGTGAGTCCCGTGTTTTCTTCCTTTGACGCGAAGTTGCTTTCTTCTCTTCTGATTTTAACTCATGTTTTTAGCCTTGTGACCATCAGCGCGGACCAGTTTGCGTCCTCGGCTCCGTCCGTGAAGCCGAAGGAGGCTATCGCGAATCCCGCTCCAGCTTCAAGTCCCACTGGAAGGCCCCCAAGCCCAGCGAAGGCGTTCGACGTTTCGGAGTACGCGATGCCTAGTTTGGTGGGCGGGCGACCTGGAGATGCCGGGACGTCAGCGAGCAAGGATATTTCGGCTAGTTCGGCTGAACCCAAGTCAACCGCTGTCAGACCCCGGACCCAGAGATATACATACTGTTATGTGCTCCTAGCCATGGACTCACAAGGGCTTCAGGGTTACCAGCCCCGGCCGCAACAAACAACGACAGGCAGACCGGATTCATCGGCATGTAGTCCGGATCCCCGGTCTACTACTCCTTGTATCCATGCTAGTCATAACCAATTATGCATACCCAAGCGTCCACGAGTCGGATGAAACTGAAGGAACGGGACCAAAGCTATACAGAGCTGCTATGTGTCCAGAAAGTGCATCAACAATCGAGGGTTACTGGGGTTACCTCGCCCCAGGCCGAATCACATCGGCAGGCGGGCTCGGACATGGATCATCGGCTCCACAACCCCTCGACTGCGACAACTATGCAGGCATAGCCAAAACTGTATAACAACGGGCTCGAAACCAACAACCGATCAAAGCAGCACTCTAGACATGAAAGTTGTATTAAACATGTGTTACTAGAGTATAGCTTCCAAACAGAGGTCACACGACCCAACATTATATCAAACAACGGAAGGCAAATTATGTTGCTAATCAACAAGAACCAAAAAGGCCTAAGAGGCCGCAACATAAGGCGACGTCCCAGCCCATAGATTCCTGGCTGCTACCTGGGAACCCCAAACTACTCGTCGATGTCCACGCTGAAACACCACCGAACTGAGGAACTCCACCTGAACCAAGTTGAAGCAAACATGAGTACAGGAGGTACTCAACAAGACTTAGTTAACCTATTATATATCTGCTTCGTTTAGAAAGAGTTATGAAGGTTGTTTTGCGTAAAGCCATCTTTGTTTCCAAGTGGAGGAAGGGATAGCATGTCTCATGGAGTATTTTGAAAACAGATGAGAAAGCTACTCAACTACTGAAATCATCATCTTTTTAAACCACCAAAACATATCAGCACCTCGTGCTTCAAAGATCACCACCTCCATTTGTTCCGGTACCTCATGCTCCAAGGTAACCCCTCCCGGCATCTCCGAGGAGGCATCCTTCATTCGTTATTAGCAAGTTTTAATCATTCCGTTGAAAACACCGTAAAGGTAGTCCTTGGATATGATCTTGATTTGACGATAGCCCAAATCAAATCAAGGTTAGGATGATAGCATGTCCATTGAGAAGATACTATCTTGCTTCAACACAAGGAAACTAGACATCCCTTAACGAAGGATCAAGTTAGGTGGAGCTTTTGCCTTTCAACTCTCCAAGTTGTTGTTTAAGCTCAACCAACTAGTCCAGGGTGCCCAGCATAGTTTCTTGGAGAAAGGAGCAATTCAAATTACCCTTTGTTTAGACATCACAGTCAGGCAACCACCTGGTGATACTTCTGGAAAGACAACCAGAATATCACAACCCACCGGCATGTCTTGGAGTTCGAAAGGAGGCATGCTTTTCAAAGCAACCGGTATGGTCTTGAGAGCATCGGTATGAACCTAACTCTTTGACCAGGAATTGTTCACCGGAATGAACGGAGATTTGGTAACACAACCAACTTTAAATAGAGGCTGGGTGACCAGTAGTGCTAAGAAGGTTACAGATGTTTCTTAAACTTTTCAGAGCAATAAGAATTGCTAGGAATAACTGATACACATGTCGACGCACAAACCCATCATTCTCATGCATTCAAGCTTGGAGGAAGGGTGAGTGAAAATGTGTAAAAGAATTACTTCATCATTGAGGCCATGAAACTTAACACAACCTCCTGATATAAAAGAGCATGATACTCAAAGATAGAACAGATTGGAAGTCGATGAAACTTCTTTAATCTGCGGATTACAAAACTTTGGCCTGGTCCTTAAAAGGAACGAGGCACTGGAGTTTGTTTCTCCTGAAATTCCAAGGTGGAATGTTCTGACGGAAAACAAGAGTGAATGCATGTGAATATCCAACACACATATGCAACTTGTTGTCCAAAACAACGGATGGAGACTTGAGAGCAACTGAAGGGTAGAATCATGCTCAGGGGAGATCCTAGGATCACGTTGATTGCACAGGGTAATACTCATTTGTAGAACCCATACTAAAAAGAGAGGTATAGCTGAACTAAGAACGAACATGTGGAATTCATGATGACCACTCTTTTTGTGATCCCTCTGATTCCAAGGGAGAACCTATGGCTGTTGGAATTGAAACTACGTAGCCATCCTGAGGTAGAAGATATTCCTCAGGATCCAAAGAAACAGAACTTGGGTTAAAGGTCAGTATCATGTACTGATAGAGTGAGCATCACAAGGTTATACAAACACATGATTCAACCCACCACCATTTAGCACATTCCGGGACCTTCGGTTCAAGTCCAAGAATTAAAATCACAACGAAAGGAGTAACTACTATATGAGTGCCACAAAGGACACTACCATTAGAAATCATGAGGTATCTTCCAAAAGATAACGACAGCTCCGGAAGAACTTTGAGCAGAGGGTAATGAACACATTCGAGATGAAAAGGAAATCTCGAGGTTCAGAATTTTGAGACTTTAGAACAGGGGTATGTGGAATCCACCCAACTCTGAGAGACTAGGATGGAAAGGAAATCTCCCAGTTTGAATCGAGGGATAACGGAACATGGAACACACACGACTCTAGAAACTGAGCACTAGGTCAACTTGGGTAGAACACGTCCTTGCCAAAGAAGGCACCTAAGTTTTGAATGACTAGAATGATAGCAAAACCTTTTCAAATCAAAACAGGTAAGATGACCCAGAGTCAGAGCGATACCAGGTAAGGAGTAAAAAGAATCCTAAGAAGGTTTTTCACGATCCATTTTGGAGTTTCAAAGTAGTTTTCACAAACTCTAGACTCGACATCGACCAAGCAATAAGGTTTTCCTACAGGCAGTCCTGCTCTGATACCAACTTTTGTCAGACCCCGGACCCAGAGATATACATACTGTTATGTGCTCCTAGCCATGGACTCACAAGGGCTTGAGGGTTACCAGCCCCGGCCGCAACAAACAACGGCAGGCAGACCAGATTCATCGGCACGTAGTCCGGATCCCCGGTCTACTACTCCTTGTATCCATGCTGGTCATAACCAATTATGCATTCCCAAGCGTCCACGAGTCGGATGAAACTGAAGGAACGGGACCAAAGCTATACAGAGCTGCTATGTGTCCAGAAAGTGCATCAACAATCGAGGGTTACTGGGGTTACCTCGCCCCAGGCCGAATCACATCGGCATGCGGGCTCAGACATGGATCATCGGCTCCACAACCCCTCGACTGCGACAACTATGCAGGCATAGCCAAAACTGTATAACAACGGGCTCGAAACCAACAACCGATCAAAGCAGCACTCTAGGCATGAAAGTTGTATTAAACATGTGTTACTAGAGTATAGCTTACAAACAGAGGTCACACGACCCAACCTTACATCAGACAACGGAAGGCCAATTATGTTGCTAATCAACAAGAACCAAAAAGTTCTAAGAGGCCGCAACATAAGGCGACGTCCCAGCCCATAGATTCCAGGCTGTTACCTGGGAACCCCAAACTACTCGTCGATGTCCACGTTGAAACACCACCGAACTGAGGAACTCCACCTGAACCAAGTTGAAGCAAACATGAGTACGGGAGGTACTCAACAAGACTTAGTTAACCTATTATATATCTGCTTCGTTTAGAAAGAGTTATGAAGCTTGTTTTGCATAAAGCCATCTTTGTTTCCAAGTGGAGGAAGGGATAGCACGTCTCATGGAGTATTTTGAAAACAGATGAGAAACCTACTCAACTACTGAAATCATCATCTTTTTAAACCACCAAAACATATCAGCACCTCGTGCTTCAAAGATCACCACCTCCAGTTGTTCCGGTACCTCATGCTACAAGGTAACCCCTCTCGGCATCTCCGAGGAGGCATCCTTCATTCGTTATTAGCAAGTTTTAATCATTCCGTTTAAGTTATCTATGATCACAGAATCCGTCACCAAGTCGTCCTTAACTGCGGACACGGCTTTTCAAAAAGATTTAACCCTGCAGGGGTGTACAACTTTAACCACACGTACCAACCAACTCTTAATGCCAGAACGTTGGCACTATTCTGGGAAGTGCCGGCAGATGGAGGTCGACCACGACCTTTCCCTTGCTTCGCCTATTCCATGAGTCGCTCCGAGTAGAGATGGTCCGCCAATAGGGAGTGGCCATCTCCTGCCGGGTCTCTATCGTTGTGAGCGGTGCTTCAACTACTGTCTCGCCACAGGCTGTTGCACCGCCACGTCCTAGTTTTGTAAACGTTTTTAACATCCCCGCAAATCCAAATGGAAATCCCGAACTAGGCAACTCATGGAACAAACTAGGCAAGTTGAGACCGAGGGGAATCTAAGCCCCGTGTGGATGCACGCTCAGTCTTGGCTCGAAGACGAGAACTTGCTCTTAGGGGCATGAACGAGACAACAACCACAGACCCTCTGTGGTCTCGTCATGCACACCTTTAGATCATGTTAAACAGTTTCTCTTAAGTTTCCACAACAACCTATCATACTAGGTTCTTTCGTAACTCTGATTCATCAACCGGATGGAGCAGAGGAAGCAAGCATGTATGACTAAGCACAACATATTTAAGGCTTTGGCGATGAACACAATCAAACCTATGGCTGCTAGGAGTAGTGGATCAGGATAAGTAGGCTATGCATGGTATAGGAGAACTCTAACTACTGACACAAGATACATTGGAATCGAATGCAATGTACGAGAACCAAAATTCTTTCGAAATCATATATGAGCAGATAAGAGGTTATGCTTGCCTTGTTTCAAGAAAACAGAGAAAGTATTCAGGAATAAGTGCTTGACTTGGCGGTTAGGATCAAGTATTCTCCATTGGATTTGTTGGCCTTCACTTCGGAGTCACGTTCTACCAAGGGGGAACAAACACCGAAACAAGAAAACAACAATCAACACATGGCATCGATGCAATGCGCAATATGTATGCATGAGCAAGTTAATGCACTTAAATAAATCCCTAAACATATTTTATGGGTTGCTAGGGTTCGTATGGCAAACATCCAATTATGTTGAAGTTAGCCCCGAAATGGACCTTCGAGGGGGTTTCGGGCGATTCTGGAAGTAAGCACAATTTTAAAATGCTCAAATGGGTTTGAAAACATCATAACTAGGTTGCATTTGTCATTTTGTGCAATTTGGTATATAACTTGTAATTTTCTAATTTTAGTGAACAAAAACCTTATTTTTCCATTTCTAAATGAATTAAACAACATTAAAATAATAATCATTTTTCAACTTGGTCAAACATATATGAAAATGGCATATTTGGAAAGAGTACATTTTTCTTATCATTTTTATACCTTACTTTTATTTTTCTGAGGTATAAAACAATAGTTATTAATTATTCAATTTTATTTCCTTTTCTGGAATTCCTGAAATTAATAAAAAGGGAAAATGACGTAAGGATGACATCATGCTTGCCTCATCCAGAGAAGATCTTCTCTGTTGAACACAAATTCGAACGACTGCTTGTGGGATTCGTGGAATTGAATGGTGCACTGGCTAGAGGGCTTGACGGTGAGCCTTTAGGCGGTGGCGCCGCTATTTTTGCGTCGCCGGAACTACACCGGCGAGGAGCTGCAGCGGCGGCCGTACAGCGGTGCACGGCGATGAGACCAAACAGAGGGAGAGGGAGGAGATGGAGGGGTCCGAGAGGACCGCAATCTCACCCTAGAGGCGATGGTACGGACGACGGGGCCGGAGGAGCTCGGAATCACCGGCGACCAGTGATGGAGGCCGGCGGCCGGACTTGGAGGGGACGACCCGATTCCGGCGAGTGGAGGCAACCCGGAAAGCGAGGCTCGTCGAGGAGGCGTAGGAGGCCATGGCGAAGCTCTGGTGGTCTCCATTCGTGCAGGGGTGGCCGGAGACGGCGGCAATCGGCGGCGGCCATGGGCGAGCTAGGGTTAGGTTTTCGTGCTCGCTGTGAGGAGAAGAGAGGAAGAGGAGGGTCGCGAGGGGGGGTTCTGAGGGAGGAGGCTTCGATCCGGACGCCTCCTGGGAGCCCTTACCCTCGCGGTGACGTAGAGCAGGAGGTGGCAACGGCGACGTTGACGACCAGCTCGTCTACTGGCGGGAGGAGGAAGACGTTAAAAGGGATTTCTATGAAAAACCCCCTTGAGCTTTCAGGAAAACACACATAGGTCCTTTTCTCTTTAAAAACATAACAAAAACCATTGATTTGAGAGCCTTTTTGCAAAGTAAAAATTTGGCAAAAATAACTTTTGGAAAGCTTATAAAATTTCCAACCTAACCATAACTTGGTTTCCCAAATTTGAAAATGTTTTGTAAACAATTTTTGGGTGATCACTTTAAGTGATTTTTATGCAAGTTTCACTTAAATTTAATTTAAAACTTGGTTCAAATTTTTCATGCATGCTATGCCATGAACACAACACCACCAACCCTTTATAAGAAAATTTGGGATGTTACAACCGCGCAGGGTAAGGTGAGGTCTTCTTATCTTTTTGTATCGGGTGCACGACAGTGCTCCCGATGGGAGTAGCCCCCGGAGTCTATGGTCGACTGCTTGCAGTTGGCTATAGAGTCAAGTCGGGACTTTTGCTTCCTTGTTTATTTCTTGATTCTGGTTTTTATCGGATGCACGGCAGTGCTCCCGATGGGAGTAATCTTTCTAACCCGCAAAGAATTTCTGCAGGCTGTCCTTGATTCTCTGGCGGCCTTTGGGCGCCGCCTTCTCACGGCCGAGGCGGAGTGACTTCTCTTCGGGGAGAGGACGAACAGCTCGTCCAAGATGCCCATACTTTACTTGGTGAGTTGACACATACTTCTTATTTTGGCTCCGCTTCACCCGGCCGCGATTGTTATTTTGACGTGCGCAGTCCATGTCGCAGACGAGGTTATTCACTTGAAGTTCGAGAAGGCCGAGGCTAACTCTTGGGTGAAAGATCTTGAGAAGGAGCTAGAAACTACCCGAAAGGAGTTGGAATCCACTTGCAAGAGCGCAACCGACCGTCTCGCTGAATCTCACAAGTCCTTGAAGCAGCTGCAGGACGCGGGTGCGGCGCACGACAACGACTTGGTTGGCATTCTCCGCCCCATAGCCCAATCTCTGGCTGGTAAGTTAGCCGCAATTTTTTTCTCGTTTGTGACTCACTTTTTTACCCTACTTATATCGATTCGCTACTTTTTCTATTTAAGATGCCCTTAGAGCTGATTTGGCACTACCCGGACTGTTCCGAGTCGATGCTCTGATGGACATGTGCACTCAGCTACAAGAGCATGGGAACAAGGCTTGCTTCGCCCTGCGTGATGCTGCTCGAGTGTTGTCGCAGCTGCACGATCGATTGCTCGTGGATTTGCCGGTTCCGCCAACTCTTGGTGGCCTCCTGCAAGTCTTTCTTGGCGAAGCTGATCCCCTTCTGGAGTACTCTCTCACGCAGACCAAGTGTGGAGCCAAGACGGCGATCCAGTTTGCCTTGACGCACAACGTCTCGGGTGACCTGGAGAAGGTGTATTCAGAGCTCCCTCGAGACGCGCTAGGCAAAAAGGTAGCGCTTCGACCCTTTGGCAATCGTGCGGGGAAGCTAGCGAAGATGCTCTCCGAGGTACTTTCTCGCGGCCGTGGTGCGAAGCCTGTTGCGAGTGGTGCTACCTCTGGAAAGTCGATAGTTCCTTAGGACGAGCGTCGTTTTATCTTTTGTATGCCAATCTTTGTAATGAAATTCGGGAAGCATCCCATACTTTTCTTTCCAATCGAGATGTTTAAAAGTGTCAACATTTATTGTGCATTACTTTGTATTCTCCCGATAGGAGTAGCCCCTGAGCACTCGAGGATATATTTGTTTGTAATTCGTCGAGTGGGGTGCAGCTTGAAGACTGAAACTGGCGTGTTTCTTTTGTTCTTTCCAGGTTGTAGATGCTGGCGGTGGCTCGTCGAGCGGTGTTGTTCCTTCGACTGAGCCAATGATCACTGATGCGAGTATGCTTGCCATGCTCTGTGGTCGTGTCGTGGATGGTGAGCGTAACCTCAAGGCTCTGCAAGGTGTGGCGGATGTTGCCAAGTCCAAGCAGAAACTTGCTACGGATCGCGAGCAGTTTGTGATGGAGGAGTTGGCGAGCGTCGCGAAAAGCATGCTTTGTAAGTTCTTCGAGCCCACGAGTATTCTTGGTGTTTTCTTTGCTTGTGATCTGACGCGTTTTCTGTCCATGCAGTTGCTGAGCTTGATGGAGCGTGTGAGGGTCACTGGGTAGATAATCACATTGTTTGTGAATCGAACAGCTCCAAACCTCACGCGAGCAGTTCTGGTCTGACCGCAGCAGAGGTTTTGTCTTGGCTACCCTGCAGTACCGGGTGAGGCAGGCACAACTTTTTACTGAGTCTTGTCGGCATGCCCTTTCTTCGGTCCATCGAGCATTTTACCCTTTCGACGTTGCTCCCGATAGCTTTAGTGGTTTGCTAAGGTTGTTTCGTCGGGTGGAGGATGTTCGAGAGTGTGTGTGCGTCAACAACTCATTTGTCGCACTCAGGTGGCACTTGCCTTTGTGCGTCTATGGCACCCTGATGTCAACTTTAACTCTGTGGCGCGACTCCCTGATACCCAAGGACCATGTGTAGATTTTTCCCTCATTATGAGGTTGTGTGACCTGCGGCGGAGCGGATCATTCGGCTGATCGCTGCGGAGACCGAGCGACTGCTTCGAGAGGCTGCTGCTCGGCGATAGCTGTAATTGATAAGGTGTATATACCTTGTAAGTTTATGCGAGTCAATTTAAGGTGTGTTAAGGTGTGTACCTTGTAACCTTGTATGGTAATTTAGTCAGTTAAGGTGTTTATAAGGTGTGTACGTTGTGACCTTGTAAGATATCTGTTGTGCGTATGCACTCAAAGATTTGTTGATGCTAGTTTGGCGTAGCCCCCTGTGTGTTGGGATGTGACCTTTTGTTTAGCATGTAAAAGGAAAAAAGGAAAAAAAAACATAAAAATTGTGACTGGATAGTCTTTGTAGCTATGGTTGAGAAACCATGATTTTATTGCGATGGCTGAGAAGCCATGTATTTTCTCGGGCTACAATGTGGCTGGAACAGCCTTATTTTGCGATTAAGGTACTCTCCTAGGGATAGAATTTCCTCAAGTGCGCCACGTTCCATGGGTTGGAGTAGACGCCGCCTGTTTTGGGTTTTTCAAGCGATAGGTGCCTCCGGGGATGACTTCGTGTATGATGAAGGGTCCTCCGGGGATGAGTCGCAGCACCAGGTCGCCTATCACGAAGGATCTGCTGCGGATGCAGCGACTGTGGTGGTTGCGTAGTTCTTGCTGGTAGACGGTGGATCTTGCAAGTGCGACGTCCCTGTGTTCATCCAGTGCGTCCATGTCCTCTGCGAGTGCTTTCTTGGAGGCTTCCTCGCTGTATGCAACGACTCGCAGAGCCGCTGAATCAAACATCCTCTGGCAAGACTGCTTCGGCAACGTAAACCATAAAGAATGGCATGTAGTTTGTGGATCTGTTTGGAGTTGTTCTCAGGCTCCATAAGACAGACAGTAACTCTTCGGCCCAATGTCCTGCTGCAGGATGCAATCTGTCGAGTAGTCTCTTCTTGAGGCCAACCAAAACTAGCCCGTTGGATATTTCGACTTACCCATTTGTTTGAGGGTGTGCAACCGAGGTAAACCTGAGAGTTATCCCCTTCTCTGCGCAGAAGGCCTTCGTCTATTTGGCTGTAACGTTGGTCCCATTATCCGTGATGATATTGTGAGGGACGCCGAATCAGTACACGATTGTTTCAAGGAATTGGACTGCACTTCGCGTGCTGTGATGTTACTGGGACTAGCAGATGAGTGTATCCTCCGGGTGTTGCATTCCTTAATGGTCCTACCATGTCGATCCCCCAATGAGAAAATGGCCAGGACAGGGGAATCATGTGGAGGTTTGTGGTCGGTGCGTGTGGTTTGGGCGAAAAGCGTTGACAAGCTTCACACCTGTCGATAATTTCTTGGGCGTCTTTGGCTGCTGTTAGCCAGCAAAATCCTGCTCAGAAAGCTTTGCCCAGTATGGCTCTCCAGCTGGCATGATGTCCGTAGTCGCCTTGGTGTATGTCCCGTAGTAGTTCCTTTCCATCCTCGGGTGCGATGCACCGTTGGAGGATTCCTGATATGTTCTGTTTGTAGAGTTAGCCGTTTATCACCCGGAAGGATTTGCTGCGCCGAACGATCTGCCTTGCTTCAGGGATATCCTCCGGGAGCTGCTTTCGGATCAAGTAGTCGAGTTACTTGGTCATCCAGAATGGCTCGACTAGAAAGATTTGCCTCGAGATGTTGTGAGCGAGTTCGATGATGGTGCATTGTCGATTGGCTTCTGTTTTTTTGCTGCTGGCACCTCCGTGTGCTTCTTTAGTTTGGCCGACCTTTTGATGAGCCGATCGAAGTAAATTCCTGGCGAAACTGGGGTGTTTGTTGACCTGATGTTCGCCAATCTGTCGGCTTCTTTGTTGCTTGATCGAGAAATGTGCTTCAGTTTGCACCCCTTGAAGCTTCCTTCGAGCAGGTTGTACATGTCGCTATAAGCGATCATGTTGTCTTCGACAGCGTCGCATTCCTTCATCGTTTGCTGCACGATAAGGTTGGAGTCTCCGTATATCATCAGTCGAGTGGCACCGTAGGCGATCGTCATTTTCATGTCGTGGAGGAGTGCTTCATACTCGGCGTCGTTATTAGAGGCTGGATCGTCCAGGGGGAAGTCGAGGCATAGAACGTAGTGCAGTTTGTCGCCTCTTGGTGATATGAGGATTACGCCGGCTCCTGCCCCTTCGTTTCTTTTCGACCCGTCGAAGTACATGATCCAGTTACTCGTGTATTCTGGGGATCCTGGAGTTTGCAGTTCTGTCCACTCGCTAAGGAACTCTACGACCACCTGGGATTTGAGGGTGTTGCGTCCTGTGTATATTATATCCAGGTGCCTAGCTCGATGCTCCACTTTGCGATTCTTCCGGATGCCATGGGATTGTTCATGATGGTACCGAGTGATGCGTCGTTTAGCACCGTGACGGTATGTTCCTGGAAGTAGTGTTTGAGCTTGCGGGCTGTAAGGACCACCCCATACGCGAGTTTCTGGTAGTGGGGATATCGTTGTTTGCACGGCGAAAGTACCTCGCTGATGTAGTACACTGGTCTCTGAGCTCCATATGATTTTTCGTCCATATTGATTAGTTTCGGCTAGGTAAAGGTAGAGGGGTTCCCTTTCCTGCGGTGTTGCCAGTATACTTTTGCTTTGCAGCACTCTTTTCATATAAATGAACACCTTTTTGCTTCTGGCGTCCACTCGAACTTATCCGTTTTCTTCAGCAGTTTGTAGAAGGGGAGCGCCTGCTCACCCAATCTTGCGATGAATCTGCTGAGGTCTACCATTTGCCCTGCCTGTTGTTGGACTCCGTGGATATTTGTCGGTTCTTTCATCGTCAAGATTGCTTGAATTTTCTCCGGGTTGACCTCAATTCCTCGGGCATAGACCAGATAGCCGAGGAGTGTGCTAGCGGGAACCCCGAAGACGCATTTTGTTGGGTTGAGCTTGATCCTGTACGCGTTGAGGGCATCGAATGTCTCCCTTATGTCCTCGAGGAGTGTTTCCTCCACTCGATTCTTGATGACGATATCGTCAACGTACACTTGTACGTTCTTGCCAATGAGCTTGGCGAGGCATTTTTGCATGCAGCGCTGATATGTTGCGCTTGCGTTTTTAAGCCCGAAAGACATTGTCATGTAGCAGTATACACCGTGTGGTGTGATGAATGATGTCTTTTCCTCGTCTTCCTGCTTCATCCTGATCGGGTTGTATCCTGAGTAGGCATCCAGGAAGGAGAGGCGTTGACAGCCTGCTGTGGAGTCGATAATCTGGTCGATCCGCGGGAGCGGGAAGTTATCCTTGGGGCAGTGTTTGTTCAGCGACGTGTAGTCGATGCACACGCGAAGGATGTCTGTGTGTTTCTTCGGGACCAGCACCGGGTTTGCTAACCAGGTGAAAATCTTGATCTCCCTGATTAACTTGGCGGCTAGGAGCATGTTCATATCTTCTCTGAGTGCTCTCTGTTTTGGCTCAGAGAAGCGTCGAGTGGTCTGTTTGACCGGGTTTGCATCTTTATACACTTCCAATGAGTGCTCGGCGAACTCCCTGGGTATTCATGGCATATCTGAAGGCTGCCAGGCAAAAATCTCCCAGTACTCACAGAGGAGTTCGATGAGCGCGCTTTTCTATGCGGGTGGTAGGGTGGTGGACACGATCGCCGTCTTTGCGGATTCTGTAGGGTGCACTTGATGCTTTCGAGTTTCGCTATTCGGGTTGAACTCGAGATCTGGGGCGTTCTTTTTGGTTAGTGGCATCACGGAGTTATCCGTGGTTTTTGCCAATTCCTCTAGCTCCTCTTGCGTCCCGAAAGATTTCACGATCTCATGGAGTTCATTGTCGCACTTGTCTGATTTCTGGAAGTGGCTGTTTACGTTGATTGTACTGTATTATCCTGGGAGTTTCAACTTGAGGTAGGCATAATGAGGTACTACCATGAATCTCGCGAATGTTGTTCGGCCGAGAATGGCGTGGTACTTGGATGGCCAGTCCACTACCTCAAAGTCGAGGAATTCCCTCCTGTAATTGCACGGGTCTCCGAGGAGCACTTTCAAGTTGATTGTTCCGAGTGGTCGGACCTCTTTACCCGGTACTAACCCGCAGAAGGATGTTTCTGATGCTGCGAGTCCCTCCAAGTTCTTGTTCATTTTACGGAGTGTATCCGCATATATGATGTTGATTCCGCTGCCGCCATTCATGAACACCCGGGCTAGGTCGTAGTTGCCTATTTACGCCTGGATGACGAGCGCCGCGTGCCCCGGTCGATGCACCCATGGCGGGTGGTCCTCTCGTGAGAAGGTTATCGGGTGCTTGGACATCTTCAGGTATTTAGGCTTGGACGGTGGTGCTTGCACTGCCATATTAACGTGGCGAGTGTTGGTATTCAGAACTCGCCAGGACGAGCAGACCTTCTGTATCATGCCTAGGAGCCTGTGGGGGTTTGGGTAGCCGTTTCCTCCTTGATTTGCCGCGGCTGGATTAGCTGGTGCAGGAAGGGCGGCTAGAGCCATTTTGTGGTGACCTGCAGGAGGAGGCAGGGGTGGTGGTTGGTGTACTCCCGGCAGTTGCGGGTATCCCTGGTTGATGGCTTCCCTGTGCTTTTTTCCGTACACCTCGTGGATGTCTTGGAAATTTCGTGTAGCATTCCCACATTTAAGAAATGTAAGAACATATGTGTTAGTGTGCTAGTCCCTGGATCAATTGCTAGCACCACAGTACAAAATGAAATATCATGAATCAAAATCTTTTACATCGCATGATCCAGTCTTTACAAAATAATATTGCAACTTTCATAGTCTTAGAAGACTAGCACACAACAAAGAAATACAGCGGAAAACATATTACAACATTGAGCCCATCTTCTTCATGTGCCACGGGCAAAACATGTTGGCGATAGTCTCGAGATCCTAAACGAAGTCCTCACTCGTCTTCAAAATCATCTGCAGCATGGAATATGCAGCCACAAGGGAGTCAATACAATTTAATGTATTGGAAAGTAACACTATGGTGGATATAAATGGCAAGACTTATACTACATGCTTATTTGGCTGAGTGGAGTTTGGGCTAAGTTTGCATAAAGCCAGTTTTCTCCTATCACTTTTGTAAATCAAACTTTTCTTTTCAAAGGGTGGAGACATTGGATTAAGATCCAAGCACCACAATATTGTTCACTTGGTCAAAAATTTACTTACTGGAATTGGTGATGAGATTATTCTGTCATTCCTTGTCCAGTTGCTCATAGTTGTCCATAACCGGGGACACGGCTAAGATCTTAGTTTGTCGACTCTGCAGAGTTTGTGCACTTTCACCTTCAGACTCAAATCAGCCCAAACATCCTATACACTCTAAGTGCATTAAGGAATGGAGAAGATTGAGACAAGATCTTTCAGAAGAAATTCCACCACCGTTGGCTTACCCATTCCACCTATAATTATGCTACATCTGCTTGTAAGCCTGGTGAGTTCATTCAACTTAGTTGATCAAGACAGAGCCCAGATGACTAAAGGCTGCACGGGAAGCTACTAAACTTAGAAGGACATAGTAATATCTTTATTCCTGGGTGGCCATCCGCAAGTGACAACCTCAAGTGGATTAACCCTTAGAAAAGGGCCTTGAGGCAACAATCAACATAAACCAGTCTTACCACTTCCACCCAGGTGGTTCATTTATTAGTTATACTTAGAATTTGCCTCAACATCTAGTAAAACCATTAGTAATATTTCATAGCATATACTAAGTTCTAAGGCTATCAAAATAACAAGGGTAAAAAAGATGGCTACACACTACTAGGATAATAGCATAGCATAATATAACTTAGTAAAATTTCCTATCATGCATACTACTCAAAAATTAACTAATGCATATAGAAAATAATAGGTTGTTGAAGTTGGTGAAGAAATAACAGTCTCTTCACAAAAAGATCGTTGCTCTCCGTACAATCTATTCACTGAAAACACAATAACAAAATAAACAAGCATACTAGCAATCAAACATACTTAAAGAAACATACAAAGCAACAATCATGGCAAAAGGGGTTTAACCAAGTTGCCTAGTACAAGGTCAAGGATTGAGTTCAGTACTTGTTAAGGAAATTCCAAGGGTTTACTTGGGATGGACTAGGTTGAGTTTTATGTGATCTAACTTTTACTAAAATCATACTCGTCGAGGAAGTTCCAAGAGTTCACTAAGGGTAATCTACTATTTCAACTAAAGTAACACATAACAATGTGTAACACTTAGTTCTTTTCATCAAAACATTTGAGTGATCTAAGTTAGTCCTTCCATTTTGGTTTAGGGTAGGTCTAGGTTTAACTAACTTCGTATCAATGCAGATAACAAGATAAAGTATTGGGATTTTCCATATGGGACAAGGTTTGGACAAAAACAACATGTTATTCTTCAACTTGTGTGGATGGCTCCAAGTCTTCACGTGCTTGTCTTCTTGAATTTCATCTTCATGCTTCTATTGTAGTCTTGTTCCTTCGATGGATTCTTCTCTTAGTCTTGATAGATTCTTCATGGCTTATCACTAGTTGGTCCAAGGTAGTATGGGCAGAAACTACCGCTTAGTCAGATAGAAAGAAAATAGGAAGAAAGATAGAAAGAGAGATGTTTTCTTCTGAATTTCTTCACACTTGTACTTCCTTGAGTTACTTCTAGTTGTGGAGTCCAAGTCCTTTCTTCAAAACTTCTTCATTGATCTTTTTTGTAGCTCTACATGTTGCCACCAAGTTGAAGATGGAGTTCCTTCTTCTGGTTCAGTCTTGTCTTCCATTTTGCTAACTTGATGGATTCATGAAGCAAGAATAGGGGAATGGAGAAGTAGATAGAAAACTATGTTACTAGTGTTTGAGGTTCACTACTTGGTATTTTATATGGGTTACATACTAGGGACTTGGTCTTGGCTCCAAAGTAGCTATAACAATAAGATAAAGAGGATGGAAACAAACTCTAAGACATAAACTACTAGGTGGACTACTATGATAGGGGTTTTGCTAAAATTTACATGGTCATGGTCCAAGGGTGTCCAAAATGGTTGTGCAAGGTTGTTTCTGGTTCAAGGTTACCAAAAGGACCAATTTGCAAAATGAACTATATTAAAATTATTTATAGAATTAAATCTATGTCAAAAATACTCAAATATAACACTTAATTCTAAATTCCAATTTAACTTGTTCAAAAATTATTTTGGCAAAGAGGATATGAAAGTACACATCCTAAGGTTTCCAATTATACTTTATTTGCAATTTTTGATTTTGTAGAATTTGAATTATGCCAAAATTCATCAAACAAGCATATTTAAATTTGAACCAATTTAAGTTTGTCAAATTTGAATTTGAATAGTGCTAAAAGATTCTACACATTATGGGTATTTCAAAAAGTCCATGTTTATCAAATTTGGCCAAGTGGTTAAAAAATTATGATGGTTCAAAGTTCTAGGGGCTAATATGCAAAAATACAATTTTGTTTTATTCGGAAAATAAATTCAGAGACAAGCTGGGCCGAAAATGGTTATTTTCCGCGGAGGGCGATGGATAGGGACTGGGCTTGGGCCGGTTACGCACTGCGTCGAGCGGTGAATAACAATTTAACACGCATGCTGACGCGGCGAGTTGTGATTGGACGATACCGTTTCATTTAGGTGATCTATTCCAACACGTTAGATCGAAATCCAACGGACGAGGATGGAGAGGAACTTACCTCGCCGACGGGATGGCCGGAAACGAGCTCGACGGCGGCGCTGTGTCTCCGTCGTTGATGGCGGCGGCCCTCCGGTGTCTTCCTGGGCAAGGGGAGTGGACCACCAGGGGCAGGTCGACGCGGCGAACTCGGTGGTGTCCTCGGTGACGACGGGAGAGGCCTCCCGAGGTGGCGCGGCGTGGTCCCGAGATGGAGGGACACTGTGGTGACCCAGCAGACCGCTGCATGTGTAGTGCGCAAGTTGATGACATAATACTGACAGAAGGACTTATCCGTGAATATTACATCCCTCAGAGTAGTACAACAGGTCGAGGCAAAACTATAGGATACAAACTTCATTACAAAATCTCGAGATTCTCTTTGAAGAATCAAAGAATATCTCTTACAAATGAAATACTAGAAGAAGCAATTCGAAGATCCAAGCTGGGGAAAACCCTAGCTCAGAGCTAAATCTACTACGGCTGATGTCAGCCCTAATCTATGGCTTGTAACAGCTAATCCAAGAATGGACTCCACCTACACCTTGTTAGCTTCTCCTCCACCAGCGTTGTTGTTGACGATGCTTTACTGGCTAAGTAGTGTAAGACTCCACCTAGCTTCCTTAGACGACAATGGCTTCTCGATGACGACTTCAATAGGGCTTCAACTCTAAGAAGGGGTCAAACGGGATCGAATGAGTAACGAGCGTTACTCAGCAAGTTCATGATATATAGTGGGTAGTTTTATGCACTAACTACAGCTTTAGACTCGAAAGAGTCATAAGCTAATGCAAGGTTTTGTAAAACTTTCTTCAAGAGGTTGCTTTTACTTCTGAAAACTATGCCCGCCTGACCATCACAGGAGCTAGAACTTCATGGAGTTGCCTTTCCTGTAGCGTTCGCAGTTCCTTTCCGGAACAGGGGGTAACATGCCACATCCTTTTACACTCTACAGAGGTGCGTTACTTTACCCATGGACGACCAAGACCATGTTGCACAACCAGGCTCGAGATCCTGTCCACTCCCACTCAGGTGTGGGGCCCGGTTGTTGGTCCATGCCAAACTGTGCTTCTCCGCACAACGCATGCCCACCCATTTCCGCCAGCAGGTTGAACGCCTGATTCCACCCCTCACGATGGAGATCTACGCGCCCCTGGCAGACACTCATAGACCCCAGAGTCCGTGGGACGTAAGGGCTCCCACCCATGTGCATGTAGTCCCGCAGAACCTACAGCGCACGTCTCTGGCAGCCCGTTGACATGCGAACGAGAAAAGTATCACAGCTGACTTACTCCCCCCATAGAAGACCCATGGTTAACGCGGTATTTACGGCGCACCGAGTTCTGACGGCATTTGTGATTAATTCCTAGGTAATACGTTCCCGTGCAGATGGAACCTTCCTTTGACCTATTCATCTTACCATGGTTCCATCCGCCCACCAAACAGAACACTACCACTCGGGTAGTCATTCAATTAGTCATATTATTATAAAAATAGGATCATGCATTCTTTTGAGAGTAGGTGATAAGACGATAGGGTTTTTGCAATTAGTTTGTTATGAAGTACTGCAAAGGATATGAGCAAGTGATGAACTTGCCTGAGATTGAAATAACCATAATAATCAATGTCTTCGGGGTTCGAGGGTCGCGTAGACAATTCCGACATCTGGAAGATTGCAAAGTAGTCCTAGTAAGGACTACAGAAAACAATGGCAAGATGATACATGCATAGTAATGAGATGCATCGTGAAATACCCTGGAAAACACCCCAGCTTTCAAGTGTAAGCCACGTTTGATACGATATCTTGATCACACAGGTTTTAGGTGAAATGTTTCGTCACTTGTGGTGATGTGGTTATTAGTTCTTTTAAACTTACATGTGTTTCACTTTTGCTTGGAAAACAATTGTTATCATGTTTGGATAGAGGTGTTTATTACTTGGTTAGGCAATAAGACATTAGTCCATGAAAAACAACTATTGACAAAGTAATAAACACATTTTATTTTATTTTCACAGGTGTAGAGCTAATGACAAAGTGTTTATTTGAAAACGATGAACTAATGCCACTACTCTATCATCACAAAACTTCGCTAATGACTTGTGATGATAGGTTTAGTAGGTGTGAAAACATGAGGGTTTTTATTAATAAGGAAATAATGTTATGGCAGTTATTTCTCATTGTAATGGAATATTACAGAATTCAATTATACCTTTTGGAAACAAGTTAATAAGTTGAACAAAATGTTTTATGTTTGTCATATTTGAATTGGAAATGCTTTCCTATTTAATTTGATATATCATTCAATGTTTTCTGAAAATATTTGAATAAATTATTATTTTATTAATTTTTAAATGAATTAAATGATTAGGCAAAACATTGCACACATAAAAACTTGGTCAAATGACCTTGTAAACATCATAGATGATTTTCTTTTGTCATTTGGAGCATTTTGGTATATAACTTGTATTTTTCTGATTTTATGAAGTATTTATTATTTTTCTTGATTTTAAGTGATTTATTTTAATTAAGAAAAATGTTTAATTTTAAATTTTATCAAACATTTTTAAAATTTGATGAATAGATAGATTTTATTTTTCTGAACATATACATATTTTATTTACATTTTTCTGATAAGTATTTTCAAAGTTATTGAATTAATAAGTTTAAATCATTTTCTGTTATTTTTGAATTGACAGGTGGAGCCCACCTGTCATATTCGATTTATTAAAACAAAAGAAAAAGAAAAATCTCTCCTGACGTCAGCATGACGCCAGGGTGACATCACCAGAGGAGAGGATTCCTCCAATTCGGATGAAATCCGTGGATTCCGTTCGAATTGATGGATTCCTTCGCAACCATTCGGTAGAGGGGCTCACAGGGAGCCAATAGATGGCGGCGCCGCTGCCTGGTGGTCACCGGAGTGACCACGGCGAGCCATGGCGCGGCGGTAGACGTCGGTGCTAGGTGTCCGTGATGAATTTGAACGTAATAAAACGATACGAAGGCACCGGGAGAATCCTTAGCTCACCCTGAGCACGATGCATTTGTCGGGGAGGCGATACGATCTTGGGAATGCCGGCAATGTCGCGGCGGTTTCCTCCGGCCGGAGCAAAGGGAACAATGAAATCCGCGGCCCTCCGGCCATCCCTGCCCACGTGCGTGCTCGAGGAGGTGGAGGAGGATCTCGCGCACCCCGTGGTGGTCTCGGTTGCTTCCGGGGCTGCCGGAATCGACGGCGCACGACGGCGACCGTGGGTGACTAGGGTTAGGGTTCGGGTTTGGTACAGAGAGAGAGAGAGAGCAGGCAAGGCGAGAGAGAGAGTGAGCGAGCTGGAGGACTTCCCCTCCCTCTTATCCGCGCGGAGAGCGGAAAGCAGGAGGTGGCCTCGACGGCGTCGGAGGCGGTGGCACGCCTCTGGCCTTCTGGCCAGAGGTTGAAGAAGAAAGAAAATAATTCCACTTTTCAATAACCCCTGTAGTTTCTATAATTTGCAATCAAGTCCTTTTATTACTAAAACTGAGAAGAAACCTATGTTTTCAGGACCTTTTTCTGAAGATAAAAATTATTAAAAATTATATTTGGAAAGCTTATCAAATTTGCAATCTCACCATGTTTTGTTTTGGTGAATTGGAAGAATATTTGTATTTTTTATTTAGGGTGCTAGATTAAGTGATTTTTGTTGTTTTCCCTCTATTTAATTTATTAAATGTCTTAAAATTTATTTTAGGCATGAATATCATAATCACACCACACACATATGGTTCACCAAGTGGTGTGTTCTCATTTGACCATCTTAGATACAAATTATTTTAGAAAATGATTCGGTAACATTACTTGGTATGGTTTCTGTGTATGGAAATGAAATTCAATAATAGAGAATTGTATCCCATGACATACTAAATTATTTTTATTAGGTAATGAACTTGTTTTCTCTTATGAGGCTTTTTTATTTCCTAATTGAAACTCCTAGCAAGTTTGGTTGACATTTTACTGAGGTTTATGTATTCTATGTTTGCTGTTTTCAGTACTTGATCAAATGGAAAACATGTGTGGTTTTATCTGATTTACTTGTTTTCCACATCGGTTTCAATTGTGGATAATATCTTGTTTTAAAACATGTAATCATTTACATGGTTATATATGGATGAGTTTTTGTTATCATATGTAAGTCTTACATGTGAAAAGGATTTGGAAAACAAGGTTTTAAGCTTGTTTTCATCTACCTCCACATATCAAGACATGTGGATATAATGGCTTGTTATTATCCCATACTTGATGGTTATTTCCATTAAAGATATTATTGTGAGTGCCTTATCTATGATGAGCCTGACAGAGGTTATTGATTCTCTATTATATCCTCATGATTCACTGGATAAATTCTTATGCTCCTTACTGAGGCAGTGTTGCTTCATGCTCTTCTATTGCTTGATGTTCTTCTCTCCAGTTCCTACTAGTCTTCTGGTACTGCCTTTGTCCATTGCAGGTAGGTTCCTCTCTTGGTTTCCAACCTCAACTGTCTCACCATTGTGGTGAAAACAGCCAGAAACTCCAAGTAAAGATTTTTCTTAGATGATTATAGAAGAATGTAGAGTTATTTATGACATCAAGTTGCTATATGCATATAAGTATAATTTGTTAACAAGTGGATCAGACTTGCCTCCAAATTACTAATCATATACAATAGGCTGAGATGTTCTAGGTTATTCAACCTTCTGTTTGTTTGTGTATGACACTCAACTGTTTGAGTATACAAAAGTGATATGTTAACAAGGTAGCTAGTCTTGTTATCAAACTACTTCTATATAACACTAACATTGGAGTATCACACTCTTTCAAGAGAGTTAATAAGATCATATCAAGATATAAGAGTTTCCAATCACTCTTGTAATAGATTGGAATGGCACTTCTAGAACAATCTGAAGAATCCTTCTGTAGATCTTCTTGTGATAGTTCCTCCTTTCTTATGGATTGGTTCTCTTGAAGAATGTCTTAGAGAGAAGCAGAGAATAACAAAATAAAATGATCTAGACAAAATAATAAGATCTAGATTAAGAGTTAGCTCATGCTTTTATTATCCTTCTATATACTTTTTATTTTATTTCCCAAAAGATAGATACTTGTTTCATACATGATTGGTTTTACTTAGCTATCAATCCAAATCCTCTAATAGAGGTTATAACTTGTTGTTACTCTATACTCTTATCCAGAGGTACTTGACCTGTTTGAATATTGATGTGGGTGAAAATATAGAGTGTTTGTGGAATGATGTCTTAAGATAGTAAATTGATCAAGTGGTTCCTTGATGTGTTGAGATCTCATATGATCACTTGTTGAGATGATTAAAACAATGAGCATGTGAAAGTGATTGATCTTAACGACTTTGGTCATGGTTGTTAATTGGTTACTCAGGGTGCCATGTTGTGATTTTATATTCTTGATTTGTATTCATGATGCAGACATAGAGGTTTGGAAAGATCATATGTAATGTTCAAGGTTTAACAGTAGCTTAATAAGATTTATTTCTTCTTTTAAGTACTTCTTTTATGGTTGATGAGATATGTACATATTCGATAAATATGTTAATATAATTATTATATCACTTCCCACTTGTTTTCCTTTTGCTTTGCATCAAGCATCATATGCATTGCATTGTTTTCACACCAACTTGAAAATTCAAACCAACTTAAACTTTTTCAAACAATGCACATTTGTTTTTCAAATCAAATTGAAGTGGAAAAATAATTTTGGCTTGGTTAATAAAAACCCTATTTTATTAAACCCTATTTTTGACTTTCAAATTCAAATTCAAACAACAAGCAAATATTTGAAATTTTGAAAACTAACACTTGTGCAACTGGGCATTTTAGTTGCCAGGTGCAAAGAAATTAAAATCATATTTTTTTTCTGAGTATTAAAACTCCCCAATTCCATTTCTTTTCTCTCCCTATTCTTTTACAAAAAAAAAAGAGAGAAAGGAAAGCAAACACACAGTAGGGGGAGGCAGCCAGGCCCAAACCCCAGCCCATCTCGCACCACTGAAGCCCACCCCAGCCTTCCCCTACCTATGTCCGTACAGAGAACAGGTGGAAAGCGAGCCCCCCCCTCCATGTGCACCTGCTCCCTCTCCCTCCCCCCTTATCTACCCTCCTTCCCCCCTCCAACCCTAACCCTAGCGCCATTCTTCTCCCTCTCCTTCCATCCGCCGCCACCCTCTCTCTTCTTCCTCCCTCCCTCCTCTGTTTATTTCCGTTAACTGAAAGTTCTGAACTTTGAAGGTGCCTCCATGGCCGGAAGGGGGAGGAGGTGTAGTCGGTGTTGCGGTCGTCGCCGCGCCGTGCCGTGCCCGGGAATGGAACCCCCGGGGCAAGGCCTCCCTCCTCGCTTCCTCGGCGAGCCCCGGGAGGCCGCCGTTCGCCGCCGCCAAGCCGCCGTCGCCGACCATCTTCTCCCTGTTGCTGCGCATCACCCTCCTGTCGCCGGCGAGCCCTCGGTGAGCGCATCTCCCCCTCGCCCTATCCTCTCTCCCCTCTCTCCTCTCCCCTCTCTCCACCCCCTGCCCTCGGCGCCCAGCGCCGCCAGCCGCAGCGATCGCCGCTCGCCGTTCGTCGCCGTCGTTAACTGTCCCGATCGGGTGCAGTTACCTGTTGTTGATTCAGTTTCGTCAGTCCTCCATCCGCACCCCTTACCTCAAACCCACGCGCGCTCTGTATACATCACAACCCAGCAGCAGCCCCACTAGTAGCACTCCCTTGCGCGCGCCCAGCAGGTCCAGGGCTCGATTCCCCTTAGGCGCAAAAGCCACCCCCTTTTCTCAGCCTTTTTCTTTTTTCTCTCGAATTCCAGAAAACAGATCTGATGCATTAATTGTAAAATCAATAACAAATTGAATTTTGATCCAATTTCAACGATTCAAGTTTCTGTGGATTCATAATTTTGTGCTCTTCCTGTTAATGTCAAAGTTGCAACATGTTTCTGTAATAAACTTTTGCACTAAATAATTAAATACAGAAAATGCAATTAAAAGTTGAAACTTTGGAATTTCATAACTTGAGTTCTGTTCATCCAATTTAAGCAAATTTGGGCTCTAAAATTATTTCTTAACAAACTCTACTCAGTGGTATTTTATTTGGTCACAATTGAATTAAATTTGAACATGTTTCCCTCTGTTTACTAAAAAGGGCAGAATAAAAATGGTTATGAAAATTGCATAATAAATTCAATAATAACCCAAAAATTATGTTTAATAGCTCAAATTGTTCATTGAAACATTTTATACATGTTTTCAACCTTTTCAATACAATTTGTTTACTGTTTTCCTAATTAAAAGTGGTGCAATAATTCAATGCTTTATTTAAACCTCTTAAATTGCAAAATTCATAACTTGGGCAATTCAAATCCAATTCCAACATGTAAAATATGTTTTCAATGCAAAATTGAACAAGCTTTCCAAATATCAACTTTGTTTTCTGTTTTGAACAATTTAAATTGCTGAAAACAACTGTTTCTTAATTAATGCATTTAAAATTGTCAAATTAATAACTTGCTCATCTAAAATCCAAATTCAACAAATGAAATATGTATTCCATCTAAAATTTGTGTTCTATCCAAATATGAATTTTGTTATCTATTTTGAACATTTAAAATTGGTGAAAACAACAAATGCTTGTGTAACTCATGTAAGAAGCCAATTTTCATAACTTAATAAATAAAATTCCAAACTTGGTAAACTTCATATCAAATTGAATCTATTGTTGTTTTCTCTTTGTTTTCCTCGTCCATGCATCATTCTAATCAACTTTCACATGATGCTTATTTGTAGATCATCTAATTCAACATTAATTCATGGGCTTTTCCATATGCAATCCAAATTGCATATGGGCCCATTTAAATATGTTTACCATGTCAACTAGTTTATCTTTGATGCATCCTTAAACTTGTCATGCATCCATATCTTGATCATGCTGGATCTTTTGCCGTAGAAGTAATTGTTGCATCCGGTGTTTGTTCTAGTTCGTTGCTTCTTCACGGATAGGACGTTGAGATGATGTGAGCAACGACAAGTTCTGCGGATGTACCTCTACTTGCTGGATTCCAGGAAAGTATACTCACTTGCTGCCAAAAGGCTGCCTTTCATCACTTGTTACCGATTCTTTCCGTTGTTCTTATGCTAGCCTTATGATTCGATGCTTGTGTCTCGATCCTATCATATGTTTACCCTGCAGCCATGATATAGCCTTCCTTCCACTTCCTATTAACTGTTGTTTGTTTACTTTGTTGGCCCTCGTGTCGTAGTTGCATGCTTAGATTTGTTTGTGCTTGAGTCTTGTTGTCCGTCTTATCACCTGTTTAGTTTGATAGTTGGGTTTCAATTCAATCAACAACATGTTAATGTTTTGGGTAATAATAATTTGATGATAAGGCACCGGCAGGAGGCCCGGCGTGGTTTTGAGGCCTGCTAGTGTCGACCCTAATTAGGAAAAGGGTCTTGTCCATTGATCCATGATGAGCGCACTAACCGCTTGTGGGAAGCGAGTATGGGCGCCCCCCTCAATTCTGATTCGATTCGCATCTCGTCCAAATCGCCTCATTTAGTTCGGGTTTTCCATTTGCCGCATGCATATGCAGGTGCGTACCCTTGGCGCCAGGGTGGAACTTTTGTAGTCGGCATTTAGGGAGACACGTTCTTAGAGTGCTATGAGGGTCCCCTTTTCTTCGTGGGGCTTGATTAGCCGTGCGCTCAACTGCACGGGGTTCTTTGGGCTTGATGCGAAGAAGAGTTGGGTTGTGTTGAGTACCCCGCTTGGTGGGTTGATCCCCCGTCTGGCGGGTTATTCTTACGTGTACGGCCAAATTGGTGCATCCCTGCAGGGTTAAATCTTCTCGAGAAGCCGTGTTGTCCGCGGTTATGGATGACTTGGTGAAAGTGCTGGCTAACAAGTACTCAGACAACTTACACCTAATGATGATAACTTGACTAGTAATATAGATTACCTCCACCATAAGATTGAATGTCACTTTAATCAACCGTGTGAGTTTTCCTTGGGTTGCTTCCTTAGTAGGGGGTAACATTGGATGGGTATTGTTTGGTGAGTAGTTGTAGTTGGTTCTCATGCGCTATCTTATCCCTTTCTTTTAGCCGGATGTTGTAGCGCGTCTCTGTAGTTAATTAGCGCAGCCCGCTGCCGCTTCTTTGCAATAATCCCTTCCTTTCCGTTGTACCCAAAGTATTTGTATCTTGTGATGATTGGTTACGCTGGTATCTTGTGAGTATGGTTTATCTACTTGCCAGTACTTAACCGTACTGACCCACGAATCCATTTCGTGGCTGCATATTCCACATTGCAGTCAACAGGTTTGAAGTCTGACGACGTTAGCTTGGGAATCCCTCCGGCTTGGCCTGGGCAGGGATTGGACGCCATCGGTTATCTTCAGGACTCTTAGTCCAATTTGTATCTTGTCCGTAGTCGGACGCTATGTTGTTTTCTTCCGCTGCTATTTGGATCTTTGTATTGTATCAGTTGTATCCTTGAATCTTTTGAGTCGTCTTGTATATATCTTTTCTGTTGTTG
Source organism: Alopecurus myosuroides (assembly GCA_028641055.1). NCBI lineage: Eukaryota > Viridiplantae > Streptophyta > Magnoliopsida > Poales > Poaceae > Alopecurus > Alopecurus myosuroides. The sequence continues at coordinate 216,001,585 of CM054059.1, read as the reverse complement.
TTGCGGAATATTCGTGAACTGTTGTAATGTTATCACAAGTGGCAACCTGGAATCGATTATTATGTGGATTTTTGCGGAAATGCTGAAATCTGCATAGTGCCCGATCTCGGGGCGTCACAAATGGTATTAGAGCCTGGTTTCCGATTCCCGATGTTGTTTCGATACGAATGGTTTTCGAAGCAACGGGTCCGCAAAGTCTGTAGGATAACCTCGCTAACGGTCGTTGTTTCTAGAGTGTCAAAAAACTATTTCTGCAAAACCTGTTTTGGAAACATCTCAATAGGATTCTTGTTTTCTCCTTATCTCTATTCTATTTCCCCTCACATCTTATTTGTTTTGGAGTCTCCCCCCTTGTCTATCTTTCAAAGTGTTAGGATCCTACGTGGGTGGACGTTTTCTGAGCCTTTAACCTAATAGGTTCGATCATCGGAAGATTCCTGGTGGAAGAACATCGTCGTCGCTCCGAGCAAGAATCTCTTGTTAGTGGTGTCGAGAAGCCCTTGTTAGTGGTGTCGAGGAGATCAACTGGAAGCCTGGAGAATCGATAGTCGAACTTCTTCTCCCTCCCGGGTTAGGGGGTGGATTGCGAGGGCGCAATCCCTTGTTAGTGGTGTCGTCTGTAACACCAGGGGGGTTTTCCCCAATTTAGAAAATGATTGTTTTCCTTTTGCTTTGCATCAAGCATCATATGCATTGCATTGTTTTCGCACCAACTTGAAAATTCAAACCAACTTAAACTTTTTCAAACAATGCACATTTGTTTTTCAAATCAAATTGAAGTGGAAAAATAATTTTGGCTTGGTTAATAAAAACCCTATTTTATTAAACCCTATTTTTGACTTTCAAATTCAAATTCAAACAACAAGCAAATATTTGAAATTTTGAAAACTAACACTTGTGCAACTGGGCATTTTAGTTGCCAGGTGCAAAGAAATTAAAATCATATTTTTTTTCTGAGTATTAAAACTCCCCAATTCCATTTCTTTTCTCTCCCTATTCTTTTACAAAAAAAAAGAGAAAGGAAAGCAAACACACAGCAGGGGGAGGCAGCCAGGCCCAAACCCCAGCCCATCTCGCACCACTGAAGCCCACCCCAGCCTTCCCCTACCTCTATCCGTTACAGAGAACAGGTGGAAAGTGAGCTCCCCCCATGTGCACCTGCTCCCTCTCCCTCCCCCCTTATCTACCCTCCTTCCCCCCTCCAACCCTAACCCTAGCGCCATTCTTCTCCCTCTCCTTCCATCCGCCGCCACCCCCTCTCTTCTTCCTCCCTCCCTCCTCTGTTTATTTCCGTTAACTGAAAGTTCTGAACTTTGAAGGTGCCTCTATGGCCGGAAGGGGGAGGAGGTGTAGTCGGTGTTGCGGTCGTCGCCGCGCCGTGCCGTGCCCGGGAATGGAACCCCCGGGGCAAGGCCTCCCTCCTCGCTTCCTCGGCGAGCCCCGGGAGGCCGCCGTTCACCGCCGCCAAGCCGCCGTCGCCGACCATCTTCTCCCTGTTGCTGCGCATCACCCTCCTGTCGCCGGCGAGCCCTCGGTGAGCGCATCTCCCCCTCGCCCTATCCTCTCTCCCCTCTCTCCTCTCCCCTCTCTCCACCCCCTGCCCTCTGCGCCCAGCGCCGCCAGCCGCAGCGATCACCGCTCGCCGTTCGTCGCCGTCGTTAACTGTCCTGATCGGGTGCAGTTACCTGTTGTTGATTCAGTTTCGTCAGTCCTCCATCCGCACCCCTTACCTCAAACCCACGCGCGCTCTGTATACATCACAACCCAGCAGCAGCCCCACTGGTAGCACTCCCTTGCGCGCGCCCAGCAGGTCCAGGGCTCGATTCCCCTTAGGCGCAAAAGCCACCCCCTTTTCTCAGCCTTTTTCTTTTTTCTCTGGAATTCCAGAAAACAGATCTGATGCATTAATTGTAAAATCAATAACAAATTGAATTTTGATCCAATTTCAACGATTCAAGTTTCTGTGGATTCATAATTTTGTGCTCTTCCTGTTAATGTCAAAGTTGCAACATGTTTCTGTAATAATTTTTTGCACTAAATAATTAAATACAGAAAATGCAATTAAAAGTTGAAACTTTGGAATTTCATAACTTGAGTTCTGTTCATCCAATTTAAGCAAACTTGGGCTCTAAAAATTTGTATTAACAAACTCTACACAGTGGTATTTTATTTGGTCACAATTGAATTAAATTTGAACATGTTTCCCTCTGTTTACTAAAAAGGGCAGAATAAAAATGGTTATGAAAATTGCATAATAAATTCAATAATAACCCAAAAATTATGTTTAATAGCTCAAATTGTTCATTGAAAAATTTTATACATGTTTTCAACCTTTTCAATACAATTTGTTTACAGTTTTCCTAATTAAAAGTGGTGCAATAATTCAATGCTTTATTTAAACCTCTTAAATTGCAAAATTCATAACTTGGGCAATTCTAATCCAATTCCAACATATAAAATATGTTTTCCATGCAAAATTGAACAAGCTTTCCAAATATCAACTTTGTTTTCTGTTTTGAACAATTTAAATTGCTGAAAACAACTGTTTCTTAATTAATGCATTTAAAATTGTCAAATTAATAACTTGCTCATCTAAAATCCAAATTCAACAAATGAAATATGTATTCCATCTAAAATTTTGTGTTCTATCCAAATATGAATTTTGTTATCTATTTTGAACATTTAAAATTGGTGAAAACAACAAATGCTTGTGTAACTCATGTAAGAAGCCAATTTTCATAACTTAATAAATAAAATTCCAAACTTGGTAAACTTCATATCAAATTGAATCTATTGTTGTTTTCTCTTTGTTTTCCTCATCCATGCATCATTCTAATCAACTTTCACATGATGCTTATTTGTAGATCATTTAATTCAACATTAATTCATGGGCTTTTCCATATGCAGTCCAAATTGCATATGGGCCCATTTAAATATGTTTACCATGTCAACTAGTTTATCTTTGATGCATCCTTAAACTTGTCATGCATCCATATCTTGATCATGCTGGATCTTTTGCCGTAGAAGTAATTGTTGCATCCAGTGTTTGTTCTACTTCGTTGCTTCTTCACGGATAGGACGTTGAGATGATGTGAGCAACGACAAGTTCTGCGGATGTACCTCTACTTGCTGGATTCCAGGAAAGTATACTCACTTGCTGCCAAAAGGCTGCCTTTCATCACTTGTTACCGATTCTTTCCGTTGTTCTTATGCTAGCCTTATGATTCGATGATTGTGTCTCGATCCTATCATATGTTTACCCTGCAGCCATGATATAGCCTTCCTTCCACTTCCTATTAAATGTTGTTTGTTTACTTTGTTGGCCCTCGTGTCGTAGTTGCATGCTTAGATTTGTTTGTGCTCGAGTCTTGTTGTCCGTCTTATCACCTGTTTAGTTTGATAGTTGGGTTTCAATTCAATCAACAACATGTTAATGTTTTGGGTAATAATAATTTGATGATAAGGCACCGGCAGGAGGCCCGACGTGGTTTTGAGGCCTGCTAGTGTCGACCCTAATTAGGAAAAGGGTCTTGTCCATTGATCCATGATGAGCGCACTAACCGCATGTGGGAAGCGAGTATGGGCGCCCCCCTCAATTCTGATTCGATTCGCATCTCGTCCAAATCGCCTCATTTAGTTCGGGTTTTCCATTTTCCGCATGCATATGCAGGTGCGAACCCTTGGCGCCAGGGTGGAACTTTTGTAGTCGGCATTTAGGGAGACACGTTCTTAGAGTGCTATGAGGGTCCCCTTTTCTTCGTGGGGCTTGATTAGCCGTGCGCTCAACTGCACGGGGTTCTTTGGGCTTGATGCGAAGAAGAGTTGGGTTGTGTTGAGTACCCCGCTTGGTGGGTTGATCCCCCGTCTGGCGGGTTATTCTTACGTGTACGGCCAAATTGGTGCATCCCTGCAGGGTTAAATCTTCTCGAGAAGCCGTGTTGTCCGCGGTTATGGATGACTTGGTGAAAGTGCTAGCTAACAAGTACTCAGACAACTTACACCTAACGATGATAACTTGACTAGTAATATAGATTACCTCCACCATAAGATTGAATGTCACTTTAATCAACCGTGTGAGTTTTCCTTGGGTTGCTTCCTTAGTAGGGGGTAACATTGGATGGGTATTGTTTGGTGAGTAGTTGTAGTTGGTTCTCATGCGCTATCTTATCCCTTTCTTTTAGCCGTATGTTGTAGCGCGTCTCTGTAGTTAATTAGCGCAGCCCGCTGCCGCTTCTTTGCAATAATCCCTTCCTTTCCGTTGTACCCAAATTATTTGTATCTTGTGATGATTGGTTACGCTGGTATCTTGTGAGTATGGTTTATCCACTTGCCAGTACTTAACCGTACTGACCCACGAATCCATTTCGTGGCTGCATATTCCACATTGCAGTCAACAGGTTTGAAGTCTGACGACGTTAGCTTGGGAATCCCTCCGGCTTGGCCTGGGCAGGGATTGGACGCCATCGGTTATCTTCAGGACTCTTAGTCCAATTTGTATCTTGTCCGTAGTCGGACGCTATGTTGTTTTCTTCCGCTGCTATTTGGATCTTTGTATTGTATCAGTTGTATCCTTGACTCGTTTGAGTCGTCTTGTATATATCTTTTCTGTTGTTGTTGCGGAATATTCGTGAACTGTTGTAATGTTATCACAAGTGGCAACCTGGAATCGATTATTATGTGCATTTTGGCGGAAATGCTGAAATCTGCATAGTGCCCGATCTCGGGGCGTCACAATGGCCGATTCATCAGCTGGACGTCAAGAATGCCTTTCTCCATGGCAATCTTGACGAGGAGGTCTACTGCGAGCAACCGCCGGGCTTCACCGACTCGGCACGTCCGCAACACGTTTGCCGTCTACACAAGTCGTTGTACGGGCTCAAGCAGGCTCCGCGAGCGTGGTATCAACGCTTCGCTCACCACGCTCATCGTCTCGGCTTCGTCGCCTCTCAGTCCGACGTGTCCCTGTTCGTGCTTCGTCATGGGGATGAGCTCGCCTACCTTCTGATGTACGTCGACGACATCATCCTCACCGCCTCGACACCTCATCTCCTTCAGCACATCACGGAGCTGCTTCATCGCGAGTTCGCCATGACCGATCTTGGGGACCTGTCCTACTTCCTCGGGGTCTCCGTCACTCGCTCCGCGTCGGGACTGTTTCTCTCTCAACGGCAGTACGCTCTTGACCTTCTCGCGCGCGCCGGTATGCTTGAGTGCAACCCGTGTGCCACACCGATCGACACCAGGTGCAAGCTCTCCGCCGATGCAGGTCCACTCGTCTCCGACCCGTCGGAATACCGGAGCTTTGCTGGTGCACTACAGTACCTAACCTTAACACGGCCCGACATCGCCCATGCCGTTCAGCATGCATGCTTGTACATGCATGCACCCCGTGAGCCCCATCTCAACTTGGTGAAGAAGATTCCCCGGTACGTCAAAGGCACGGTCGACCTCGGTCTTCGCCTTCATGCGACCTCTTCGACTACTCTGACAGCATACTCCGATGCTGATTGGGCTGGGTGCCCGGACACGCGCCGCTCCACGTCCGGGTATTATGTCTACCTTGGCGACAATCTCGTATCATGGTCGTCCAAGCGACAGGCCACTGTTTCTCGATCTAGTGCTGAAGCGGAATATCGGGCCGTCGCTCACGCCGTCGCCGAGTGCTGCTGGATACGTCAACTGCTTCAAGAACTTCACCATCCCCTACATGCTGCGACAGTTGTCTTTTGTGACAATGTTAGTGATGTTTACATGGCGTCAAACCCGGTGCAACACAGTCGCACCAAGCACATCGAGATCGACATCCACTTCGTGCGGGAGAAGGTGTCTCTCGGCCAGATTCGGGTTCTTCATGTGTCATCGTCTCAACAGTTCGCCGACATCATGACGAAAGGCTTACCATCTCAGTTTTTCCTCGATTTTCGGTACAGTTTATGTGTTCGCTCGCCCGACGCACAAACTGAGGGGGGATGTTAGAGTATATATTTCTTGTATAGCTGTTAGGCTAGTTTGTTGGACAATCTCCTCAACCGATCATGTATATCTCGGTTTGGTAGGTGTAGATTGTTTCCTTGACTTGCAAGGAACTCCATGTATTTTGTGCTATATATACGTATGAGCTGATCGCCCCTTTGGTGTGGCGAATCCCTCAATCTTTCTCCCGTTCGCACTTACGTCCCATATTACTTGACACCAAAATAGATGTATTTAGAACTAAAACAAGTCTAGATACGTTCATATTGATGTCAAGTAGATTGGAATAGAGGGACTACTTACTTTCTGCGACTCTTTAGGTTTTTTTTTTGTCATTGTTCATAATCCAGAGTAGAGATCTTTATTGGGTACCTCACGGGTGTTTTTTTTTTTTGTCACAGATAGTGACACACTTTTCTATGTTTTGCTGCAACCAAACCACGTGTTTGAAACGTTAGAAACCTTTTTTCACATTACAATTAAAAAATATTGCTAAAGATATTCTGAAAATGTTATACAACGATGTTGTATTGAACGGACACACGAGATTTACCAATAAGACAGATCGGATGGCTGTGGAGCCGGCTAATACTCCACGGTATCAGCCGGCTGATGCTCAGTTATCGCGGTGCCTATTAGTTATTACTCCCTAGTGCTAGATACGTCCATTTAAGCGACACTTATTTTGAGACGGAGGGAGTACTAGTTATCGTTGTCACAATTGTTCTCTCATGAGACATGTAAATGTGAAAATACGAGACACAACCACCGGTCAACCATAATTTTCTGAGGTAAGATGTTTACTTCTATTCACCAAAAAAGGCCGTGTTTACTATTCACCAAAAGAGCCAGCGCTTTACTATTCACTAAAACGGAAAGTTGTTTACTATTTAGACAAAAAGGTTCAGCTTCCTTCTAAACTTATAAGTACTTCAATTACACAAGTTATGTCACGTTTTGTTCAATCTTACTTGACAGTCAACCTTTGTCGTGCAACCCAACCTAGAAGAATGCTTCAAAGAAACCAGGTTAATGCATGGCTTCATATACAAAAGCAGTTTGTTGATATCTTGGTGATGTGTACCGATTTCAATCTAAGGTACTAGTTTACAGCCTAAAACCTGACTCACAAGGTGCAGCCAGTTTTTAAGCGAACAATTTTAAAATGTTCGGACCAAATCAAACCGAAATTGACTCAAACTAGAGTTTCGAGCGTGAATTCAAACCTGTTTTTGCAACGGAAGTCCAGCCCCATCTTATGTACACGTGGGGTGAAGTCCGATTGAACACCAATCAAACATACAAATGTACTACTTTTCGGTGTTCATTTACTTTATCCCTCTCCCTTGTATCTTTCTTCTTGTTTTTCTTTGTTACTTAAATCCACGAGGTCCAAGGGGCGGGGAGGCCGACCTAGGGAAACCCATAGCCGCCGCGCCTCCCTGGCGGGTTCCTTCCCAAGCGAGCATGTTTTCGAGCCTAAAAAGTCGCACACTAGACCGGTTTGCGTATCACGCTTCAGGCAAGTCTCCCTCGGCGTGTGGTGCCGTGTACAACGATCAGCGTCGAGAGTACACAGTGATGTGTTCGTGTGCGAACAAGAAGCATCGATACGGCAAACAACCTTGGGATCACGGCTATCTTGGATGGGGCGGAAACTTGTCTTTTTGTAATACTTAGTTCGTTTCCTCGGCAACTCTTTGTTGCAGTCAGATATTGTTATCGTTCGCAATCGAGAGTAGAGATGTCTATCGGGTACCTAACGTATGTGTTTTCTTTTGTTGCAGATGATGACACAATTTTCTAAGTGTTGCTGAAAGAAAACGGAGTGTTTGAAATGTTGTTACAACCTTTTTTCACATTACAATTAAGGTAAATATATTACAAAAGACATTCTGAAAATGTTGCACGAGAATATTGTATTGGAGAGACGCACGAGATTTACCTGTAAAATAGATCGAAAGACTGTGGAGCCGGCTAATAATCCACGGTATCAGTCGGCTGCTTCTCAGTTATTGATGTGCCTATTATGTACTATTTATCATTGTACATGACAACTTTTATCTTTTGTCGAAATAGCCTTACGCCCCGCTATATTAATATAACAAGCACACCAAACAATTGTGAGACCATTGCTAGGGCAAACTGCACAATCCAGCCCAAAAAAAACAACAAGAGAAATAAAAAAACTAATGCCAACAGTGCCAAGGCAGACGAGGATGGACTACAACTGTTGCGCCCACCGGAGAATACCCACCATCGTCTAAGCCATCGAAATGCCGCGTACCAAGCAACACCTTCAAGAAGGACTGCTACGACGACGCCACTGCTACTGCTCGGACCGCTCCTAGGATTTCTCCCGCTACACGGAAGGGAGTGGGGTAGGGGTATACCCGACGCCCTTCAAGAAGGATGTCGACGCCCGCAGACGTCACCGCACCGATGCCGAGCCAACATGGATTTCTCCCGACCCATTACTCCGGCTACTTCGTCGGCTCCACCGAGCTCGCGGCCAACCAACATGCGCCACCAGAATGGCGAGGCCACCATCGCCGTCTAACTATGAAAAGCTTTCCAAGGCTGGTCGGACCGAGAAGAAACATCCGTAGATCAGGGACAGCGGGACCGCAGCCGCATGGGAGGGATCGACCTCCACCGCCAAAGGCAGTAGCAGACCGGACGCACCAGCAGGAGCACACCAGACCAATAGGTCCGGCCGGGCCCAGTGCGGGCCCGTGAAGCTCCTGCCGCCGCGCTGCAGCAGACGCAATGCCGTAGCCTTCATCCCCATGCCGAGTTTCCTCTTAGTCTGGCCGAAGGTGTCCCATGGAAACCCTAACCAGCCCAAGCTAACCCAGATCGGGCCCAAAGGGCACCGTCGGCCGAGTCCCAAGAGCAGATCACCACCGCTGCCAAGGGGCAGAGCCACCGCAGCGCTGCCATCCATGCTGGAGCGCTGCCGGCCGAGGTGCACCACCGCCAGGACGCGCCTCCCAAGCCACGTGTCGGCACCGGGAGAGGAAGGCCCGCCGCCGCCGGCCCCGCCACGGCACCACGCGGGCAACGCCCGGTGGCAACGGCACGGGGGAAGAGGGGCGGGAGGTGCGAAGAAACGCAGGGGAGAGGACCGCCCTAGTCGCCTCGCTCAGGGAGGCGACGCGGGGGGGGGGGGAACGCGGCTTCGCCTTGACCCTTCCCTGACCTGACAACTTCTATCTGGATGTTTATTCCACCGCACATTCCAAACTCCGTTTTGTTACTTCCTTTATATTATCCACTTCCTCGACCTTTTCACTGTCACAACTGTTCTCTCATGGGAAATGTAAATGTGAAAATACGAGACACGACCACCAGTCAACCATAATTTTCTCAGGTCAGCTGTTTACTTGTATTATTCACCAAAAAAATCCAGCTCTTCAGTATTCGCCAAAAAAGCCAGCGCTTCACCAAAAGGGACAGCTGTTTACTATTCAGACAAAATGGGTCATCTTTCTTCTAAACTTCGAAGTACTTGAATCACACAAGTTATGTCACGTTTTGTTCAATCTTACTTCACAGTCAACCTCTGTCGTGCAACCCAACCTAGAAGAATGCTTCAAAGAAACCAGGTTAATGCACGGCTTCATATACAAAAGCAGTTTGTTGATATCTTGGTGATGTGTACCGATTGTCACTTTCTCCTTTTATAAGGTTTGTGCAGATTGATAAGATATAAGTTGAGCAGTACTCCGCACAAGAAAGCAACACAAGGAGGTTGCCACAAGTTAAGGCAGAAACCAACTCATAAAAGGGTAGCTTCAACGTTAGAAGAAACCCGACTTCCTTAAGATCTCACTCATGGCGATCCTCTTGTCATCCGTCGCTTCCAAAGCCTTGGCGCTATACACTCCAAAGGTTTCTCGGCATCAGCGTAACGCGGTTCTATCTGCATCAGCTCATCGGCGGCAAATCTTTACCAGCTTGTCCATGAAGTCCTGGGGCATCAACCATACCGTCCCTCCGACGAGAGGAGCAACACAGTAAGTGCATACTGTCCCTCCGTAAGCTTCTTGTTCTTAGGATCAAGTGAGCAGCTTGTGTATTGTAATGATATTGATGACAGCAAGCGTGATCGTATCATCATACTATGTAGTCTGTACGCTACTGCACAATATTGTTCCATAAATTCCGCATGTTTTGTTCAGAATCCCTGCAGCTGTTCCAGGCCCCGAAAAACTGCTAAGAGGAAATTTCCCAATATCCAACATGCCTCATTGGTGAGTGCAGAAAAGCTACGGTTCCGTGGGTTATCTTGTTCACATATTTCTGAATATGGTTCATCATTTAGTTTCCTTCCCACATTCACAAGCTCTGCATTTTCACAGGGTCGCCTTGGTCGTTGGTGCCTTCTTTGTTGCAATACCTATTTACAAAAGGATAAGAGCACTCGAAGGTAAATCTGGATCAGATATCCACCCCTTGTCTGATATCCATCTTTGCCTGGATTTTGATCTCAACTTCTCTCTTCGGTTGTAAAAACCAAACCACACATGTAGATAAGGTGGAGAAGACGGCAGAGGTAGCAGTTGAGGTGGTCGACACGGTGGCTGAAGCGGTTGAGAAAGTCGCCGGCGAGGTGTCCGAAGCGTTCCCCGAGAATGAAAGCCTCAAGCAGGCGGCATCCAGGATCAAGGCCGTCGCAGATGTAATCGAGGAGGATGCCGAGAAAGCCGAGGCCCTAATCCATAAGGTTAGGTTTGTTGCCTAATTTATTTACTTCCCCGTCTTGGCTTTCTATGAATCCAAGGTACCTCAGCGTTTCGATTACGGCAGCTGCCAGCGTCACTGTAAGAGCATGTACAACGGGGCCTCTTAGAGAGACGCTAAGGAATAAATTCCTGGTAGTTAGGCCTAAATCCCATCCAATCCCAGGATTCATTCAAGCGTCGACGCGAAAGATAGCGCCAGGCGCTAGCACTCTTTTTTGCCCGTGTGATGCAGTTCTGTTAGCGATCGAAGTGGTGGCTAGCGACCGAACAAAGGGCTATGCGTTGTGGGCTCAGACTCTTAGCCCATAATATAATTTTGTGATCTTTATTTTTATTCTAGTAAGCGCCCATATAAGCAACCCCCAATGTACTTGCCCTAAGTTGCTTAACTAGCTCAGGGTGCAGCCGTGCAAGTTACCTGTTGTCCCTCGCTCCTCTGGTAGGTGGAGATACGTGTTGACTTGTTAATCGGTGTTGCTACCTGTGTAGGGATAAGTCTTAAGTGTCAAAAGATATAAATCCATCTAACAAGAGTAAAACAAAGTTACGTCACGATCAAAAGCACTACTAGAAGGCAAGTACTACCTATAACTAAGTTCTTTTAGAATTTGTGACGGCAAAACATTTTAAAACCTGACCATGTCTAAAAAGGGAGAGTTAGTAGCATCCAAAACATCAAACTGACATTACCAGATTCATCATGAAACTTTCTTATATAATATATTTATTCATTTGGTTTTGTTAGTTCTTGTCCTTATGAGAATTTCTTAGTTCCAAGTCATGCAGAGAACGTCGATACTCGACACACAGAACCGTGCAAGAATTCCTTTTTTTTTACTCCGAGGACCGACAATATTTTTGTTTTTAGAAATCGATGAACATGTTGTTAAGCATCATGGACATTATTTGATATGTATGGTATTTTTTTTGTAAAAACCGAGCAAAACATAGGCGCATCCCATTATTTTTATGTGAGATAACACATTTGCAGTAAAAATGATTGTAAAGTTGTCTAGAAGACTATGTCAACGTTTCATGGACTATATTAGTTTCGATATTAAGTAGTACTTAGTAAGGGTATGTCAACTAAAATGTGAGGTGGTCCATTATATGAAGATACCTTTTGCCATATATAACCTTCAATTCCCCTGGTTCCGCGCAGGTTGATGAGATAGTGAAAGAGGTGGAATCCGTAGTGGATCCTATCATCGACAAAATCAATTATGAGGGACCAAAGGATCATAAAGAAATAACCCAAGGAGAAGATACAAACGACATAGTGAAGAAAAGCAATTAACATGGTATAGAGGGAAAATGGAGATGTCATTTTATCTTTATCTCATTCTATGTTTGCGGTTTGCAGACATGTGGTTGTATAGTTTATGTTTATCAAAAAAGGGTAAATAAAATCACCGTGATTATCCAGGCAAAAACTAGTTTCCTTGAACCAAATTTAATTAAGCTACCGCTACAATAGGAGTGGTTTAACTAACCTGTTTGAAAATAGATGATAGTACTAAGAACACCGCTTATGATGATCATCTACTCTATGATGTTATCATAGAAGTTACGATCGTAGGGTGGTGGTATAGATGTTGAAATGACATAGAGCTTAGAAGCATTCTATGTGGCCTTAAGGCTACTAGCTCTCAGGTCTAAATCTAGTTTCTGTAAAAAAAATATAAGCCGAGATGGTAGGCAAATAAACATAAAGAGGCATCCTCTCAAATACAGGAATTAGTTAAGCGCAAATATATTATTGGTTGTGCCAGGGAGCATCCTCTATATTTCCTAACAAGAAAATATGGTATACCACAGAGAAATATATTTAAATATTCAAAGAGTTCAAGGAACTCTTGTACGAGAACTGGGATTGGCAGGTCAAAGAAGCTCAGCAATTCAGACTTCGCACGAGTCTTTCCCACGCGCGGGAGTTTGTGCATGGCCATCCACGGTGGGGGGCTATGGCTTCCCTTCTCCAAGGCTAGAGCTCTTGTCATGAAGGGTCCATTGACGAGGCTACTCAGGTGCTAACCAAAACCTATTTCAAGCTCCATGGGGAACCTACCAAGAATTTTGTTCCCTCTACTCTCTAATCTCTGGCCAGGTGGTCACTGTCACGGTCAGTGCCCATCCACCAGTGTCTCTGAGGAGTTCCATGATAAGGTTTCACGGAAGGGGGATCCATCTCAATGAGGAAGAACCACGGGGAAGGCTAACGTGATGGAGTGCTTTTGGGGCGAGGACACGGTGTTTACCTAGGTTCAGGTTAGCCGGAGAGACTTGTTACTTCCTGCAGATCAACTATGGCGGCGGAACACCGGGCACAGGTTACAACTACCTAGGTAGATCGTGTAGATCTAATCTGCCTATGGTTTTTTCCGTCCGGCTTTATATAAAGAGCCGGATCGGGTCTTACAGGAACACCAAACGTACAATGACTAAACCTAACAATCTACGGTCATCTGGATCTTGGAATCCAGATGGGCTTGTGGCCGCCATTGCGGGATGACATCCCGCGCTTCGTCCCACTCGGACCTTGGCCTTTGGGCCTGCCCCTTTGAGCCTGCCCCTTTGGTCCGGCTTCTGGATGCCGGCAGATACCCCCTTCGGGATATCTCCGACACTCTCTGTCGGTGACACTATACTCGATGGCCTTGCCATCTGAAGCGGCCAAGAAGGGGGAGCTTCCTCGAACACCACTCGTACCAGTTGGGAGCTGATCCAGCAGCGATGCGTGAGCATGGATGCTATAGTAAATCAACCATGTATCGCCACTAAGGTGCTAGCGGGAGTCCTGAAGAACTTTCCTTAGCCTGATTTCTCTAGTGACTCCTTGATGGATGAGGGGGTAATGTCGGCTCTGTCTGCACCAGTGGCCAGAGATCTTCGCAGCAAGGACATCTCGGTGATGTCCATATACAAGAGTGCGCGGATACAATTCCTGAACGAAGGCGCTCAAAAACACAGGTAGCAACCCCATCTGTGCCTTTGAAGTTACTCTTTCAGATGAGCATCTTCTTAGGGGTAGCTAAGGATAGTTGCATCGTGTTCTCTTTGGAAGTGGGTGATCCCACTAAACATATTTCCCTTGTGTGTGCATCTAAACTTTCCCAAGCGGAACTGTCATTAGCCCGAGATAATGTTGCAACAAAACAAGCGGCATGCAAAGAATTCGAATCCAGAGGAAAGGAGGATCGGACTTGGCCGCAAAAGCAGCAGGGGCTGCAGGTGCACCAACTTTGGGCGTGGATGAGATGGGCGGGTCCATCTCTAACATGACTGAAAACTTTCAGGCAGGGCCTAAGTATGGATCTATCAAGCATCGTCGTGGGGAAAACAGGGGGCACCATGGCGAGGAAGCCATACACCCGCCAAGCATATGCTAAACGATTGGTGTCCTAATGTGGTGCCTCTTCATGAATATTTGTGGATTATGGGTGCAGGGGCGTCGAACCATGTTAAAATATTTCCTCCAGATTCACAAGATTGATGTGTTGTGTCTGCAAGAAATCATCAAGCAAGATTTTACTGACCAAGAGTTGGGTGGTCCTGAGGTGGCCTGGCGGGATGCTTATCAGATAAAGGGATAACTTGTATTTCAAAGTAGGAAGCATGGAAAGGGGTCTGTATTTCCTCAGTTTGAAGGTCCTTCACCGGCCATCCAATTAGGCCGCTTTTCTCGGTGAGATCTCCAGAAAATAGCTAGATGTCAAATCCCGGTGGTTATGGATGCGACTTTAATCTCATTAGGAGCAGCCACGATAAAATAATGATAGTATCAATTGGGCAAGGGAAAAAAATTAACTCCCACATCACTAATTGAGGAATGCGTGAACTGCAAAGGTCAAGGGTGGGGTATACTTGGACTAACAAACGGATTAACCTGGTTGGTGAGTCCTTGACATACTTTTATCTTTGTCTGCCTTGACCAAACCATTTCCCTATGTACTATGGTGGCTAGAACAAGTTTTAGATCTAATTACACCTCTCTCATAATTGACTAGGGGTAGGGCGCCCCGGTCCCGAGCAATCATTTTCTCTTTGAAACGGTGTAGTTCATGTCGTGTGTAAAAACACGGACACTGGGGAAGCCAAGATCGTTTCCCTGTGGATTTGTTCGTGATGGGGTGTGGGGAGCTCTTGTGTCGGTCATGGGGATGAAGTAGAGCTTGTACATGGCAGATACATAGTATTTTACATCCGAAGATGTAAAATCATATGTCCTACTTGTCTGATCTGGACTGAAGAGAACACACGGAGTACAATCTTTGGTGGATCTCTCTTCCCAGAGGAAAATTTATTCTCCGGGGATCTCTTTCTCTGCTGTGTTATCTATGTGTGAGTGTTTCCTTATCCTCCAAGACTGAAGTTGCTCTACCTCTTGTTTTGCCGAGTTGTGCCTTCATTTTCTTCTACGGTGGACTTGGTCCCCCCCTTTATATCTCAAGGGGTTTCCACATAGTCTGGCTCGTGCATGTGTGACACCTATGCAGACATGTGTCACAATTGTGCACCGATGGCAAAGTTTGAAGAGGATGGTGGTGATACCTCGCCGCCCAGCTGTCCACACCCCCGCCCTCCACGATGGGACGGGACGTCCAATACTGTGGAGCCCGTCATGTTGATGGGGAGACCAAACGCCTACCGCGCCTCAGGTTGGACGTGCCAGGTGTCCACCCCGTGCTTCTGAAGGTGGATAGGTGGCACACACATCCTATGAAGGGTTGGTTGACTTTGGTCTTAGCCCCCACAACACCGATAGCCGGATTCGTCCCATGCTTGTGGGCCTTCAGCCAGTAGGGAAGAGCAGTGCCCGGCTAGCCCCGTCGGGCATGCACTACTTAGTGTGGGCATAGTGATATTCCGAACGTCCTAGGGAGCATTCCGCGTTAGGCCCTCATTGACTCCCGAGTCGTTGTTGGGTGTAGGGTTGCTCTGATACTCTCTCTAGCACCTTGAAGATGTAGATATCGTAGGTCAGTGCTCCTGGTCGGGGTGTGAGTACCCACAGCATGGTGAACTGAATCATCTCCTTCCCCGCCGACAAGAAACTCCTGCAGAAAGTCAACGGGTCAGTGTTCAAATATGTACATTCTGAAGTTGATGTGTCTGGTGGAGGCCCACACGTCCTGTGATCGTGACACCCGTGGTTGGTAGGGTGTTGACAGTAGCCCCCGGCATGGCTCGGCAACAGTTGCTCCATTGGTTTCCGGTCTATTCCCTACTAACACGTGGGACCCATTATGGGACACTTGACAAGCGTGTTGATCCAGACGGAACCAAGGGGTGGGGGGCAGGGCCATGGCTCCTCCCAAGCTGGAATTTTTTCTGAAATCCCCCTATTAATATGTGGATTTCACACTTAAATTTACCTAAAATTACTAGTATGTCCCCATCCTAGTTAATTTATAGTTAGTTGCCCCCCTTAGTGTAATTTTCCTGGTTCCATCCCTGGTGTTGATGTGCCTCAAACAGGCCCGCCGGGCCTTGGTCCTATAACACTTGAGTGGACACACCATGAGGTGCTTGTCTTCATTTTTGCACCAGCAGGCATGGGTCAAGCTGCGTGTGGAAAGAGCTACGGCTTCACCGGGAATGCCTCCATGTGGTTGTGTGCAAGTTAATACGCAGAGCGGGAGAACCTCCCTTGGGAAGTTCCCCGCCCGTTATCCATATGGCATCTCCTTGTCCCCTTCTTCTGATTGTTCATCTCCGCTCTCATGCATGCGCCTCCACTGCACCTTTCTTGCTTCAGATCTCTCCTAAGAGCGCCATTCCTCCCAAGGTGAAGAAGAGAAAGGGAAAGAATCAGGCCACCATGACTTTGCGTGAATGCTCCTGGCATGAGTTGAGGGTCTCCAAACAACTCTTTGACATTGGTTGCACCCGTAAGGAGGTGCAAGATCTGCACGGAGCCATGTAGTCAGAAAACAACAAGAATGGCAAGGCATATTGCAACATGCAGATGCTCCCCTGAGCCAGCTTGGTGTGCTTGACATCTGTGTCTTCGCGTGCTTCCTGCTAGCGGGATCCATGCCGCCTATGTACGGCTTCTTCCACGAGGTGATGGCGACATACTCAACGCTATCTTGGGGTTGGACACCTTCGAGTACTTTTCCGGGGCTTTCATTAGAGTGAGGCCATCGGTGGAATTTTTCCGCCTCTACTTGTACCCTTGGGTGGAAGGCGAAGGAAAAGTGCCCGACGCTATCACCTTCTGCCTCTGAGTTGACCCTTTGATGGACCCATTCCCTCCACTTGCCAAGAAGAAGTGGGATGTGTTGGATGTATGCCCAAAAGGCAATAATATTTATACATCTGTTTCATAATTATTATTCATGTTATTATGCTATAACTGATGTGGCTCTTGAATATGAGATTTAGAGGAAAACTCACTCTCACGTGTTTCAAACCATAATTTTTTCCTTTTACAACTAATTTATTGGATGCTTGACGGCTATGTTTTCCTAGTCATGGACATTGTTCATGTCAGCATCAATAAGTAGCATATTGTTGGAAGGGAACAATATGACTGGCTATATCCTAGTAGTTGATATCCTAAGATATTCCATTGTGATGTCTTTTGTCCTTGCTGGCATATCACAGCACGGTTATATTACAACATATCCTTTGACCATGAGGTTATCGGGGTTGTATATTCTGGAGGTTTTAATTTGGTGCTATTAAGCGTCACACTGTAAACTGGGTGAAAAAAGGTAGCCACTGTGTAATTCTAAAGGAGTATATCACCTCTATGTTCTGAGATAGAAAGAGTTTCCAGTTTCATTTCCACACACTATCGGCCTATAGGGGTAACACACTTAAGTTAGGTCTGGTTTATGTGTATATTGGTAGGCCTGGATCAACAAGGAGTATCATCAGAACGGTGTTTCTGCGGATGGATATATTATATATATCGGGGAGAATTTATATTGAGGGCATTATATGTTCTAGAGTAATAGAAACAGTTTCTATTACTGCCGGAATTTATTCCGGAGTTTCTCAGAGAGAAAATAAAGTTGCATGCTTTCCAGAGCATGTGCAAAGGGGCATGATGAAGGGAATATGCCCGAGATGCAATAATAAAGTGGTTTTTATCTTATTCCTTGTATATGATGAATGTTTATTTCTCATGCTAGAATTGTATTAACCGGAAATGTTGATACATGTGTGTTTAATAAACAAATAATGGTTCCTAGTTACGCCTCTCGTTTAACTAGATCATTGATTAACTCATGATCAAGATTTCCTGATCATGAACATTGGACGTTGTTAATAACGGGGTCATGTCATTGGGAGAATGATGTGATGAACATAGACCCAAAGTAAGTATAACAATACGATCAAGTCATTTATTTTATATTATTATATCTTGCATACGAAGTAACCTTATTCCTTAGACCATGAGATCATGTCAATCACTAATACCGAAAAGGTACTTTGATGATATCAAACGTTACACCGTAACAGCGTGACTATAAAGGTGGCATTAGGTATTTGGAAAGTGTTAGTTGAGGCTCATGGATCAAGAGTGGGATTTGTCCATCCAAAATGAAAGAGAGATATACTCTGGGCCCTCTCGGTGATATCACATCGACACCGCTTACAAGCACGTGACTAGGTCACAGGGATGCCATATCACGGAACGAGTAAAAGAGTATTTGTCGGTAACGAGATCGAACAAGGTATGGTTGATACCGATGATCGGATCTCGGACAAGTAAAAATATCACGAGACAAAGGAAATTAGTTATGAAGATCACAAGATTCATCGTTGAATATATAGGAATCATCACGGATCTATAGATCCCTTTGTTGATTATTGATCAAAGATTTGTCTCGATCATGTCTGTATTATTCGCGAACCATAGGGTGACATACTTAAGGTTTGACGACGCATTTGAGAGGATATAGAATATTGGAGAAAGTATTGGACAACACCTAAATTGTTTCAAGTAAATTGAAATAGTTCAAGGGGTTTTCCGTTGAATGGTTGTTAATAGAATTAACAAATTATTCAAGGGGTTATGTGCAAGTGTTTGTTATTATAATTAACAAACATTAAATTAAAGAAATGAAAATGTTTTATTTATTTAATAAAGAAAAACTCTTGGAATTTTGGGTGGAGATTAAATAGGAAAATGAGTGGGTGTGAGTGGAGTGTCCACTCACATGAAGAGGGGAAGAGGTGGAGGCAGCATGGGTTGGCCGCACCCCCACCCCTTGGGTTTCTTCCCTCTCCCCTATAAAAGGAGGATGAGAGCTCCCCCTCCGTAACACACTTGTGTCATTTCCTCTCCCTCCACCCGCTGCCACATTTCATGATCACCCGCTTGGAGAAGCCCTGATCGTGAAGTTTTCCACCACACCACTTCGTCGTGTTGCTGGAGTTCCGGGTGATCCTCTACTTCTGATGCCCCATTGGATCGAGCGAACGGAGGTCATCATCAAGCTGAACATGTGACCGATCACGAAGGCGTCGCCTGATTGCGGCGCACATATTCACGATCTTGAGATCGACGTGAGTACAACTACACCATCAAGGAGATTCTATCTCGTAACACTTAGAGTCTTCGAGGGTATGTTATTCTAAGACTCTTTCTCCATGTTGCTTTCATCTCCTATAAATCTTGGCCCTTCGGGTGTCCTTCACGTAGGAAAATTTTGTTTTCTATGCTACGAATCCATCAGTGGTATCAGAGCAGGATCTATGCATAGATGATTTGTACGGATAGAACACATATGTGTATGTGGGCGTTGATGATCATGATATTTCCTCCCTTGTGTATTTTTTATCTTATTGGCATAGTGGGATGAAGCGGCCCTAGACTAACTTTACGTGTACTTGTACACGAGACCTGTATCATGATGAAAAGTGGCTAAGAGGGTGTCAAGTGTCTCCCAATATAGTTCAGATCTTATATACAAAGGGTTATTAATAATTTTTTTCATCAACATTTTGTTTCATGTTCGTAGGTATAAACGGTTCTATCTTCAAAATTCGTAAGACACGTAAAATATGCAAAAATAAAATAGAGACGTATAACTTGTTTTTGCAACACATGTGATATGATATGGTCAATATTACAAATTTTATGCATGAAATGATCTCGTTTGTAAATTATCGACATACCGGCAGAAGCCATATGATTTTCTTATTATTTATGGTCTGTGTGTTGTATATCATATCCATGTGATATGTTGTAATTTTGATGCACAATCAAGATGGAGGCACCACGGACCTTGGTGCCACGCCGGTGGAATGGTGGAGATTATACCATGATGCACAAGATGGAGATCAAGTGCAAGAAGGACCATGTCATATCACATTATTCATGCATGTGATGTTAATCCTTTTTATGCATCTTATTTTGCTTAGATCACGACAGTAGTATTATAAGATGATCCCTCCCACTTAATATAAAGATAATAATTTGTTCTTCCATACTATGCACCGTTAAGAAAGTTCGTCGTTTCGAGACACCACGTGATGATCGGGTGTGACAGACTCAACGTTCGCATACAATGGGTGCTTACGAGCCTAGCATGTACAGACATGGCCTCGAAACACACACAATACTATGGCTCTACTTGGCGATCCTAGCATGTACAGGCATGGGCTCGGAACACATAACCGAAAGGTAAAGCATGAGTCATATGGATGATATGATGAACATGTCGATATTCGCCTTTGCAACTACACCGTCTCACGTGGATATCGATTTTGGTGTAGTGAATTTGGTTCATGTAATCACTAAAATGACTAGAGGAATGTTGTTTTTGGGTGAGAGTTCATGAGAAAATTTTAAAATTAACTTGAACTTAATTTATCATAAACTTAGTCTAAATAATCTTTGCAAATATGTTGTAGATCATGGCACCACTTACCTTCAATTTTAATATGTTCATGGAGAAAGAGAAACTAGCGAACAATGGTAGAAAATTTACCAACTAGGCACTTAACCTGAGGATTCTCCTCACTTCTTGCAAGAAGCTCTATG
Source organism: Alopecurus myosuroides (assembly GCA_028641055.1). Classification (NCBI taxonomy): domain Eukaryota; kingdom Viridiplantae; phylum Streptophyta; class Magnoliopsida; order Poales; family Poaceae; genus Alopecurus; species Alopecurus myosuroides. Next base: position 215,980,861 of record CM054059.1, on the reverse strand, counting down.
TGCTTGATCCACCGCTAGGTGACCAGCCCGTTGATGATGCTTATGATGAAGAGAAAAATATTTTTCTGACTCAACAAGAGGACCACAATATCATTCATTGCGGCATCATGTATGGATTAGAGACGAAGCTGCAAAAACGTTTCGAGAACAACAATTCTTTTGATACAATGGGAGAATTGAAATTGATTTTCGATGCTCATGCTTCAGTAGAGAGTTATGACGCTTCAGAAAAGTACTTTAGCTGCATGATGGAAGAGAACAGCTCCGTTAGTGAGCATGTACTCAGAATGTCTGGGTTCGCTGATAGGCTCATAGCTTTGGGAATTACGATCCCCATTGAGCTAGGCATACATCGAGTTCTTCAACCTCTACCACCTAGTTACAAGAACTTTGTGATGAACTATAATATGCAAGGCATGAAGAAGACTCTCCCTGAGCTTCTCTGAATGCTTAAGACTCCTTAAGTGGAGATCACTAAATAACATCAAGTGTTAATGATCAATAGGACCACTAGTTTCAAGAAAGGCAAACCAAAGGTCAACCTCAAGAATGGTGGCATGACTATTTCCACACCTGAGAAGAAAACTAGGAATGCCCCTAAGCCTGAGACTGAGTGCTTCTATTGGGCACTAGCCAGAGGAAGTGCAATTGCCCCAAATATCTTGTAGATAGGAAGGCGGGAAAGTGAACAAAGGTATATGTGATATACATGTTATTGATGTGTACCTTACTAGTACTCGCAGTAGCACCGGGGTATTTGATACTGGTTTGGTTGCTCACATATGTAACTCGAAATAGGAACTGCAGAATAAGCGACCACTAGCAAAGGATGAGGTGACGATGTGCGTCGGCAATGGATCAAGAGTTGATGTGATCGCCGTCGGGACGCTACCTCTTCATTTACCGTATGGATTAGTCATATACCTAAATAATTGTTATCTGGTGCCTGCGTTAAGAATGAATATCATTTTTGGATCTTGTTTAACGCGAAGTGGTTATTCGTTTAAGTCTGAGAACAATGATTGTTCGATTTATATGAATAATATCTTTTATAGTGACGCACCTGTGAAGAATGGTTTAATTCTTTTGAATCTTGATAGTATTGATACACATATTCATAATATGAATGCCAAAAGAATTAAGTTAAATGATGATATTGCTACATACACGTGGCATTGCTGCTTAGGTAAAATTAGTGTTAAACGCATGAACAAGCTCCATTCTGATGGACTCTTAGAATCACTAGATTATGAATCATTTGAGACGTGTGAACCATGCCTTATGGACAAGATGACTAGAACTCCGTTTTCTGAAACTATGGAACGGGCGACGGATTTACTGAAAACCATACATACTGATGCGTGTGGACCAATGAGTGTGTCGGCGCGCGATGGATATCGTTATTTCGTCCCTTTCACAAATGATTTGAGTAGATATGGATATATTTACTTAATCAAACACAAGTCTGAGACATTTGAAAAGTTCAAAGAATTTCAGTGCGAAGTTTAAAACTATCGTAACAGAAAATTAAATTTCTACGATCTGATCGTGGAGGTGAATATTTAAGTTACGAGTTTGGAATGCATATGGAACAATGTGGAATAGTTTCACAACTCACATCTGCCAAAACACCACAGCGTAATGGTGTTTCCTAACGTCGTAATCGTACTTTATTAGATATGGTCTGATCTATGATGTCTCTTACAGATTTACCACTATCGTTTTGGGGTCGTGCATTAGAGACATCTGCATTCACTTTAAATAGGGCGCCATCTAAATCTGTTGAAATGACACCGTATGAATTATAGTTTGGAAACAAACCTTAATTCTCATTTCTAAAAGTTTGGGGATGCGGTGTTTATGTGAAGAAGCTTACCTCTTAAACTTGAACCCAAAGCGGAAAAATGCGTCTTCATAGGATACCGTAAAGAAACAATTGGGTACATCTTCTATCACAGATCTGAAGGCAAGGTTTTTGTTGCCAAGAATTGATCCTTTTTAGAGAAGGAGTTTCTCTCAAAATGTGTGAGTAGTAGGAAGGTAGAACTCGACGAGGTTATTGAAGCTTCTCTTCTTGAAATGGCGAGTAGCACAGCACCGGAAGTTGTTTCAGTGCTGAATCCGCCAGTTGAAGAGGGAACTAATGATCAAGGTCATGAAACTCCGGAAGAGGAAACTACAGTACCTTGCAGGTCAACTAGGGAACGTACAGCTCATGAACTGTATGGGGATCCCGTCTTAAATTTCATGGTAAATGGAAATGATGACCCTACAATGTATGATGAAGCGATGATGAGCCCGGATTCCAACAAATGGTTAGAAGCCATGAAATATGAAATATGATCCATGTACGAAAACCAAGTTTGGACCTTGGTGAACTTACCCGATGACCGCACGGCCGTTGAGAACAATTTTATTTTTTTAAAAAAACTGACACTAATGGTAATGTGACCGTCTATAAAGCTCAACTTGTCGCAAAAGTTTTCAACAAATTTAAGGAGTTGACTACGATAAGACTTTCTCACCAGTAGAGATGCTGAAGTCAGTTAGGATTATGTTAGCAGTTGCTGCATTTTTCGATTATGAAATATGGCAGATAGATGTCAAAACAGCGTCCCTTAATGGTGACATTGAGGAAGAGTTGTATATGATGCAGCCTAAAGGTTTTGTTGATCCTAAGGATGCTAATAAGGTGTGCAAACTTCAACGTTCCATTTATGGACTGAAGCAAGCATCCCGGAGTTGGAACCTCCGTTTTGATAAGGTGATCAAAGGTTCTGGATTCGTCCAAACTTACGGAGAAGCTTGTATTTACAAGAAAGTGAGTGGGAGCTCTGTAGCATTTCTAGTATTATATGTGGATGACATATTGTTGATTGGAAATGATACAAAACTTTTGAAAAGTGTAAAGGGTTATTTGAATAGTAGTTTTTCGATGAAAGACCTCGGTGAAGGAGCTTATATATTAGGCATCAAAATCTACAGGAACAGATCAAGACGCTCAATTGGACTTTGGCAAAGTACGTACATTGACAAGATTTTGAAGAAGTTCAGAATGGACGAAAGTAAGAAGGGGTTATTACTAATGTTGCAAGGAAAGATATTGAGTAAGACTCAAAGTCTAGCTATAGCAGAAGATAGTAAGACAATGAATAAGATTCCCTATGCTTCAGCCATAGGTTCTACCATGTATGCTATGCTATGTACAAGACTAGATGTGGCACCTGCAATTAGTTTGACTAACAGGTACCAATCTGATCTAGGTTTGGAACACTGGGCGGCAATCAAGAATATCTTTAAGTACTTGAGAAGAACTAAGGATATGTTTCTCGTGTATGATGGTGAAGAAGAGCTCGTCGCAAGATGTTACGTAGATGCTAGCTTCGACACCGATCCGGATGACTCTAAGTCAAAATCCGGGTACGTATTTTTTATGAATGTAGGAGCAGTAAGCTGGAGGAGTTCCAAGCAGTTCGTGGTAGCGAGATCATCAACAGAAGTGGAATATGTTGCTGCCTCGGAGGCAGCACAGGAAGCAGTTTGGATGGAGTTCATATCTAACTAGGTGTAGTTCTGAGTGCGTTGGATCCGATGGTCATCTATCGTGACAACAATGGTGCCATAGTCAATGCTAAAGAACCAAGGTCTCACACGAACTCCAAGCATATCAAGCACCATTTTCACTCCATCCGTGAGCATGTCAAGGATGGAGATGTGAAGATTTGCAACGTACACACGACTCTGAATATGGCAGATCCGTTGCCTAAACCTTTCTCAAGGGAAAAACATGATAAACACCAGAACTCCATGGGTGTTAGATTTATTACAATGTAATATAGATTATTGCCCCTAGTGCAAGTGGGAGACTGAAGGGAATATGCCCGAGAGGCAATAATAAAGTGGTTATTATCTTATTCCTTGTATATGATGAATTTTATTTCTCATGCTAGAATTGTATTAACCAGAAACGTTGATACATGTGTGTTTCATAAACAAACAATGGTGCATAGTTATGCCTCTCGTTTAACTATCTCATTGATTAACTGATGATCAAGGTTTCCTGATCATGAAAATTGGATGTTGTTAATAACGGGGTCATGTCATTAGGAGAATTATGTGATGAACATAGACCCAAATTAAGTATAACAATACGATCACCTCATTTAGTTTATATTGTTATATCTTTCATATGAAGTAACCTTATTCCTTAGACCATGAGATCATGTCAATCACTAATACCGAAAGGGTACTTTGATGAAATCAAACGTCACGCCGTAACAGGGTGACTATAAATGTGGAGTTAGGTATTTGGAAAGTGTTACTTGAGGCTCATGGACCAAGAGTGGGATTTGTCCCTCCAAAATGACAGCGAGATATACTTTGAGCCCTCTCGGTGATATCACATCGACGCCGCTTGCAAGCATGTGACTACGTCACAGGGATGTCATATCATAGAACGAGTAAAAGATTACCTGTTGATAACGAGATCGAAAAAGGTATGGTTGATACCGATGATTGGATCTCGGACAAGTAAAATATCGAGAGACAAAGGGAATTGGTTATGACGTTGATGGTTTACATGATCACAAGATCCATGATTGAATATATAGGAGTCATCACGAATCTCAAGATCCCGTTGTTGATTATTGATTGGAGAGGTGTCTCGATCATGTCTGTATTATTCGTGAACTGTAGGGTGACACACTTAAGGTTTGACGACGCATTTGAGAGGATATGGAATATTGGAGAAAGTATTGGATAGCACCAAAATTGTTTCGGCTAAATTTGAAATAGTTCAAGGGGTTTTCCGTCTAATGGTTCTTAATAGAATTAACAAATGAATCCAGGGGTTATATGCAAATGTTTGTTAATAGAATTTTAAAAAAAATAAAGAAATGAAAATGTTTTATTTCTTTAATAAAGAAAAACCCTTGGAATTTTGGGAGGAGATTAAACAAGAAAATGAGTGGGTGTGAGTGAAGTGTCCACTCACATGAAGAGGGGAAGACGTGGGGGCACCATGGGTTGGCCCCCCCCTGGGCTGCCTCCCTCTCCCCTATAAAAGGAGGGTGAGAGCTCCCCCTCCTTAACACACTTGTGTCATCTCCTCTCCCTCCACTCGCTGCTCCATTTCATGGTCATCCGCTTGGCGAAGCCCTGACCGTGAAGTTTTTTACCACACCACGCCGTCGTGCTGGCTGAGTTATGGGGGATTCTCTACTTTCTCTACCCCGCTAGATCGAAGGAACGGAGGTCGTCATCAAGCTGAAAGTGTGACTGATGATGGAGACGTCGCCGGATTGCGGCACACATCTTCACGATCTTGAGATCGACGTGAGTACGTCTACACTACCAACGAGATTTGATCTCGTAACGCTTAGAGTCTTCGAGGGTATGTTATTCAAATACTCTTTCTCCCTGTTGCTTTCATCTCCTAGATTAGATCTTGTCCCTTCAGGTGTCCTTCGCGTAGGAAAAAAATTGTTTTCTATGCTACGAACCCATCACATGAGATGTCCCGGGGTGTCGGAAATATATTTCTTACATCGTCAGATAAGGTCTATGATTTTATCTATATGGGTCACAGGATTCTGGAAGAATTTCGGGAAACCCGAGAAAGGGGAAAGTGTCGGATGGGGGCATGATTTCCTGCATGGTCGCAACCATCATATGGGGGTTGTCATGTGGGCCAAAGGACACCACACTAATGCGCATTCCTACACCCTGGTTTTTCCATGTTTGTTTTAAGAGAGAAAAATAAAACCAAAAAGTGAAAAGGGAAAAAGTAAAAGGAGGAGGAGTTGGAAGCCATATGGAGTCCAATCTGAATCCTCCTAGGATGAGGGTATGGCCACCTCCTTGGTGGATCGGGTGAAGGACTCCTCCCTCCCAAGGGAGGTCTCCCCACTCCTCCACCTATAAAAAGACCCCAAGCCTCAAGACAAAACATATAAATTGGCTCTCAAGCCTCTCCCTCTCTCTCTCTACTAGAATTAGAGCCTCTAATTAGAGCTGCTCTAATTGAATTAGAACTTTTTCTAATTTGGGTTTTGAGGTGTTGTATACCAATTAGATCTAGCTTCTAATTGATCTCTCTCTTTCCTGTGTTGAGAACTCCACCTTCTTATACACTTGTGGCGCCTAGTCCTAGACGGGGAAGCGCTGCAGATCTGATCCCGACGTATGTGTGCGAGATATCAGAGGGGTAATAGATGAGACCCTCACTCTGCTAGATCAAGGTGATGGATACGGGGATTAAACAACACCCTCAATCACAGGCTTGTGCGTGAGGATCTTCTACAGGTTTCATCGATATCTCTGCCCCTTCTACGGTGTCTGGTACACAATCTCGAACTACATCTGGGAATCGTTATTCATATGTATCTTTATAGATAGATCTTGGTGGTTGCATAGTATGTATGGCAAAAAAAAATTCTCGTACACGCAAGTAGTGGTATCATAGCCAGATTTATGCGTAGATACCATGGAAAAAATAGCGTGCTATTTCGGCGCTAATAGCACGATATAGCATATCTGGAGACTCCACGCTAAATTTTAACACTTTTGATCGCTATTGTGCTATTCACGAAATAGCAAGCTATATCACGCTAAAACTCATAATGTTATAGCATGTTTATTTTCCAGCCTATCGTCCCAAAAGGGCACGAGTGTTCCACCTTAGGACGAAGAAAATATGACATCATCATGTTTGTAATTCTGAATAAGTAAATTTTACTATGTTATTTCCCCTTTGGAAGTTTATGTTAGGCTCTAGCCAACTAGAGAACAATTTTGTATGTGTTTATGTAAATATTGGTCTCACATTTTTTTACTATATCATTTATTCTTGTTGGAATTCTTTAATTTTTGAGATATATTTGATAGTTTTTCAAAATGCTATTTTGATATAGCACGCTATAGCGTGCATAGAATCTGGAGAAGACTACCGCTATTTCTCATAGCACGCTATTTTTTTTCATGGTAGATACAATATTTGATCTAGAGCACCGGTTAGTGCGGACATTGCATAAGTTCGTGAAATTACGTTGGAAAGTTCTCCAATGTTCATATTATTTATGATTTCTTCCCAACAAGGTTTGTTGTTTTATTTCTGATGGAATATCGAGATTTTTACAAACTTTTTACAATCCTAGGATGTTCGAGTTGCCACTGGCATATCTCGTATATTCCTAAGAAGGTGCTTCAGTAGTTTTGTCTCTTTATAGTTGGTCTCGTTAACAGCGTTGTGTAAGTGGCATATGGATTTGATCCACACGGAGTTTGTGGTTATGAATAATTTTAGATCGAGGCTCTATACGTTTTCATAATGCATGTGTTTCAGTCGCCCCGTTATGCCAATCTAGCAACATAAATAATCATGCCTTATGAAGCGTAGATTACTTAACGCATGGGGGATTCTCTACTTTCTCTACCCCGCTAGATCGAAGGAACGGAGGTCGTCATCAAGCTGAAAGTGTGACTGATGATGGAGACGTCGCCGGATTGCGGCACACATCTTCACGATCTTGAGATCGACGTGAGTACGTCTACACTACCAACGAGATTTGATCTCGTAACGCTTAGAGTCTTCGAGGGTATGTTATTCAAATACTCTTTCTCCCTGTTGCTTTCATCTCCTAGATTAGATCTTGTCCCTTCAGGTGTCCTTCGCGTAGGAAAAAAATTGTTTTCTATGCTACGAACCCATCACATGAGATGTCCCGGGGTGTCGGAAATATATTTCTTACATCGTCAGATAAGGTCTATGATTTTATCTATATGGGTCACAGGATTCTGGAAGAATTTCGGGAAACCCGAGAAAGGGGAAAGTGTCGGATGGGGGCATGATTTCCTGCATGGTCGCAACCATCATATGGGGGTTGTCATGTGGGCCAAAGGACACCACACTAATGCGCATTCCTACACCCTGGTTTTTCCATGTTTGTTTTAAGAGAGAAAAATAAAACCAAAAAGTGAAAAGGGAAAAAGTAAAAGGAGGAGGAGTTGGAAGCCATATGGAGTCCAATCTGAATCCTCCTAGGATGAGGGTATGGCCACCTCCTTGGTGGATCGGGTGAAGGACTCCTCCCTCCCAAGGGAGGTCTCCCCACTCCTCCACCTATAAAAAGACCCCAAGCCTCAAGACAAAACATATAAATTGGCTCTCAAGCCTCTCCCTCTCTCTCTCTACTAGAATTAGAGCCTCTAATTAGAGCTGCTCTAATTGAATTAGAACTTTTTCTAATTTGGGTTTTGAGGTGTTGTATACCAATTAGATCTAGCTTCTAATTGATCTCTCTCTTTCCTGTGTTGAGAACTCCACCTTCTTATACACTTGTGGCGCCTAGTCCTAGACGGGGAAGCGCTGCAGATCTGATCCCGACGTATGTGTGCGAGATATCAGAGGGGTAATAGATGAGACCCTCACTCTGCTAGATCAAGGTGATGGATACGGGGATTAAACAACACCCTCAATCACAGGCTTGTGCGTGAGGATCTTCTACAGGTTTCATCGATATCTCTGCCCCTTCTACGGTGTCTGGTACACAATCTCGAACTACATCTGGGAATCGTTATTCATATGTATCTTTATAGATAGATCTTGGTGGTTGCATAGTATGTATGGCAAAAAAAAATTCTCGTACACGCAAGTAGTGGTATCATAGCCAGATTTATGCGTAGATACCATGGAAAAAATAGCGTGCTATTTCGGCGCTAATAGCACGATATAGCATATCTGGAGACTCCACGCTAAATTTTAACACTTTTGATCGCTATTGTGCTATTCACGAAATAGCAAGCTATATCACGCTAAAACTCATAATGTTATAGCATGTTTATTTTCCAGCCTATCGTCCCAAAAGGGCACGAGTGTTCCACCTTAGGACGAAGAAAATATGACATCATCATGTTTGTAATTCTGAATAAGTAAATTTTACTATGTTATTTCCCCTTTGGAAGTTTATGTTAGGCTCTAGCCAACTAGAGAACAATTTTGTATGTGTTTATGTAAATATTGGTCTCACATTTTTTGACTATATCATTTATTCTTGTTGGAATTCTTTAATTTTTGAGATATATTTGATAGTTTTTCAAAATGCTATTTTGATATAGCACGCTATAGCGTGCATAGAATCTGGAGAAGACTACCGCTATTTCTCATAGCACGCTATTTTTTTTCATGGTAGATACAATATTTGATCTAGAGCACCGGTTAGTGCGGACATTGCATAAGTTCGTGAAATTACGTTGGAAAGTTCTCCAATGTTCATATTATTTATGATTTCTTCCCAACAAGGTTTGTTGTTTTATTTCTGATGGAATATCGAGATTTTTACAAACTTTTTACAATCCTAGGATGTTCGAGTTGCCACTGGCATATCTCGTATATTCCTAAGAAGGTGCTTCAGTAGTTTTGTCTCTTTATAGTTGGTCTCGTTAACAGCGTTGTGTAAGTGGCATATGGATTTGATCCACACGGAGTTTGTGGTTATGAATAATTTTAGATCGAGGCTCTATACGTTTTCATAATGCATGTGTTTCAGTCGCCCCGTTATGCCAATCTAGCAACATAAATAATCATGCCTTATGAAGCGTAGATTACTTAACGGTTTGTTTCGTAGATCCTACAGCCACGATAAAAGATGCAAACAAATATTAGAAATGTCTAACTCTGTTTTGCAGTAAATGTGATGTGGTATAGTCTTGAGATTTTGAATTTTGAGATGCTTTACCTGACATTGTTTTGTAGCGAGCAAACTGTTCTCTAAACCTGATCATGGTGATGGTGGGAAAGGAGAAAGATTGCACTTGTCGTGAACCTCGACACGGCACCACCAACGCAGGATCCATTGGAGATGGAAGAATACTATACTACATCACTAGTTCTATCTGTTTTCTTTCTGTCCTTTGATTGTGCGGTAGACGTGATTATTAGGTGATTCCTCATAAAAATATCAAGGTAGAACGTGATCTTCCAACTGTAGCACCATCAACGCAATTGGGGTTTGGCAGGTTCATGGAGGCGGCGTTATTCTATTCTTGTAATGGTGGAGGTAGTAGAACATGCCATCGAAGAAGGCGGTTGCGGCATCGCTGTTCGGGGAATTGGTCGCGGCATTGGCACCGAGGAAAATTCCAGATGCTGCGAATCCCGTTAGAATGATGCCAACACCTCTTCGTGCAAGAGAGATAAATCCACTGCATTAGCTCGATCGAGAGGGCGATGTAAAACAACTACAGCATGAATATCTTTCTATAACCCATCTATAAATTTGTGCCAAAAACTGCCGGCTCCCAAAAATTATGATGTACAGTAAGGTTGTGCATTAGGGTATTGAATTTCCCGGTGTATTCAACCACAGTGCTCGTCTGCTGCAAACGATTGAACTGACAAAGGTGATTTTAAAATTCAGAACGGCCAAATTGAACACAAATAGTGTCAGCAAAATCCTTCCACGTTGTAAATTTCAAATGTGCTTCAGTTTCTTGTAGCCAATATAGTGCGTCCTCCACGAAGTACATGGCCGTCCAATTCACCGGTGTATCAACGTGGATGAAGAAAACCACGAAATACGCCTCACACTTCAGACGCCAAGCGTGAGGGTTTTCTTCATTGAAAATCGGAAAATCAACACGGGGAGGAGGAAGAAAACGAGACAAAAAAAGCACCCCGAGACCCAAATTGTGACGTACCCTTGGCTGGGGGCCTTCCGATGATCGAGGATCATCAAAGTGCTTACCCCACTGGTTCAATGCGTCGCGGTGGTCCACTGAATTATTACCGTCATCACGCTCCTCGTGCGTGCGTGTACCTAGGAGCTGCTCCGCCAGCTTGGTTGCCATGGGCGATGTTGAAGAAGGCGCGTTCACCGAGCGAGTTAGTAGGGTTGTCTAAAGAATTCCCTTGGGCGATGATGTCGTAGTGCGCACTCCCTCCAGGACACGTGATCGGAGATCTCCCACCTTCGCGCGTAGATCGCCAATGGAGCGGTCAATCTCTAGCCTCCATGACTTTAACTGCAAAACCATCGAGTGGATCTCGTTGAGATTGGAGTTCAGAACGCCAACAACATCCCTTGTTCTTCCATCTATGTGATCTTGGACTTGCGATTTTTAACGATAGACAGGTAATGACCAGCCATATTGGTGGTCGGATCGAAGCGAAGAACAGTGCAAGGTGGTGATGGCTCTAATACCAGTTGAAAGATCATATTCTGTTTTGATAATTAATAACAACATAACTATTGGACTAATGAATATTTGAGAGTACTTGCAGGTCCTATTTGATATATATATATATATATATATATATATATATATATATATATATATATATATATATATATATATATATATATATATATATATATATATGAAAATGCCCAGGTTCATCAAGTATACAATCTCTATGGGTTACAAAAATGTTTCAAATGGAAAGAACTCGAAGAAACAAAGCTCGGAGGGGCATTTTTACAAGTAGCGGAGGCTCCGGTGGAACCACCGGAACCTCCGCCCCATGCATTTCCCAGCTCGTCCAGGCGCTGTCCTCCGGTGAAGGGTCCGGTGGAACCTCCGCTGAAAACACCTTCGGGTGCATATCCGGTGGGCGGAGCCTCCGGTGAAACAACCGGAGCCTCCGCTGGCTCCACTTCCCCACTGTGGGGCTAGCCTCCGGTGGCGCCTCCGGTGTGGCCTCCGCTGAAACCCCCTTCGGGTGCATAAGAGCGGAGGCTCCAGCGGAGCCTCCAGTGGGCGGAACCTCCGCCATAACCACCGGAGCCTCCGCCCTGCAGGCTCTAGTTTGAAGAAAAGGAACTACGCGTGTGCTCGTATGTGAAGATCACCGGAGCCTCCGGTGGAAACACCGGAGCCTCCGGTACTGCGTGGACTGCACAACGGCCACTTGGGGGAAGGGGTATTTAAATCATTCCCCTACCTCATAAATGCCTAAGCTTTTCCCATTCTTTCTCCTAGCCATTAATTAAATTTTCAACCTCCTAGATCTCCCTCTCCAACCACCCAAACACTCCGAAACTTTGTGGAGAGCTAGAGGAGACCTAGATCCGTGATTCCACAAAAGGAATTTCAAATCCAACGACCACATCCTAGTAGATCTAGAACCCTACTTGAGGCTTAGAAACCTTAGTAGATCTTGTGCTTGTAGCTTCCACCTTGTTGCAATAAGCTTCGGATTCGTTGAGAGCCTCCATCCATCTTGTGGAGTGTCCTCAACCTTGTGTAAAGATTTGGTCAACGCCTTCAAGTCGACCTCATAGTGGAAACAAGAATCTCCCTCACCAAAGAAGCTCAAGGAGAATAAGGTGTGCACGAACGTGCTATTGAGGACGCCTAGGTGGCTCCCCACCTCTCCAACGTAGACGTACTTCTCTTTAGAAGGAACTACGGGAAACATATCCTTGTCTCCTTGTTTACACTTGTGGTTTATCTTGTTGCCTTTCGTTTTACTTCCGTTGTGTATCTTATCTTGTATCACTTAGGTTGCTCACCTAGTTGCACATCTGGAGAACCTTAGTTTATCTTGCTTAGCCATAATTAAAAGGAAAGGAAGAAAAATTGGTAGTCAACCTATTCACCCCCCCCCCCCTCTAGTTGACCATAGTGCACTTTAAATTGGTATCAGAGCCTCGGCTCTTGCTAAGGGCTTAACCGCCTAAGAGTATAATGGTCAATGAAAATGAGCATGATGATTCTAGTGCGGAAATCGCCAAAATGGCCGACACTATAACTAACCTACAAGAAACGGTTGGAACCCTCCAAACCGAATTGTCCAAGGTTAGCTCTAGTGTTGGCTCGGAGGTTTCTAGCATAAAGAAAATGTTGGAGGTCATGATGGGGAAAACCAAGGAGTCAAAGGAACCACCTATCACCGCCGATGATGTTATCTCGGATGATGAGTCCATTCCGGACATCGCCGATATGGAAGCTAACATTTCTTTAGCCAAGGCAAAAGACGATAAAAGGCTAAGAGCGGTGGGATCTCCGAAGGCTCCATGTCTCAATCGGGTAACGGTTCGGGGTCTAACTCAAAAGTACCGCCACCTCCCAATTATGAAACTATTCATCCTATTGCCACAATGCCACACAATCTAAATGTTGGACTTCCTCCCATGCTTAACACTAACGAATTCTCTTCTTGGAAGTTCAATATGGAGTCTCATATTTCAGGGTCTTGCACCGCCTTGTGGAGAAGTGTTCTCCATGGATTTCATCCTCACGATGCAAACAACTTGACTCCAAGAGAAGACGTGGACTTTCAACTCAACAAGACCGCTCTTGTCACTATCCAGAAGGCTCTCCCAAGAGAACATCTTGAACATATCCGCGGTATCAAGACCGCCAAGGAGGCTTGGGATAAACTTGACACCTTGTTTCAAGGCAATGCTAGCATCCAATCCTCCAAGTATGATGTGGCTCTTGAAAAGTCCGAGAACTTCTTTATGCTTGAAGATGAAAGTCCCGAAGAACTGTATATAAGGGTTGTCACTCTTGGCAACCAATTGAGGGACTTTGGAAAAGAAGAGATCTTCGATGAGTGGATCAAGAGGAATTTTTTCAAGGCCATAACTCCTTTCGAGAAGAACCTCTCCACTAGCATTCGAACAAGATCGGACTACAACTCCCTCAACTCCATTGGTGTTTTTAGTGAGTTCATAGCCATATCCCTATATCACAAGAGCGTGGATGATGCTCTCGCTCGCTCAAGAGGAGTTGGAAAGTCTCCCAACCTCGCCTTGAAGTCTAAGGCGGTTGCTCGGATAGAAGAAGTGGATAAGGATGATGAGGATTATGAAGATACATACAAGGGTGCTCACAAGTGCATTGCTATTGCCATGCACGGTTATTGAAAGAGATGGGTGGCTCACAAGGCCGGTGCTCCTAGACCTTCAAGAAACAAGATCTACAAGAAGAAGGGGGAGCGGCCAAGAACATGCTTCAATTGTGGAAGTGCAAATCACTTTGTCAAGGAGTGTTCTTTTGAGCTAAGAGAAGAGAATGAAGGGAAGATTGTTCGCAAGGACAAGAACAAAGCTCCACAAAACAAGAATCTCTCTAGAAGAGTCCCAAGGGCTCTATATGTTCAAGAAGGCCCCACATTGGAAACATACTACTCCGGAGATGAAGGAGAAGATGAAGTTGTAGGTGTGGCCCATGTCGCCATAGCTACGACTCCCTCTTCATCGGTCTCTCTATTCGAATCCCCCAATGAGAAGGCATTGGTCCGACCTACATGTCTCATGGCAAAAGCCACCGCAGTAATATTTTCCACCTCCAAGTCTATTGCTACTAGTTCTCCCTCATTATTGGATTGTGTTGAAAACATTGTGGATGATGAGGAGACCAAGAATCTTAGCTCTTGGCTATGTAGTCTTGAAGCTGAAACCAAGGAAAAGGTAAAGGACCTCTTGAGGAAACTTGATGATGCTAACTCTCTCATAGATGAGAAGGAAGAGATTATCACGACCTTTGATAGCTATGGTGGTGGTCATGAGAATCATGACAATGAGCTTGTAGAAGCTCTTGAGAAAGATATATCCTTGAGAGCCTCTCTTGAAGAGAGACTATCTAGTCTAGAAGAGACTTATGCTATTAGTGTTTCCAAACTTAGGAAGGATAATGAAAAATCTCTTGGTTTACTTAAAATCTTTGAAGAAGAAGAGTTGAAGCTAGGAATGGCTCATGAGGAACTTGTTGAGCGTCATGGAAAACTAAAAAAGGAGTTCACGTCTCTTAAAGAAATCCATGACAAAATCACCATGTCCCGAAATAAGCTTCTAGCTCAGCAATCTAACGTTGTAGGAAGAGAGAAAATTCTCAATGACGCCATAAGATCTCAAGGATCCAAGAAAGGAAAGGAAGGGCTTGGCTTTGTTTCCAAGTCAAAGAAGAAAACCAAGAATGTCACCTCTTCCTCTCGTAATGTTGTCTTTGTGAAAGAGGGATAGGTGACCAAGGAGAAATATACCAACGCCGTGGTGGGTGATGATACCTCTAGGGGGGCATCACTCACAAAGACTTTGCCGGAAAATATAACCCCTCTTATGTTCTTATGAAATCTAGAGATGGTCATGTTTATGCTAAATACGTTGGTACTTCTTATGGTGATGATTATCATTGGACTATTTGGGTTCCTAAGACCCTTGTTACTAACAAAATAGGACCCATTGAAGGATGGGTACCTAAATCAAGAAATTGATCTCTTGTAGGGAAGTGATTCCGGGTCGAGTAGATGGACGATGGATAGTGGTGCATCCCAACATATGACCGGAAGCAATGACTCAATGAGCAATATTGAACCTCCATTACCTCATCTCAATTGCTTCATTATTGGTGACAATTCCGAAGTTAAAGTATTGGGACGAGGCAAGGTGGCTATCTCAAATGATGTATCAATTGAGAATGTTCTCCTTGTTGAGTTCCTTGTTATAACTTGATGTCCGTTCTTCAAATTGCAAATTGTGGTTTTACCTCTTTCTTCAATAAAGATAATGTGATTTTCACTTGGGAAACAACTCTTAAAGTAGCCTTTGTTGAGTTTGCCGAGAACGCCATGTATGTAGTGGACTTCTCTAAAGGATACACGTGTGCCGCGACATGCCAAATGGCTAAAGTTGATGTGGGGTGGCTTTGGCATCGCCGGTTAGCCCACACCAATATGATAATGTTGCATTACCTTCAAAGTGGCAATCATGTTCTAGGACTAACCAAAGCTAAGTTTGCTAAAGATCGTGTGTGCAGTTCTTGCGCCTTTGGAAAGCAACATGGAGAACTTCACCCAACCAAGACTAATATATCCACTACAAGAATTATTGAGCTCATTCACTTAGACCTCTTTGGTCCACTATCTTATGATAGTCTCGGAGGAAATAAGTATTTCTTGGTGATTGTGGATGATTATTAAAGATATTTTTGGGTGTATTTCTTCAAGAGGAAGAGTGAGACTCAAAAGAGAGTCATCGAGTTTATCACTCTAGTGGAGCGCCAACACAATGCTTCCATATTGGCCATCCGGGGTGATAATGGTACAGAGTTCAAGAACTATACCGTTGAGGGGTTTCTTAGTGAAGAGGGCATTCCTCATCAATACTCCTCTCCCTACACCCCTCAACAAAACGGTGTTGCGGTAAGGAAGAACCGGACTTTGATGGATGCGGCTAGGACAATGATTGTGGAGTTCTCTTCTCCTTATAACTTTTGGGCCGGAGCCGTCTCCACCGCTAGTCATGCTACCAACCGGTTATATCTCCGCAAGATCTTGAACAAGACTCCCTATGAGATTCTCACGGGCAAGAAACCGGACGTATCTTACTTCAAGGTCTTTGGTTGCAAGTGCTTCATTCGAAAGAAAGGTAAACGTTTTTCAAAATCCAAGAGCAAATCTTATGAGGGTATTTTTGTTGGCTATGCCACAAATGCTCACGCCTATAGAGTCTACAACAAGTCCACCAGACAAGTTGAAGAAGCTATATACGTGGTGTTTGATGAGGATAACGGCTCCCAAGGGGGGCGTATAGATCATGGTGTTGTAGGAGATGCAATTCCTCCCATCGTCATAAGAAGAATGGGGATTGGTGAAATAATCCCCATTGAGGGTTACCGGATGACGGAGGGAGAAGGACTATGCCCCACTCAAGTGGAGCCATTGACTACATCCATTGATACACAAGCTACCCAACAAGATGCACCAAGCCCTCAAGCTAATGATCAAGGTCAAGCAAGTAATCAAGGCCAAGATAATGATCAAGGACAAACTTCTCATCAAAGTCATTATCAAAGTCCCATCATTGTTGAGAGATCTCAACCTAGTGGTGATCCTTCACCCATTAATGATCAAGGCCAAGATGAAGATGGACATGTATCCGATGAAGAAGGTGATTCTCAAGCAATATCCAAAGAATCTTTGGAGGAGATACTAGCTCGTAGAGCAAAGAGAAGGCTAGAGAATCTTGAACGAACGGGTCACACGGAGGACAAGATACTTGGGCAAGTTCGTGGAAGGGTTGTCACTAGGAAGCAATTGGCGGATTTTAGCAAGTCTCATGCTTTTGTCTCTTTCATTGAACCCAAGAAAGTTCATGAGCTATCGAAGATCAAGATTGGCTTGAAGCCATGCATGATGAACTCAATAACTTCAAGCGCAACAAAGTGTGGAAGTTAGTGCCAAGACCCAAGGATTGCAAGAATGTTATTGGCACCAAATGGGTGTTCAAAAACAAGCAAGACAAATATGGTATCGTCATTCGCAAGAAGGCAAGATTGGTGGATCAAGGGTTTTCTCAAGTCGAAGGTGTTGATTTCGGTGAAACCTTTGCCCCCATAGCTCGTCTTGAATCCATTCGCATCTTACTTGCTTATGCATCTCATCATAATTTTAAGTTGCAACAAATGGATGTTAAGAGTGCTTTCCTAAATGGTCCCATTAGCGAGTATGTTAAGCAACCTCCGGGTTTCGAGGATCCCAACCACCCCGATTATGTCTATAAACTCGATAAGGCACTCTATGGACTTAAACAAGCTCCACGTGCGTGGTACAAGAACCTTAAAGAGTTTATAGTGGATTGTGGGTTTAATGTTGGTTTAATCGATTCCACCCTCTTTACCAAGACGGTTGGAGGTGACTTATTCATATGCCAACTCTATGTGGATGACATCATTTTTGGGTCTACCAACACTTTGTTCAATGAAGAGTTTTGCAAACTTATGACCGATAAGTTTGAAGATGTCTATGATGGGAGAATTGGACACGTGCACGCACGTCTCTACAAGATACAACCTATGATTTCGTTGATCAGTAACAAGCTTATTTTTTCGAATAAGTATTGGCATTGCACTACCAAACTGCAACTGCAACAAAAGCTATAGTTTTTTGGGACATAGGAAAAGAGACTGGCTAGCGGTTAAAACATTATATCGTTTATTCTCTTTCTTTTGTTCGATTTACAGACATTTTATTCGGACATAGACTATTTCAAGGTAATCTTTCACAGCAGAAAAAAATTACATGTCCACAACTCTTTATGTTCATTTAAACACATGTGTCGGTGATCAATAGCATCCATCTAATGTGTTTGTATCACGCCTCCCTTCATTCTTCCTCCTCCTAGGTCGACAGGAGCCAGGGGCGGTGGATATAGGCACGTGAATGGCGAGTCAAGTGTGGACGACTCAGAGCTGCGGCGAACCTGGGTGATGGCCCTGGAACCCACGAAGGACATCTGAAGGATGAGGACGACACAGCCGACACCGTTCGGCCCCTCCACCACCACGGTTGTACACGACCATGGCCGCGCTTGGCTCTTCCCAACAACATGCCAACTCCTATCCACCAACCTAGGGCGGCCCGCCATGGCTCGAATGAGAGATAGGAGGGAGGGGATATGGTGGGCGTCCGTAGACGGTGAAATCCGAGCACGCGGAGCGGTGGGTACGTTTCGGACTGGCGTCATGCCACTCGGGGTCGGGGAGGTCGAGCTTGGGAGGCATGGGTGCTTGCTCGTGGTTGAGGATTTTTCTTGTTCCGTGTGGGCGAGAGTGGGCGGGCGGGCGAGTAGAGACGTCGTGTGGGCCGGAGACGAGCAGACAGGAGGACACAAATTACCGCGATGGGATCGTCCGTACCGCTTCGGCTAACTAAGCGCTGGCAATTTCTGTAACGCACAGAGGACATCCGGAGGATGAGGACGACACGCCCGACCCCGTTCGGCCACTCCACCACAACAGTTGTACACGATCATGGCCACGCTTGGCTCTTCCCAACAGCAAGCCAACTCCTATCCACCAACCTAGGTCGGGCCGCCCCAGCTAGGAGGAGAGATAGGAGGGAGGGGATCTGGTGGGCGTCTGTTGAGGGTGAAATCCGAGCACGCACAATGGTGGGTACCTTCCGGAGTGGTATCGTGCCACTTAGGGTCGAGGAGGTCGAACTTGGGAGGCATGAGTGCTTGGTCGGGGTCGAGGAGTTGTCTTGTTCCGCCTGGGCAAGAGTGAGCGGGCGGGAGAGCGGAGACGGCCTGCGGGACGGAGGCGAGTGGACGGGAGGACGCGAATCACGGCGATGGAATTGTCTGTACCGCTTCGGCTAACTTAGCGGTGGCAATTTTTGTAACCCACGGAGGACATCCGGAGGATGAGGACGACGCGCCCGACCCCATTCGGCCCGTCCACCACCACACTTGTACACGACCATGGCCGCACTTGGATTTTCCCAATAGCTGGCCAACTCCTATCCACCAACCTAGGTCAGGCCGCCCCGGCTCGGAGGAGAGATAGAATGGAGGGATCTGCTGGGCGTCCGTTGACGGTGAAATCCAGGCACGCGCAACGGTAGGTACCTTCCAGACTGGCGGCGTACCACTCGGGGTCGAGGAGGTCAAGATAGGGAGGCATGGGTGCTTTCTCGGGGTCGAGGAGTTTTCTTGTTCCACATGGGAGAGAGTGGGCGGGCGGGCGAGGGGAGACGGCGCGCGCGCCGGAGGCGGGTGGACGGGACGACATGAATCACGTCGATGGGATCGTCCGTGCCGCTCGTCTAACTCAGCGTTGGTAATTTCTATAATTTCAATCAATGGTTAGTAGCTCAACATTGCATCGATTTTGTCCGTTTGATTCATGTGATTCAAAGGTTGAGATTGATTGTATCTACAAAGTTTACTCTTTTGTAAGTAGTTTAGATTAGATAATAAAATGAAAAAGTATCAAGTGAAACAAATTAAGAATTTGAAGATCAGTGGACATGCTGCACCTAGGGCGCTAAAAACATAGCAGAGGATGTTCCTGACGATGGTTCTTGCTATAGTAGTAGTGAACTGTCAGATTCATAATATCTTCGGCTTCACTGCTACAAATATCCGAGAAAGACAGGCTTGAACAATCATATGCCATGAGAAATAACCTTAAGAAAACAGATCATCCTCCAGCACGCACATATCATTAATTCAAATTGTAGTGCAATATATTTACCATAAGCTTGCTGTTATACCTTCTTTTTATAGGGATCAATTCAACGTGCACATCTGTACCACCTCATCAGCCAATAAGCATTTACAGGAAAAACAGTAAGTATGCATATGTATGTTGATACTCTGCACTCAAACAGTAAACAATTTTCCTGACACACATCATGCCGTTTAGTCAGATGGGAATCACTCCAGGGATCAGGAATATTTAGAGCTTGGCGTGCTTGTAGGCACAACAAGAACATGGAACATTATACGGGGCTGAGATCTAGATACTACTAACAATGGATCTAGCCTTGAAACATAAACTTCAGCCTGAGAGCGATGCTAGGAATCATAATCCACATGACTGTTGACATGATGACCGGAGGATTATTGTTGACCTGAAGACCGGGATCCGGACGACGTTGAGCAGGAAGTAGACGCGGGACATGTAGAAGGAAATCGGGTGGCTCGTCTATGGCATCGGCTTCGAGGAGCTCGCCCTGGCCTTGCTTTCTTCGTCGGTGGCGGCGGGCTTCCTAGAATCGTCAAACGGGGAGAGCAGTATGAGACGGTGGTGGCCTCGATACGGCGGCAGCCCGTGCAAAATTGACCGTCGATGCGCTAATGGATCGAAGACCTCGGCCTGGATTGGCAATTAGCTGCAGCAACTCTCGTCATCTCTTTTTCCTAGAGGCAATTAACGGAGAGGAGGGGAGAAAGAAATAATTGCAACTTACCTCTTCGTTAATACTTGGCGGTGGCATTATGCTGTAATTTCGATCTGTGTTGAGTACCTCAACATTAAAGCCATCTCGTCCGTCTAATCCACGTAGTTTGACGGCTGAGATTTAATGTATCTACAAAGTTTGCTCTTTTATAAGTAGTTTAGATAAGTTTGAAGATGTCTATGATGGGAGAATTGGAATTTTTCCTTGGCCTTGAAGTGAATCAATATCATGAAGGAAATTTCATCAAACAAGCCAAATACACTCAAGACATGCTCAAAAGATTCAACATGCATGATGCCAAGCCTATGAAGACTCCCATGTCCACAACCACTAACTCGAAACCCAACCCCAACGGTAAAGAGGTAGATCAAAAGTTATACCGCTCCATGATTGGCTCTTTGCTCTACCTTTGTGCATCTAGACCGGATATCATGTATAGTGTAGGTAAATGTGCAAGGTTTTAAGCCTCTCTGAGGCAAAGTCATTTCGAAGCGGTGAAACGAATCTTTCGATATTTAGTTCATACCCCAAATTTTGGTCTTTGGTATCCCAAGGGTTCAAGTTTTCATCTCATCGGGTATTCGGATGCGGATTATGCGGGAGAGAAGACGGATAGGAAGTCCACATCCGGGTGTTGCCAATTCCTTGGTCGCTCCCTAGTATGTTGGTCTTCAAAGAAGCAAAACTGCATTGCTCTCTACACCACCGAGGCCGGGTATATCTTCGCGGCAAGTTGTTGTGCCCAATTGCTTTGGATGAGGCAAACCTTGAAGGATTATGGTATTCATTTTGACAAGGTGCCTCTTCTTTGTGACAATGAGAGTGCTATCAAGATCGCCTACAATCCTGTTCTTCACTCCAAGACGAAGCACATTGAGATCCGTCATCATTTTATTCGGGATCATGTTGAGAAGGGTGATATTGATCTCTCATATGTATCCACCAAGGATCAACTTGCCGACATCTTCACGAAGGCCCTTGTTGAACCAAGATTTTGATCTTTGAGGAATGAACTAAATGTCATTGATTCTTCCAACTTCACTTTAAACCTTGCATATGTACCTTCATTATAGGTGTTATTAGGTTTGGATGTAGGCATGGACATAGGGGGGAGTGTCACTCAACTCATGAGTGTACACTCCTCTTATTATGCAAAAATCAATTCATCATTGCATATCTAGTCAATTTGTGACTCATTATGCTTAATTGTGAGTAGTAATCTTGGACCCAAGATACATCTTCACGGTGCCAAAAGTACACACTCAAACATGGTGGCTCCGGCCATCGACCTCCTCCTCTCGGAGTTGTTTTTATTTTGGCTCTTTCACGCACATACTATACCCCTTTGACAACTCGTGCGGGTTCGGCCTTTATTTCTTTGCATCTTGCAAACCCACATCGATTAATGTCTCTCGTATGATAGTTACAATCTTCCAACCCAAGCTCCCTTTGCCCAAAAGACTATTCCTATCTCAATGCTCTCGTTTTTCTGATCTCGGCGCGCGAAAACTGGGTCTGGCGGAGGCTCCGGTGAAACCACCGGAGGCTCCGCTGCGCCTGTCCACCGGAGCCCACCGGTACCTCCGCTGGTGCGGAATTCTCCCAGCGGATTGGTACTGCACGCGCGCTTCATGGACAGGGGGCGGAACCTCCGGTGAAACCACCGGAGGCTCCGCCCGCTGCGGTTTTGCGAGATAAGACCTAGGGCGAGCGGGGTCAACTAGATCTCAGATCTTGTTTCCCCCACTCGCCCTCCTTCTTCCTCCTCTAAAACGCTGCCGCCCTCTATGTCTCCGCCGCCGGGAAGAGCGCTCCACCGCCCGGAGGCCCTCCTCCTTGTCTTGAACCGCTCCAGGATCTTCTTTCTCCCTCACCTTCTGTCGCACCCGGACTTCTAAAGGATACTCGCCGTTCCGTTGAACAATAGTAGATTGGATTACGGGGCTTACCGGCACCGGCGTCCTCTTACGAGTAGGCCAACACACGTATGTGTGACAACCAACCCCTATCTGTTCAGCGTCGACGTAAACTATCCCATAGAAATCAGGACACTTCCATTGACGTACTTCAAACCATACACACATGGTACGTCAACGGCGTTGAACAACTGATATCACAACAGATCTCTACGACACAAAAGATTGAAATAAGTTGCAAATGGCTCTCATTAGAGCAGAGATAGCAAATACAATCATCCAGAGGACACATGTCCCAACAATTCATCATTACATCACAGCGGAAGCATTCAACATGTATGAGTACAGACAAGAACCAAATAGGCCTAAGAGGCCGGAAACGAAAAGACGGAGCCCATCCACGAAGTCTCGGATCCTGCCCGGGTCCGCTATCTACTCGTCAGCAGTCTCGTCGTACTCCACGTAGTAGCCACCATGGAGATCCTCGGAATCGTAGTCTGCGTAAACCACAGCCCCAAAGGGGTCAGTACATAAACGTACTGGCAAGCAAGACTCACAGTTCACCAAAGTGTAACCCGTCAACACCAAGCACAGATGCTTTGGGTTCAACGGAAGGAAAAGGGATATAAAGATGCTGCAACTGGCTGCTCTAACCAACTACAGAGATTCTAACACTTCCGGCTAACAGAAAGGAGATAAGATCGAGGATTGTAACCAACTGAAAGATAACTTCAAACGAACCCATCCTGGATATCGCCCCTTATCCGAAGAAGCAATCCGAGGATAACTCACACAGTTGAAATAATGATGGTTCAGATTATTGTGTCAATAAGCCTATTACTAGTCAAGTTGTTAATCATTGGGTGTAAGGTTGTTAATCATTGGGTTTAAGTTGTCCTGAGTACTTGTTATCCAGTACTTTCACCAAGTAATCCATAACCGCGGAAAA
The DNA here is from genome assembly GCA_028641055.1 of Alopecurus myosuroides. NCBI lineage: Eukaryota > Viridiplantae > Streptophyta > Magnoliopsida > Poales > Poaceae > Alopecurus > Alopecurus myosuroides. Next base: position 215,957,307 of record CM054059.1, on the reverse strand, counting down.
CACGGCTTCTCGAGAAGATTATCCCTGCAGGGTTGCACCAATTTGGCCGTACACGCAAGAATATCCCGCCAGATGGAAATGCACTTCCACCAAGCGGGGCACTCTACACAACTCAACTCTTCTTCGCATCAAGCCCAAAGCACCACGTGCTGTGCGTGCGCGGCTAATCGAGCCCCACGAAGAAAAGGGGACCCTCATAGCACTGGAAGACCACGCCACCCTAAATGCCGACTACAAAAGTTCCACCCTGGCCTGGGCTCGCAAGATCATGCATGCAGCAAATGGAAAGCCCGAACTACGTGTGGCGATTTGGACGAGATGCGAATCGAATCAAATTGAGGGGGGCGCCCATACTCGCTTCCCACATGCGGTTAGTGCGCTCATCATGGATCAGTAGACAAGACCCTTTTCCTATTAGGGTTGACACTAGCAGGCCTCAAATCCACCCTGGGCCTCCTGCCGGTGCCTTATCATCAAATTTATTATTAACAGTAACATTAGCATGATTGATTGATTAAACATCGAGCCCCCAGAACATAATAGAGTAGTAACAGAAAGTAACGGGTAACAGACTCGAGCAAAACAACCTAAGCATGCTAGTAAGACACTGGCTCAACCAGAAGGGTGATAGGAGGGGAGGTGAGGCAATATCAAGGTTAAGGGATTCATGTGATGGGTTCGTAACAGAAACAACAACTACTAAGGCTAGCAGGAAAGAACAACGGAAAGTATCGGTAATCAATGTTGAAAGGAACACGATGGTTCATGTGAGTGATAACTTGCCTGCAAAACCCAGTAGCCTGGTACTGAGCTAAATCCTTAGAAGGGATGTCGTAAGTATCGTCGGTCTCAACGTCGTCGTGTATCCGGGAAGAAGCAAACAGACAATGCAGAAAGATAAACAATCAATAAAATGGCATAGTGCACAAACATGGTATGATGCATGACCATTTAATTGATGCATCAAAATAAACTAGCTGACAAGATAACAACATGATTAAATGGACCCACATGCAATTGAATTGCATATGGAAAGCCCATGAATTATGGTTGAATTAATTGTTTTACAACTAAACAACATGTGAAAGTGGGTTAGCATGATGCATGGATGAGGAAAACAACAAAATAACAACAATAGAACCAAATGGAAATAAGGTTTACCAAGTTTGGAAATTCATTTATTAAGTTATTGAATTTTGGTTACTTAAAGGTGTTACACAAGAATTTGTTGTTTTCACCAATTTTAATTGTTCAAAATAGATAACAAAGTTTATATTTGATAAGAACACACAATTTTAGGTGGATTGCATGTTTCACTTGTTGAAAAAGGATTTAGAATGAATTACTTATGAATTAAGCAAGTTAAACAAGATTTAAATGAAATTCAATTCAAACATGAACTTATTTGAATTTTTATTTGTTCAAAACATTGAGTGAAGTTCATATTTGAAAAGTTTATGCTTTTATGGTTTGAAAACATATTTTATATGTCCCAAAAGAATTTGTTTTGATCAAGTTATAAATTTAACAATATTAAATGAATTAAATAAGGTTTAAATTATTTAACCACTTTTAATTATTCAAAACATGAAACAAATTTTATATTTGGAAAGGTGGTTTAATTTTGCATGGAAAACATATTTCATTTGTGGAAATTGGATTTAAAATGAGCAAGTTATTATTTTGGCAATTTTAAATGCAATAATTAAGAAACAGTTGTTTTCAGCAATTTAAAATATTCAAAACAGCAAGAAAAATTTATATTTGGAAAGTACATGAAAATTTGATTGGAAAACATATTTAGTTTGTGGAATTTGGATTTTTTATGAACAAGTTATGAATTTTGCAAGTTTAAGTGAATTTGACAAGTTTTCAAATTTTGCACCAATTTAAAATATTCAAAACAGTAAACAAATTGTATATTTGGATAGATCATTCAATTTGGGACAGAAAACATATTTAAAAAGTTGAATTTGGAGTGAAGATGATTTAGTTATGCAATTTACCAAATTGAGGTGCAATCTGCCATTTTTAGTGAACCAGGGACTTGGAAAAATATTTTTACGGGGCTAGAAAAGATTACAAGGACCTAATGGTGATTATCAGGAAGTTTCTGTACCAATCAATTGGAAAATAAAAAAGATTTGGGTTTTTGGGGCGCAGGGGGATCGAACCCTGCACCTCCTGCTGTGAGCGCTGGGATCAGAACCAGTAGGATGAGCTGCGGCTTGTGACAGGGAAGGGGATCTGTGGGGGTTATGGTTCAGGGAATGACTACTGAACAATTCGGAATAAGGACAGAAAAAAGGTGGGGTGCGGGGATTTGATCCCTAGACCTGAGTCTTGCGCGCTGTGGAACAGCACCAGTGCGGCTATGCTTTGTGTTTGTAACAGGAGGGGCAGTGTGGGGTTATGTGCTGTGGTTGAGGGATTCTATTTTCTGAAACTGAAACCGAACAGGTACAGAGATCGATGGGCAGCGATCGATGGCTGCAGCGGCTGCTCGCCGGAGAGGGGGCGTCGTGGGGCGTGATGCGGGCAGAAGGAGGGAAGGGAGATGAGGAGGGGTGGCGACAGGGAGGAGGCTCACCTTGGTGGCCTCGAGCAAGGAGGGGGTCGGGCGGATGCAGGGAGCGGTCGGGCAGGGAGCAGGCACAGTAGGGAGGCGGAGCAGGGGGTCGGCGGTGGAGAAAGCTTGACGGCGGCGCCGCCTCGGGCATCCACGGCCGGTGACCCCTTCAGCGAAGTTGGAGCCGGGAGGATGCCGGTTCCATTCCCGGGCTTGGATGGCGCCGGCGTGGGCTAGGGCGGAGGCGCCATGCCCGCAATACCACGACCACCGCAGCCCTCCTTAGGAGGTTCAGACATTCAGAAGAGCATCGGTTTTTGGAGAGGAGATGGAAGATGGCGGCGCCGTGGAGGATGAGGAGGGGTAGGGTTTAGGCAGAGGGGGGAGGAGGTTGGTTTTAAGGGGGGGAGAGCCTAGTACGGCTGCACATCGAGTGGAGGAGGAGGAATCGGTTGGTGGTGGAGGGGTTCGTACAGAAGGGGAGGAAGACGACAAGGGGAAGAAGGGGGTATTGGGCTTCTAGGGGAATTGGGCTGGGGAAGAAAAGAGGGAAAGGGTTGGGCCTCTCTCCCTTGCTGGTTTTAATTAATTTTTTTTTGTTCTATTTATTTTTTTTGCATAAAACCAAATGGAAGAAAAGGATGGGGTTTTAGGTTAATAAAATTTTGGAAAAAATTATGGTTAGTTTAGGTTTTCAAATAGCAACTCAATGCTAACCTTTAATTCCAAAAAGTTTCAAGTTTATTTTTTTGTTTGTTAATTAAACCAAAATTGGATGTATTGTATTAGTGAAATAAATATTATTGAAAACCAACCCTTTACTAGGGTGACCCTAATGTTTAAATTGATTAAGTGCTTATAAATGTTTGGTAACTTTCATAATGTTCAAATTAGGTGCTGTTGAGTGATTGGGTTTGAATTTGAAAGCAAGTTGGATTTAATTAATTTGAAATAATACCACCATGTTATTAGTTGATCAAACATTGAATAGGTGGAAACAAAAGATTAGATTGTTTTGGTGATTTTCATATTTTCAACTTGGTGCTGTTTGTAAAATGTATTTGAATTTTTGAATGTGATTTGGAAACAATTGATTGCTTAAAACCAGTAATTTAATAGTTTATCACTATGGAACAAAAAGAAAACAATTTGGTTGTTTTTATTTGAAATAACATTTTGGAAATTGTAACATCACAAGGATGAAACAAAAGGTTTGAGGTTACAAATGAAAACAGAGAAAAACAAATGGAAAACAAACAAAATAAATGCAATCAACATGATGCCATGATGCAAAACATAAAATAACAGAGAGCAAAACATTCTAATGGCTATTTTTCAGACTTGGGATGTTACAAAACGCCCCCCCTTGAAGGAATCGCGCCCCGAGATTCCTACTGAGAAAAGAAAAGGTCTGAATACTTCTTGGGAAGATCCTCTTGAGCTGTGACACGTGAAACACATCGTGCACCTTGGATAGTTTTCTGGAAGTTCAAAACGATAGGCAACCCTGGCAACTCTTCTGGAAGATGTCAGGGAATTTGGAAACCTCCGGAACATTTTCAAGTAAAGGGAGAGGTTTTGTATTGAGGGTGTATAGCTGGATAGAATTTGACTCATTTGTAGAATAGACTATCTGGAATGTGGTGATTCAGTAGGTGGGAGGCATACTAAAATCAACAACAACAACAACAACAACAACAACAACAACAACAACAACAACAACAACAACAACAACCTTTCTGGCCAGATAGACTTGATATTTGGGAAGTTTCGATTAGACGCCGGTAGAAGAACTGAAATGGAAAACAACAACAAGATTTCAACGGACGAAAAGAATGTTGAGAAGAATAGGATATCAACATCGGGGAAAACGAGAACAAAACTCCTGAGGTACTACGGAAAAACCCATCCGGGCTTCTAAAGGATCATTATCTACTGCTTAAGGAATAGAGGATTTGCTTCCGGGGCTTACACGCCTCCGTTCTCAATCGTGAGTAGGCAACATGATAAATCATGTTACAACCACCTCCATTCCTATGGTCTAGTAGATATAACCATCCTAGAGAAACCAGAATACGTGAAATCCTAACTTGAAAGTTTAGATGAGAAGGGAAAACAACGTTGCACTTCCTTACCAGAAAAGGGTGGGTGGGTGGGGAAAGAAGAAAAATGGCAGAATTCCTACTCTCACGTTTCATTTTTCCTATATAGCTACAAAATAGTTTCTAGACTCAACTGCGACCAGTAAAAAGGGATCCTACAGGCAGACAGGCTCTGATACCATTTGTCGCACCCGGACTTCTAAAGGATACTCGCCGTTCCGTTGAACAGTAGTAGATTGGATTACGGGGCTTACCGGCACCCGCGTCCTCTTACGAGTAGGCCAACACACGTATGTGTGACAACCAACCCCTATCTGTTCAGCGTCGACGTAAACTATCCCATAGAAATCAGGACACTTCCATTGACGTACTTCAAACCATACACACATGGTACGTCAACGGCGTTGAACAACTGATATCACAACAGATCTCTACGACACAAAAGATTGAAATAAGTTGCAAATGGCTCTCATTAGAGCAGAGATAGCAAATACAATCATCCAGAGGACACATGTCCCAACAATTCATCATTACATCACAGCGGAAGCATTCAACATGTCTGAGTACAGACAAGAACCAAATAGGCCTAAGAGGCCGGAAACGAAAAGACGGAGCCCATCCACGAAGTCTCGGATCCTGCCCGGGTCCGCTATCTACTCGTCAGCAGTCTCGTCGTACTCCACGTAGTAGCCACCATGGAGATCCTCGGAATTGTAGTCTGCGTAAACCACAGCCCCAAGGGGTCAGTACATAAACGTACTGGCAAGCAAGACTCACAGTTCACCAAAGTGTAGCCCGTCAACACCAAGCACAGATGCTTTGGGTTCAACGGAAGGAAAAGGGATATAAAGATGCTGCAACTGGCTGCTCTAACCAACTACAGAGATTCTAACACTTCCGGCTAACAGAAAGGAGATAAGATCGAGGATTGTAACCAACTGAAAGATAACTTCAAACGAACCCATCCTGGATATCGCCCCTTATCCGAAGAAGCAATCCGAGGATAACTCACACAGTTGAAATAATGATGGTTCAGATTATTGTGTCAATAAGCCTATTACTAGTCAAGTTGTTAATCATTGGGTGTAAGGTTGTTAATCATTAGGTTTAAGTTGTCCTGAGTACTTGTTAGCCAGTACTTTCACCAAGTAATCCATAACCGCGGAAAACACGGCTTCTCGAGAAGATTATCCCTGCAGGGTTGCACCAATTTGGCCGTACACGCAAGAATATCCCGCCAGATGGAAATGCACTTCCACCAAGCGGGGCACTCTACACAACTCAACTCTTCTTCGCATCAAGCCCAAAGCACCACATGCTGTGCGTGCGCGGCTAATCGAGCCCCACGAAGAAAAGGGGACCCTCATAGCACTGGAAGACCACGCCGCCCTAAATGCCGACTACAAAAGTTCCACCCTGGCCTGGGCTCGCAAGATCATGCATGCAGCAAATGGAAAGCCCGAACTACGTGTGGCGATTTGGACGAGATGCGAATCGAATCAAATTGAGGGGGGCGCCCATACTCGCTTCCCACATGCGGTTAGTGCGCTCATCATGGATCAGTAGACAAGACCCTTTTCCTATTAGGATCGACACTAGCAGGCCTCAAAACCACCCTGGGCCTCCTGCCGGTGCCTTATCATCAAATTTATTATTAACAGTAACATTAGCATGATTGATTGATTAAACATCGAGCCCCCAGAACATAATAGAGTAGTAACAGAAAGTAACGGGTAACAGACTCGAGCAAAACAACATAAGCATGCTAGTAAGACACTGGCTCAACCAGAAGGGTGATAGGAGGGGAGGTGAGGCAATATCAAGGTTAAGGGATTCATGTGATGGGTTCGTAACAGAAACAACTACTACTAAGGCTAGCAGGAAAGAACAACGGAAAGTATCGGTAATCAATGTTGAAAGGAACACGATGGTTCATGTGAGTGATAACTTGCCTGCAAAACCCAGTAGCCTGGTACTGAGCTAAATCCTTAGAAGGGATGTCGTAAGTATCGTCGGTCTCAACGTCGTCGTGTATCCGGGAAGAAGCAAACAGACAATGCAGAAAGATAAACAATCAATAAAATGGCATAGTGCACAAACATGGTATGATGCATGACCATTTAATTGATGCATCAAAATAAACTAGCTGACAAGATAACAACATGATTAAATGGACCCACATGCAATTGAATTGCATATGGAAAGCCCATGAATTATGGTTGAATTAATTGTTTTACAACTAAACAACATGTGAAAGTGGGTTAGCATGATGCATGGATGAGGAAAACAACAAAATAACAACAATAGAACCAAATGGAAATAAGGTTTACCAAGTTTGGAAATTCATTTATTAAGTTATTGAATTTTGGTTACTTAAAGGTGTTACACAAGAATTTGTTGTTTTCACCAATTTTAATTGTTCAAAATAGATAACAAAGTTTATATTTGATAAGAACACACAATTTTAGGTGGATTGCATGTTTCACTTGTTGAAAAAGGATTTAGAATGAATTACTTATGAATTAAGCAAGTTAAACAAGATTTAAATGAAATTCAATTCAAACATGAACTTATTTGAATTTTTATTTGTTCAAAACATTGAGTGAAGTTCATATTTGAAAAGTTTATGCTTTTATGGTTTGAAAACATATTTTATATGTCCCAAAAGAATTTGTTTTGATCAAGTTATAAATTTAACAATATTAAATGAATTAAATAAGGTTTAAATTATTTAACCACTTTTAATTATTCAAAACATGAAACAAATTTTATATTTGGAAAGGTGGTTTAATTTTGCATGGAAAACATATTTCATTTGTGGAAATTGGATTTAAAATGAGCAAGTTATTATTTTGGCAATTTTAAATGCAATAATTAAGAAACAGTTGTTTTCAGCAATTTAAAATATTCAAAACAGCAAGAAAAATTTATATTTGGAAAGTACATGAAAATTTGATTGGAAAACATATTTAGTTTGTGGAATTTGGATTTTTTATGAACAAGTTATGAATTTTGCAAGTTTAAGTGAATTTGACAAGTTTTCAAATTTTGCACCAATTTAAAATATTCAAAACAGTAAACAAATTGTATATTTGGATAGATCATTCAATTTGGGACAGAAAACATATTTAAAAAGTTGAATTTGGAGTGAAGATGATTTAGTTATGCAATTTACCAAATTGAGGTGCAATCTGCCATTTTTAGTGAACCAGGGACTTGGAAAAATATTTTTACGGGGCTAGAAAAGATTACAAGGACCTAATGGTGATTATCAGGAAGTTTCTGTACCAATCAATTGGAAAATAAAAAATATTTGGGTTTTTGGGGCGCAGGGGGATCGAACCCTGCACCTCCTGCTGTGAGCGCTGGGATCAGAACCAGTAGGATGAGCTGCGGCTTGTGACAGGGAAGGGGATCTGTGGGGGTTATGGTTCAGGGAATGACTACTGAACAATTCGGAATAAGGACAGAAAAAAGGTGGGGTGCGGGGATTTGATCCCTAGACCTGAGGCTTGCGCGCTGTGGAACAGCACCAGTGCGGCTATGCTTTGTGTTTGTAACAGGAGGGGCAGTGTGGGGTTATGTGCTGTGGTTGCGGGATTCTATTTTCTGAAACTGAAACCGAACAGGTACAGAGATTGATGGGCAGCGATCGATGGCTGCAGCGGCTGCTCGCCGGAGAGGGGGCGTCGTGGGGCGTGATGCGGGCAGAAGGAGGGAAGGGAGATGAGGAGGGGTGGCGACAGGGAGGAGGCTCACCTTGATGGCCTCGAGCAAGAAGGGGGTCGGGCGGATGCAGGGAGCGGTCGGGCAGGGAGCAGGCGCAGCAGGGAGGCGGAGCAGGGGGTCGGCGGTGCAGAAAGCTTGACGGCGGCGCCGCCTCGGGCATCCACGGCCGGTGACCCCTTCAGCGAAGTTGGAGCCGGGAGGATGCCGGTTCCATTCCCGGGCTTGGATGGCGCCGGCGTGGGCTAGGGCGGAGGCGCCATGCCCGCAATACCACGACCACCGCAGCCCTCCTTAGGAGGTTCAGACATTCAGAAGAGCATCGGTTTTTGGAGAGGAGATGGAAGATGGCGGCGCCGTGGAGGATGAGGAGGGGTAGGGTTTAGGCAGAGGGGGGGAGGAGGTTGGTTTTAAGGGGGGGAGAGCCTAGTACGGCTGCACATCGAGTGGAGGAGGATGTGACGCCCCGAGATCGGGCACTATGCAGATTTCAGCATTCCCGCCAAATCCGCATAATAACCGATTCCAGGTTGCCATTTATGATAACATTACAATAGTTCACGAATAATCCACAATTACAACAGAAACAGATAGATACAAGATGACTCAAACGAGCCAGGGTTACAACTGATACAATACAAAGATCCAAATAACAGCGGAAGAAACAAACGTCCGTCTACGGACAAGATCCAAATTGGACTAAGAGTCCTGAAGATAACCGAAGGCGTCCAATCCCTGCCCAGGCCAAGCCGGAGGGATTCCCAAGCTAACGTCGTCAGACTTCAAACCTGTTGACTGCAATTTGGAATTTGCAGCCACGAAAGAGATTCGTGGGTCAGTACGGTTAAGTACTGGCAAGGGGGATAAAGCCCATACTCACAAGTTATACCGGCGTAGCCAATCATCACAAGATACAAATACTTTAGGATCTACGGAGAAGAGGGGTTATTGCAAATAAGCGACAACAGGCTGCACTAACCAACTACAGAGATTCTATTACTTCCAACTATCAGAAAGGAGATAAGATCGAGTGATAGTAACCAACTGAAAGATAACTTCAAACAAACCCATCCTGGATCTCGCCCCTTATCCAAAGAAGCAATCCGAGGATAACTCACACAGTTGTAATAGTGATGGTTCAAGTTATTGTGTCAATAGACCTATTACTAGTCAAGTTGATAATCATGGGGTGTAACATGGTTAATCATTACGTTGAAGTTGTCCTGAGTACTTGTTAGCCAGTACTTTCACCAAGTAATCCATAACCGCGGAAAACACGGCTTCTCGAGAAGATTTACCCTGCAGGGATGCACCAAAGTAACCACACTCATGAATATCCCGCCAGATGGAATGCCTCCCACCAAGCGGGGCACTCAACACAACCCAACCCTTCTTCGCATCAAGCCCAAAGCACCTTGGGCGCACGGCTAATCGAGCCCAGAAGAAAATGGACCCTCATAGCACTCTAAGAACGTGTCCCCCTATATGCCGACTACGAAAGTTCCACCCGGGATCCAAGGGCTCGCAAAATCATGCATGCAGCAAATGGAAAACCCGAACTAAATGAGGCGATTTGGACGAGATGCGAATCGGGTCAAACTGAGGGGGAGCCCATACTCCCCAAATGCGGGTAGTGCGCTCATCATGGATCAGTAGACAAGACCCTTTTCCTATTAGGGTCGACACTAGCAGGCCTCAAAACCACAAAGGGCCTCCTGCCGGTGCCTTATCATCAAATTATTATTACCATTAACATTAACAGGATTGATTGATTAACATTCGAGCCCCCGGAACGGTAACAACAATAATAGTACGGTAGTAAAGAAGTAACCGACAACAGGCTCGAGCAAAACAACCTAAGCATGCTAGATAGAACAGGCTCAATCAAAGGCTGTAGGTATGGAGGTGAGGCAATATCAAGGTTAAGGGATTCATGTGATGGGTTCGTAACAGAAACAACTACCACTAAGGCTAGCAGAAAAGAATCAACGGAAAGAATCGGTAACAAGTGATGAAAGGCAGCCATATGGCATGCAAGTGAGTATACTTGCCTGAGATCCCGCAAGGTAGCAGAACTTGTCGTTGCTCACATCATCTCAACGTCCTATCCGAGAAGAAGCAACGAACCTCGAACAAACACCGGAATGCAACAATTACTACTACGGCAAAAGATCCAGCATGATCAAGATATGGATGCATGACAATTTAATTGATGCATCAAAGTAAACTAGTTGACAAGATAAACAAATTTAAATGGACCCATATGCAATTTGAGTTGCATATGAAAAGCCCATGAATTATGGTTGAAACAATTGTTTTCCAACTAACCAATAGGTGAAGGTGGATTAGCATGATGCATGGATGATAACAAGATAACAACAAATAACAATGATAGATACAAGGAAAAGGAATAAAACAAGTTTGGAAATGATTTGTTAATTTTGGAAAGTTTTGGTTACTTAGACATGTCACACAAACAATTATTGTTTTTATCAATTCAAATTGCTCAAACCAAATAACAAAGTTGATATTTGAAAAGGTTATCAAATTTTTAGTTGGATTACATGTTTCACATTTTTGAAATTGGACTTAGGATTATTTAATTATGAATTAAACAATATTAAACAAGTTTTAAATGAATTAAACAAGATTTAAATTGTTTAGGCAATTTAAATTACTCAAAACATAAAACAAAAATTATATTTGAATAGGTTATTTAAAATGGTATGGAAAACATATTTTATTTGCATTTATTGGATTAAGGATGAATTAGTTATTGATTTTACCAAATTGCAATTGAATTATTTGAATTCAAATTTGAATTGCATTTTGAAAATTCAAAACAGAAAACAAATGCTATAGATAGATAGACAATTTAATTTAGAGCAGTGCACATATTTTATTTGTATTAATTGGAGTTATGAAATGGAAGTTATTCATTTTCCAAGCTTAGGGACCAAACTGTGAATTAAAAGGACTTAAATTAAAGAGAAGGGCCGAAAAAAAACAGTTGCACCGTGCAGCGACCAGCCCCAGCCGCTGACAGTGGGCCAGGGCCTGCGTGGCGCCTAGGTGGCTGGCTAGGAGGTGAGGTGTCCCTGCAGGTCAATGACAAGCGGGCCCAACGTGGGTGCGCGTGAGGGAAAAATATTGGGGAGGCAAATGCCTCCCCTGGGATTCGATCCCGGGAGCTCGGGCGAGCGAGCGCAAGGGTCTGCGCCAGTGCGGCTGGTGCTGAGTTCGTGTCAGGTACGAGTTGCGAAAGGAAATAAGGTATGTTTCCCGGAAGATTTTTTTAACTGAACTTTCGGTTTGGGTGCAGGTACAGTTTCAGGCAACGGACAGGGGCGGCCGGCGACTTGCTGTCCGCCACCGCGGCGGCGCGCGTCTGCCTGCGGGCGGGCCGGGCGGTGGTCGGCGTGCGGGTGCGGCGTGGAAGCAAACGGATCGGGGGGGAGTGAAAGGAGCAGAGTGCTCACCTCGTTCCTGCTGTCGAGGAGATGAGGACGCTGCAGAGGTGCAGTGCGCCGGCGACAGGAGGCGCGATGCGGTCGGCGACGTCGGCGCCTCAGGCGCTCCCGGCACCAGGCGAGGATACGGGGAGGGAGGTGGGGCCACCACGGCTCCATTCCCGGGGCTGGATCGTCTCGAGGATGACCGGAGCGACGGCGACGGCGGTCTGAAGGTGAGCTCGCACTTGAGGTGGTCTATGGTGGTTCGGTCAGGTTCAGGCAGAGAGAAATTTCGGGGGGGAAGGAAAGAGGACGGCGGCGCAGGAGGAAGGGGACCTAGGGTGGCCTAGGTTAGGGCAGAGGTAGGAGGGAGTCCAGCTTTAAGGAGGTGGGGATGGAGCGGTGGCCGTCAGTTCCCTGCGTGGTCGACGTGTGCATCTTCGATGCACTGCCGTACGAGGAAGAAAGGTTAGATGGGCCAGAGGTAAGTTGGGCTTAGGGAAAAGTACTTGGGCTGGAAAAAAAGAAAGGGAAGGCCTGCCTCCTCCTAGGCTTTATTTTTTTCCTATTAGTTGATTTTTATTGTAAAGAAGAAAAGAGAGATATAGAGAAGGGTTAGAGTTTCATTTTTTAGGACTTATTTGTGATAACTCTCCAAAACAAAATAGTTAAAAGCAAAAGTTAATCATTGTTTCAAAATTTTGAACATTTAATTTGGTTTAATGGTTTTAGGTGAAAGTCAAACAAGGTTTGATTTGGGAAATTTTGGGAAATAACAAATTTTATTTAATAAGCAACAAGCAAAGTTACAAACATTATTGAAATTAGTTTGTTTGCCAACTTTTAATTTTTTTTTTTTTTTTTTTCAAACCCATATTGAGATATGGTAAATAAATTTGATTTGATTTGAATGTTTGGAATTTGCTATTAGGGTTTTGAACAAGAGGGTAAAAATTATTAACAAGCAATGGGGTTAAACAATTTCAAATTATTGAAAAACAATTTAGTGGTTTGGTTTGCAATCTTGAAATTGGAAATTTTGAGCAGGGATGAAAGTTTTAATTGATTTGAAATTTCCAGTTGATGCAAACATGATGCAGTGCAATGTGATGCATATGATGCAAACAAAACAAACAGGTAACACCACAGGTGTTACAGACGACACCACTAACAAGGGATTGCGCCCTCGCAATCCACCTGCTAACCCGGGAGGGGAAAGAAGTTCGACTATCGTTTCTTCGTTCTTCCGGTTGATCTCCTCGACACCACTAACAAGGGATTCTTGCTCGGAGTGACGACGATGTTCTCCCACCAGGAATCTTCCGATGATCGAACCTATTAGGTTAAGGGCTCAGAAAACGTCCACCCACGTAGGATCCTAACACTTGAAAGGTAGACAAGAGGGGAGACTCCAAAACAAATAAGATGGGAGGGGAAATAGAATAGGGATAAGGAGAAAAACAAGAATCCTATTGAGAGGTTTTCCAAAATAGTTTAGCAGAAATAGTTTTCGACACTCTAGAAACAACGACCGTTAGCGAGGTTAACCTACAGGCTTTGCGGACCCGTTGCTTCGATAACCATTCGTATCGAAACAATATCGGGAATCGGAACCAAGGCTCTGATACCATTTGTGACGCCCCGAGATCGGGCACTATGCAGATTTCAGCATTCCCGCCAAATCCGCATAATAACCGATTCCAGGTTGCCATTTATGATAACATTACAATAGTTCACGAATAATCCACAATTACAACAGAAACAGATAGATACAAGATGACTCAAACGAGCCAGGGTTACAACTGATACAATACAAAGATCCAAATAACAGCGGAAGAAACAAACGTCCGTCTACGGACAAGATCCAAATTGGACTAAGAGTCCTGAAGATAACCGAAGGCGTCCAATCCCTGCCCAGGCCAAGCCGGAGGGATTCCCAAGCTAACGTCGTCAGACTTCAAACCTGTTGACTGCAATTTGGAATTTGCAGCCACGAAAGAGATTCGTGGGTCAGTACGGTTAAGTACTGGCAAGGGGGATAAAGCCCATACTCACAAGTTATACCGGCGTAGCCAATCATCACAAGATACAAATACTTTAGGATCTACGGAGAAGAGGGGTTATTGCAAATAAGCGACAACAGGCTGCACTAACCAACTACAGAGATTCTATTACTTCCAACTATCAGAAAGGAGATAAGATCGAGTGATAGTAACCAACTGAAAGATAACTTCAAACAAACCCATCCTGGATCTCGCCCCTTATCCAAAGAAGCAATCCGAGGATAACTCACACAGTTGTAATAGTGATGGTTCAAATTATTGTGTCAATAAGCCTATTACTAGTCAAGTTATTATTCATTGGGTGAAACATGATTGATCATTATGTTTAAGTTGTCCTGAGTACTTGTTAGCCAGTACTTTCACCAAGTAATCCATAACCGCGGAAAACACGGCTTCTCGAGAAGATTTACCCTGCAGGGGTGCACCAAAGTAACCACACTCATGAATATCCCGCCAAATGGAATGCCTCCCACCAAGCGGGGCACTCAACACAACCCAACCCTTCTTCGCATCAAGCCCAAAGAACCTTGGGCGCACGGCTAATCGAGCCCAGAAGAAAATGGACCCTCATAGCACTCTAAGAACGTGTCCCCCTATATGCCGACTACGAAAGTTCCACCCGGGATCCAAGGGCTCGCAAAATCATGCATGCAGCAAATGGAAAACCCGAACTAAATGAGGCGATTTGGACGAGATGCGAATCGGGTCAAACTGAGGGGGAGCCCATACTCCCCAAATGCGGGTAGTGCGCTCATCATGGATCAGTAGACAAGACCCTTTTCCTATTAGGGTCGACACTAGCAGGCCTCAAAACCTCAAAGGGCCTCCTGCCGGTGCCTTATCATCAAATTTATTATTAATAATAACATTAGCATGATTGATTGATTGATTGAACATCGAGCCCCCGGAACATAACGGAGTAATAACATAAAGTAACGGGTAAGAGACTCGAGCAAACAACCCTAAGCATGCTAGGTAAGAACAGGCACAAGCAAAGGCTGTAGGTATGGAGGTGAGGCAATAACAAGGTTAAGGGATTCATGTGATGGGTTCGTAACAGAAACAACTACTACTAAGGCTAGCAGAAATGAACAACGGAAAGAATCGGTAACAAGTGATGAAAGGCAGCCATATGGCATGCAAGTGAGTATACTTGCCTGAGATCCCGCAAGGTAGCAGAACTTGTCGTTGCTCACATCATCTCAACGTCCTATCCGGGAAGAAGCAATGAACCTCGAACAAACACCGGAATGCAACAATTACTACTACGGCAAAAGATCCAGCATGATCAAGATATGGATGCATGACAATTTAATTGATGCATCAAAGTAAACTAGTTGACAAGATAAACAAATTTAAATGGACCCATATGCAATTTGAGTTGCATATGAAAAGCCCATGAATTATGGTTGAAACAATTGTTTTCCAACTAACCAATAGGTGAAGGTGGATTAGCATGATGCATGGATGATAACAAGATAACAACAAATAACAATGATAGATACAAGGAAAAGGAATAAAACAAGTTTGGAAATGATTTGTTAATTTTGGAAAGTTTTGGTTACTTAGACATGTCACACAAACAATTATTGTTTTTATCAATTCAAATTGCTCAAACCAAATAACAAAGTTGATATTTGAAAAGGTTATCAAATTTTTAGTTGGATTACATGTTTCACATTTTGAAATTGGACTTAGGATTATTTAATTATGAATTAAACAATATTAAACAAGTTTTAAATGAATTAAACAAGATTTAAATTGTTTAGGCAATTTAAATTACTCAAAACATAAAACAAAAATTATATTTGAATAGGTTATTTAAAATGGTATGGAAAACATATTTTATTTGCATTTATTGGATTAAGGATGAATTAGTTATTGATTTTACCAAATTGCAATTGAATTATTTGAATTCAAATTTGAATTGCATTTTGAAAATTCAAAACAGAAAACAAATGCTATAGATAGATAGACAATTTAATTTAGAGCAGTGCACATATTTTATTTGTATTAATTGGAGTTATGAAATGGAAGTTATTCATTTTCCAAGCTTAGGGACCAAACTGTGAATTAAAAGGACTTAAATTAAAGAGAAGGGCCGAAAAAAAACAGTTGCACCGTGCAGCGACCAGCCCCAGCCGCTGACAGTGGGCCAGGGCCTGCGTGGCGCCTAGGTGGCTGGCTAGGAGGTGAGGTGTCCCTGCAGGTCAATGACAAGCGGGCCCAACGTGGGTGCGCGTGAGGGAAAAATATTGGGGAGGCAAATGCCTCCCCTGGGATTCGATCCCGGGAGCTCGGGCGAGCGAGCGCAAGGGTCTGCGCCAGTGCGGCTGGTGCTGAGTTCGTGTCAGGTACGAGTTGCGAAAGGAAATAAGGTATGTTTCCCGGAAGATTTTTTTTAACTGAACTTTCGGTTTGGGTGCAGGTACAGTTTCAGGCAACGGACAGGGGCGGCCGGCGACTTGCTGTCCGCCACCGCGGCGGCGCGCGTCTGCCTGCGGGCGGGCCGGGCGGTGGTCGGCGTGCGGGTGCGGCGTGGAAGCAAACGGATCGGGGGGGAGTGAAAGGAGCAGAGTGCTCACCTCGTTCCTGCTGTCGAGGAGATGAGGACGCTGCAGAGGTGCAGTGCGCCGGCGACAGGAGGCGCGATGCGGTCGGCGACGTCGGCGCCTCAGGCGCTCCCGGCACCAGGCGAGGATACGGGGAGGGAGGTGGAGCCACCACGGCTCCATTCCCGGGGCTGGATCGTCTCGAGGATGACCGGAGCGACGGCGACGGCGGTCTGAAGGTGAGCTCGCACTTGAGGTGGTCTATGGTGGTTCGGTCAGGTTCAGGCAGAGAGAAATTTCGGGGGGGAAGGAAAGAGGACGGCGGCGCAGGAGGAAGGGGACCTAGGGTGGCCAGGTTAGGGCAGAGGTAGGAGGGAGTCCAGCTTTAAGGAGGTGGGGATGGAGCGGTGGCCGTCAGTTCCCTGCGTGGTCGACGTGTGCATCTTCGATGCACTGCCGTACGAGGAAGAAAGGTTAGATGGGCCAGAGGTAAGTTGGGCTTAGGGAAAAGTATTTGGGCTGGAAAAAAAGAAAGGGAAGGCCTGCCTCCTCCTAGGCTTTATTTTTTCCTATTAGTTGATTTTTATTGTAAAGAAGAAAAGAGAGATATAGAGAAGGGTTAGAGTTTCATTTTTTAGGACTTATTTGTGATAACTCTCCAAAACAAAATAGTTAAAAGCAAAAGTTAATCATTGTTTCAAAATTTTGAACATTTAATTTGGTTTAATGGTTTTAGGTGAAAGTCAAACAAGGTTTGATTTGGGAAATTTTGGGAAATAACAAATTTTATTTAATAAGCAACAAGCAAAGTTACAAACATTATTGAAATTAGTTTGTTTGCCAACTTTTAATTTTTTTTTTTTTTTTTTCAAACCCATATTGAGATATGGTAAATAAATTTGATTTGATTTGAATGTTTGGAATTTGCTATTAGGGTTTTGAACAAGAGGGTAAAAATTATTAACAAGCAATGGGGTTAAACAATTTCAAATTATTGAAAAACAATTTAGTGGTTTGGTTTGCAATCTTGAAATTGGAAATTTTGAGCAGGGATGAAAGTTTTAATTGATTTGAAATTTCCAGTTGTGATGCAAACATGGTGCAATGCAATGTGCTGCATATGATGCAAACAAACAAACAGGTAACACCCCAGGTGTTACAGAGGAGGAATCGGTTGGTGGTGGAGGGGTTCGTACAGAAGGGGAGGAAGACGACAAGGGGAAGAAGGGGGTATTGGGCTTCTAGGGGAATTGGGCTGGGGAAGAAAAGAGGGAAAGGGTTGGGCCTCTCTCCCTTGCTGGTTTTAATTAAATTTTTTTTGTTCTATTTTTTTTTTGCATAAAACCAAATGGAAGAAAAGGATGGGGTTTTAGGTTAATAAAATTTTGGAAAAAATTATGGTTAGTTTAGGTTTTCAAATAGCAACTCAATGCTAACCTTTAATTCCAAAAAGTTTCAAGTTTATTTTTTTGTTTGTTAATTAAACCAAAATTGGATGTATTGTATTAGTGAAATAAATATTATTGAAAACCAACCCTTTACTAGGGTGACCCTAATGTTTAAATTGATTAAGTGCTTATAAATGTTTGGTAACTTTCATAATGTTCAAATTAGGTGCTGTTGAGTGATTGGGTTTGAATTTGAAAGCAAGTTGGATTTAATTAATTTGAAATAATACCACCATGTTATTAGTTGATCAAACATTGAATAGGTGGAAACAAAAGATTAGATTGTTTTGGTGATTTTCATATTTTCAACTTGGTGTTGTTTGTAAAATGTATTTGAATTTTTGAATGTGATTTGGAAACAATTGATTGCTTAAAACCAGTAATTTAATAGTTTATCACTATGGAACAAAAAGAAAACAATTTGGTTGTTTTTATTTGAAATAACATTTTGGAAATTGTAACATCACAAGGATGAAACAAAAGGTTTGAAGTTACAAATGAAAACAGAGAAAAACAAATGGAAAACAAACAAAACAAATGCAATCAACATGATGCCATGATGCAAAACATAAAATAACAGAGAGCAAAACATTCTAATGGCTATTTTTCAGACTTGGGATGTTACACCTTCCACCATGGATGCGGGTATGTATGCTCTCTCTCTCTCTCCCATCTAGTTGATGGACGGGGAAGCACTAGGAGCCACATGTTCTTCACATCTAGATGCGTGGATTAAGGTTTGAAGTAGGAAATCACGAGTACAAACCCTAGAAACCTAGATTGTGAATATTAGGCTTGAATCACTTTGGTTCTTAGGGTGGATTTGTTCATGTGCCCTACCCCTTGTTATTCATCCCTAATGTCCTTCATATCTTTGTTTCTTGGATTTGTGCGTCACATAAACTTGAGCATTACCTCCTCTTCATGCTTTTCTTGCTCTCTCTCTTTCATAGATGCCTCCGGTTCCAAGGGCAAGGGTAAGGTCACTCGCACCAAGAGTGTGTCTAGTCGCAAGGCTCCGAGAGTTGATGAAATCGAGGAAACATTGGACCCATCTCAGCCCAAGCGCAAGACGAGATTCATGCTTTTATTGCCATCTCTCTTTCATAGATGCCTCCGGTTCCAAGAGCAAGGGCAAGGGCACTCGCACCAAGATTGTGGCTAGTCACAAGGCTCCGAGAGTTGATGAAATCGAGGAAACATCGGACCCATCTCAGCCCAAGCGCAAGACGAGATTCCCGGCTTCCGAGAAGACTTTGCCTCGCAAGGAGAAATTAGCTTCTCAAGTGGCCGAGGGAGTGTTCTTGGCGCATCGTCGCGAGAACCCATATACTGTTGAACGCAACTGCTTGATGCCACAGTTCCGGGGTAAGGATCCTCGATTCCACACCGTGTTTCAAAGCCAAATTTATCATGAGATTTTGATGAGGAAGACCAAGGAGAATGTTGCCCCTCAACATGCTATCAATTTTGGTCATATGGAGAGGAAGCCCCAGTACTTTGGAGAGGCACTAGAGATTGTTGATGCATTTGGCCTTGCTCTCATTATGCAAGTACAACAAGATTGTGATGAAGGATTGGTCTGTGAGTTCTTGGCCACGGTACATCTCGCCAACGAAACAGAGCGTCATCTTATCTGGATGACCAAGGGACGCAGCTCACTATCAAGTGGTCCGAGGTTGGAGTCCTTCTTGGCAGCTACTCGGACCATGGACCCTTTGTTGGTGGCCCGGAGTTTGACGAGGGTTGGTTCTGTGTTCATGCTCCCAATGCCCAATCACTTGCCATGGATCAACTCACCCCTCTTTATCACTGGAAGAAGTTCGCTGTTGGATTTGTCAAGGTCCTATATCCCACTTATGATATTATGCTCCGCATATATCGTGAGACCATCAACCCAAAGGCGGGGAACATTGATGAGATTCAAGGCTTCCTCAAGAAACTCATGCTTCTTACTCATGAGAAGCAGCTCTCCGTTCTGACTCAGAAGCTTGATGTGCTCGATTATCTGTGGAATGAGTTGTGGCATGTCATTATACAGAGGAAGAATGCTTGCTTTGGGACTTTCATCATGAAGATCATCTTGAATGTGTGGGAGAACAAGTTCCCGGACGATACTCTCGATGATGCTAATTGGATCCCACATACGGAGGAAAGGCTTCTCATCAAGGATCACACCGAGCCTATTGTGCATCCCACCCCTGCTGCTTGCAAAGGCAAGGCCAAGCCACGGGTCATCATTGATGAGGAAGACAAAGAAGAGGAAGTTGGTCCCTCTCATCTTCCTCCTTCTGACAGTGCCTTCAAGTGGATGGCAAGGGACCTCAAGAAAGTGTTCAAAGTGAACAAGAAGATTGAGCAGCATTAATGGGAAGTTCACTATGACAAGGAGCTCAAGCACCGCAAGGCAGCACAGGCCGAGCGTCAATTTTGTCGGGATGGTGGGGAATTTGTGGAGTCCCCGGTGCAAGATAGCATCACCAACTGGGACAAGTGGCAAGCCAAGGATTCCAAGGGGAAGATCATTGAGTGGTCTGATGAGGAACCAGGAGAAGAGGTCACCAGCTCTCACCGTCGCGGCCGTTCTCCGAGCTTGGATAACTCCTCCGAGTGATCATTGGGACGTTAGCATCGGTCTCCTCCCTCTTTTGGTATCTTGATGCCAAAGGGGGGAGAGATATCTACTTAGGAGCGGGCATTTGCATGGGTTCTCTCTCAAGCGTGTTTTCGATTTGCATCTTTCATCTTGCTTGAGAGAGTTGGCTATTTGGAAACTTCGTTTTTTTAAATTGTTGTGCATTGTGAACCTCGTTATGCATTATGTGAGCTTGTGAACCTAGTACCTTAATTTTATCACTTGTTATGTGCTCAGTATTCTATGTGTTTAGCTCTATATTGCTTAATTCTCTCAACATGAAGGGATCTTATCTCCAGGGGGAGCTCCGTCCATGTTGTGTGTGTTATAATTATGCAAATAGGGATGTTGTCATCAATTACCAAAAAGTGGGAGAATGAAAGATCATCTTCCGTTTTGATAATTAATGATAACATAAATATTGTACTAATGTCTATTTGAGAGTACTTGCAGGTCCTATTTGATATATATGAAAATGCCCAGGTTCATCAAGTATACAATCTCCATGGGTTACAAAAATGTTTTGAATGGAAAGAGCTCGAAGAAACAAAGCTGGGGGGCCATTTTTGCAAGCAGCGGAGGCTCCGGTGAAACCACTGGAACCTCCACCCCATGTGTTTCCCAGCTCGTCCAGGCACTAGCCTCCGGTGAAGGGTCCGGTGGAACCTCCGCTAAAAACACCTTTGGGTGCATAAGAGCGGAGGCTCCAGCGGAGCCTCCGGTGCATATCTGGTGGATGGAGCCTCCGCTGGCTCCACTGCCCCACTGTGGGGCTAGCCTCCGGTGTGGCCTCCGCTGAAACCCCCTTCGGGTGCATAAGAGCGGAGGGTGCAGCGGAGCCTCCGGTGGGCGGAACCTCCGCCATAACCATCGGAGCCTCCGCCCTGCAGGATCTAGTTTGAAGAAAAGGAGCTACGCGTGTGCGCGTATGTGAAGATCACCGGAGCCTCCGGTGCTGCGTGGACTGCACAACGGCCACTTGGGGGAAGGGGTATTTAAATCCTTCCCCTACCTCATAAATGCCTAAGCTTTTCCCATTCTCTCTCCTAGCCATTAATGAAAGCTTCAACCTCCTAGATCTCCCTCTCCAACCACCCAAACACTCCGAAACTTTGTGGCGAGCTAGAGGAGACCTAGATTCGTGATTCCACCAAAGGAATTTCAAATCCATCCACCACATCCTAGTAGATCTAGAATCCTACTTGAGGCTTAGAAACCTTAATAGATCTTGTGCTTGTAGCTTCCACCTTGTTGCAAGAAGCTTCGGATTCGTTGATAACCTCCATCCATCTTGTGGAGTGTCCTCAACCTTGTGTAAAGTTTTGGTCAACGCCTTCAAGTCGACCTCATAGTGGAAACGAGAATCTCCCTCACCGGAGAAGCTCAAGGACAATAAGGTGTGCACAACCGTGCTATTGAGGAGCGCCTAGGTGGCTCCCCACCTCTCCAACGTAAACGTACTTCTCTTTAGAAGGAACTACGGGAAACATATCCTTGTCTCCTTGTTTACACTTGTTGATTATCTTGTTGCCTTTCGTTTTACTTCCGTTGTGTATCTTATCTTGTACCACTTAGTTTGCTCACCTAGTTACACGTCTAGAGAACCTTATTTTATCTTGCTTAGCCATAATTAAAAGGAAAAGAAGAAAAATTGGTAGTCAACCTATTCACCCCCCCTCTAGTTGACCATAGTGCACTTTCACCAGTTGTTACGTTTCCGATATACTCTCAATTATAGTGGCGATACAAGAGTTCCGATACACAAATTGAGATCTAGAGAGGGATAGAGCGGAAAGGGGGGAAGATCCGTCGCCGCTAGGCCTTGTTCTCGTTCTTCGATACCGTGTCGATCTCGAGGGTAGGGTTAAGTAGGGGTCGCCTCCATGGTCTTCACATGTACCGTGGATTGGGCCTCCGTGTACGGGACCCTTTCCTGATTGCCGACCCATCTCCAAAGGTAGTCATTGAAGTGCTCAAGCCGGTACTCGTGACAGGTGTAGGGTCCGTAAGAGCAAACACAACGCCCCCCCAAACGGACAGTTTTTTTCGTTTTGGTCCGCAGTCTGGTATTTGGTTTTAAAAAACATCCCAACGGGCCTCCCCAAATGGACCGGGGGATAGGCGAAGTTTTGACCAAACGTGGCCCAACTTTGGTCCATGTTGGTCGAGTCCGCGGAAGAAATCATGTCCTACCCTGGCCCAGGTGGCAGTGGCAACCTGCCACAAACCCTTGCCACTCCCCCCTCCCGCACTCCACTCCGCGAAAACCAGACGTCCTTATCCCGATCGTCGTCCTCCGCCGCCCAAGTCTATCCGAAGATGAAGAAAGACACCAAGGGCCCACCAAAGTCGGCGCCCAAGCCGGAGTCCCTCAAGTGGCAGGGCCGGCGGGTGAGGCAGAAAGACAGAACGACGGAGGAAGAGGCCGTAGCCGCCCTTCTCTTGTCCCAGCAAGAAGTCATCGCATTGTAGGTCCGAGCCAACGTGGACGCAATGCCAACACAAGGCACCATGGGTGTGCTCATGCTACAGGACGAGCAGGTCATGATCGTGCCCGACTCCTCTCTCCGGCTCGTGTTGTCTTTTCCCTTGATGATCTTGGTTGCGTCCACGCGCAGGCCACACACCTCGGTGTCGCAAGCGCTCTCCTCGACCACGCCGCCGGGAGCATACTAGCTAGGCCACACCCTCGGGAGGGCCAGCAATGTCTCGTCTCGGCATCTCGCGAGAGACCTAGCCGGAAATTTCTTCCCAACCACAAGCAACGGAGCCGCCACCCATCGATTTCAACGTGACTCCCGCGCCCGGGTCTGAGTCTGCATCTGGCGTTGCCCACGCCCCTGTCGGCCACAGCAAGGCGCCAAGCGCAATGGCAGCCAAGAACCGGCCGGAAGGCCGCCAACTGTTTGGCAATTTGTCATTGGCGGATACCGCCGAGGTATGCGCTTCACCACCGCACGCTTGTTGTTTTACTAGACCAATTGTTCTGGCCGATATGGCCGTTTGCGCAGCTTTTCTATGCCCAGAGTGGTGAGAACTCCATGGGCGAGATCATAAGGCATGGACCGCCAGCCAAGTTGGGGTCATTGGCATCGACGATAAAAAGAGTCAACCTGATACCCAATATGGTGGTGGCATCTCCATTGACGATGCACCATTGTTTGGGACGGGCCAAACCCAAGACCCCGACGAAGACAAAGCCTAAGAGGAAGGCCAAGACCCCGATGTCCAAGAATTGGAGCTCAAAACAGGGTTGAGGAAGAGTAGGTCCATCAACTACTCAGATAAGGAGGATCGAATCCTTTGTGAGGCTTGGATGAACATAGGCCAAAATGATATTACCGGAGCCGAGCAAAAGGGGAAAATCTATTGGAAGAAGGTTTGGAGGTACTTCAACAAACACCAGAAGTTCAAGAAGTGGAACATATTTAGCGATCGTAACTCCGTCTCCCTAAACAAGAGGTGGGTTCACAACTTCACATCCAGCATGAGTGCAACAAGTTCAACGGCGCTTATGACCATATCAAGGCCCGCCCGAAAGTGGCAGACATCGTCATCCAAGTGTCGAAATACTTCACCAAATGCTATGCTTCCAAGTTCGCTTTGTTCCATTTACACTATCAAGGAATGCCCTGAGTGGAAAGAGACCTACAATGGCTTGAAGAAGGGGGCCAGCAACGGTGATACCGTAGTAGCCGAAGAAGATGAGGACCCAAACTCCGGGAGGCCAAGGGAAAAGAAGACCTCCAAGTCCGATTTGAAGTGTGAGGCCTCGGCACTTGTGTTGCAAGAGACACTCAACAAGTTGCTCGCCGATAAGGAGAAGGAAAGTGTCGAAAAGTAGCAGCGGAAACGCCGGGAGAAGGAGGAGGCCATGAAGACGTACATTGAGGCGCAAACAAAGAAGCAAGAGTTGGACGATGCCACGACTCGATCTGAAGAGAACCGGATCATGCTAGCTTTGATGTTCGAGGAGAACCGGATGAAGCTAACTTTGCTAGCCGAGGAGAACCAGTTGAAACTTACTTCGACGGCCGAGCATAACAAGATCATGATGGCCGACTTGAGTACCTTGACCTAGGAGCAAACAACATGGATGGTCAAGAAGCAAAAGGACATCCAACACCGGAATGCGTGATCTACCTCTTTTATGTCATTTGTATTTGTATATGTGATCCTCATTTGAACTATGCTTTGAACATTTTGTTGTTTTCCTAGTCAGTTCGAACAAAATTTGGTGAAGAGAAGAGAAAGAGTTCGGAAAAAAGGGAGGGGGTGTTGGTATGGGACAGGGCAAACCCATGTTCGTCCGGATTTTGGTTTGCCGAGGGCACCAAACGGATCAAAAGTGGATCAAAATCGGTCCGATTTTGGGGTGGTCATCGGGTCTGCTCTAACACATAGGCTTTAGTTACCATAAGGGCATCTCCAACAGTGTACATGTCATCGTAAGATAGTATGCCAACTCAGCTAAAATCCTACATGGCATAGTAATAATGAGGTGAGAGAATATGAGTTGTATGATATGCAACCAACAAGGTAGCACGTATGCCAATATACTTTTTTCTTTGGTCCCAATAAATTGGCTATATGATTGGATAGATTGTACTACTTTACTAACAACTCTACCAACCAACCATTGAGTTAGTTGTTTGATACATTGTTGGTTGATGAGTTGGCCTGCTATCATACGAGTGTCTCTTACCACCCATTTTTTTTTTGAACAGAGGATGGCCCCCGAGGGACCTAGAAGCTTTGATAGATGAACAGCAGTTTACAAAAAGGACCTAGAAAGAAAAAGCATGACAACAAGGTCCTGGAATTTAGCAAGAAGACCCTAGACCTAAACCTAAGACTGCCATCGGGTCCAGCTCCTCCGCCGTTGCATCTGCGACGACCACCGCAGCCAAGAACTTCACCGCCGGGGACGAAACCACTTGGGGCAAAGCTCCGGGAGCCAACTGCGAGTAGCCTTGAGAGCCTCCATCATGGCGCCATGGCCTGGAGGTAGCATCCGCCTCGCATCGATGGTCAGAGCAAGCTCCGACCGACGAAAGGGGGTGGAGGGGTCGGCCTTCGACCTGAAGAGGTGGCGTCCATCTTGGAAGCGCCACGGATTTCCTCCTGGGAGAAGCTTCATCTCTCCCCTGCTGCAGATCCATGCTGACCGCAGTGGCCAGCGCCTCGTCATCTCCTTCCTCACCACCGCGGCGAGAAAAGAAGAACACCAGTTGCTTTCCACCGAGCACCAAGTCCCTGCAAAAGACGAGCTTATTACGAAGGGGTGCTGCTGCCGCCGTTCCTTCCTCTGGCTCCGCCCATCGAAGCACTTGAGCAAGGAGCAACCACACCAGCAGCGAGAGGATGCCGCCCGGATGCATCCATCGCCAGCCCCCTTCCGGCATCGCGCCAAACTCCACCGTGGGAAGAACTAGAAAGCAAAGAAACCTATAGCTACTCTGTACACGAAGACAGCACGGTCCTCCCCCATCCCAACTCCAGGCGACGGCGCCGCTAGAGCAGATCCGGGATCGGCCCGGCCGGCGACAACGGAGGTCGACTCTCAACCCTGGCTTATCCTCTCCCTGCCTGGAATACTAGTAGTCCACCCATTAAAGATGCCCTGTACTAGGTGCAATGGCGATGCAACGCGTCGTTTGGCCAGGTGGTTCGAATTTTCTGTGTGGGTGATACCACCGTGATCTCCCCGTTTCTGCGATCGAAGCTACTCCATTAACTGCTGCACGGCAGTAAAGCCTCTGTGAGCCGCCGGATCGGGCCGTGGACGTTGGAGATTAAGCTGGTGAGCCTGGAGGAGCGAGGTGGGACAAGGGAGACCTGAGCCGCCGGCGCGTTGGGCGTGGGCAGCCACATGGGCGCGCGTGGTTCAAAGCTCCCGTGGACCAACCACCGGCTCGCTGCACCTGCACCGGCACATGCACAGCTCTCGGCGCCCGTTCCCCAGCTGTCCGACCCAATCTGGGCACATGGCTCGGCCCTACCCTGCTGCTCCTACGCCTAGCCCAACTGTGCGCGGCGCGCGTCCAGACAATTTTGCTGCCAGTTTTCTATTGCTCGCATCGTCAGACTTGGCATCTCGCCCGTTCGGATCACGGCCTCATGGGTCAAGCTCAACAGGGTTGACAGTCTGGATCTGCACGACCACCACACCAGGACCCTGTACTGCTGTGTGCAAGGCAAGGGGCGATGGATCCGGCTCGGATCAGATGTAACGGCTTTTCAGCGAGAGATTCATCTTTTTCTTTATCTACATACGGCTGTTCAAGAAATGCCAGTTTAAAGTTCATTAATCTCGGGTGTTCTTGAGTGTCATCGGCATCTTGTTGCCGTGGTTCTATATATGATCGCGGTGAGCGAGCCGGTCACTGAGTTTGATCGTTATTGCGCCCGTGTTCTTGCTTAGCAGTAAGCTCGATGATTTCTATATTTAGCTTTCTGAAACCTGTTCGCGTCTGCTCGCTCTCTCAAACAGCAACCGGCCTCGCTAGCTAGCTCTCTCGAACACCACCAAGTGAAGAAATTTGCGGTAGATAGTATGGTTACAGCGATGTGCGGCATGCATCTCAGGATATAAGAATGGTAAAATGCATAAATAAAATCAATGCTCGTAATTACATCAGATCACGAAGGTACACCAATGTTCGGACGGAAGGGGAAGAAGAGAGAGACAGAACAACGGGAGCAAAGAAACAATGAAATGAAATGATACATGATCCGGGCAATCTAGAAGACGTAGACTGCGGCGGCAACGGCGGCCAGCACGAAGGCGGGGCGGAGTCCAGCGGCGCTGCTCGGGGTGGTAGGCTCCGCGGTGGGCGCCATGCCGGGGGCGGGCGCGGGAGGGGAGGAGATGGGGGAGTCGGCGGGCGCCGGCGCCGAGGCGGAGGGAGTGGGGGCGGTGGTGGGGGCAGTGGTGGGCGCGGGCACCGGGGCCGCGGTAGGGGGCGGGGACACCGGCGCGGGGGTAGGGGGCGCCATCACTGGGGGCGGGGTCGCGGGTGGGGGAGGAGCGACCTGGGGCGCCGCCGCGGGGGCTGCGCCTGGCGCCTGAGCGGTGGCCGCCACGGCCAGCAGCGCGAGGACGGAGAGGATGGTGAGCTGAGAAGCGGCCATTGCGCAAACCTTTGCTGGTTTCTTGGCGGCTCGGCTCGCTCCTCTGCTGCTTCCTCTGCCTGCGCTGTGAGCTGGATGTGTGTGTGTGTGGGTGGGTGGGGTGGTGGGAGGGATGGAGCGGCGCGCGGGGGGTTTATAAAGGGGCTGGAGGTTTCGCGCGAACTGAGCTGTCCCGGTGTGCGGTGCGGCGCAGTTGCGTGGGACAGCGCCGATGCATTGTGCAGTAGCGGCTTGCATGATTGTTTTGCGTTCGCCAGATCTATTATTGACGTGTTCTTTTTTCCGGCTGGAATCTTGCGTGAACCCGAACGAATTATGAGTGCGGTGATGAACTGGTCGTATAATTGGGTTATACTGCCGTATAATGATTACAAACTGGTCATATAATCGGGTTATACTGCCCCTGTAATGATTAGGTTTCTTAACGATCGGATTTGTGCGCATGTTACCGCCGGCGCTGCTGCACGGTGAGAAGGAGAGACATCTACTTGCGTTGGTTTGCACGGTGAGCTGCAGGACCGCGTGTCACCTGACCGGTGCTGGTTTGTTCGTTACAAGTCGAGATGCACACTCTTGTTCATATAAAGGGATTTAAAATGCACTATTGTTCGTGCTGGACTGCTTTAAAATTGTGTGCTTATTGTTTTAGTCAGTACTCCTATATGAAAAGGAATTATATTTTTCATGTAGAAGGTATAACATGAAATGCCAAAAGGAATTATATTTTCCATGTAGAACGTATAACATGAAATGCCAAAGAGCGCTATCAATGAGCTTAGTCGGTATATACAAAGGATTTGCATGGTGGTTCCTGTTGTCCAATCAGTTGCATATAGGTTGCAAATGAGCTGGGTGGCGTTGTCTAAAGACTTAAGCCACACAAAAAAAGACTTAAACCAATTCTTAGTTGTTCCCATTTATATTTGGATCTCATATCTACTTACAAACACAAATAACACATTTCTACCGCAAAAAGAAGAAGATATAATATGGAATTTATGACAAAAGTTATTCATACACATTAGGGCATGTTTGGAATGCAGGAAAGTAAAAACACAGGAATAGAAAATGTAGTGAAATAGGAAAGGAATACATGTGCAAAACGGAGGAAAGAAAAACGCAGGAAATTTTTGAGCTAGATCGTTTGGAACAGAGGAAGGGGTAGGACATAGGAATTGATCTTAATTGGCTCACCGGTGGAAAAAGAAAATTGTACTAACATGGCTGATAGCCTTATACCAAGGCACGAACCTTGAGAGCCAATGCTCATTTACCTCGATCAACGCAAAGGAAAGAAAAAATGAGCTCCAGCCCAATGTTTTGATTCCTGTGGGTTTCCCTTGAAAACTTGGACATAGGAAACTTTCCTTTGCTTTTCCTACGCTTGATTCCTGTGTTCCAAACGCTACTATAGGAAATTTTCCTACAAGACTCCTTTCCTGTGAAATTCCTTCAAAAATCTTTTGATCCAAACGGGACCTTAGACATTGTGCGCATATCTTCCTCCTTCGATGTGTATCTTCGTCTTCTTAATAACTTTTAAAGAAACAAAATATAATATAGACATATGCACCCCGGTGTCACACCCACAAACTCACGCGATGCTTAGTGAAGACCGGAATATTGGGGTATCAATATTGACCAAGACAACACATATGTCTCGTTAGGGCATGGCCAACACAATGCATCAGACGAGATGTCCCAGAGGCCATGTAGGTTCGGACTCTAGCATGGAGGGGAAGGTGTTGCCTCGCAAGCTGTCAGAACAGCTTCTACAGGAGGCGGGATCCTCGGCGAAAAGGCGTGGAAAGAGTGAGATGCGTGTACAAGCGACCGTCCTTTCTTTGTTAGAGGAGACATTGCTACTTCTGTTGGAAAATAAAATAAAAAGAAATGGTGATGCTTGAACCTACATGGCCTCTGAGGTAGTATGTAGTGGTCGTCATGCTAGCAAAGAAATGAAAGAATTTTTATTGATTCTTGTAATACGGGTTTTTTTGTTTGGATTTCTGCTTTTGGGATCCAAAAGCCGTAGACTGAACAAACACCCAATTATTGTAAAGCGGTGGCCCGCTTGACAGAAATGCACGTCGCGAGAAGAATCGAGCGGAAGCAGGCAAGGAGCTCCTTCCAGAGCGTTGTGTTGCTTCCCGAGCTGCGTGGGACGAAATTTCCCTCAACATTTTGTCATTATTACTCGAATCCCGCCACTCCTGATAACCCAACTCGTCCCTATGGAAAAAAAAATCGACCTCAACCCCCTCCCCACGGACAAAATGTCCTTTCCTCTCATTTCTAGCCATGGCGGCTCAGGGTTATGGTTCCGCCGCCTTTGCCATTTTCCGCCGCCGCCGTTGACATTCCGCCCCGTCGTCGTTCATGCTCGTCTGCCGTTCCTGTCTCGTCCCGCCACGTCGTTGTCCCCATCTCGCCCGTTGTCAACGTCTCATCCCGCCTCCGTACCCATATCGTCCGTCAACGTCCCCGCCATGTCTCTGATGGTTCGGTGAAGGACTCCTCTGTCCCGTCCTCGAGCTATCTCCGTCCCCTTCCTCGAGTTGCCTCCGTCCTTGAGCTGCACCAAGGAACTCCATGGGCAAAGTGAGACAGTCCCATGTTTCTTTCTTTGTGCATTCTTTATGCAGTTTGGAGCATGGACACGTATCAGATTCGTGTAGAATTGTGTACTGAAAAATTAATGAACAAATATCATATTTGTGCTGGTTACGTTTGTTTTTGTGGTGTGATTTGTGGTGAGATAGTTAGATCTTTTTATGGACAGATTTGTGTATCATATCATTGGTGTGATATTTTGCATAGATAATTGATATCCATATAGTTATTATCATGCAATCCGTTAAACATTGTTGTTTATATAATTAGATGGATCAACATAAGACACCAGAGGCACATTGGGATGCAATGTCTACTACAATCTTTTGTGAAATCTGCAAGGCCAAGAAAAGTGCAGGAAATAGGTCTATCGCTTTCCTTAGTACGGATGGGCACAAGAATTTAGATAGAGAATTTTCTCTTAGGACATGAAAACCCTACACCAAGACACAAATAAAAATAAATGGGATTCAACCAAAGCATTGTACCAAACATGGGTGTACTACAATATTAAAGCAAATGGGCTTGTTTGGGATTTGGTGAAGAAAACATTTTCAGCAGATGATGCTTGGTGGGACGAATTGAAGGTATGAAATATGCCATGTTTATGTCATATTTATATTTGGAAATAGATGGATCAGAGTATGGTTATTAACTTGTTAAATCTTATGTGGGCTAACAAGCTTATTGCGGGTTTCCAGAAAAGGTCGCCGGACAACTTGGAGTTGATGGAGGTCATGTTTGGGGATGGCCATGCTGATGGGACATCGGCGGTCATGTCGGGAGTTGCAAGAGAAGTGCCCGATTATTTGGCTCATCTTGTAGTAGATTATGAAGGCTCGCACCAACACCTCCTAGTATGAATAGAAAGCATGGGGCTGCTATGATTGAATGTAGCCTGGGAAACAAAATAAAGAACCCAATGAAAATATTCCTTATCCTCTTGTAGGTACATGTTAGGCATTTGCACTATTCACTGGGTGACATTGGTGTATCTAGTTGATTCGGGTTATCCCAATCAGGATGTGTATCTTTCACAATATATAGTAACAAAGTATCATCTACCTGAGGTTAGACTAGCTGCAACACCTATTGGGAAGAAAGAAAAATTCAAAAATTCTCACTCATCTTTGAGAATATAATCGAGAGAGTATATGGGGTACTGAACAGAAATGGAGGATCTTGCATAGTATATCAAGTTACTCATTAGAGAAGCAGACAAAGATTATCATTGTATGTCTAACACTCCATAACTTCATTCGCGTAGTCATATGTTTGATCTACACTTCTACCGATATGCGATAATGATGAGAATTATCTGCCTCCAGGGCATGTTATGTCCACACCGGGAGGGAGTGTAGTTAATGATTTGGGAGGGGACCATGAAATCATGAACAACACTTGTGACAACATAGCCGATGCTTTGTTCACATCAAGGGGAAGTGTCTAGACGTGAGAAAACTTCTAGCTCTTTTGGGTCTCGTAACATATGTCGCGACAATCTTGTATTATCTTTGAATATATGTGATGTTTTTTGTTTCATTTAATATGGAGAATTTTTATAATATAATTGTCACAAATGTCTCGACTTACAAGTCAAAATCCAAAAGCCGAAAGCACGATGCTTACAATTAATTTAGAAAAGAAAAAAGGTAAATTGAGATAATTCGGGCCTTAAGCATGGAAACTATGTTAAAAAGGGCCAAAATTTGGATCAGCACTTATAAAACTTCTTCAAATTTTAGGAGCATTCCGGACATTTTATCCTTCAAACCAATAGCAACAATCATCAACAACAGTCCTTCCAGACATCAAATATCATAATTCAGCAATTGTTTTTCACACCTGCTTTCTAACAGCTCACCGGCTACAGTTGCTTTTGAACGGGTAGTATGGTAACCTAGAGTGGGGTGAATAGGTGCTACGACCAATTTTAGTTTTTCTTCAAATTAAGACTTGACACAAAGGTAAATTCTCTCGATATGCAACTACGGTGAATTTACTTATATGACAAGCACAACAATAAGCAAGACACAAACACAAAGTAAAGGAGAGGGAATGAGGTAACCGACAACGGAAGCATGTGGAGACAAGGATGTAATCCCGGGTTCCTCCTTTTGAGGGGAGTACGTCTCGTTGGAGGGGGTGTGAGTTTTGCCACGAAGGCATACTCAACGCCACAAAGGCCTCACTCTATTCTCCGATGAACCTCGCCATAAAGGCCTAGTTCACCTTCCTCTGTTGATTCCCTTTGAGGCGGAAATCGAGTCCTTTACAATAAGCTTGAGGCACATACCCACGACTGAATTGCGGGATCCCAAGAATCACCAACAATCAACACGAGTAGCAATGAGGTCTAGATTTTTCACAAGGAAACCCTAGACTAGATTCCCTCAAGTGAATGAGAGGGAAATGAAGAACGAGTCGGTGAACATGTAGATCGGGGCCTTCTCCTTAAATCCTCCAAAGATCAACGAATTTGGGTGGAGGGATTGGGAGATCTAGAAATTTGGTGAGCTCAATAAATGTGCATTTAATGGCCCGGACGAACTAGCTTGAGGTTGAAGAAGGAGACGGATATTTATAGCCCCTCTCAAAATATGGACGTTTCAAGATTTTTAGGGTAGAATATCCGGCCAAGTTGGGGAGGAATATCCGGCCTTCCGGATTATCCAGCCCCTTGGGCCAATAATCCGGCCTAAAAATCCGGCCAGCTTCTGCAAGCCCCGCACAAATTCCTTAGCCGTTTTTCGTTGGACGAGTTCCTGAGGGTGGAATATCCGGCTCCGGAATATCCGGCCTCAGGACTATGAAAAACCCAGCCAATAATCGGCCGAGCTTCTGCGAGCACCGCACCATCTGAGACACTCCCTAAACTTCCCCGAGAATCCTAGGGACGGATTATCCGGCCTCTGGACACTAAATAATCCGGCCAAAAAGCCGGAGGGCTTCTGCAAGCCCCGCACCTAGGTCCTTAGTGGAATTTCCACCTCTAGTTTTGGGGGGCGGATTATCCGGCCCCTCGAGGCGGAATATCCGGCCTCTCCAGGCCAGAATTCCTTGCAAAACCAGAGATGGAAATACGAGATTTCCTTCGACCTTTTTGGTGCTTGGTGGTTTGAAATAAGTACCTTTAAGATCTGCACCACTTAACATGTAATTAAATATCGCTTGTGTTGTTAACTAACACACAAAACATAGAGAGATAAGAAATGAGCTTTCATCTTTTCAACAGTAGCAGCCCCAAAAAACAGGCCCTATATCCACCTGGTACAACCACAAAAAAATTCTAGCCCCAACTTAGTGCATCTAGAATCGTAGAAATAAAAATGTAGAAGCACAAAAATGAAGTGGACAAACCCCAACTCCTACTAGAATAAATAAGGTAAATAGAAGTTGAAGAGTAGGATGATCAATAGTGTTGTAAGGCCGCCATTTGTATGTCAGGTAAAAATTTCTCGACCACTATACAGTTGCGCACTTTCTAACAGATTAGGTCATGTCCCTGCTACTGGGTTGCGTGTACAGGAATTTAAATTTTCTCCATGCATGCAAGCAACCTCCAAGATCTATCTATAAAGATACAAGTGATCGAATAACAATTCCAAGATCTAGTTCTCGACATCATGTACCAATCACCGTAGAAGCAGAAGAGGTGTTGGTAACGATGTCGATGAAGCTTGTACAAGATCCTCATGCACAAGCCGGTGGGTGAGGATGTTGCCGACTTCCTGTATCCAGCACCTTGATCCAGCAGAGTGAGGGTCTCACGTGTTACCCCTCTAAGAGTATGCACACATACGTCGGGACCAGTTCTGCAGCTCTTCACCGTCCAGGACTAGACGCCGCAGGTGTATATGAAGGTGGAGTTCTCAACACATGAGAGAGAGAGAGAGAGAGAGAGAGAGAGAGAGCAATTAGAAACTAGATATAACTGGGAGAGGACACATCAAAACTCCGATTAGAAGAAGCTCTAATTCAATTAGAGGGGTTCTAATTATACCCCCTAATTATACTAGAGAGAGAGACTTGAGCGTCAATTGCTCACAAAATTATGTTTTTCCTCAAGCCTTGGGGTCCTTTATAGTTTGAGAGAAGGGAGACATACCAAAGGGGAGGAATTCCTACTTCAGCTAGGAGGGGCCCTTGGCTGCACCAAGGAGGTGGTCGCATCCACTCTCCATGCTGGAATCGGCTTGGAATCCCCTACTGGAGTCCAACTCCACCTCCCCTTTCCCTTTTCCTTTTTATTTTCTCCTTTTCACTCCAATTAAATACGGGAAAATGCAGGGAATAGATGTGCCAATGTGTGGTCCCATAGGGCCCACCTGGCAGCCCCCAAAATCTGGGTGCGGCCATGAGGGGCATTCTTGCCCCGATGGCACCCCCACTTCTCGGTTTTCGCCCGAAACTCTTCCGGAACCCTATGATCCTTTTAGATAAAATCATCGACTTTATCTAACAATGTCAGAAATTTATTTTTGATACCCAGGACATCTCATGCCCCCTGCACTTGCTCCGTAAAGCGTCCAACCTCAATTCTCTCTTAGAATAACTCCGGAATAAATTTCGGTAGTAATAGAAAATGTTTCTATTACTTTGGGGCATCTAATGCCCTAAATATAAATTATCTCTGATATATAAAATATATCTATCACGCATAAATACTGTTCCGATGATACACCTTGTTGATCTGGATCTACCGATATACACATAAACCAGGCCTAACTTAATTGTGTTTCCCCTACAAGTTCGATAATGTGTGGACATGAAACTGGAAACTCTTTCCTTTAAATAATCAATAGCAGGGTCATGGAAGGCAATATTGACTCCCATATATTATATTACTAAACCTCTAAACTTGTTGGCTGTTATACAATTTTCCTATTACTCACGAATACCGAACTTACCGGAGACTATGGATTCCGGTATTGCCGTGTGAACGGATAGTATGGGCACCTAGAGGGGGGTGAATAGGTGCTATGAACAATTTT
Organism: Alopecurus myosuroides; assembly: GCA_028641055.1. Taxonomy (NCBI): domain Eukaryota; kingdom Viridiplantae; phylum Streptophyta; class Magnoliopsida; order Poales; family Poaceae; genus Alopecurus; species Alopecurus myosuroides. The sequence continues at coordinate 215,922,019 of CM054059.1, read as the reverse complement.
AATTCTTTTACAACTTAGGCTTGACACAAAGGTAAATTCTCTAGATATGCAACTACGGTGAATTTACCTACATGACGAGAACATCAAAAACAAGGTACAAACACAAAGTAAAGGAGAGAGAACAAGGTAACTGATAACGGAAGCACGCGGAGACAAGGATGTAATCCCGAGTTCCTCCTTTTGAGGGGAGTACGTCTAATTGGAGGGGTGTGAGCTTCGCCACGAAGGCCTACTCAACGCCACAAAGGACTCACTCTATTCTCCGATGAACCTCGTGATGGCGTGTAGACACACGTTCATTGGGAGACCCAAGAGGAAGGTATGATGAGTACAACAGCTAGTTTTCTCTCAATAAGAAACCAAGGTTTAATCGGACAGTAGGAGAAAGAAATCACTTCTGAAGGTTGATCACAGCTGATGTTGGCAGGGCGCACTACCAGGCTAAGCAGCAGTGTGGAATCTGCACACAATACAACCAAGATACTTTGCCCCAACGAAACAGTGAGGTTGTCAATCTCACCGGTTTTGTTGAACACAAAGGGTTAGACGTTTAGTGTGGAAAATAACGTATGTTTTGCAATGAATGAAAACAGAACAATGTTTGCATTAAAAGAGAACAGTTCTTGCAGTAGGTTGTATTATCAATGTAAAGAAATGGACCGGGGTCCACAGTTCACTAGTGGTGTCTCTCCAAAACAGATAAATAACATGTTGGGTGAACAAATTACATCTGGGCAATTGATAGAAATAGAGGCTGCACCGTAGTGCATACGAAAGACACGATGATTACTATGATATTTATTTGGGAATTACAACATGATACATAGACCGTAATCCAACTGCATCTATGACTAATAATCCACCCTCGGAACGTAATCCAAGCAAACTTTGGGTATTAAGTTGCAAGCAACAGATTATTGCATTAAGTAAAGTGCGTAATGTAAACAATAGAATTATCCTTAGACAAAGCTTATTGTTTTATCCCTAGTGGCAACAACACATCCACAATGTTAGAAGTTATTGTCACTCTCCCAAATAACTGGAGGCGTGAACTCACTATCGAGAATAAATACTCACTCTTGGAGTTACAAGCATCAACTTGGCCAGATCATCTGCTAGTAACTGAGAGCACGCAAGATCACAAATAACATATAATAGATAGATCTATAATCAACTTGACATAGCATTCACTACTCATCGGATCCCAGCAAACACAACATGTAGCATTACAATAAGATGATCTTGATCATGTTAGGCACCTCACAAGATCTAAACATGATGGCACAAAAAGAGGAGAAGACAACCATCTAGATATTGCTATGGACCCGTAGTCCAAGGATGAACTACTCGCGCATCACTCCGGAGGCAGGCATGGTGATGTAGAGCCCTCCGGTGATGATTTCCCCTCCCGGCAGGGTGCAGGGGAGAGCTTCAGAACCCTCTCGGACTAGGGTTGACGACGACGGCGGATACAAAACTTTTCGTGGATGGAGCCTCGGGTATTTAGGGTTTTCCCGAGAATATCAATTTATAAGCGAAAGGGCGATGTAGGTGGGCGCCCGAGGGTCCCACACCACGTGGCGGCGCGGCCCGAGGGGCGCTCCACCCTATGGTGTGGCCACCTCGGAGCCCCCCTCCGGGTCTCCTCCGGACTCCGTGTACGTGACAAAAAAATAGGACCCTGGGATTTTGTTTCGTCCAATTCTGAGAATATTTTCAGAACAACTTTTCTGAAACCAAAAACAACAGAAAACAGGAACCGGCGTTGTGGAATCTTGTTAATAGGTTAGTCCCAGGAAATCCATAAAAATGATATAAAGTGTATAGAAAACATGTAGAGAATGTAATAATATCAATCATGGAACATCAGAAATTATAGATACGTTGGAGACGTATCAAGCATCCCCAAGATTAGTTCTACTCGTCCTCGAGTAGGTAAAACAATAAAAACAAAATAATTTCTGAGGTGACGTGCTACCAACACAATCTTGATCATCATTATTTTAAAAGCATTGTAAACTGAGACCATAGTACTCTAATCATAGGCATGGTAGATAGAATTCTAACAATGTAACTTAGCAACCATGTCGCAACATGAAAAGTAACTCAAACAAAAGATCATAAATAATAATGCACTTGAAAGTTATATGTTTGTTTCAAGCATAAAGAAAACATAGCAAAGTGGTATCCCGCTTGTCCTTAAAGTGACTAGAAAAACATAAATGCCAGGACATCTTCAAAGTTCAAGTGGTGACTAGATACAAATAATTTGAGAACAAGTAATAACATATCATGAATCAATCAATAATGATTTTTGGGACTGGTGCACATTATACTCAGAATGAAAACTATGCTCTCTTAATTGATGCATAAAGTTAGAAGATGAACACTCAACATAAAAGTAAAGGAAAGGCCCTTCGCAGAGGGAAGCAGAGATTACTCATGTGCTAGAGCTTTTTATTTGATGAAAACAAAGGTATTGAACACAATTTTGAGAGAGGTGTATGTCTATGTCAGCGAATGGTAATGAAAAACTTTTCATAACTCATGTCAAGCAAGGTTTTTAGACTTTTGATAGTGGTTTCCGTTGTTTATTTAGTTTGGCACTTCCCCCACCATGCCTTTCATAAACCAGGGCTAGCCGTATCCATGGGTACCCACCAACTTTCATCAAACCATGGGAAAGTGCCTTTTTGTGATTATTTGGCACCAGCGCTCTGCAAATTTAAATGAGCACAGATTCCATACTCATTGGGTTAAATAGGGATAAGACCTTTGCTTGACATAAGACACAATAAACTTTAAACTACTTCCTCATGAGCTAAAACAAAGCACAAAACAGGTATAATTTTGAAGGTTTTAAAGGTAGCACATGAGAAATTTACTTTGGAGTGGCGGTTAAATACCACATATAGGTAGGTATGGTGGACACGTTTGGCAAACTTTGGGTTTTGGGGAGTTTGATGCACGAGTAGAGCTCATACTCAGTACAGGTGAAGGCTACCAAGAGACTGGGAGCGACAAATTAAGAGAGCAATAATGGCCATAATTATGCATAGTGACAAAAACATCATTAATCAAAGCATAAATGATATTAGAAGTCGAAAAGTAAATGATTATAGAGGCTAGAGGTGACTGGTTTGTAGTCATAACATGGTGTAAGCATGCGCAAGTCAACCAAATAAAGCATTCGAAGGAGAGTACCATAATATTATCCTTCAATATGATAAAAACAACTCATGATTTCTTGAAATGGCACATTAAGCACTCTCAGATATTTGAGACAAGTCATGCTACATCAATAACTACTAAGCATAGAATTAAAATAATATCTAACATGACATGTTAAAGTCTAAGCCACATTATAAACATGCTTCACTTGCACCGTTCTAAGCATAAAATATTTTATTGCTTTCCAACACCAATCACTTTATTTCAACAAAAACTCTCCAGATAATTTATAAATGAAACAAGAGAGTGCTACTCTATAAGAACTAATAGCTCTAAAAAAATTGCATGAAAAACATGAGCTAAAAGAATTGCAGCAGCTAGATGACAAATGAAGAATACGAGTATTCATAAGAAAAAGCAAAGCGTGTCTCTCTCCCACACAAAAATGCTAGGATCCAACTAAGTTTATTATAGAAAATAAAAGAAAACAAAAATAAACAGACGCTCCAAGTAAATTACATAAGATATGACCGAATAAAAATATAGTTTCACTATAAGTGACCTGATAAATTGCTGATGAAGAAGGGGATGCCTTGGGCATCCCCAAGCTTAGACGCTTGTGTCTTCTTGGAATTTGCTGGAATGATCCACGGGGGCATCCTCAATCTTAGGATTTTTACTCTTCTTGATCATATTATATCATCCTCTTCTCTTGATCCTTGAAAACTTTCTTCACACTAAACTCGAAGTAATTCTCATTAGATGGTTAGTGCATAATCAAAAACTCACATGTTATCCATGGACAGAAGCATTACTAATACTTTCTAAACATTATCTACAACCATTGATGTTTTTGTGGAGCAAAGAAATCCACTCAACATAGTAAAAGAGAGAATACAATGTAAAAGGCGGAATCTGTCAAAACTAGAACAGTCTGTAAATAAAAAAAAATTGAGGCACTTATGTCGCTCAGATCGGAAAACTCCAAACTAAAAAAAATTGCGTACATATCTAAGGATCACGAACAAAAAATTCAGGATGTTTCGATTTTTCTGGCAATTATGGCAAATTAAAGGGGGGGCAGCAAAAATCCAAATCTGGCATCAACTTTGCACTAGATACTTTACTTGGCACAAAAATTCGAAAAAGTAAAGATACAAAGGATTTGCTACAGAAGTAAACAACACCTTGACTCAAAGAAAACAAAAGAAAATTGCAGAAAATAAAACATGGGTGTTATCTCCCAAGAGTGCTTTTCTTTAACGCCTTTTAGCTAGGCACATAAAGCAAGAATAAAGTATTTTCAAGTGAAGAAGCATCCAAATCATAACTTGTTCTAATAATAAATCAAAAGGTAGCTTCATTCTCTTCCTAGGAAAGTGTTCCATACCTTTCTTGAGTGGGAAATGATATTTAATATTCCCCTCTTTCATATTAATAATAGCACCAACAGTTCTAAGAAAAGGTCTTCCCGAAACAATAGGACAAGAAGAATTGCATTCAATATTCATAACAATAAAATCAACGGGGAAAAGGTTATTGTTAACCATAATAAAACATCATCAAGTCTCCGCAAAGGTTTCTTCTTAGCATTATCAGCAAGACGAACATCCAAATAACAGTTTTCCAAAGGTGGTAAATCAAGCATATCATAGAGTTTCTTAGGAATAACAGAAATACTAACACCAAGATCACATAAAGAATTACAAATAAAAATCATTCACCTTTAATGATGGGCTCCCAACCATCTTCTAACTTCTTAGGGATAGAGGCTTCACATTTTAACTTTTCTTCTCTAACTTGTATGAGAGCATTTGTAATATGTTTTGTGAAAGCCATATTTATAGCACTAGCATTAGGACTTCTAGAAAGCTTTTGTAGGAACATAATTACTTAAGAAATATTGCAGTCATCAAAATCAAAATCATTATTATCAAAGGTAATGGGACCATTGTCTCCCATATTTCGAAAAAATTCAGCACTTTTACCAAGAACAATTTCAGCGGTTTCAGGCGATTTTATACGTTCAACACGAGAAGTGGAAACATTGCCGACACCAATTACTTTACCATTAATAGTAGGAGGTTTACTAGCATTTGAAACATAATTACTAGTGGTGGTAGTAGTACAAACTCTAGTTATATTATTCTTTCTAGCAAATTCATCTTCTCTTTCCCACCTAGCATGCAATTCAGCGAACATCCTAACATTGTCATCAATTCTAACTTGAATGGCATTCAATGTTTTGCTTTCTTTAACATCATGAGGCATAACCTTTATTTTCAGAAGATCAACATCAAGAGCAAGGCTATCAACTTTAGAAGCAAGAACATCAATTTTGCCAAACTTTTCCTCAACAGATTTATTAAAAGCAGTTTATGTACTAATAAAGTCTTTGAGCATGATTTCAAGATCAGAGGGTACACTTCTATTGTTGTTGTAGGAATTACAATAGGAATTGACATAACCATTACCACTATTAGAAGGATATGGCTTATAATTGTTACTACCAAAATTATTTCTATAAGCATTGTTGTTGAAATTATTGTTTTTAATGAAGTTCACATCAACATGCTCTTCTTGAGCAGCCAAAGAGGCTAAAGGAACATTATTTGGATCAACATGAGTTTTACCATTCACAAGTATAGACATAATAGTATCAAGCATATCACTCAAGGAAGAGGTTTCTTCAACAGAATTTACCTTTTTACCTTGTGGAGCTCTCTCAGTGTGCCATTCAGAATAATTTATCATCATATCATCAAGAAGCTTTATTGCAGAACCCAAAGTGATGGACATAAAGGTACCTCCAGCAGCTGGATCCAGAAGGTTTCTTGAATAAAAAATCAGACCTGCATAAAAGGTTTGGATGATCATCCAAGTAGTCAGCCCATGAGTGGGGCAATTCTTTACCAAAGATTTCATTCTTTCCCAAGCTCGAGCAACATGCTCCTTATCAGATTGTTTAAAATTCATAATGCTACTTCTCAAAGATATAATCTTAGCAGGAGGATAATATTTTCCAGTCAAAGCATCTTTACATTTAGTCTAGGAATCAATACTATTTTTAGGCAAATATAGCAACCATTCTTTAGCTCTTCCTCTCATAGAGAAAGAAAAAATCAGTTTAATAATATCTCCATCTACATCCTTATACTTTGTTTCGTGACAGAAAAATAGGACCCTGAGATTTTGTTTCGCCCAATTCCGAGAATATTTCCAAAACAACTTTTCTGAAACCAAAAACAGCAGAAAACAGGAACTGGCGCCGTGGCATCTTGTTAATAGGTTAGTCCCAGGAAATCCATAAAAATGATATAAAGTGTATAGAAAACATGTAGCAAATGTCATAATATCAATCATGGAACATCAGAAATTATAGATAATTTGGAGACATATCACTCGCCACAACAACCAAGTTCACCTTCCACTATTGATTCCCTTTGAGGAGGAAATCGAGTCCTTTACCATGAGCTTGAGGCACACACCCACAACCAAATTGGGGACTCTCAAGAATCACCAACAATCAACAAGTGAATAGCAATGGGGTCTAGGTTTTCCACAAGGAAACCCTAGACTTGATTCCCTCGAGTGAATGAGGGGGGAATGAAGAACGGGTTGGTGAAGATGTAGATCGGGGCCTTCTCCTTCAATCCTTCAAAGATCAACGAGTTTGGGTGGAGGGATTGCAAGATCTAGCTTGGTGGGTGAGCTCAATTAATGGAGTAATCAATTCTGGACGAGCTGACTAGAGGAAGAAAAAGAAGGGGAGGGGTATTTATACCCAATTCCCAAAATCTAGCCGTTTTACAACTTTATGAGAAAGTCACACCGGAGACTCTGGTGTAAAGGTCGGAGACTCCGGTATAGCAAAGTCTCCGGCAACATTCCGGAGGGCCGGAAACTTTGCAGACCACCGGAGACTCCTGACACTCTCCGGACCGCATCCAGTGGGTGAAACCACTTTGACTTTGCGCTAGGAAAGCTTCAAGGGCGGAGACTTCGGTCTTCACGGGCTGGAGACTCCGCAAAGTCTCCGCACATTTTTATATCTAGAGTGCAGAGAGTGTCACTATTTGCTTCTTGTGCAGGGAAACGCAAAGAGTCCGGAGACTCCGGCTGAGCCAGAAACTTCGGGAAGACTCCAAACACCGTGAGGTTCCAGAGAGCGATACCAAGGTTCTTCTCCGCTGGGAAACCTCGAGTCCGGAGACTCCGGTCTGAGACCCCGGAGAGTCTGGCCTAGAAGAAAATCCCAGCACCTCCAGCATTTCAAATTCTCTTTTGTTCCTTTTTGGGAAACAACCACCTTCAATAGACATTTAATAATGGCCCCTATAAACCTCAACACACGTTAAAGTAATACTAGTGTTGTTAACAAACACACAAAACAAGATTTAGGCGGATTTGCGCTTTCACCGTGAAACAATCTTTGGTTCACTATATCTTTGTCTATCTCTTTAACCGGTAAGCTTTGTTTTACCCGTTACTATATTATGATATCACACATGATGTATCATCATCATGCATTGTCTGCAGAACTTAGGGATATCAAAAATACCGACTGGGCCCAGGCTTGTATCTTTCTTTTTACGGAGGAGTTCCCATCTCAGAACACTGTGGCAATATATTCCTGTAGAATTACCTAGTGGCTACTGTTATGTTCACCCAGTTTATGGTGTGACTCTAGATAGTACCAAAGTAAAACCTCAAGAATATATCACCCCGATAACCTCATGGTCCAAGGATACATTGAAATATAACCGTGTTGTGATATGACACTAAGGACAAAGATGTCTTAATGGAATCTCTTAGCATAACAATTACTAGAGTATACCCAGTCATATTGTTTCTTTCCAACAATATGCTATTCATTGATGCTGACATAAACAATATACATGACCAGGAAAACACAGTAATCAAGCATCCAATGAATTAGTCATAAAAGGCAAGACTAGAGTTTGATACTTTGTTCATGTTACTACACTTGAGATGCGTTTTTCCCTCTGGATCTCATATCTAGGAGCCACGTCAGTTATAGCATAGTAATATAAATCATAATTATGAAACAGATTAACAAATATTATTACCTTTTGGGAAAACATCCAACACTTGTTATCACTGAAGTACACCAAAGTATGTGCGCATGAATGTATATACCTTATTTTAAGAATTTATATTACTCTTATCAACAGCGACCATTGCTACAAAATCACAACGACCAACAAATAGCAATTGTTCCGACCGTGATGACAAACCTTGACTTATGAGGAAGTTCCTTCGTTAAGGAGTGACATCTCCTACCAGACGATCATCTCCAATCATCAATGTCGAACTCCTAACCCTTCTACCCTTTTCCCTTTCATCGGTCATAGTGGGAACTAATTGCGATTGTTATCTACATCGATTTTAACATTGTATGGCCGAAAATCCTATCCTCGTCGTTGTCAACAACACAACAGAGTATAGGGGGCACTAGTAGCGCATCACAAATGATGAGGACCACGTCGATTTTTACAACACAATGAATGATAAAATGGCATTGGTCAAAATGGTTGGTAGTTTAGCCTCTGGCGTTATTCAATTCTAACAACAATTTTGAAGGTTTGGTGGAAATAACTTATCTTTTTTTTCACGTTGATCTTATTATTAATTGGTTAAATATGCCTCCCATGAGCCCATGCCATACATTGTGTTTTCTGTGTTTATAAGAAAGAAGGTTCTCAACTCTAGGGTATCTGTGCAAACTATATGGTATGATGGGATAATTTTCCTCGAAATAATCTTCAACAGTGGTTTTATTTTTTTTATTTTTTTGATAAAGGGAAGTATGTTAATATCGCGAAGATACAAATTACACCCGGCCTCTGCAACAACGCAATAACCATAGTCATTACGGATGCACACAACCGAAAGACAATAAAAAGAAGAAGAAGAAAATCCCGCTACAAAGTTACAGTCTTCGCGGTAGCCGCACAACCACCACCTAAACAACAGCTAATGTCCATCTCTTCGAAAACAACGTCTCCAAGAAGAACGGTGTCAGGCACAACCAATTAAGGCCAGACCTTGGGTTTTCACCCTGAGGATAATCCTCGCTCTCAAAACAACGTCTCCAAGAAGACCAGTGCCAGGCACAACCAATTAAGGCCAGACCTTGGGTTTTCACCCTGAAAGGTAGGACTTTGGACTTCACGCATGCTGTCGCCCCCTCTTACATACGTCTGCCATGAATATTGTAACTCCAAGCCAGTTCCCCATCGATGCAAAGACTCTGAACACCGTTGCTAGTCCTCCAATCTCACATTCGATTACTGAGCATTGTGACCGAATTCCACCGATCCAGCAATCTCCAGGCGTCGCTCATGGGAGTTCGCCGGCGGAGCCTTTCGGGTCGACACCCCGGCTTGATCAAAGAGAACCTACATCAGCATCTTCATCTTCGCCCGATGGAAAACCCAAGGACCACCTCCTTTATTCTGATGTCTCGGAGCCCCGACGCTGCGAAACGACTCACAGCAGTGACGTTTGCGGGAAGGGAAATTCCGCATCCGCCGCCACCGGGAGCCCTGCCGCCGACGGTCCCTAGCACCACTGTCTCCCGCCGCCAAGGACAGAGGAGGCCGCGCCGCCCGGGAGCCAAGCCGATGGCGCCGCCGCCGCCAAAACGCCGAGCCGCCTGTGCAGTCCGCCGCCGAGCTCAAGTAACGAACCCGCCGCCGTCGAGCTCGACAGTGGTTTTATGTGAACTAGGAAGCAGCAGAAAGAAAAACATCTCTCGTGTCTACGAGATGAAAGAAACAAGAGAAAATATTAACCCTGAGTTTCAAACCAACTGGTCATTAGTGAATCCTGAAGCATCTTTACTAGCGTTACCGCCACATGGCAGTGCACCCTCCTATGCAACTAGAGCATGTGCATGAGTTGGGATTGAGTGTGTATGCTCAGATAAGAGAATATTTTCATCTCAAAAGATGCTTTTCCATTATCTTCCGCCTGTTTTTAAAAAGGATTAGTAAGACATGGCCCAGCTAGGACAGCTGATGTACGGGTGGCAGCACAGCCGTCCAAATGACAAGAAGAAAAAAAAAGGTTATCTTTTCAGAGCATATAGGAGTACATGTTTAATTTTGCCCCACGTCTTCTTGCCAAGACATCGATTCGAAAGAAGGAACTCTCGAGACCAACACAAAAATGGATCATTGGACGATTTCTATGTCCGACGTGATCGACACTCTGTGCTGGTTGGAGCCGACCACTCTGTTCTAAGAGGCACGCATGTCTTATGTCGACCCGATGGTTACGGACTCGCAACGATGTGAACCGTGCATGTGCAAACTGGAGCCAGAAAAGTATTTTCTACTCCCTCCGTCCCAAATTAAGCGTCGCAAAGTTTAACAAAAATGAATTATTTAACACTAAATTATGTCTAAGATACATCCACTTTTGTCAAATTTTGCGACAATTAATTTAAGACGGAGGGAGTACAAAACCGGCCAAGCACTTGTAGGTGGAGTCGTGGTAAGCTGGCCGTTATTTTTCTCGCTCCGGATTACTTTTCTCACTGCGGATTTACGTCTGCAGGATAGAGTAGCCAGTGCTAAGCACGTCGTTTGCGTCTGCAGGATATGCCGACCTGATGCCGAAATTGAAAATTGAACGAGCTCGTGACGCACCAAAGAGATCATAGGAAATCTTTAAAAAAAAATCATAGGAAAATAATTATACATAATATTACTTTTGAGAAACCAATGATGCTTCAGATAAAATTCGTCCAATACAACCCGAATGCATCCACACGAAATACACATTTTTAAATGGATATCATTTTTATGGTTTTTTGAAGTTTCTATAAAATTTAGCTCAAGAAAAGAGGTCCGGAGCTTTTCTTGAACACTCCAAAAAAGCGATGGTTTCACAAGCCATAGTTTTTAACACTACAATTATCTATAGCTTTAACCTCGGTGCTCACGGAGCATTCTCGAGGCATCTACCGTGCGTGGTGTCCCTACTTGTGGGGCACCCGCCACTGCCATGTGGACACAATAAGCAAAACAAAATATCACTCATGATTTTTCTCTCACCCTCCCTCTGTCCGGCTTCCCCAACTTTTCGTGTTGTCGGCATATGCTACCACACCTGCATCAGAATCCAAACGACCACGAGATCGCCGTGCTAGGGGCGAGCGCGCAGGTGCGACAGTTCTCCTCGCCAAGTAGGCCCGACGGCGACTGGGACGCTCCCCCAAATCTCGCGGACGACGACATAACATTTGGTGTAAACGGCGCGAGGAGGCCAACTTCTGGACTGGCGGCACGCCGCTCCTGGAATGCCCAGCGAGCAGGCCCTGGACTTCCCTCAAGTTGCTCCATGTGCATCGCCCCACCGCTGGCGCTAGCTTAAGGTCCCACTTGTCGTCACCCTCCGCTCCAAAATACTCTACGGCCAGTCTCGCGTGCTCAGTGCCATGCAAGAAACGCCACTGACCTTCGCCAAATCTTTGTGTCGCCTCTTCTCCTTCTCTGTTATGGACGATCGATCTGCTCTCGCAGCGTCGGGTGATTTATGTTGTCCTTTAGCTTTTCCTCCGTCATTTAGTTTTTATTTGTTAGGTTGTTCGCAAGGGGTGAGACAATTCATCAAGCATATGAAATTATCTTCAGCTTTAATCGTGGTGTTCACGGAGCATTCTAAGGGGCATCTACCGTGCCTGGTGTCACTGCTTGTGGGGCACACGCCACTACAGGGTGGGCCTAATAAGTAAATCAAAACATCACTCATAATTTTTCTCTCGGTCTCTCTCGAACGTGCAGAAACCGCCGGGGTTAGCGTGTGCTAGCCACTGCCCTCCCCTAACCTCCCGCGCGCTGGCCGCCGCCCTCCCCCAACTTCTCGTGTTGTCGGCATGCTGCCCCACTGATATCCCACAAGTGTAGCCTTTTCGATAAGTAAAAGTGTCGAACCCAACGAGGAGCTAAAGGAGGATAAATGTTCTCTCAAATTCTATCAACCACTGATACAATTCTACGCACACTAAACATTTACTTTATCTAGGAAATCATACTAGAGCAATAATACGGGTATGAGATAGCTTTGCGAAATATTAAATACATAAAAGTAAAGTTAGTTGCTGCAGCAAAAAAGTACACTAAATGACTATAAATTAACAATACTATGAGTGTGGAAAAGTGGTGGTAATTGTGATGGATTTGTCCATGATCAAATAGTCAAATACAAGATTGATATTCCTCTTTTATGTGGGAGAGGTGTTGAATATGCATCTCAACAAGTCCCTCGGGTGAACCGATAGGGTTTCGAGTAAGAGAACGAGTAGGCGCTGGTGACAATCGTCGGCTAACAGGGGGCAAAATTTACCCAGGTTCGGGGCCCTCGTAGAGGTAAAACCGTTAATCCTGCTTCTGTCGATCTGTATTAGCTCAATAGATCGGTTACAGTGGGGGTGCTCAAGTCGAGAGTAGATCTCAATCTACAGGCTTAGGTGGTACTGTATTGCTTGGTCCCCCTCCCGGTGGTTCTCCTGGCTTTATATAGGTAGCTAGGTCTCAAACCGTCCCCGGGGGGATACAAACCCTAACCTAAAGTCAGTTTTAGGTTTCCTTTCTTAACCCGCAAGGCTTTGCGGGTGGGCCTTGATTGGGCCTTCTAGAACTGTCCACGGAGTCTCTCTTGGAGCTTGGGTCTTGGGCCTTGGACCGGGTAGGCTCACTCGATAGGTCTAGGATCTATCCCTTCGTCAGTAGCCCCCGAGCGTTTACTCGGCTGAGAATCTGTCGGGTAGACGCTCAAAGTTCGTCTTGATTTCTTTTCGTCTGGTGGCTTTGATAGCTCGAAGAGGGCGTGTACCCTGTGTGCGATGCGTTTCTTGTACTCGAGTATCGAGAAATAAAGGTGCATGTGTGTTGGTTGTTTTCGTAGAAGGATGTGGCTTAGTTGCTTGGCTCTCCCGAAAGCTCAGGGCCAATTAATTGCATCTAGGGCATAAACAGTTCTGGCCTACGCAGACTCGAGACCTCCGACTCGAATCCGGCGAGGTGATCATTGCGACTGGGATGTGGAGGTCTTACCGAGTCGAATTTAACCTATAAGGGTACCCGGCGCGTCCGCTAGGATTTTTCTTCGTGTTGTTGACACGGAAATTTACCGGAGGACGCAGCTTGAGTGCGATTTCGGGCCCTCAAGAAATATCTTTTGGGTCTTACCTTCGTATCCAAGAAAATACGGCATCGGATGTGCCTAGTCGGCTGAACGGTCCAGGGTAAAGATGTGTATACATCGTGTGTTAGAGTGGCAGGGACTGCTCACTCGCGAATATTTCCTCGAGATTTTTCGAGTAAAGAATTTTTCCTTGTTGTTTTTACACATAAGGATTTTTGCATTCGTGTTTTCCTGTCCATACGAGAGAATCTCGTGTCCGGAAGCCTTGTTGTGCCTATACGAAAGAAATTTCCTGTCAAGGGCTTTTATGCGAAAGAGTTTTCGCATCTTGATATGTCCATACGAAAGAAATTTCGTGCTATGAAGTTTATGCGAAAGAGTTTTCGCGTCTTGATATGTCCATACGAAAGAAATTTCGTGCTATGGAGTTTATGCGGAAGAGTTTTCGCGTCTTGATATGCCCATACGAAGAAAATTTCGTGTTTGGGATCCTACCCGAGGGAATTCTCGGGTTTGATGAGGTACGCAATGATGTCATTGTGCACTTTGTTCGTTCTGACTCCTCCTGATGGGACGTGACGAAATGAAAACAGGGCACGCTGGCCCACCTTGTCAACTTTTTGACCGGAAACGAGACGTCATTTCCGGTTTTTCCATGAGCCACGCGCAGTAAATGCGCACATCCACTGTTAAGATCGTGGCATAAAACAGCTTTTCACTGCCGCTTCGTTTCCACTTCACGCGTGGCAGCCGCGATGGGTGCCACGTTGCTTGATCTGCGGTCCAGATTGGCCTGGCTTGTGTATATATATCCGCCCTTAGGCGGAAAGTAAAACTTCCCGGTCATTTGCTTCCCTTTCTTCTTCCTCGCGCACATATCCTCCTCTGCGAGAACTCACGAGCTCTCATGGCGGGAGGCAAGAAGCGCAGCGCTGCTTTTTCATCGTCGAAGGCGACCGAGGATGTCCCCGTGCTACCCGCTACGAGGACGGGCGACTGGCATTCCGCCAACACCACCAACAAAAGCATCAAGCAGATGCAGAGGGAGGGGCTTTTGCCCCCCGATGGCGACAAGCGCGTTCGCTTAGGCAAGAAGGAAGAGGTACCGAATCCTCGTGCGAACGAGCGCGTGATCTTCGCAGATCACGTCTCGTGCGGCCTCTCCTTTCCTCTTCATCCCTTCCTCCTTGGACTGTTGTATGTCTATGGCGTACAGCTCCACGATCTGCCTCCAAATGCGATTCAGCACATCCCGTGCTTTATCGTACTTTGCGAGTGCTTCTTAGGCATTCGCCCGCACTGGGGCCTTTGGAAGGCCCTATTCAAAGTGCGGGTCTTCCGTGAGAAGTCGCGGGTGGAGAACCAGCTTGGAGAGACGCTGCGCACCAGCGGCTTCGAAATCCAGGCGAAAACGGATAGCTCCTACTTGGAGATGCACTTCATCGACTCCGCGCAAGGATGGCGGAGGAAGTGGTTCTACGTTGTTGATAACAGCGCGGGTGGAGCTCACGAATTCCACCCGTTCGCTGTTTTGAAGCGGCGGAAGTCCTGGGCGCATAAGCTCTCAGCCGAAGAGAGCCGGACCGTCGCTCCGCTACTCGCGAAGGTGGCAATTCTTCGCGACCAGACAACAGGGGTCGCGCTGAATGGTTTGCACCTGGCGAGCGTCTTCCTCCGGCGTAGGATCCAGCCTCTTCAAGCGAGGCCATCGACTATGTGGGAGTACCAGGGCATCCAAGACCCTAGCCGTGTCTGCCAAGATATCCTCTCGAATGCCGAATTCGAGAAGAAAATTGTGGCTATCACCAAGCTGAAGGTAGGCGAGCCCTTTGCTGCTTGCCCTCTTGAACCATTCGAGGCTTCGAAACCTCCTCCAGCCGATGTAAGTTTTTTTCTCTTCTCTGCTTTAATCTTTTTGCCACTCGAGAATCTGTCGACTGAGTTTTCTCTTCTTTTCTTCTTTTTCTTCTCTTGTAGAGTTTGGAAATAGCTACGTGCTACCCGCCAGTCTCGGCTGAGGATGCCTCGGACCTCCTAGCGAGCAATGTTGAGGCTGCTCTCGACATCAGTGTTGCTAAGGCCGACTCGAGCTCCGAGCATGGCTCTTCAGACGACGTGGAAGAGTCGGGTAGCGATCTCCACCACCGCAAGCGCCGCAGGCAGGGGGACGATGAAGCTACTTACAAAGATAGCTCTTTGGGTGGAGGATCTGGCAAGGCGACAGAGCCTCTCCTGGTGACGCCTCTGAATGTGCTTCCTCCTCCAGCCCCCAAGTCGAAGGTCACTACCGCCTGGAATGCAGATATGCTGGATGATGACGAGGATGATGAGTGAGTTTTTTCTTTCGCATTATCCTTTAGTCGAAAGGTTTCTCCTTTTTCCCTTATGCCTTTGTTCGATTCTTCCTTTCATGACAGTCTTCAAACCATTAGCCCTGGCCAGTTTGCTTATTCTGTTCCTTCTGTGAAGAGAAAAGAAGCGACTGCGGGTGAAACTCCAGTTGTTAAGGCTACCCATAAGTCTCCGAGCCTAGCACCGGCAGTTGCGGCTCCAGATTATAGGTTGCCTAGCTTCGCGGGTGGAGCCTCGGTGAGCAAAGAAGTTTCGGGTAGCTCGGCGGACCCTCTGTGCACCGCCTAGGGCCAGGTAAATCTTATCACCTCTTTTTGTATCTTCTGCTTCATCTGTTTATGATTTTTATCGGGTGCACGACAGTGCTCCCGATGGGAGTAGCCCCGGAGGCCGTGGGTAATCGCTTGCGGTTGTCCACGGACTCAAGTCTAGGTTTTTTCCTTTCTTGCTTTTCTTGATTTTATCGGGTGCACGGCAGTGCTCCCGATGGGAGTAGCCCCCGAGGCTATACTCGACTGTGTACAGTCGTGAATAGGCTCAAGAGATTTTTCCCTCTAACTCGAACTTTGTCTTGTGCTTTTGCAGTCTCTTCTTGACTCCCTTGCTGCCATTGGTCGTCGAGTGCTCTCGGCTGAGGCAGATTGCGCTTCCCTTCAGGTGGATCGTGATCGACTCGTCCAGGATGGCCAATCTCTTCAAGGTAGGTTAACCCACTCCTTTTGTTCTTTCTATTGACTGCCAAAAATTTCTTATGTTGTATCTATTGCTTTGTAGCCGAAGTTACCCGCTTGAAAGCCGAGAAAGCTGAAGCTGTCGCTCGGGTGAAAACCCTTGAAGCTGAGTTGGAGTCCTCCCGAAAGGAGCTGGATTCCACTCGCAAGCATTCAGCCGACTCCGAGGGTAAGCTTGTCGAAACTCAAGAGGCGCTGACGCAGCTGGAGGAGGCGGGTGCCAAACACGACAGTGATCTTGTTGGCATCATCCGCCCCTTGGCGCAGAAGTTCGCGGGTAAGCCGTTGTTTGACTATCTCTTTGCCGCCATGTACTTTTAATTTGATCTTTCGGGAACTAACGATATTCCCCTCTTTTTTGTAGATGTCCTTGGGGTTGCATTGGAGTTGCCCGGGAGTCAGCGAGTAGATTCCGTGACGGATTCCTGCGCCCAGCTCCAGGAGCATGCGAGTGGGATCTGCTCCCTCGTTGGCAAAGCCACTCGAGTGTTGACGCAGTTCCACGAGCGCCTTCTGGTGAATGTTGTGGTTCCGCCTAAGCTCGGCCGCCTTCTGAAAGTTTTGCCGGAGGATGAAAATCTCCGCCAGACTTATTCAGTCGCCTAGTATGAATGCGGGGCTAGGACTGCCATCCAGTTTGCGCTGGTGCACGGAGTCGCGGACCTGGAGAAGCGTACTCGAGACTTCCCTACGACGCCGCTACAGGCAGAAAGGTAGCGCTCCGTCCTTTTGGCGCTCAGGTTGAAGCCCTTGCTAAGAAGCTCTCGGAATTGCTTGCCCGCGCTGGTCGCAAGGGGCAGCCTGCTGCGAGTGGCAGTACCTCTGCAGCTCTGTAGGATAGTCTGTTTTTACTTTGTCCATCGATGTAATGAACCTTGGGATGTATTTCCGTATTTTGCTTTTAATCGAAGTGTTCTTTGATGTCCAAAATGCCTGATTGTTGCGATTGACTGTTATGAGCTCCCGACGGGAGTAGCCCCCGAGCACCTGATAACTAGGTGTTATGTTTCTCGAGTGGGGTCTTGTAGTGTGTCTGAACTTGCTTCATTTCCTTCCATGTAGTGGGTCCTAGCGCAGAATCTTCGGGTGGATCTGCTGCGCGAGTGGATCCCCTTGTTGTTGCTGCTAGTACATTTGCCTCGCTCCGTGATCGCGTCGCGGATGGCGAGCGCAAGCTGAAAGCTTTGCGTGGAGTCGCTGATGTAGCTAAGTCGAAGCAAAAGTTTGCGGCTGAGCGTGAACAGTTCGTGATGGAGGAGCTGGCAGCTGTTGCCAAAGACATGCTTTGTAAGTCTGCGAGCCCCCTAGCACTTTGTTGTTTGCCTCATTTTCACTTTTAACCCTTTGTGCTGTTTTTTGTAGTTGTTGAGGCTGGCGGTCCTTGTGAAACGCATTGGGTGGATAATCATATTGCCCATGAAGCGGGTAGCTCAAAGCCGCATGCGAACAACTTCTGGTCTGACCGCAGTCGAGGTTTATCCTGGCTACCTTGAAGTATTGAGCTGGCCAGGCGAAGATGCTTGTTGATTCTTGTTGTGAAGCTTTGACATATGTGCACAAGACTTTCTATCCACTGGGTGCAGTTCCAGAAGGTTTGAGCAATCTGCTAAGAATCTTTGGTCGGGTAGGGGAAGTGCGCGAGTGTGTCCGTCAACAGCTTATCTGCGGATCTCAAGTAGCGCTTTCTTTCGTTCGGCTGTGGCATCCTGAGGTCAATTTTAACTCTGTGGCTAGGCTTCCCAATGCTCCAGTCGATTTTTCTCCTCATTATGCAGTCGTTCGTCCTGCAGCGGAGGAGATCATTCGACTGACTTCTGAAGAGGTTGACCAAATGCTGGCCGAGGCGACTGCTCGTCGTCATATGTAATTATAGGATGTGAATATGATGTATTCTGTCCTGTAAACTCTGTATAGCTTATTCGATGTATTTTGAAGGTGTTTATAAGGCGTGTACCTTGTTGTACCTTGTGGTATGAGATGATTATTTTTTAAGCTGGTTTAGGCGTAGCCCCCGTGTGTTTGAGGTGTATACCTTTTTTTTATAGCGTGTAAAAAATCGAAGATGTGAATAGATATGGTTGAGAAACCATGTTTTTATTGATATGGCTGAGAAACCATGTGTTTGATCAAGCTACAGAGTGGCTAGCAGAGCCTTATTTCTTGCGAGTAGAATAATCCTAAGGGTAGAATTTGTGGAGGTGCGCAACGTTCCATGGGTTGGAGTAGATGCCACCAGTCTTCGGGTTGTTCAGTCGGTACGCGCCACCAGGGATAATTTCGTGTATTATAAAGGGTACTTCCCACGGTGGCTCGAGCTTGTGTCCTTCCTTCTGCTTGAGTCGCAGTACCAAATCTCCGACCACGAAAGCTCTGTGGCGTATACGACGACTGTGGTAGTTGCGCAGCGATTGTTGGTATACTGCGGATCTTGCGAGTGCGATATCGCGTATCTCATCCAGTGCGTCCATGTCTTCAGCGAGTGCCCTGTTAGAAGTTTCTTCACTGTATGCAACGACGCGTGGAGCACTGAATTTGACATCTTCGGGAAGGACTGCTTCAGCTCCGTATACAATGAAAAATGGTGTGTAGTTTGTTGATCGATTTGGAGTTGTGCGAAGGCTCCACTGTACTGAGGGTAACTCTTCTGCCCAGTGCCCTGCTGCTGGGTTTAGGCGATCGAGTAGTCGTTTCTTTAGCCCAGCTGAGACTAGTCTATTGGATCGTTCGACTTGACCGTTAGTTTGCGAGTGAGCCACTGAGGCGAAGCTAAGGGTGATTCCCTTTTTCTCGCAGAATTCTTGTGTTTCCTTCGCTTTGAAGTTGTTGCCGTCGTCGGTGATGATGTTGTGTGGTATGCCAAATCAGCACACAATGGAGTCGAGGAATTTCACGGCGCATTGGGCGCTGGCAAAGGTGACTGGCATAGCCTCGATCCACTTCGTGAATTTGTCAACTGCTACGAGCAGGTGCGTATATCCTCCGGGTGTCGACTTGCGTAGCGGCCCTAACATGTCTAGCCCCATTGTGTGAAGGGCCAGGCGATGGGGATCATGTGTAGTTCCGTGGCATGGGCGTGTGGCTTGGGCGCGAATCTTTGGCAAGCATTGCATTTGTCGACTAGGTCCTTTGCGTCTCTGGCCGCCGTGAGCCATTAGAATCCTGCTCGGAAGGCTTTGCCCACGATTGCCTTCTAGCTGGCGTGGTGTCCGCAATCTTCTTGGTGTATGTCTTGCAGCAGCTCCTTGCGATCCTCGGGTGCTATGCATCTCTGCAATATTCCTGATATGCTCTGTTTGTATAGCTCTCCGTTGAGCACCCGAAAGGTTTTGCTGCGTCGTACTATTTGTCGGGCCTCGTAAACGTCTGCTGGGAGCTTCTTGTTGGACAAGTAGTCGAGGTTTTCTGCGTCCAGACTGGCTCGGCCAGAAAAACTTGTCTTGAGATGTTGTGGCTGAGCTCGATAACAGCGGTTTGCGGGCTGACGTCCGTCTCCAATGTTGCGGGTGCTTCTGCTGGCTTTTTGACATTGACTGAACGCTTGATCACCCGCTCGAAGTATATTCCAGGTGGTATGGGCGTGTTGGTAGACCCCATGTTTGCCAGTTTATCTGTTTCCTCGTTGCTAGATCGTGCAATGTGATTTAGTTCGCACCCTTTGAAACTTCCTTCGAGCAGATTATACATATCTCGATAGGAGACCATGTTATCTGTGATAGCGTCGCATTCTTTCATCGTCTGCTGCACGATGAGATTTGAATCGCCATAGATCATCAGTCGGGTGGCTCCGCAGGCAATCGCCATTTTCATGTCGTGAAGGAGGGCTTCGTATTCTGCGTCGTTGTTGGATATCGGGTCGTCGGGTGGGAAATCCAACCGCAGGACGTACTGCAGTTTGTCTCCTCTGGGGGATATGAGGACGACCCCGGCTCCGGCTCCTTCATTCCTCTTCGACCCATCGAAGTACATTATCCAGTTGCTCGTGTATTCTGGTGGTCCTGGTGTCTGCAGTTCTGTCCACTCGCTGAAGAAATCCACGAGTACTTGTGATTTCACAGATTTCCGCCCTGCATATATGATGTCCCAGGCGCCGAGCTCGATACTCCACTTTGCAATTATTCCGGATGCCATGGGATTGTTCATGATAGTACCGAGTGATGCGTCGTTTAGCACCGTGACGGTATGTTCTTGGAAGTAGTGCTTGAGTTTTCGAGCTGTGAGTACCACGCCGTATGCGAGCTTCTGATAATGAGGGTATCGCTGTTTGTTGGGTGAAAGCACCTCGCTTATGTAATATATTGGTCTTTGAATGCCATACGCCTTGCCATCCTCCGGCCGCTCGACCACGATTGCTATGCTGATGACTTGATTTGTTGCGGCTAGATATAAGTACAGTGGCTCCCGTTCTTGTGGCGTTGCTAGAATACGCCTACTCTGTAGCGCTTGCTTTAGGTCCGCGAATGCTTTTTGTGCTTCGGGTGTCCACTCGAACTTACCCGTTTTCTTCAGTAGCTTGTAGAAGGGCAACGCTTGATCGCCTAGCCTCGCAATGAATCTGCTCAAGGCGAATAGTCGTCTTGCGAGCTGCTGCACATCGCGGAGATTGGTTGGCTCCTTCATTGTCAGGATCGCTTGAATTTTCTCCGGGTTGGATTCAATTCCTCGAGCAGACACCAGGTACCTGAGAAGTTGTTCTGCAGGGACGCCAAAGATGCACTTGGTCGGGTTGAGCTTGATCCTGTATGCGTTCAAAGCGTCGAATGTTTCTCTAATGTCGTCTAGGAGCGTGTCCTCTACTCGAGTCTTGATGACGATGTCGTCAACGTACACTTGTACATTCTTGCCAATGAGCTTGGCGAGGCATTTTTGCATGCAGCGCTGGTATGTTGCGTATGCGTTCTTTAGCCCGAAAGGCATTGTCGTGTAGCAGTAGACACCGTGAGGTGTGATAAACGCTGTCTTCTCCTCGTCCTCCTGTTTCATACTGATCTGATTATAGCCCGAGTAGGCGTCCAAGAAGGAGAGGCGCTGGCAGCATGCTGTGGAGTCACAATCTGGTCGATCCGTGGTAGGGGAAATTATCCTTGGGGCAGTGTTTATTCAACGACGTGTAGTCGATGCACACGCGAAGGATGTCAGTATTTTTCTTCGGGACCAGCACCAGGTTTGCTAACCAGGTGGAGATCTTTATCTCGCGGATGAACTTCGTGGCGAGTAATCTATTCACTTCTTCTCCAAGTGCCTTTTGCTTTGGCTCTGAAATCCTTCTGGTTGTCTGCTTAATAGGCTTGGCATCTTTGTAAACTTCAAGTGAGTGCTCGGCGAACTCCCTGGGTATCCCTGGCATATCTGAAGGCTGCCAGGCAAAAATTTGCCAGTACTCACAGAGGAGTTCGACGAGCGCGCCTTCCTATGCTGGCAAGAGGGTGGTGGACACCATCGCCGTCTTCGTAGGCTCCGTCGGGTGCACTTGATGTTTTCGAGTGCCGTTGTTTGCGCTGAACTCGAGCTCCGGGGCGTTCTTTTTAGTGAGAGGCATCACGGAGTGATCCGTGGTTTTTGCTATCTCTTCCAGCTCCTCCTGCATTGTCGCGACCCCGGACCCAGAGATATACATACTGTTATGTGCTCCTAGCCATGGACTCACAAGGGCTTCAGGGTTACCAGCCCCAGCCGCAACAAACAACGGCAGGCAGACTGGATTCATCGGCACGTAGTCCGGATCCCCAGTCTACTACTCCTTGTATCCATGCTAGTTATAACCAACTATGCATATCAAAGCGTCCACGAATCGTATGAAACTGAAGGAAACGGGACCAAAGCTATACTGAGATGCTATGTGTCCAGAAAGTGCAACAACAATCGAGGGTTACTGGGATTACCTCGCCCCAGGCCGATCACATCGGCAGGCGGGCTCGGACATGGATCATCGGCTCCACAACCCCTCGACTGCGACAACTATGCAGGCATATCCAAAACTGTATAACAATGAGATCGAAACCAACAACCGATCAAAGCAGCACTCTAGACATGAAGCTGTATTAAACAAGTGTTACTAGAGTACAGCTTATAAGCAGAGGTCACACGACCCAACATTACATCAGACAACGGAAGACAAATTATGTTGCTAATCAACAAGAACCAAAAAGGCCTAAGAGGCCGCAACATAAGGCGACGTCCCAGTCCATAGATTCCAGGCTGCTACCTGGGAACCCCAAACTACTCGTCGATGTCCACGTTGAATCATCACCGAAGTGACGAACTCCACCTGAACCAAAATTAAGCAAACCTGAGTACGGGAGGTACTCAACAAGACTTAGTTAACCTATTATATATATGCTGGTTTCATAAAGGGTTTTATGAAGGCTGATTTGCGTAAAGAAATCTTTGTTTTCCAAATCGAGGAAGAATAGCACGTCTCATAGAATGTTTTCAAAACAGATGAACTAGCTACTCAACTACTGATATCATCTTTTTATCCACCGACATCTTTTCTCAGCAACTCACATGCTACAAGGATCACCCCTCTCGGCATCTCCGAGGAGGCACCCTTCAAACATTGCCAACATCTTTTACGTCACGTTCAGGTTATCTATGGCCACATGACATTCACCAAGTCGTCCTTAACCGTGGACACGGCTTTCCGAAAGATTTATCCCTGCAGGGTGGTACACTTTACCCACACGTACCCTCCGACTCTTAGCGCCACATGTACACTCTTCCATGGAGCGCGGCAGAGGGTGGATGGCTCCGACCTTTACCTTGCTCGACCTTATCCATGAGTCAACCCAAATAGGGCCACCCCGTCAACAGGGAGTTGGCCACCTCCTGACGGCACCTGTTCTGTGAGTCGGGATCAAGATCCGTGTACGTCCATCACTTGTCCCGGTCACGCCCTAGTTTTTCTCCAAATCGTTTTCTGACTCACACGCAGATGGAAATAGCAAACTACGTGACTCATGGATGTGGCCAAACAAGTTAGTTAGTCGAGCGAGGTTCATTGGCTCGCGCGTGTGGTTGCACGCTCAGTCTTGGTTTCCGCGGCGAGACCTTAATCCTAGGGTTGGCAAGTACAGGACAAAGAACCACTACCCAAGTGGCCCCCGTCCTCGCCTTAGTCAGGTTAACCACACAATGCTCATCTCACCACGTCATCATACTATACTAGGTTATCGCAGCTCTGATTCATCAACCGGATGGAGCAGAGGTAAACAAAACATTTATGACTAAGCGAAGCAGATATGAGGCTATGGCGATGCGCACAAGCAATTCTATGGCGGCTAGGAGCAGTGGATCAGGATATTGAGGCAATGCAGTATATAGGTGAACTATATCTACTAGCATCAAATACTTTGGAATCGAATGCAAAGTACGAGATCAAATGTTGTTGGAAAACGTATATGAGAAGATAAGAGGTTATGCTTGCCTTGGTTATAAGAAAACCAGATAAAGATCTTCTAGAATAAGTGCTTGACTTGTCGGTTAAGATAAAGTATTCACCATTTGGAATTGCTCGCCTTCTCTTCGGAGTCACGTTCTACCGAGGGGGGAAACAACACCAGAAACAAGAATAACAATCAAACATGGCATCGATGCAATGCGCAATATGTATGCATGAGCGAGTTAATGCACTAAAATAAAGCCCTAAGCATGATCGTTGGGTTGCTAGGGTTTGTATGCCAGTTAAGCATTTTTACTGAAATTAGCCCGAAATAGACCCCGGAGGGCAATTCGGGTGATTATGGAAATGACTACAATTTTAAAAGCTCAAATGGGTTTGAAAACACCATAACTAGATTGCATTTGTCATTTTGAGCAATTTGGTATATAACTTTTAATCTTCTAATTTTATTGAATAAAAACTTATTTTTCTATTTTAAATGATTTAAACAATATTAAATAAATGCTCATTTTTGGACTTTCTCAAACATGTGTGAAAATTAAATATTTGGGTAGATTACATTTTTATGAACAAAATCATACTTTCATTTTATTTTTCTGATTAGTATTTTAATAGTTATTGAAATTACCAATTTAACTCATTTTCTGGATTTATCAAACAGAGGAAAAATGACATCATCATGATGTTGAGGTGACATCACCCGCCTCTGATTCTTCACAGAAGGACTCGAATCGGAGGATTTCGCGCGCAATTCGCGAATCCAAGCACACCACGAGGGAGAGGGGCTCGAGAGGGACCTAGGGACGGCGGCGGCGCTAGCCAAAAGTCGCCGGAAGCTCGCCGACGACGAGGTGTCGCGGCGGCCGATGGCGGAGCTCGGCGCGGGGACGGTACAGAGGGAGAGGGAGGGGATGGAGGGTACCGGGAGGCTCACCATGGCGTGAGGAAGCTAGAGGAGGGGTCGGGGAGGCGAGTGGAGGCCGGAGATGGCGGCGCCGTGCGGTTTCCCGCGGCGACCGGAAAAGATGGCGGGGGAAATTTCCGGCGGCTCCGTCCAACCCAGCTCGCGGGAGTTCTCGGCGTGAAAGAGTAGGCGACGGCGCTTTGTTTGAGACCCTCGGCAAGGCTGCGCGTGGCCGGTAGCAGCGGGGCGCAGGGATGGCCGACGAGCTAGGGTTTCGACCCGGTTCATGAACTCACAGAGAAAGGGAGCGTGAAGAGGTGAGGATGAGGGAGCGAGCAGTGCACAGGGAGGGCTCTCCTCACCCTTATCCCCTCGGAAGGGACCAAGCAGGACGTGGCGCGGGGCGCCGTCGGCGTTCTTCTCGCCTACTGGCAGGAGGTAGAAGACAAAGGGGATTTTCCCCATAACCCCCTAGAATTTTAGAAAACCACAACTAAGTCATTTTCTCTTTAAAACCAGAACAGAAAACAACCTTTTGAGGGCCTTCTTAAAATCAGAAAAATTGGCAAAAATAACTTTTGGAAAGCTTATGAAATTTCCAACAAAACCATGTGTTTCTTTGGTGTACTTGAAATATTTTCCAACACAAAATTTTGGGAACCAAAAATAAGTACTATTAGTGGGATTTTCTCGAAACATATAAATTCACAATTTAAATTGGTTAAAACATGATTAAATTTTTGTTCCCATGCATGGATGAGATGAACACACACCACACACCCTAATTAGCAAAATTGGGATGTTACATGCATTCCGAAGGATTTGGCGATCTCGTTGAACTCGATGTCGCATTTATTGGATTTTTGGAAATCACCGTTGATGGTGATGGTGCCATGTTCCCCAGGTAGCTTGAGCTTCAGGTAGGCGTAGTGTGGCACTGCCATGAATCTGGCGAATGTTGTTCGGCTAAGAATAGCGTGGTACTGTGAGGGCCAGTCGACTACTTCGAAGTCGAGGAATTCTCTTCTGTAATTGCTTCGGTCGCCGAGCACCACCTCCAAGTTGATTGTTCCGAGTGGGCGGACTGCCTTCCCTGGTACTATCCCGTGAAAAGATGTCTCTGATTCCGCGAGTCCCTCCAGGTTCCTGTTCATCCTGCGGAGTGTGTCCGCGTAAATGATGTTGATCCCGCTGCCTCCGTCCATGAACACCCGGGCAAGTTCGTAATTGCCTATCTGCGCCTGGATGACGAGTGCGGTGTGCCCTGGTCGGTAGACTCGGGGGGATGGTCCTCCTTGGAGAAGGTTATCGGCTGGTCGGCCATCTTCAGATACTCGGGTTTGGATCGTGGGGCTGGACGGCCATGAATACTTGTCGAGTGTTTGTTTTCTGGGCCCTGCGGGACGGGCAAACTTTCTGTATCATCCCTAGGAGTCCTGCTGGGTTCGGGTACCCATTGGCTCCTTGGTTTGCGGCGGGTGGCGCTGGTAGCGCGGCTAGCACCGTGTTTTGGTTTCCTGGTGGAGGTAGGGCTTGCGGCGGGTGGAATCCTTGGGTTCCTCTTCCTGGGAGCTGCGGGTAGCCCTGATTTACTGCCACTCTGTTTTTCTTCGAGAAGGCCTCGTGTATGTCAAGGAACTTTCGGCAGTCGTTGAGAAGGTGTGTTGCCTTAGTTTTGCCAGTGCGCTTATCTGTAAATAGATGTAGCATGCAGTAGCCATCGAGGTCGTCCTCGGGAGTTTTATCCTCTGGCTTCGGCTTCCACTCGCGATTTCCACGATGTCCGTTGTCGCGATTTCTTGTGAATTCTGCTGCCACCCGTTCTTCCCGATCATCGTGATCGTAATTCTTTCTCCTTTTCTTTTGATCATGGTGGTCGTCTTCAGGTGCTGGCGAAGATGCTTTCTCGTTGCGCATCGAGTTTTCTCCGTTGGCCCATCTGTCGGCTATGGCCATCAGTTTTCCAATGGTTTTGGGTGCGGCCCGTCCCAGTTCTTCCCGGAAGGCGGTTCGCCGAACTCCTTTGGCAAAAGCTTCGACTGCAACTTCTTCCGATATATTTTCTGCCGTATTCCTAAGTGTAGTCCATCGCTGGATGTATTCGCGAGTAGACTCGCCACTTTTCTGCTTTTAAGCTCGTAGCTCCTCGATGGTCGCAGGTCTTTTATATGTCGCTTGGAAATTCTTGCAGAAGTCGAAGGTTAGATCGTCCCATGACCCGTAGCACGCCTTCGGTCTTCCTTCGAGCCAGCTGCACGCAGCTCCTACGAGATGTAGGTTAAGGTACTGCATAGCTGTGGTCTTGTTCCCACGTTGGCATTTTACTGCCGTGAGGTAATCTGACAACCAGGATTGCGGCTCCAGCGAACCGTCGTATTTTGGCACCTCCGTAGTGAGATTAAACCTCCTGGGCATTGGCGCTTCGCGGATGTCGCGAGTAAAGCATAACGCGCCGCATGCCTCTTCGTCGGAAGAGGTAGATGGGGAACGCGCGCGGTTCCTGGCCGCTCGAGCCTTGTCGACTTTCTGCTGAGCGATGTCTGATCGCGCGTTTTACCCAGGCTCGTCGCATTGACATCTTTCCGCGGCTCCTTGTTGCGGTGTCGCGAGCGGCTGCTGTGATGCCGTGGGCTGCGATCTCGACCCCTCGGGTTGTCATCGCTGCTGCTCGGGCTATCTCCGTGCCGTCGAGCTTCTTTTCCTCGTGCGCGACGAGGTGACTTCTCCTTCCTGGGTGATGTACTCCTGTGTCCGCGGGGTGTTTCCTTGTCTTTTGGTGCAGTCGCTTTTTTGCGGTCATAGGCGACGAGTCTTGCGGCTGCCATGCCTAACCCTTTCTGGACTTGCCTGTATTGCTCCGCGTGGGGGTCGTTCTCCCCTGGTTGGTTCGTCTGCAGATAAGTGGCTGCAGCCAAGACTGCGGCGGCTGGAGTCGTCGGGTATACGTTGCAGTCTTCATCGACGCGCATAAGAGAGGCTTCGAGTGACCTGCTGATCCCGGTCAGGGATTCGTCATCCATTGTCGCGGTCTTTGAGACGTGTCTTTTCCTCGCGGGTTGGTTCCCCACAGAGTGTGTTTTGGAGAGTGCTGCACGGTGCTGGCTTGATTCATCCGCCAATTTTTTCTGCTCAGCCAGATCTTTGCGAGCTTCTTTGATTAATGTCGCCGCTTTCACTAGATGGTAGTGGTATGCGGTTAGCTCTTCTTGAGGGGCTCCTTCTTCAATTGGCTTGGATGAGTGCACAACCGCTTTTGCCTTGAGCCAGGCTGCTCGCGACACTTTGATGTGCTCGTGTTCCCTTGTGCTTTCTTCCGTCTCTTCGGGTGGGTCAGTTGATCCTGCCATGTAGACCTGAGCCAGATATGGCCCGTGAGTCCTAGGCGTGGATTGGAGAGCTTCCCCAACCCGAGAAGGTTTTTCCGCGGAGATGGTGTGGAAGTTGCGAGTGTTTGGGCGGATGGACTCGCCGCTTTTCGCTAGGTCGCGACTCGCGTAGTTAAGTAGCGTGTCAACAACTTTAGGTTTCGAGACTGACTCACAGTCCGATCCTTCGAGATCGGTTTTTTCGGGGAAGCGCGTGGTACCCTCTTTGTTGGTGTAGAATTTGAAGCTCCCGAACGTCAGGGTTACGCTTTTCTCGAGGTCGCTGATCGCCGGGCGCGATTCCGGCGAGTGGGGCGCGACGATGACTTTCCCGATTCGGATCGGATTGGTTGGAGTCGAAGTTCCGGAGCTCCAGCTGAATTTTGGCGACGATGGGGCCGAAGATGCCGCAGATCCAGCGCCCACCGTTCCCACAGACGGCGCCAATTGTCGAATATGCATCTCAACAAGTCCCTCGGGTGAACGGATAGGGTTTCGAGTAAGAAAACGAGTAGGCGCTGGTGACAATCGTCGGCTAACAGGGGGCAAGATTTACCCAGGTTCGGGGCCCTCGTAGAGGTAAAACCCTTACTCCTGCTTCTGTCGATCTGTATTAGCTCAATAGATCGGTTACAGTGGGGGTGCTCAAGTCGAGAGTAGATCTCAATCTCAAGGCTTAGGTGGTGCGGTATTGCTTGGTTCCCTCCCGGTGGTTCTCCTGGCTTTATATAGGTAGCCAGGTCTCACACCGTCCCCGGGGGGATACAAACCCTAACCTAAAGTCGGTTACAGGAAGGCTTTGCAGGTGGGCCTTGATTGGGCCTTCTAGAACTGTCCACGGCGTCTCTCTTCGAGCTTGGGTCTTGGGCCTTGGACCGGGTAGGCTCACCCGATAGGTGTAGGATCTATCCCTTCGTCAAGAGGCAAAGGTAACAAGCTCTCACTATCCTATAATTGCAAGTACTTATGATTGGAACTCTACCAAACATCCGTAACTATTAGAAGATACATTAAGCTAAAAATATCCAATAAGGTGCTGTTTATCCCATATGCTTCAATCACTAGATTGGGGCTCATGATTCTGTCACTCAAGCAGTCCTACCTCTAACTTTCTACACATACTACAAACCCTATGATGTGATCCGTGCATGTATAAACATATGATGGCTATAACAAATTCAATATATAGCTCAAACCATCCATAGAGATTAAACAATCAATCATATGACAAGAGGGATCTACACAAACATGACATAGATGCAATAGACCATCTGCAACTAATTTACAACGTCAAACGCCATGTTTACATAGGACGGTACAGAGGTGTGTGGGAGAATTACCCACTGTATACAAGGAGGAATTGGCGATGGAGATGGCGGTGAAGACGGCGGAGAGGACATCATAGGGCGCAGGGCGGTGGCGCAGGGACTCCTTCCCTGCGCCGCCGGGATCATGGGGAGAGCCGCCCTTAGCCCTCTTCCTTCATGGTCTTGGGAGCCCTCTCCCATGGAGATAAGATCCATGGGGGAGACTAAAACGTGTCTTTGGTGGCTGGAAATTCATGGTATGAGGCGTCTCCCACGACCTAGGTTTCCTCCCTTTATATAGTCTCACGGATTTCCGTCATCCCATCTAGGGCTGCGGTAAATCGCGTGTATCTCGGCCGTACGGACTCGGAATCGGGCTAATTTTAAGTCTAGATCGTACGCCACAAAGTTCCCCACAATTTTGTCTTCTGTGAGATTTCAGTTTGACGTTGTCTTCGACCTGTAACGTGGCAATCTTTAAAAAGTTTTTTCAGATAGATTTCAGGGAAGTCCCAATTCGACTCCAACAAGGTTTCTTCTTATATTTTTGGTAATTCCTACACATCAAAGTGTAAAACGAGAACATTGTGCACTTTTGCAACTATTAGTAGATTAGTCCAAATAAATCATAAAATTAATATAAAAACAATTATGAAAATCATTAAACTAGCATGAAACCATAAAAAATTATAGATACGTTTTGGACGTATCGACATCCCCAAACTTAGTTCCTACTCGTCCTCGAGTAGGTAAAACGATAAAAACCAAATAATTTTTGAGGTGACATGCTACCAACATAATATTGATTATCATATTTGTAAAAACATTTGTGAATTGAGATCATAGCACTCTAAACACAAGCATGATAGATATAATTCTAGCAATAAAACATAGCAATCACTTTGCATCATGAGAAGTAACACAAATAGAAGATTATGAATAACAATGCATTGAAAGTTATGTTTCAAGTATAGAGAAAACATAGCAAAGTGATATTTCGCTTGTCCTTAAGAGTGGGGCAAAACATAAATGCCAGGACACCTTCAAAGTTTAAGAGCAAGACTAGAACAAATAATTTGAGAGCAAGTAATAACACATCATGAAGCAATTAATAATGTTTCTGGAACAAATGCACATTAAACTCAGAATAGCAACTATGCTCTCTCAAATGTGCATAAAGTTAGAAGATGGAGACTCAATGTAAAAGTAAAAGAAAGGCCCTTCGCAGAGGGAAGCATGGATCACTCATGTGCTAGAGCTTTTTATTTTATTAAACAGAGGTATACAATGTTTGACACTCCTCCCAACCATCTTACACAAACCATGGCTAACTGAATCCTCGGGTGTCTGTCAACAATCACATACAGTGGAGGAGTGTCTAGTTTTTAGAGAAGTGTATGCTTATGTCAACGAATGCTAAACAGAAAATACATTACGTCACAAGCCAACTAGACTTCACAAGAGCGTCTTCCATTGAAGGACGCAACTGGTGTAGAAGGTCATCCCTCTTTCTCTTTTGTTTACACAATTATGCTTTGACTGATAAATCAGGGGTAAAAATAGTGAAGATAATTTGTTTGTATTAATTTGGGGCTGGGCACCTCGCTGCCAGCTCTTATATCAATTGGATAAGCGGATGAAGCCACTAGTCCAAGGTGTGAAATCCAATCAACAAGTGAGACAAATAATCTCTATTTACATCCTCATGAGCTAAAACAGGAACACAAAACATAAGTAATTTTGAAAGTTTTAAAGGTAGCACATGAGCAATTTACTTTGGAATGGCGGTTAAGTACCACATGTAGGTAGCTATGGTGGACACATCTGGCATACTTTGGTTTTTGGGAGTTTGATGCACGAGTAGAGCTCATACTCAGTACAGGTGGAGGCTAGCAAAAGACTGAGAGCGACAAATCAAGAGAGCATAAAGGCCATAATCATGCATAACGATAAAAACATCATTAATCAAAGCATAGTGGTACTAAAAGTTCAAAAAATAAATGATCATAGAGCCTATAAGTGACTAGTTTGTAGTCACAAACATGGTGTAAGCATGCGCCAAGTCAACCAAATAAAACATTTAAAGGAGAACACCACAAATTTATGCTTCAATATGACAAGAACAACTCATGATTCTTTCAATGGCACATTAAACACTCTCATCTATTTGAGACAAATCATGCTACAAAATAACCACTAGGCTTTTGAATTAAAATAACATCTAGCATGACATGAAAAATTCTAGCCACAGTCTATACAAACTTCTATTTGCATCGTTATAAATTCTACCACATACAACAGTTTCTTTTCCCAACAAGTACCATACAAAGTATGTTTTAACAAAAAAACTCTCTAAATGATACAGAAATCAAGCATGAGAGTACTCACATAACCCTACTAAAACTAACATCTCTGAATAAGAGATGCATGAAACAGGAGCTAAACAGGAATTTTGCAGCAGCTAGAAGAAAAACTAAGAATACGAGCATAAGGAGTATTCAAATCAAAAAACGGAGCGTGTCTCTCTCCCAAACAAGGATGCTAGGTTCCAATGAAGTTTATTGCAGCAAGGAAAAATGAAAGAAAACAAAAGAAAAACAAACAGGCGCTCTAAGTAAGTTTCATATGATGCGACCGAATAAAAATATAGTTTCACTAGAAGTGACCTGATAAATTGTTGATGAAGAAAGGGATGCCTTGGGAATCCCCAAGCTTAGATGCTTGAGTCTTCTTAGAATTTTCTGGGATGAACCACGGGGGCATCCCCAAGATTTGACCTTGCACTCTTCTTGATCACATTATATCACCCTTTTCTCTTGACCCTTGAAAACTTCCTTCACACCACACTCAAATAGTAATTCGCATTAGAGGGTTAGTGCAACAATAAAAAATTAATGGGTTCTTCATGGTCTCAATTTCTATTGATACTTTTAAACATTAGCTACAGCCACTGATGTTTCATGAAGTAAAGAAATCCACTTGACGTAAAAGAGCAAATGCAAAAAAAATGACAGAATCTGCCAAAATCAGAACAGTCTGTAAATATGATTTTTTTCGGGGCACTTACGTTATTCAAATAAAAAAACTTAAGGACCAAATAAGTTTCGGAATTATCTGAAGAAAAACCACAAAAAGTTTCAGGTCATTTCGATTTTTCTGTGAATTATATGATTTTTTACGATGGACAACATAAATCTGTTGTCTGCATAGAAATCCAAAACCAACTCCAACTTTTGTTAGAAACTTTACTTGACACAACTAATACATGAAAATAAAGTTACAAAGGAGTTGTTACATAAGTACAACACCTTGAATCAAAGAAAACAAAGAAAAACAATGCAAAAATAAAACCATGGGTTATCTCCCAAGAAGTGTTTTTCTTTAATGCCTTTTAGCTAGGCATGGAAAAAGAAGAGATGCCTTGGGCATCCCCAAGATTTGATAATTGAATATTATTTAATACTTAATCGAGTTGCACTTGTGAGTCCCCAAGATTGAGCTTTTATCTTCTCATTCATCTCGTATCACCATCTCCATTGGATCTTAAATACTATATTCACATAAAACTTGACAAAAACTCATTAGTAGTGTTAGTACTCATTAAATAAAATCCACTCATGTTCAAGAATTGACAAGTTTAATAATATTTACTCAACATTAGTCACTGTATATACCGAGGTTTCTTATAAAATTTTCATTGTCTGTCGAAAAACTAAGGAAACTAAGAACACTAAGTACAATATTGAATAAACAATGAAATATGCGAAAACTGAACAACCTGTAAATATGGCACTCAATGATATAGTTACTTAGCTAAAATAAAAAAACTTAAACCTAATGGAAGACAGATCATAATCTCAGGTTTATGCACAAAAAAATTCAGATCAAAATACTATTCCGAGATTTATCACGAGTTTTTACAGTGAAGCACATGAATTTTGTCTAAACAGAACCTGTGAGTAAATATCGAATTATTAGACCTATCTACGTACCTCAAATAAGAAAAAGTTAGTCCAATGAAAGAAAGATAATAAGCATTACTTTGCACTCAAGAAATTTCATATCAATATCACGTTCTGGTGATTTTAAACATTTTATACGGTGAAGCATAGAAAAATTGTTTCTGGACAGCAAAGCAAAACTATCAAGTTCCAAGTAACTAGAAACTACAATTATCAATTTAGTTTTATGGTACAGAGGAATATGTATAATATATACAATATACAAAATATATACAAGTTTTTAACTGAAAACCTTCCATGCAAAGATTTGTTTCGGTTTTATAGGCATGAACACGAGTGTTCAAGGTTGACCCCTACTTAACCATTACTCATCTTTCCAATCACTTTCCTTTTTGAAAACGTTTTTAGATAACAAGTACAACTTTTTTTTTGTAATTTGTGTTCCCTATCCATAACTAAGGATAGCAAACAACTTAAAACTGGAAATAAAACTACTTAGAGACAAAGCAAAGAAGTGCACACAAGAACATTCACCCCACGCTATTGCTCCCCGGCAACGACGCCATAAAAGGTCTTGATATCCCACAAGTATAGGGGATCAAGTGTAGCCTTTTCGATAAGTAAGAGTGTCGAACCCAATGTGGAGCTAAAGGTATGATGAATGTTCTCTCAAGTTCTATCAACCACTGATACAACTCTACGCACACTAAACATTTACTTTATCTAGTAAATAATACTAGAGCAATAATATG
Organism: Alopecurus myosuroides; assembly: GCA_028641055.1. NCBI lineage: Eukaryota > Viridiplantae > Streptophyta > Magnoliopsida > Poales > Poaceae > Alopecurus > Alopecurus myosuroides. The sequence goes on along the minus strand of CM054059.1, from coordinate 215,887,900 downwards.
GGTATGAGATAGATTTGCGAGATAATAAATACATGAAAGTAAAGTTAGTTGCTGCAGCAATAAAGTACACTAAATGACTATAAACTAACAGTACCACGAGTATGGAAAAGTGGTGGTAGTTGTGATGGATTTGCCCATGATCAAATAGTCAAATACAAGGTTGATATTCATGTGGGAGAGGCAAAGCTAACAAGCTCTCACTATCCAATGATTGCAAGTACTTATGATTAGAACTTTAGCAAACATCCGTAACTAATAGAAGATACATTAAGGTAAAAATATCCAACCATAGCATTAAGATCAAAAGGTCCTCTTTATCCCATATGCTTCAATCACTAGATTGAGGCTCATGTTTCTGTCACTCAAGCAGTCCTGCCTCTAACTTTCTACACATACTACAAAACCTATCATGTGATCCATGCGTGCATAAACATATGATGACTATAACAAATTCAATATATGGCTCAAACCATCCACATAGATTCAACAATCAATCATATGACAAGAAGGATCTACACAAACATGACATAGATGCAATAGACCATCTGCAAGTAATTTATAACGTCAAACACCATGTTTACATAGGGTGGTACAGAGGTGTGTGGGAGAATGAACCACTGTAGAAAAGGAGGAATTGGCGATGGAGATGGCAGTGAAGACGACGGAGAGGACAGTGCAGGGACTCCTTCCCTGCGCCGCCGGTGTCATGGGGGAGATCCGCCCCTTAGCCCTCTTCCTTCATGTTATTGGGAGCCTTCCCCCATGGAGATAAGATACATGGGGGAGGCTAAAACGTGGCTTTGGTGGCTGGAAGTTTGTGGTATGGGGCGTCTCCCACTACCTAGGTTTCCTCCCTTTATATAGTCTCATGGATTTCCGTCATCCCATCTAGGACTGCGGTAAATCGGGCGTATCCCGGCCGTCCGGACTCAGAATAGAGCGAGTTCTAAGTCTAGATCGTACGCCGCAAAATTCCCCACAATTTTGTATTATGTGAGATTTCCGTTTGACGATGTCTTCGACCCGTAACATGGCAATCTTCAAAAAGTGTTTTCAGATAGATTTCAGGAAAGTCCCAATTCGACTCCAACAAGGTTTCTTCTTCTATTTTTGGTAATTCCTACACATCAAAGTGTAAAATGAGAACATTGTGCACTTTTGCAACTATTAGTAGGTTAGTCCGAATAAATCATAAACTTACTATAAAAATAATTATGAAAATCATTAAAGTAGCATGAAACCATCAAAAATTATAGATACGTTTTGGACGTATCACCCACCCACATCAGAATCCAAACGACCACGAGCTTGCCGTGCTAGGTGAAAGTGCATTTATGCATTTGATCTCTCTAGTGTTTTGGAGTTGATAACAACACGATTAAGGTTCTAACATTCCGTCTAAGTAACTTCAAGAAACATCAAATTGACACAAAAGGAAGAGTGCTGAAAGACAAAGCCAATGAAATCGACTCTGTGCACCAGTAGTACCGGCCGCCCCAGAGGTACTACCGCTCTCCCCAGGAAGCGGTAGTACCGCGGGTAGTATCGCCAGATAAGAATTGCTCTCTGGTTCCAGTGGTACTGGCCTAGTTATACCGCTGATATGAAGTTTCTTTCGGAGCAACACTTCCCAAGGCGGCAATACCGCTCCTCCCAGGACGCGGTAGTACCGCTAGCAGTACCGGTCAAAGTACCACCAGGGAAGATTTGCTCACGGTAATGTTTACGGTACTAGGGCGGTAGTGGCCTAGTACTACCACCAGCCACTTCGATTTTATATCGAGTATGTGGCCAGCGGTAGTACCGGTGGCTCTACCAGTAGTACCTCTAGTGGATCGCGGCGGTACTTCTCCGGTTGTACCGCCTGCCACCAGTCGCTGGCACTCCCTTGTACCGCTCAGGTTACCAGCGAGAGGTAGTACCGCTGACCCCAGTAGTAGTACCTCCAGGCATAAAAAGGGTCAAACGGCTAGTTGTGGGGAGGGGGTATAAATACCTCATCCCCTTCTTCCCCAAGAGGTATCTCGTGAAGCATCCAAGTCCAGCATTTATTGAGCCTCCAAGAGCTAGATTTCTCTCAATCCTCCACCCAAACTTATTGAAACTTGGATGATTGAAAGAGAAGACTCTGATCTACATATTCACCAAGGCATTCTTCATTTCCCCCTCATTAGCTTGAGGGATTCAAGTCTAGGGTTTCCTCGTGGAAAACCTATACTCCATTGCTACTTGTTAATTGTTGGTGATTCTTGGGAGCCCCCAATTTGGTTGTGGGTGTGTGTCTCAAGCTTGTTGTAAAGGACTCGATTCCCTCCTAAAACAGGATCAATAGTGGAAGGTGAACTAGGCCTTTGTGGCGAGGTTTATCGGAGAATGAGGTGAGGCCTTTGTGGCGTTGAGTAGACCTCTGTGGCGAGCTCACACCCCTCCAACGAGACGTACTTCCCTCAAAAGGAGGAAATCGGTATTACATCCTGGTCACCGCGTTCTACCTCTATAGGTTACCTTGTTTCCTCTCCTTTACTTCATGTTTGTATCTTGTATCTTGTTGTTGTTCTCATATAGGTAAATTCACCATAGTTGCATATCTAGAGAATTTACCTTTGTGTCAAGCCTTAATTCGAAGAAAAATTAAAATTGGTTGTAGCACATATTCACCCCCTATGTGCCCATACTATACGTTAAATTGGTATCAGAGTCTCGGCTCTTTTATTGGGTTTAACCGCCTAAGAGTTTTAGTATGGTCAACGAAGGGGAAACCGCCACGCCCGTGGATAGTGTCACCATGGATGATCTCAAGGAATTGAAAGATTCCTTGACCTCATCCATGGATGTCAAAATGACGGAGTTGCGAGATATGTTATTGAAACTCTTGAAAGCCAAGGGCCCGGACTCCTCATCATCTACACCTCCAGAAGAAATTCCGAATAATAAGGAAGACGAGGAGGATGATGGTTAACAATCTAAAAATGGATCCCTCTCTAAGAACAAAACTTCTAAGGGGTCGGATGATAAGGAGAGTACCACAATGTCGAAGGACGGTACTCCCCTGATCCTCCCATCCCACATCCTCATATTAACGCAAGAGGTCTTGAGAAGATATGTGAAACCGAGAGGAATGTTTGCTTTGAGAAGGGTTCCCTCTCTAATGCTCTTGAGGAGGAACATGAGCTTCGAGTATCTCTTGATGAGAGACTTGAATCTATTGAAGAGTTACATTATGAGTCAATTTCTAAGCTCACTAAAGAACGTGACCATGCAATTTCTAAATATAAGAGAATTAAAATAAGAAGGTTGATTTTGGTGTTGGTCATGAAAAACTATCCGAGGAGCTAGAGAAGCTCACCGAGGATCACAAAGCTTTGGAGAGTGAACTCTATACCCTCAACAAGTCTCGTGAACAACTTCAAACTCAACTTGATCAATTCAATGTCCCTAGTACTTCTACTTATTCTTGTGATCATGCAATTGTTATTGAGGAGAATGCAAGATTATACACGAAAGATCCTTTTTTGGCTCTCTCTTTAGCCCTATGTCTCTTATCGTGAGTTAGAGGTATGGAAAAGAAAAAGTAGAAAAGGATTCAAAAAATAGGAAATTCCTAATTCAATCAAAAAAACCACTTGTGGTTGAAGGAAGAGCTAGCAAGAATCATGGGCAAGGGCCCTAGTGTTGAGAAGGTTGTGGCCTCTAAGCCACAAGTGGTTGCTCTTAGACCACAAGTTGGCAAGCAAGGGATTGGCTATGTAGCCAAGAGCAAGAACAAGAATAAGAAGAACAAGACAAGGACAAGCCCGCAAAAGCTAAGAAGAATGTTGGTGCGAGTGGTATTTTCATTAGGGACAACACTACTCGTAGAAACTCCGCGAGAACTAACAATCCACACCGTTTCTTATTTGTTGATTATTATGGTGTTGTGCAAGCTAAATATGTTGGTCTTATTGAGGATTACATTGATTACTATATTTGGGTTCCAAAGACCTTGTTGCTAACATGAGAGGACCCTCCTCGGGTCCCAACTCAAGTCAATGATTCCTTGTAGGGCTATGCTTCCGGTGGTGCAAAATGGATACTTGATAGTGAGTGTACAAGTCATATGACTGGAAGCAAAGAAATTGTGACGGAGTTAAAACCAAATCTAAATCAAGCAACCGTCACTTAGGGAGATAAGTCCAAATCTGAGGTAACGGGGTTTGGCAAGGTGGTTGTTTCTCCTAATATCACCCTTGAAAATGTCATGCTTGTTGAATCCCTTGGTTTAAATTTGATTTTAGTTCGTGCTTTAGGGAAGATGGGCTTTTCTGTCTTCTTTGATCCTGACAAGGTGATCATCTTGTGGATCAAGTCTCTCGTTGTTGCTTATTTTGGGCATGTAGAAAATGAGTTGTATGTGGTGGACTTATCGGAGTCCACCAACTCTCAAATGATGTGTCTCTTCGGTAAGGCCGACGTGGCGTGGTTGTGGCATTATCGCTTGTCCCATGTCAACATGAGAACTTTGAAAAGTCTTCACAAGGGTGGTCACATCCTCGGACTAAAATAAAATGTTTCCTTCGCAAAATATCGTGTGTGTAGGGCTTGTGTTGAAGGAAATATGCACTGCATCGACCATAAAGCCAAGAAATCATTTCATCAGAGAGGATCTTGGAGCTTCTCCATGTTGATCTCTTTGGTATCGTGCCCGAGGCAAGTCTGGGAGGCAAGAAGTATTGCTTGGTGATAGTAGATGACTAGTCAAGATACACTTGGGTATATTTCTTCAAGTCAAAGAGTGAGACTCAACAAACAGTCATCGACTTCTCCAATCAAGTGCAACGTCAACACAATCTTCCTATATTGGCTATTCGGAGTGATAATGGCTCTGAGTTCAAGAACTACACCCTTAATGAGTTCCTAAGTGAAGTGGGTATTCGTCATCCATATTCCGCTCCATATACCCCTCAACAAAATGGTGTAGCCAAGAGGAAGAACCAGACTTTATTGGATATGGCTAGGAACATGTTGGCGGAGTTTAATTCTCCCCAATATCTTTGGGCCGAAGCCATCTCCACCGCTTTCCATTCATCAAACTGGCCCTACATTCGCAAAGAGATTAGTGAAGACTCCATATGAGATCCTCACCGTCAACAAACCCAACATCTCCTCCTCCCGTGTATTTGGTTGTAAGTGTTTCTATTTGATCAAAGGTGTTCGTTTGTCTAAATTCCAAGTTAAAACTATTGAGGATACATTTTTCGGTTATGGTGCTGAATCCCACACTTATAGAGTCTTTGACAAGGCCTCACGGATTTTCACTGAGTCTTGTAGTGTGGTCTTCGAAGAAAATTATGCCTCCCAAGTTGGGGAATTTCGTGTTTCCGATATAGATGTTGAAATACCTCAAGAATCCATAGGAAGAATGGGCGTGGGATTTTTCCGCCCCATTGAGGGACACCTTGTGGTGACTCGAGAAGAACTATGCTCTAGTCAAGTGGAGCCCTCGTCTACGTTGGAAGATCAAGCCAAGGGATCAAGTGATGCACCAACCCAAGAACATGTTCAAGACCCTCCCATTGTTGACCAAGTTGCTATGCAAGAACCAACCACTCCTATCACTCAAGCTAGCCAAGGTCAAGGCCAAGATCAACCTTCCACATCTTAAGTTGAAGCAGGTCATGAGATGATGATAAAGGCCAACAAACCAGTCAAGACGGAAACCCAAATGATCAAGATGATCAAGTGATTCCTCCTTGCAATAATGAGGAGATCGAAGCCCGTCGTGCTAGAAGGTTTGCAAAAGCCTTGAAGCATATTGATGCATCCGATAATAAGGTGTTGAGTGATGTGCAAAACAAGAGGTACACAAGAGCTCAATTGGAAAGCTTTAGTGAGAATCAAGCTCACATATCCACGGTGGAACCAAAGAAAGTGTATGAAGCTCTTAAAGACTCAGATTGGTTGGAAGCTATGCATGATGAGCTCAATAACTTTGAGCGCAATGAAGTTTGGAAGCTAGTTGATAATCCTAAAGATTACCATAGTGTTAGTGGAACTAAGTGGATATTCAAGAACAAGAAAGATGAGCATGGTATTGTTGTGAGGAACAAGGCAAGATTGGTGGCTCAAGGCTACACTCAAGTGGAAGAAATTGACTTTGATGAAACCTATGCTCACGTGGCTCGTCTTGAGTCCATATGTATCCTCCTTGCATATGCTTCTTCTCACAACATTAAATTGCAACAAATGGATGTCAAAAGTTTCTTTCTTAATGATCCATTGAAAAAGGAGGTATATGTTAAGCAACCTCCAGGTTTCGAGAACCCAAACTTCCCTAACCATGTCTAAAAGCTCTCTAAGGCACTATATGGACTTAAACAAGCTCCACGTGTGTGGTATGAGCACTTTAGAGAGTTGTTACAAGACCGTGGGTTCGAAGTGGGGCAAATCGATCCCACCCTTTTCACAAAGAGGGTAAAGGGAGATCTTTTCATATGCCAACTCTACGCGGATGATATTATCTTTGGCTCAACTAACAAAGCTTTCAATGATGAGTTCTCAGAGCTTATGACCGACAGGTTTGAGATGTCTATGACGGGAGAGCTTAAATTCTGTCTTGGCTTTGAGATCAAGCAACTGGTTCAAGGGACTTTCATTTCTAAAGCCAAGTATACCCAAGGAATTATCAAGAGGTTTAACTTCCAAGATGCAAAAGGGAAGGACTCTCCAACGCAAGTCAAATGTCACCTCAAGCGCAATCGAGATGGTAAAGATGTGGACCAAAAGTTGTATTGTTTAATGATTGGTTCTTTGCTTTATCTTTGTGCATCTAGGCCCGATATTGTGTTGAGTGTAGGTGTGTGAGCAAGCTATCAAGAGGCTCCTAAGGAAAGTCACTTAGTGGCGGTCCATATGATCTTTCGGTATTTGGTTCATACCTCAAGGTTTGGTTTGTGGTACCCAAAGGGGGCACAATTTTCTCTCAAGGGGTACACAAACTCGGATTGGGACGGTGATCAAGATGATAGAAATTCTACTTCTAGGGCATGCCAATTTCTTGGTAGGACTTTGGTGAGTTGGTCTTCGAAGAAGCAAAATTGTATATCTCTCTCCATCGCCGAAGCCGAGTATGTGGCGACCGCTAGTGCTTGCACCCAATTGCTACGGATGAGGAAAACCCTCAAAGAGTATGATGTTCATTTGGATAAGGTGTCACTATTGTGTGACAATGAGAGTGCTATCTAGATTGCTTACAACCCCGTGCAACACACAAGGAAGAAACCTGTTGAGATTCGTCATCATTTCATCCGGGATCATGTGGAAAGAGGTGAGATTGAGCTAGCATATGTCCCAACCAAGGATAATCTCTCGGAAATCTATACTAAGCCTCTAGATGATTCAAGATTCATGTATTTGGGGAATGAGATAAATATCATCTATTCAAGGAGATTGACTTGAGGATCTTGCACACACCCCTATAGTTGACTATGTGTTTTGGGTTTAGGTGTAGGCATAGACATAGGGGGAGTGTTATCCTAACACATTGGGTTTTCCCTCTCCCCATTATGCCCAAAGAAAAAAATCATTGCTAAATCTCTATTTCTAATGTTGAATTGTGAGCTAAAATATTGAGAATCGGCAATGCACCCAAGATATATCTTCGCGCTGTCATACCATGATCTCTTACATGGTGGCTTAGGCCACCAACCTCTTATGTTGTAGAGTTGGATCTTAGTTGGTTTTATTTGATTCTTATTTGCTTTTTTTTGTGTTGTGGTGTTTGGGAAGCACACTCTCACTTGGTTTTTAGTTGTTTGATTTTTGCAAGTTTGAGTGTGTAGTACCATATCAGTTTGAGATCTTATCCCAAGCCCCGTGTTTCACCTCCAAACAAATTCTAGTCTCTAAACTTTAATCCTTAGACCCCTTGTGGGAAAGAAGGAGCCCGGCTAGTGGTACTACCGCCAGTTGCAGCGGCACTACCACTGTAAATGACAATAGCACCCAGCGCACGGTACTGCCGGCAGCACCCGACGGTACTACCGCTGCTGGAGTTGGTGCCTAGCACTAAACTCCAGGAACTGTACTACCTCGCGGTACCGAAAGTACTAGGTGGGCGGTACCACCGCTGGGCACAGCGGTACTACCGTTGCGATCGAAAACAGTGGGGTTAAAACGGATCTGGGAGAGGGAGTTACCTCATTATCTCCCCTCTCCCTCGCCCGCACCCACACTCATGTTTTCGCCTCCACTGCTCCTTCCGTCCGCCGGGGAAGGCTCCCTCCAGCTGTCGAGTTCCTCTCTCACGCCGGGAGAAGTCCGCGGATCACCTCCAACCTCTTCTCCACGAAGATGAGCTCCGGTAACCCATCCAATCCCTCTCTCCCTCGAGTTGATCTGGTGAGATGATATTGTCTAGGGTTCTACAGATCTCCTAGTCTAGAAGTGGTTAGATGTGATGCCTAGCTTGTATAGTCCCTAAGAAATTTCGAGTGCACGAGGTCTAGATTGAATCGGCTGTACCATTGGGCGCCCTCGTAGATCCTCCAGCAGCGGTACTACCGCGACACCCAGCGATACTACCGGTTCCTGGAGTTTTTGCACTTCTCATTTCTTTTGCGAATCTATTTGTTGGTATTTTGATTGATGTTTATATTTCCTCACTGCTACCCCCCTATACTTTCTTAGGAACAAGTGCAGGTAGTTCCAGTGGAGGAGGTCACAAGCGTCTGACAAAGAGGTCTCGCAAGGGGACTGAACAAGATGAGACCCCGAAGGTGATGCCAAAGGGAAATTTGACTCGCAGGCAGAGGTATGTTCTTATGAAGTCGCAAGCTGCCAAGAATCAATCTATCTCTCTTATGCCCGATGAGGAATTCTGTAGAGAGCGAAGAACTAATCCGTACATCAAGCCTAGAGATTCTAGAGTAAATGAGTGCTTCTGGACTTGCTTCCAGGAGCGCATCTTCTACGAGGAGTATCCACTAAACAAGAACAAAGTTGCAACTCAGTTGTCTATCGATGTACCATTCATGAGATCAAAGATGGATTAATTTGGAGAAGCCTTGAGATCCGTGAGGAATTTGGCCTTCTGAACTTCATTGAGATCAACGAAGGCTATGATGAGAACTTAGTGGACCAATTCTATGCCACTTTGTTCTTTCACACAGATGATAGGAGGATCACTTGGATGACCAAGGATCAGAAGCTCACAACTTCTTGGGTGGATTTTGCTAATTTGCTAGGTCTTCAGGACTTTGGTGAGATACCCAATGCTTCTTTCTCCACCACCTTCTTCAGGGTTCCTTACCCTGAGAAGTCTATGCGTCCTGAAGGAATGTATGATCTCTATATTCCTGGTCGTGCTATGGTTGGTCACTCCAAGAACTTGCTGCCTGTGTATGACATTCTGCATCGGATCTTTCGGAACACTCTCGCTCCTCGTGTTGGGAACTTTGATCAGATCCATGGCTCTCTTACTGATCTTATGGTTTATACTCATAGGCGTCATGGCGATGGTCTGATATTGGACATTATGGATATCCTTTAAAATGAGATGTACAACTCTGTGATGAAGAGAAGGGTTCCGTTGTTTGCTACTTTGGTCTTCAAGCTCATTGCTATTACTTGGCTCCGTGCTCAGCTTCCTACTGCTCTCTTGGACAATGACTAAGATCTCACTACTCACCGCGTCAAGGAGCTCCGGGTCAAGAAACGTGATACTCCTCTTATTTATGTTTATGATATGGGAGAAGATACCGATGGCACCAGTGACTCTCACTTTGAGATGGAGGGAAGGGCTCAGAAGCATGGCTTTTGCAAGTGGATGTCAGAGACTCTGAATAAAGTTTTCTACCATCAGATTGACATGGAGAACAAGGCTTATCTTGATCATGTTTGTAGCAAGAAGGAGCGTCAGCTGACACGTGACATATTTGGACATCTTGGTGTGCCCGTTGTTCATGGGTCTGAGACAGGATCACTGGATCCAAAGAGTGGAAGTCCAAGCATGGTGGTTCTTGGGTGGACCCTTATCTTCTTGATGATGCTACCACTTCCCATGAGCCATGGAACCATGGCCACTCAGATGATGAAGCTGAAGACATGAATTCTGAGAATGAGCGTATTCTGGGAAGCCTTGCACGCGCCTCTAGCCGGAGCGAGTGATCTCCGAGGGACGTTATCACCGCCTCTTCCCTTTTTGGTGCCCTGGTGCCAAAGGGGGAGTGTCGGATATATACTGAATAGGGGTATAGAAGATGGTAGACAAAGAGCCGGACTACCAGGGTGGCCTACATGGTAATGGGCTTAGGTCCATTGGGCGGCCCAGTAGTCCGACGCGCAGAAGCCGGATTCTAGAAGAACCCGGATCACGGCCCGCGTGATCTGGCTTGGAGGAGAAGACGGATTCCTTGCTTTCCAAGTTACAAGTTAAACGTAGTCTTCTAGGTTTCTTATTCTGTAAGCCCTAATCCGGCTATTATATAAAGCCGGACGGGAGATAGATTAAACAAGTTAAGTTAGACACAAGTTCAAGCTCTACGCAACTCGCCGAGAAGCTCATCCTCGCCGAGAAGCTAGATCTACATCCTCACATTGTAACCCTGATAAACGGGATTTAGTCCCAATTAGTGAGAAGTGCAGGAGTAGGTACGCCGTACTGTCGCGACGTACCGAACCTGGGTAAAATCCCGTGTTCTGTGTTACTACGCTAACCCGTTACCCCACGTCTCTACCGTAGTCTCATGGCACCCCCGTCTATGAAAACTACTACGATGTCTCGACAGTTGGCGCCCACCGTGGGGCAAACGACGTCAGGCGTAAGATTCCGATCTGGGATACTTGGCGGAATTGGAAGATCGATCACTGTCGGAAGCTTGGAGTTCGACGACGACGTCGGCCGCTTCCTCGACAACGGATCCTATATACCGGTGCAAAACCACCTGGTAAGTGCCTGCGTGTTACCGATCGGATCTGCTAACATCTTTATCGGACTAACTGGAGAGGCAATGGGGTTTTGCGGTGGAAGCAAATTTATCCCACCCGCCCTATACCCAGTCGAAGACGACTATGATGCCGGATTCTGCTCAGATCGCCGACAAAAAAGTGATACACACTTTATCGGCATGGTGCAATCCAAAATCGCTGAAAACACGGATGACGGAAATCCCGTGCAAGAGGCAGATAACAACCTACCCGTCATAGAGACGGAAGAAGAAACACCCGTCACAGAGGCGGAAGATCCGACATCCGTCAACCAGACGATGAACTCGGAAGCAGAGTCCGTGCTTGCCGCCATTGAGGCGAGGTTAGAATCGGAAACCGGATCGGATAACTTCGACTCCGAAGACGAAGACGAGGATGCCTTCGTAAGAAAGGTTAAGTCCTTTCAAGAGGGATTCCATGAAGTGCTAATGGCAAAACCAGCTGATACAACGGGTGCCGACAGCCAGGAAAGCCCTAAAACCCCTCCGCCGGTGGAAGAGAGAGAAGACGGAGAAACTTCTCCGATATTCCCCAATGTTAAGGAGATGACAGAAGATGAGCCTGTCAAAAAACCTCCCTCTTCCAAGAAAAAGCACCGTGCTTCTAAAAAACTCCAATACAAACTCCGGAAGAAAAAATCAGCCGATCTCGCTGATGAAAACCTGGAAGTAGAAGATGTTAGCGGCACAAAGCCAGCGGAAAAGAAATCTAAGGAAATCACTGCTCCGCCAATGACGGAACAGGAAGAGCAAGAGCTATTACAAACACCAGTGGGACCAGATGAACCCCCTGAGATGCTGGAAGCCAGGAGACAAGCTTTCCAACGGCAACAGCAACACCTGCTTAGATCTCGGCAACATCTCCAACAAACCCATAATGACATCAAGGTCATGAAGGAAGAAATAGAGGAGTACGAGAGAAAGCATAGATCCGCGTTAAAACCTACTAGGTTACCCGGAATCGCAAAACCGGAAGAACTGCCGCCAAAAGAAAGGTTCTATAACCCATCTTGGCAAAAGCAGTTAAACGGCAAAGATGCCAAGGGCGAACCAATATACAAAACCGCAGCGGAAAACGCGGAAGCAGCGTTCGCCATCCTAAACAACGATCTGTACTCCAACGGGGAAAAACTCCAAGGGGTGTATGCTTTCCTAGGAAAAGCATTACAGCAGCAACAGCGAGGTCAAGAACGATCAGGGAGGCTGCATGATAATTCCGCCCTTTGCAAAACAGCTACTTGCGCTGCTGGAGCACCTGGACCGGAAGAACCCGGAGATTCGGATAAAAAAGAGGATCCGAGAAAAGACAGGAAAAACCCAGACAACCGGGACGCAACGTCTAGAATCGGACCTCATCTCCCGAAAGATGGATATAAACCACACAATCGGGAAGACAAACACCGGAATGACGGCAAAATAATGCCACCTCCGAGAAACCCAGCTGAAAAAGCCGGAAGATATGATATACCTCACAGACGTGAAAGATCCCGGACACCTCCAAAGGATAAGGAAAGGCATAGAAGCAGAACTCCGCCTAAAGGACGTGAACACGGAAGAGATAGAGATAACCTCGGAAAAGCGCGTCCGCGCAACAATGGAAAAGAAAGGAGCAGATCCCCTTCTGTCCATTCAGCCGGGAGATATTCTGCACACATTGATAGAGCAGAAAAGGATGATCTATACTTTGGTCCTAAGTGTTTTACTGACAGGATCCGAAGGATAACCCTGCATTCTGGCTTCGCCAAAGTTGGTCCAACCTACCAAAAATATACCGGCAGTACAAACCCGGATACCTGGCTCTCAGATTATTATACAGCCGTCCAAATCAACAATGGGACAGACCTGGAAGATGTCAAGTTTCTTCCCCTAATGTTGCTAGACGGAGCCAGAGATTGGATTAATGGTTTACCATCAAGAACTGTCGACAGCTGGGATGATATGGCTAGAGTATTCACTCAGCATTTTCGGGGAACATACAAACGCCCAAATAGCATCAACCAGCTGAACCGTTGCACCCAATTTGAGGACGAACCATACGTGGATTTCATCTCCAGATGGACTGCAATGAAGAATAGTTGCTCTGGAGTAACTGACGTACAAGCAATGCATGCTTTCGTCAATGGCCTAAAACCCGGACTCGTACCGTTCATGGTTGGTTCTAAACAGCACAAAGATCTCGGATCTATGCTTACAACCGCTAATGAGCATGCTGCAGCCGAAGATGATATCAGAGCAAGAGGAGGCAATATTGAGTCACTAATACTCGCCAAGAAAACCCCTCGTTCTGACAAAAAAGGAACTCCAGAGTCAACGACAAAGCCCAAGGAGGTCAACATAGCCTTTGGAGGAGAAAAGGTGAATAAGTGGAAAGGCCGCAGTCCAGATCCAATCAATTACACTCCCGAAGAATGGGAGAGAATTAAGTCGGAACCCTGCGTCCACCACTCGCAATTTGGGAAACCAACCCACACAAACGCGCAATGCCGGCTAAACAAGCATATGAAAGGCAATGCAGGATCCGGAAATAAAGGGAAGGGTTCCAAAAGGCAACCTGCCAAACAAAAGCCAGAAGCTGAAAAAGAAGACAGTGAATCGGACACTGACGACAAAATCCAGGAACAACAGCGAAAGGGCGAACCCAAATTTCCGAGAGTTGAAGGGGAAGCAATGCTAACTTTCTTAGCAACCCCGTCAGCAAAGGTGGCCAAAAGAACACTTCGAGAAATAAACGCGGTTGTTCCGGCAACTCCAAAATTCTTGAAGTACTCCAACACACCGATAATCTGGGATCAGTCTGATCATCCCGGAAATATCCCTGAACCCGGCACACAAGCTCTTGTTGTAAGCCCTATTGTTCAAAATACTAGGCTAAGAAGAGTGCTGATGGACGGAGGATCCAGCATTAATATAATGTACCTGGATACACTGAAGCACTTGAAGATCTCCGAGTCCCAGCTCAATTACAGCAATATACGCTTCCACGGCATTGTTCCTGGCAGGCAAGCACGATCCCTAGGAGAAATTTCCCTAGATGTCACCTTCGGAGATAAAGATCACTTCCGGCAGGAAAAAGTATCCTTCGAAGTAGTGCCGTTCGAAAGCGTGTATCACGCAATACTCGGACGTCCAGCTTTCGCCAAATTCATGGCAAGATCCTGTTATATCTACAACAAGCTGAAAATGCCAGGACCCAAAGGAGGAGTAATCACCATAGCCGGTGATTTCAAGCTGGCAAACGAGTTGGAGAAAGAAAACGCCCTTTGCGCTCAGAGAGTTATAGCAAAGGAGGAACTGAAGGAATTAGCCAAGGAGGTATCGCCGAAAGAAATGCCGGCAGGAAAAGAAACTCGGAAGCCAACAGATAGTTTCAAGGCGTCCGAGAATACAAGACAGGTAATCCTAGATCCCAAAGACCCGACAAAATTTGTCGTCGTAGGGACTGGGATGACCGACAAATAGGAAGGCGAGCTCATCAAGTTCCTCCGTGAGAACTGGGATATTTTTGCCTGGTGTCCAGCTGACATGCCAGGCGTACCCAGGGAACTTGCTGAGCACCAACTCAAGGTTATTCCCGGATCAAAACCCGTCAAACAAGGTCTCCGTCGTTTTGACGGAAGAAGACGGAAGGCTATTGGCAAGGAAATTATCCGGCTTTTAGCAGCGGATTTCATCAAGGAAGTAATCCATACTGATTGGTCCGCAAATCCGGTCCTAGTACCGAAGAAAGACACCACTGCTCTTAGAATGTGTATAGATTACACAGGATTGAACAAGTTGTGTCCAAAAGATAGGTTCGCGTTACCGCGAATCGATCAAATAATAGATGCCACTGCAGGCTCCGAGCTTTTATGCTTTTTGGATGCATACTCCGGGTACCACCAAATACGCATGAAAAAGGAAGATCAAATCAAGACTTCTTTTATAACCCCGTATGGGACGTACTATTACATAACCATGCCTTTTGGCCTGAAGAACGCAGGTGCAACCTACCAGCGTTGCATGCAACGCTGTTTGCATAGTCAAATTGGCAGAAACGTTCATGTTTACGTGGACGATATCGCTGTCGTAACCAAGGAAAAAGATACACTCCTTGAGGATTTGCGAGAAACTTTCAAAAACTTGCGCACTTACAAGATGAAGTTGAATCCATCTAAATGCGTATTCGGGGTTCCCTCAGGAAAACTTCTGGGTTTCATTGTTTCCCATAGAGGAATAGAAGTTAACCCGGAAAAGATCAAGGCAATCTTGAACATCTCAAAACCTACATGTATAAAAGATGTCCAAAGATTGACGGGTTCCGCTGCAGCCGTCAGCAGATTTATCAGTCGGCTGGGGGATAAAGCCTTACCACTCTACAAGCTGCTGAAGAAATCCGACAAGTTCGAATGGACAGAAGAGGCTGATGCAGCGTTGGCCCAGTTGAAGGAAACCTTGATGAACGCTCCCATCTTGGCATCTCCAAAAGATGAAGAACCCATGTTATTATACCTTACGGCTACAAGTCGGGTTATTAGTGCGGTAATCGTTGTGGAGCGGACAAAAGAAGAACAAAGCATACCAGATCAACATCCGGTATATTACATAAGCGAAGTTTTTTCCGAATCCAAACAAAGGTATCCGCACTACCAGAAACTGGCATATGGCGTATTTTTTGCATCCAGAAAACTGCGCCATTACTTCCAAGGGCATTCCATAACAGTGGTATGTAAAGCACCACTAGGGGATATTATAAACAATGCGGAGGCAACCGGCCGAGTAGCTAAATGGGGCATCGAGCTGGCAGCCTTCGACATTAAGTACCAGCCAAGGACGGCAATAAAATCCCAAGTTTTGGCAGATTTCGTCGCCGACTGGACAGAAGCAATGGAAAAAACACCGATGCCAGAATCCGAGTACTGGATCATGCACTTTGACGGATCCAAGATGAAGGAAGGAGCTGGGGCTGGCGTAGTCCTAAAATCTCCCAAGGGAGACACAATGGAGTACGTACTACAAATACACTTCAACGCCAGTAATAACGTGGCAGAATACGAAGCTCTGCTTCATGGCTTGCATATTGCAAAAGAAATAGGGGTAAAACGCATCTTATGCTATGGAGACTCGGATTTGGTACAGCATCAGCTCAACCAAACCTGGGACGCGAAAAGCCCTATAATGGCCGAATATCGGAGGACGGTGGATGAGTTCGCCATCTGTTTCTTCGGGTTCGAAGTCCTTCACATAAAAAGGGAGGAAAACTGGAATGCGGATGCGTTAGCCCGCATGGGATCAGAGAGAGTAAAAACTTTACCACCAGGGGTATTCGTCCAGCACTTGTATGAACCATCCATAAAAGGTGGAGACGTTGATTACCCTCTGGCATCTGAAACAATCGAGGTCATGCTCGTTAAACCGGATTGGACAATTCCATACTTAAACTTCTTAGTCAATCAGAAGTACCCGGAAGGAGCAGACGAAGTCTTGCAAAGGCAAATATAGCATCGGTGCAAAGGATACGTGGTGATCAACGACCACTTGTATAAACGCAGTACTTCCGGAATCTTTCAACGGTGTATTTCACCAGAAGAAGGAAGAGAAATACTGGAAGAAATCCATGCCGGCGATTGCGGACATCATGCTCAATCAAAAAGCATAGTCAAAAAAGCATTCCGGGCGGGGTTTTTCTGGCTAACAGCCAAGTCAGACGCCGAACGCATAGTGAATACATGCGAAGGATGTCAATATTACGCCAAGCAGACCAATTTGCCGGCCCAAGCACTTAAAACTATCCCTATCACATGGCCGTTTGCGGTCTGGGGGCTAGATATGATGGGACCGTTCAAAACTGCAAGAGGTGGACTTACACATCTACTCGTAGCGGTAGATAAGTATACAAAATGGGTGGAGGCTAAACCCATCAAAAAGCTGGATGGCGCAACTGCCAGAAATTTCATTATTGATTTAGTAATGAGGTATGGCGTCCCACATAGCATAATAACTGATAACGGGACAAATTTCTCCATTGGGGAGTTGGCAAAATACTGCCAACAAACGGGAATCCGCTTAGATCTTGCATCTGTGGCACACCCGCAATCTAATGGACAGGTTGAAAGAATGAACAGTTCAATCCTGCAAGGAATACGCCCAAGACTCGAATCTCCTCTCCATAGAGCAGCTGGAGCGTGGGTAGAAGAGCTACCTTCCGTGTTATGGAGTATTCGAACGACGCCAAATAGGTTAACTGAGCAAACCCCGTTTTTCCTAGTTTATGGTGCGGAAGCTATTCTTCCAACGGACATGATCCATGATAGCCCAAGAGTGCAGAATTTTGACGACTCGGATGCCGAAGAAGCACGACAGGATGCCGTCGATCTCTTAGAAGAGGAACGAGAACTTGTGCTTCAAAGATCTGCCATCTACCAGCAAGGTTTACGACGTTATCATAGTCGGAAAATCAGGCATCGTTCTTTTAAAGAAGGTGACTTAGTGCTGAGATTGGTGCAGCAAAGGAAGCACAAATTGGCCCCAGTATGGGAAGGACCATTTGTCATCAGTAAAGCCATGAAGAATGGATCATACTATCTTGTCGACATTCGAGATACGGAGGATGACCCCGAGAAGCCGAATCGCAAAAGAAAGAGAAAAATAGATGATGAACTAGGAGAGACAAAGAGGCCTTGGAGTATCCAGCAATTATGTCCCTTCTATACTTAGTTCAATTTCTATGTAAACATCTTTGAGACCATGAAATAAAGTTGTCGGAATGTTGTCATTCATATTTCATTATGAGAACAAAATATTTCCGCCTCATCTATTTCCCAATGATCTTACAAATACTCAATGTTAACCCGAATTGTGCCTGCGTGCTCGGTGTTTAAAAGCTGAATGATTCGGCCTGTTAAAGGTTAAAGGAAACTCGGATTGTGCCTGCGTGCCCAAGTTTCAAAGCAGTTCCTTGTTTTCTCTAAATTTTATCTGATTGTGTATGTGTTGGGTTACTGAAACTAGTCAGTAAAAATGCTTCTAGCATGATCCATGTTTTGAGTTTTAAAACTGTTTGGTTCGTCCCCAGTTACTCGACATGACGATACATATTGCTAGTTGAGCCATTTTTAAACACTAGAGCAGTTAAAACACAGTTGCCAGATTACTTAGAAGATAAAGGAACAGTCAAACCCGGAAAAACTTTGCAAGAGACTTGAAATTGCAAAAGACGGAGTTCTTGTTTCGACAAACGACATAGAAGCATTACAATATGAATTGCATTGTAAAAATGCTCTTATACACATCCATCATTCGGGTCGAGTGTATTCCCTCAAGCATCCGAGTCTTCATCACTGTTATCATTCTCGGGGGCTGCAGGCACTTCTTCTTCCGGATAAGTAATGGAAATGTTGACCATAGAGGCAATCTTGGAAGCGTGCCCTTTAACATCATCAAAAATCGCATTTCGTTGCGCTTCTGTATATCCTTGAGGGATACCGGATGCTACGCGCCAAGATCTGGCATTAGGGTAATGTAGACGCATAAGGCCAAGTGCCATGCGTGCACCACCTCGCGCGGCAGAACGAAGGATGGATTCTTTCGACTCTGCTACTTCTGTGATGGCACCCGGAAGTCGGTAGACTTCCGAAAAGCATACAGTACTTGTGGGAAGGAATTTATTAATCAGCTGCATTCCTGCATTCCTGATTGAATTCCACACTTCCCCAAAGGCCCGGATCTTTTCAGTCCGAGAAATTCCTGGAAAATTTCCTGCTTTGTCGACAAAAGTAAAGGTTACATTAAAAGATACAAGAAATAAGACATGAAGACATTGGTAAAAAGAAGTTAACTTACCAAGAACCTTGTCAATTTCGTCGCCTTCTTTCATGCGCGGGAGTAGCATACTTTCCAAATCATTGATAACAGATTTGTCTTCCGCTGCCTGTAAAGAGGCCTTGGATTGAGCAATCCCAAGGGCCAGATTACTGGCTTCTAGGTCTTCTTGAGCTTTCAGAAGTTCCTTTCGGAGGTTTGAGTTTTCCTCACGAAGCTGAGAAGCATGGACAGCGTTTTCTGCTAATTTGTTGGCTTTGTTTAAAGCAGCTGGAGGGCAATAATTAATTTGAGTTTACAAAACAATTCCTAAGAACTCTCCAGAGAAAACAAATGGCATAAAATAAAATACCGGTGGCTTTTGATAGTTGCCGCTGAGATGACGCTAGTTCGTTGCTTTTAGACTCAATAACAGATTGAAGGGTTTTTACTTCTCTGCTCTTGAGACTAAGCTTCTTAAAAACTTCCAAGTTTATGGCGTCTGCGGAATGCTAAAACATGGAAATGAAAGCCAGATGCTTAAGTTTGAACAGGCATATGAAGAAACATTAAGAAGAATTCATATTTCAACTTAATGCTTGGGGGCTAGAAGTATTACCTGGCTCATTTCTCGCAAATCGATCAAGACCTCGTTGAATTCTCTGGCATATTCCGCGAAGAGAATTCCAACGTGATGAAGGCCATCGTGTATAACCTGACGAGGCGAAAATGCGATATCATTGCGAACAACTAATCCATTTTGTGGCCAAGGGCGAATCAGAGGCGCAGGAACAAAGAATTTCTTTGCCTCCAGACGAATATATCCGAGTTCGTCGAATGGTTCTTCTTTTATCCGGATATCGTCCAGGTTGGGAATAGATTCCTCTTTGGTAGCTGATTGCCTTTTGCGCTTCCGATTGTTGTGAAACTTGGCATGTAATTTGTTGAGTTCAGCGTCGGAAGCAAGATCATTTTCTCCAAGTTCATCAAACTGGGAAGGAGTTAACAATATGTTAAAAAGCGGAGAGAGAAGATAATCTGAAGAAAAACGTGGAAACAAGGAAAGATAAATACCTTAGGGACCAGATTTTCCACGTGATAAATCGCCAGACTTTCCTCAATCTGACTACTGACGGCGACCAGTTCGTGAAGTCGTCCTATAAAATCCTTTCTGGTAAAGGCCTTATCTGTTCCTCTCATGCTATCTTCTGGCCCTTGGTATTCGCAAAGAAGTCGAGAACGGAAAGAGAGAGGTTGGATACGGCGTCCAAACCAGCACATAACGGTATCCTTTCCAACCAAAGAAGGTTGAGAGGAAGAAAGTTTGGCGATGCGCCGCTTTATCTTCATCAGGTTTTCTGGCAAATTTTCCCCTACTGCGGCTGTCCAACTCTCGCGAGGAGTAGCGGCAGAATTAACAAAGGGAGGAATCCCGGTTGCCCTGCCTGGGAATGGAATGTCTTGATGATAAAAGAAAGAACCTAGCCAAGATTGGTCAGGTTCCGGCATTTCTATTTTTGGATACCATTCCTCCATAAATTTTCTGAGGATGAAAGATACGGTTCCGCAAATGGGCGAAATGCCATTTGTGATGTTATGCTTTACCTCAAAGCAATATTGCCAGAAATTTAGGTCAGGTGTTATCCCGAGATATCCTTCGAAAAGGGCTTGGAAACTGGCTAAGTAGAGGATGGAATTCGGAGAAATATTGTGTGGTTGAACGCCATAAAAGTCAAGGACGTCTAGAAAAAAGGCGGAAGGGGGAAAACCCATACCTCTCGCAACATGAGAGGTAAGGATGACGCGTTCTCTGACTTCTGGCTTGGGCTCGGGTTCATCTTTCGAGATTCGCCATTTGCCCTTAACTATGGATCCCTCCTTTGACATCCGACGAAGAAGGATGAGAGAAGTATTACTCGGACTCCAATTGCCGACAATTTCTGTTTCGTTGTTGGCTCCGGTGGCAAAGCGCTCATCGCCACGGGAATGGATCTTGACCCTCGCCGTCGTTGAGACGAACGGAGGGGGTGCTGCGGCGCTCGATGTCGCAACGTCCGCGGCGGCGGAAGAGTTCTCCCCGCCCGCCGCGGAGGCCGTAGTCTTCTCCGGCTCGCCGCCGGTGTGCTTCTGCGATCCCGGCTGCGGATCCAGATCGCTGACGAGCTCGTCGATGGCGGCGCGGGTTGGTGACGACGGCGAGGAGGCCATCTTTTGGTGGCGCGTTGCGTTCCGGCGTGCGAAGGATGCGTGCGCTGGGACAAGGAACTTGCTCTCGAGCTCGCGTTCGCGTCAATGGTGTGGGCAGTGAGGGAGTGAGGAAAGTTTCCGATGAGGACGATGATGGCTATTTATAGCCAGAAACCCGTTTAGATACGTGCCAACGGCTCTTTCGACCGTTGGATGCTCGACGCGTGTCGATCGCCGGAAACTACGGGAAATAAAACGGCAGGGGAATGATGGCTATCTCCTCGTTTCCCGTGAGAATCTGTCAGAGATACGCTGAGGGGTTTCCCGCGTGGAACCAAGCGGCGCTTGCGTCAGCATGTTTAAGACGCTGACGTTATGAGTTCTTTTTCCGCGAAGGATCGCGAGAAGAAAAGCCGGACTTTCATAGTTCCGAGTTTTATGTTACCATCTCCTTCAAAAGGAAAGTAGAAAGAATCAAGACTGCTGAATCAAGATTTCCCGGACAAAATGTATTTGGCGAAAGACGGAGAATCAGAGTTTTGATCCTTCCTGGGGGCTACTGTCGGATATATACTGAATAGGGTATAGAAGATGGTAGACAAAGAGCCGGACTACCAGGGTGGCCTACATGGTAATGGGCTTAGGTCCATTGGGCGGCCCAGTAGTCCGACGCGCAGAAGCCGGATTCTAGAAGAACCCGGATCACGGCCCGCGTGATCTGGCTTGGAGGAGAAGACGGATTCCTTGCTTTCCAAGTTACAAGTTAAACGTAGTCTTCTAGGTTTCTTATTCTGTAAGCCCTAATCCGGCTATTATATAAAGCCGGACGGGAGATAGATTAAACAAGTTAAGTTAGACACAAGTTCAAGCTCTACGCAACTCGCCGAGAAGCTCATCCTCGCCGAGAAGCTAGATCTACATCCTCACATTGTAACCCTGATAAACAGGCTTTAGTCCCAATTAGTGAGAAGTGCAGGAGTAGGTACGCCGTACTGTCGCTACATACCGAACCTGGGTAAAATCCCGTGTTCTGTGTTACTACGCTAACCCGTTACCCCACGTCTCTACCGTAGTCTCATGGCACCCCCGTCTATGAAAACTACTACGATGTCTCGACAGGGAGATAGTTCTATTTAGGCTCGTTTGTTATTTGCATGGGTGTTTTGTTTCAACTTTGGTGTGTTGAA
Organism: Alopecurus myosuroides; assembly: GCA_028641055.1. Classification (NCBI taxonomy): domain Eukaryota; kingdom Viridiplantae; phylum Streptophyta; class Magnoliopsida; order Poales; family Poaceae; genus Alopecurus; species Alopecurus myosuroides. The sequence goes on along the minus strand of CM054059.1, from coordinate 215,865,789 downwards.
CTTTATCTCGTTTGTGGTCACTTGTGTTTGGATCTTATTGTCTTATCTATCACTTAAAAGTTTATGGCAAGTTATTATTCTTGTTATGTCTTTATCTTGCTTGGCTTATAAAAGATAGGGGGGCTCTTCTCTTTAGAAAGGAAATAAAAGTTTGCCTCAAAAGCAAGTTCATGAAATATCACATTTCCTTAAAAGAATTGCTGCGCCTAAATTTTACGAGCTCTCTTAGTGGTGTTGTTATCAATATCCAAAAAGGGGGAGATTGAAAGTGAATTTATGCATTTGATCTCTCTAGTGTTCTGGACTTAATAACAACACGATTAAGGCTCTAACATTGTGTCTAAGTAATTACAGATAACATCGAATTGACGCAAAAAGGAAGAGTGCCAAAGGACAAAGCCAACAAAATTGACTCTGTGCAGCGGTAGTACCGGCCGCCCCAGCGGTTGTACCACTCTCCCCAGGAAGCGATTGTACCACGAGTAGTACCGTCAGATAAGAATTGCTCTCTAGTTCCAGCATTACTGGCCTAGTAGTACCGTTGATATGAAGTTTATTTCGGAGCAACACTTCCCATGGAGGTAGTACCGCTCCTCCCAGGACGCGGTAGTACCGCTGGCAGTACCGGTCAAAGTACCACCATGGAAGATTTGCTCACGGTAATATTTATGGTACTAGGACGGTAGTGGCCTAGTACTACCACCAACCACTTCAATTACCGCTGGCTCTACCGATATTACCGCTACTGGAGCGCGGCGGTACTTCTCTGATTGTACCGCCTGCCACCAGTCGCTGGCACTCCCTGGTACCGCTCAGGTTACCAGCGAGAGGTAGAACCGCTGACCCCAACGGTAGTACCACCAGGCGTAAAAAGGGTCAAACGGCTAGTTGTGTGGGGGGGGGGGTGGGGGGGTATAAATACATCATCCCCTTCTTTACCAAGAGGTAGCTCGTGAAGCATTCAAGTCCAGCATTTATTGAGCCTCCAAAAGCTAGATTTCTCCCAATCCCTCCACCCAAACTTGTTGATACTTGGAGGATTGAAGGAGAAGACCTCAATCTACATCTTCACCAAACCGTTCTTAATTTCTCCCTATTTTTCTTGAGGGATTCAAGTCTAGGGTTTCCTTGTGGAAAACCTAGACTCCATTGCTACTTGTTGATTGTTGGTGATTCTTGGGAGCCCCCAATTTGGTTATGGGTGTGTGCCTCAAACTTGTTGTAAAGGACTCGATTCCCGCCTAAAAGATGATCAATAGTGGAATGTGAACTAGTTCTTTGTGGCGAGGTTCATCGGAGAATAGGGTGAGGCCTTTGTGGCGTTGAGTAGGCCGTTGTGGCGAGCTCACACCCCTCCAACGAGACATACTCCCCTCAAAAGGAGGAACTCGGGATTACATTCTTGTCTCCGCGTGCTTCCTCTATCGGTTGCCTCGTTTCCTCTTCTTTACTTCATGTTTGTATCTTGTATATTATTGTTGTTGTTGTCATATAGGTAAATTCACCATGGTTACATATCTAGAGAATTGACCTTTGTGTCAAGCTTTAATTTGAAGAAAAAATTAAAATTGGTCGTAGCACCTATTCACCCCCCTCTAGGTGGCCATACTATACGCTCACTAGGGGAGAGCACGCGGGCGCGACAGTTCTGCTCGGCAAGTAGGCCAGGCGGCGACTGGGACTCTCCCCCACCTCACGGACAATTCCATAACGTTTGGTGTAGACGGCGCGAGGAGGCCAACTTCCAGACTGACGGCACGCCGCTCCTGGACTAACCAGCGAGAAGGTCCTAGACTTCTCTCGAGCTGATCTATGTCCACTGCCCCACCCTCGGCGCTAGCTTGAGGTCCCAGTCGTCGTCACCCTCCACCCAAAATCCTTCGCGGCCAGTCTCGCGCGCTCAATGCTAGGCAAGAAACGCCATCGACCTTCGCCAAATCTTGTTTCGCCTCTTCTCCTGCTTCGGTGTGGATGATCGATCTGCTCTCGTGGCGCCGGGTGATTGATGTCGTCCTTTAGCTCTCCCGTTCATTTAGTTTATATTTGTTAGGTAGTTCGTACGGGCCGAGACAATTTATAAAGCATATTAAAGAAATCTAGCAAGTAAGAACAAGCTTTGTTCAAGGTGTTGAGTTAACAATAAGCTTTGCAATATTTGGTGGTTGATAGTTCAGCGCAACATGAATAAAATGTATGGTACTAGAACAATCTTATGTGACTAGCTGATGTGGGTGTGGAGAAAGCTAGGGTGATTAGAACAATCATCATGTAATATTGACCATAAATATATAATTACAACATAAGGTTTCGGTATTCTAGATTTCTCGCTTGACTTTTGCTTTTGGCTGCAATTGATTGGAGTCAGATGACACGAGATGGTTGGGACAGTTTCGCGGTGGAGGTATTCCTAATAATAGATTTATATTATTTGTTGCAACATCATATTATTATTGATTCTATGCTGCAACATTCTTATTCGAACTACTTGATACCCTCTTAGCTCATATTAAAATCAAACAATTTTAATTATATTAATTTTATTGATGCACACTGAAGTTTTATTGTGATTCTTTGAAATCTAGAGCAAATCAGTGTGTAATCTATACTAAGTTTACCATGAACTGAGCGACTTGAAATTATAATATAACAATGGAGGCATTATCCAAGTTCAAGCAAATAAGAAGTACATATTGAATTGTTAATTTATCATGCTTACTTCTTCTAAAATAATTGTTTAGTTGTTCTTATTTTAACAGACATTACTCCGAAGGCTCAACATGCTACCAGAAGCCTATTGGTTATCCAACGGTAAAAGGGTATTTGGCTCTCTCTTAATGATATGATATTATAATTCGAGATGTATGGTAAATGTGCAAGATGTGGAGGTGGTTATATCTCTTTCATGTGCTTTATGAAAACCATGAGGAAAAATGACCTATAATATTTTCCAGGAAAATTCCACAAGTGGCACTTAACCTCTTGCAAAGCCACCTACCCTTTTATCTCGATAATCAAACAATAATTGATGAGATAGAGATGTATGCAAATACATAAATTTCATACTACTATCATTTTTTCACTTGCATTGCATTCATGATACATATATTGTTCTAACAACTGTGAAATATTTAATCCGGGTGAAATGGAGCAAGTCGACCGACCAGGGGAACATAGATTTACGCCGCCATCATTGTTTACGTCTACTAGGTCTGTCTGTAAGCCTCTTTTACAATTATCTTCACACTATTCAATCGAGTATCGATTGGTTTTGATTGAGATCTGTTGCTAGCTGGTTTTGTGGACCAATATTTGGATCCTTCGTCACAATTGGAAATATATACGCTCGAACATGGAGGAGTGTGATTGAATTAGTTGCTACATTTCTCGGCTTTGTTGTACGAGTTCTATGCAAAATTAATTTGGACAATGTTGTGCTTCATACTTCGGATATAGCATGTTACTTTTTGCCCAAGTAATAGAGTTAAAATTGATTTGTGCTATGAAAAAAATTCACGAGACTATCCACTCAAGTATTTAGTATTGGTATTTAAGCTCGGCCAGGCTGCATCGGTAATGATTCTTTTGCTTCTTCTCTTCTATATGACCGGAGAAAAAAAACATCTTGTGGAAGTAATCTGTTTCAATTTCTATCATGCATTTAGCCATCTACTTAAAAGGTGGAAGGTCATATGATAGTTACAAAAAAAATCCTACCAGTAAAGATTACTTTAGTTGCAGGTAAGAAATTGCATGTACTTAGCCTTTCGCTTCTTCTCTTTTATATGATCGAAGGAAAATAACTTGCTAAATTGTCGTTTCTGCATCTATCCATCTACTGAAGAGGAAGACGGTCATATAATGGTTACAACTTTTTCCTTATATGAATATATATTAGCTCAGTTGCAGATAAAGTAATTACATGTGCTTAGTAGTTAATATCTCATGCTTAGTTGTTTGGTACTGCTTCTTTCATTTATATTTTATATGACCGAAGGAGAACAACTTGCGGAAATAAATTGTTTCAAATCGGTTTCAAGTGCTATGACGCATCTACTTAAAAGGCAACATGACATATTATGGTTACATTTTCCTCCTTCTGCATAACTAAATGATCGGTATTGAACCAATTCATTTTCAAAAAAACAACTTATAGTAGTGAATAATTATAGACTATAGAAACTTGGTTGTAAATGAGTAGTGAATGATTAGTGTTTAAAACCAAGACAAGGAAGATGGATTTAAGCCATCCATCCATTGAGATAGATTCATGTGGGGCATAAGGTATAAATTATATAAATGTAAAAAAAATCTCGCATTTTTCATGTTTTGTGAAAGGATTATAAGAGTCCGACGTGTCAAGTTTTCTAATTATATATAAGACTTAGTGATATCGGTTATATTTGGCGTCTAGAGTCCTTTTATTCTCCAACATCAAAATTTACATATCGGTTATAGCTCATTGTAATTATGAATGGATTTTTTTTGAAGTTTATTCACATGTATTATATCATACATGTTATCTGAATGTCCACTGTAATGTTTACTCCCATGTGACAATTTCTCACTCTCATTATGTAATTGCTAAATCAGCGATTCTCTTTCTTTCAATGAAACATCACATCTCCACCACATGCTACATATTATTGGGATAAAAATGAATATAGTGACCAGTGATTTTATACTTTGTTTGACATGATTTATTCATTAACTAACTAGACATAAAATCGACCCCTCTAATTTTAACCATTTATTGATTCTTAATGACATGATGAATGAGATTCCAGATGATAAATTCAGACAATTATCACCGTTGTCTGAAACAAGATTTATTTAACGATCAATTTTCCTTTCCTAAATTCCTGTTCAACCATGGCTTGGCGGTGTCGCATTATGATGCCATTGCAGAGAATATAAGTTAGAAATTCATCCTTGTTAGCTTATTGGATCTGAATGCCCGAGTGTTTTCTTTTTTGTATATTTTTTATCCTGGCTTATTATGTACTTGGTCCCGACACATTTATACACCACATGGCCGGCATGCACACGTAATGACTAAAAAAACGCTAAAACACACATCATGTCAATCAGGAGATGCAAGAACTAAGGGAAAACAGTGCGGCGAAGCGCGCTACTCCGTCTAGTTTCTATTATTGCCAAACACGTCAAAGAATTTAAAACCATAGTATTTTTAGAAACTGAGTTGTTTCTCAAATACTGCAAAAAAATACCTTGCACCCAAACACACACTAAATATCATGCAAAACTTAATGTACTCCCTCAGTCTAGAATTAATCGTCGTGGACTTGTCAAAATATTAATGTATCTAGAGGGAGTACAAAACTAAGTATTTGTAAACTATTGCGTGCGGAGTTTTTAGAAAACTGTGGTCTAGAAAAACATCGGTTTTTCTTTGCAGGAAATCTCATGAGTTTTTATTCCACAATCGCAACACCTTCACTATCAACCAGGATGTTTGTCACACGGAAGTTAGGAGGATGACATCCAACATTGTGCGAGCATAACATGCACACAAATGGGTAGTGTTGTTTGCATGCCTCCTTACATGTTGAATTGAAAACGACCGAAACTCCTAGAAAGTTCTTCGATTTCTACTAAGATAGCCTCTACTAACGACGCAAGGCATGGCGTGCAAACCATTGATCGACCAACTCCCAGCTGTCCACCTCCACAACCACCAGTTCAAAACCCCGCAGCTTAGCAAAGAAGACTTCGTCTCGTAAAGCGAGAGTTTCAGCAACCAAAGGGTATGTAACTCCCTTATTCAGCTTACTCCAGCTCCTAAGAACTCTGAAGCTGATATTGCGACTCCTCCTCCCTCCACTCCTACGTGCGTCGAAGGCTACACCAGTGTTTGTGTTCACCTTGACCCAACCTTCGTTGGGGGACGCCACCCAAAACCTGGTATGATCTTAGCATGTTCTCTCGATAGATCAAGAAGATCAAGGGCCTCCCGTAACCACCTCATATCTTGAATCGGGTCGGTATTACCTTTACCATGTGTAATGTTGTTCCGATATGTTCAGGTCACCCATATTATTGTGATGATCTTTGCTCGATCTTCCTCGGGAATAATTGGATCACATAGAATGTCCCGCTCCCACATGCATGGGTGTAGCTCCGGTATTTTCATTTTCAACCAGACCAAAGCTTCCACCCAGAACTTTCTCGCATGGCTGTACTTTAACAATGCATTCATCATATCCTCGTACGCCGCACGACAAATTTTGCGGCGCATCAAAGGCGTAATATGCATGTGTTTGAGCGTTTGTTCAACTCAAAACTCGCCAGTAGAACACTCGGACCTTTGGCACCACTCTAAGTTTCCATAATCGGGACCATAGCTATTTTTGTGTCGGTGAGACTTCTGTCATCATCCCTCTCTCTAGAGAACTGTGCTCGTAATGAGTGATTAGAAAACGATACGCTGATTTTACAATATAATTACCCGATTTTTCTAAGGACCAAACCCAATGGTCATCCGCACCCAATGTGATCGGATGTTGACAATGACATCCACATTAGTTGCAAAAACTACATTTTTCTAATAATCAATACCACAATATATTTAAGGTAGCATATAGATACATGACCTGACTGTAACAATTACAAAATAAAATCTAAAAGAAACTAGTAAATTTTCCTTCAAACTCTTTTTCTTCCATGACACAATATTATAATTTTCTGAAGGCAACCATTGAATATAAAGACCAAACTACAAACTTGTAAACACCAACAAGGATTCTCACATATTTTTTTAATTCATAATAGCAAGACCGCAAACACGCAAGTAGCCATTAAATTAATCAACCAACATCAACCGGAGTACTACGGTACTCCCTCCGTCCTGGTTTACAGGTTACATATGGCAATTCTCTGGGCCCTAGTATCCATTTGTTGGGGTTAAATATTGCATGCATTGGTGGAGAGGAGCGGAGAGATAACCGTCCACTATAAAAGAGACTTAATGCAAATGTATCTAAGAGGTGAGACTGCTTGTTTTTTTAGATTATGCCCTATGAGGGATTGTTCGGTTTCCAAAAATTTAGAGGGGATCGGTAGGGATTAGGATGAATTAAATCCCACCTAAGTCAAATTTCCCTCCAGTTCACTCTAATCCACCCATGGAGGAGGTGTAAGCATGACGGAGGGAGCATTTAACACGTGCCAGTCGGACAATTTCAAAAAAAAAAAAAACACGTGCCAGTCGGACGGCCCTACGGAGTACAGAAAACACATGGTACATGACCATTCACGTAAACTACCCCACCCAGTAATCCTTAATCCGCGACCTTTATGTTTCGGCCAATAGGACCGCGGCGCGCAGCAACCACAATCCGTGGCACTGCCAGAACGCTGGCCTCTGCCGTTGGATGGTGTCAGAACAAGCACACAGATACGCGATCGTGACCGTCAGTTCTAACCCGAGACTTGGCTGACCGACCGCTCGCGAGTATAAAACCCAACCTCATCCCCGAAATAATAAAAAAAACAAAAATCACACCACCCAACCGCCGCCATCGGAGTCTCTTGAAAGCTGCAACCTCTGTCTCGGCGGATTTGGGATTTCGGAAGCGCGCTAGGTAAATCATCCATCCCCTCTCTTCCTCTTCGATTCGATAGCTTTATTCCTTCATCGCCCGCTTAGGTCGGTGATCGGTACGTGTTAATCTCGCTCGGGCGGTCGAATTGGGGACGAACAGGGCGCGGATTTGAATATTGGTCGCGATTAGGGTTTTGCCGTGGTTCGTTATTCTGACTGTTTCGACCGATTACGTGCTTCCCGTTCTTAAATTTGGGTTAAATGCTGTTACCTGTGCCTGGATGATACGGAATTTCTGGTTGGGTAGCATAAGGATCGATCTAGTTGGAATCGAGTTATCCGATGATGTCTGAGGCGGCGGCTTGCCTATTTAGGAATTCCTGCAGATCTGTCACTTCACGCGTGCTATATTGTTCACTTTACGCTGTAGTGGTATCCAAGTCCGTTCCGATCCATTAGCTTGTGCTATATTTGTTTTGTGGGCAATTGAGTTCTCCTTGTCCTGCCGACCTGCATCTTCACGTGTTCTATATTGTTAAGTTGCTGAACATTCGCTTGTAGGATTCTGTACTGGCTTGTATTATAGCCAGAGTTGGTCATTTAGTTCTATTTTCCTAGGCTGGAATGAAATTTGTCTGAGCTGATAGCTGTTATCTGAAGTATAAGCATTCCACTTGTATGACATGATTTGCTATGATATTGGTCTTCATGCTGCGAGCAATCTGTTGTCTAGGCTCATCAGGGAATGATTGGTGCAGGAAAATTTGATCTAGCTCTGATAATGGCAGTGAACCATGTACACTCATACCTAGAAACATTAATAAGGTTTGCTGCACAGTCGAAATTCAAAATGAACAATTGTTTTTTATCAGCTGTAAATTGCAACTCTGCTACTTGCTTTACATCTTTGTGTTGGATGTTGCTACTACACCAACTTAGTTTCCTAATGTTCCTAGGCTCATCAGGGAATGATTGGTGCAGGGTAAATCTAATCTAGCTCTGATAATGGCAGTGAATTATGTACACTCAGACCTAAAAACATTAATAAGATTTGCTGCATAGTCAAAATTCAAAATGAACAATTGTTTTGATCAGCTGTAAATTGCAGCTCTGCTACTTGCTTTACATCTTTGTGTTGGATGTTGCTACCACACCAACTTAGTTTCCTAATGCATGTTCTTTGGATAATTAAATGCCTACACAGATAACTGTGTGAAACAGGTGTACCTGATAATTAGGAAGTAGATTTCTTACATTTTCTCTTGCCTTCATTTCAAAAGTTTGGTGCTGAATATTTTTTTCCTGCTTCACATATCAATATATTTTAACACTGGAATACAAAATGGTATCTGTGCTATTTTTAGTGGTCCTGCAGTTTTATGTGCTAAAAATTGATTGGTCCTTTCTTCTGAAGTAGGGAACTCTGTCTTGCTTTTTGTCTGATCTTATTAAGAATTTTAGTTAGTAAACGAACTGTGTGTTTCATCTGAAGGAACATATAGCATTTTAGCTGTAGTTGTTTCCTGTGTATGATGTACAGTATTTAAGTAGGTATATTCTGGGCCGATTATTGTTTGTTTCCTAATATGCTCATATTGTGGATAAACCAGAGGCACATGCAGTTAGCTTTGAGAAACAGTTGATCAGCTATTGAACCTGGTAATTAGAAAGTATATCTCTCACTGGGTTGGCTATCTATTCTCTTGCTTTCCATTTGCGAAATTTGGTGGATAAAATTGTTTGTGCTTCACATCAGTATGTCTTAGCATTTCAATACTTAATGGAAGATCTGCAATTCTTAGTTCATCTTGAATCAACATTCGTTGTTAAAAGTAGACTGGTACTTTCTTTTGAAGTAGGAAATTCTATCTTGCTGTAGGTTATGATCCTAGTTATTAGGTACTGCGTGTTTCATCTAAAGGTGCATGTGGAATTGTTGTTGTTGTTGGAACTTTGCATGGTTACTGAATGGGCTCATTAGTATGAACACACATTTTACTTTGACCATTCATGTATAGTTGTTAAGACTGCTATATTTGATATGGTCTGGCAATACAGGGAGCTGATCTCTTTCTGTTTCTTCAGGTAACCAAAGCTTTTGCTCATGGCTCGTACTAAGCAGACTGCTCGCAAGTCCACTGGCGGAAAGGCCCCAAGGAAGCAGCTAGCCACCAAGGTTTGTTGCTGTAATTGACAGATTTCTTATGCCATTGCCATGTATACTTGCTGACTATACTAAACTTGGTTGTATAATATAAACCTCAATCTTCATGCCATCTACCAATATCTCACTGATATATATGGATTGTAGTATTACTGTTTTGCTTACACTACACTGTCTTTTGCTGTTCAACAGGCTGCTCGTAAGTCTGCTCCCACTACTGGAGGAGTGAAGAAGCCTCACCGCTACCGCCCTGGAACTGTTGCTCTTCGGTGCGTAAGCTTTTAACTTGTGATCTGTGCTATTGTACATAGTCTCGATTCAACTATTGTGAAATGAGAAGATCTAAGTCTCATATGTGGCTTTGCAGTGAGATCCGCAAGTACCAGAAGAGCACTGAGCTGCTCATAAGGAAGCTTCCATTCCAGAGGCTTGTTAGGGAGATTGCCCAGGATTTCAAGGTGACATTTGTGCATTCTGTTTTTGTGCTACTGTTATGTCAACCTTCATCAAGTAAACTAAGCTTGTTTTGTCATCCTGTTGTGTTTGTGCAGACTGATCTGCGTTTCCAGAGCCATGCAGTGCTTGCCCTTCAGGAGGCTGCAGAGGCGTACCTGGTGGGTCTCTTTGAGGACACCAACCTGTGCGCTATCCATGCCAAGAGGGTGACCATCATGCCCAAGGACATTCAGCTGGCTAGGAGGATCCGTGGCGAGAGGGCTTAGGTGCTTTGCCTCTGGATGCATCAATGTTCTGCGTGTCTGCTCTTACTGCTGAACACTTATCATGTGTCGTGAACTTCTAATACTAGTCATCGTAGTCGTAACGCTGTGTCATATATGTTCTAGAACTGGGTCATTTGTTCGTTGGTCTTGTCCTAAAGCATCCACCTGATGGTTGCTATGCTATCTCAGGTCTTATCTGAACCTTGCATTTATGTGTGGAAATTTGGAATTGTGTGAACTGTTAGAAGATTATTCCCTGTGTTTGTGTGTTGTTTATTTGTATCCGTGTGATGGATGAGTACATCCGTTTAATGTGTTTATCTGTTCATACTAAAACCTGGAGGGTTAGCAAGAAGGCAATCTAGCCTACAGAAAGGGAAATTATCTCCACTGGTGCTAACCTTTGGTCTGTGGCAATAGTTAAAATGGAAAGATAGATGATAGTCAGAAAGAACAACTAGAGGGCAGTATGTCGTGGACGAACTTACGCAACAGATACAAGGAAAACACTATGTTTAAGCTCCAGCCTTTTCGTTAGAATGTTGCTGTGTGATATGGTCATATGGAGTAGTAAGGTGGGTTATTACCATATCATGCAATGAAAATTAGTAATTATTTTCTATGAATATGGCCCTTGTAAGATTAATTCGAAGTCTACCCGGTTGGAAACTAAGTCGGGACCATATCTCGAGGTTAGAGAACTTGGAGCCGAAGTATGAAAGTTCGCCAACTCGTGAGGTATATCCTCGCCACTGAGTCTAACACTAAGACCCCCCAAGTGCCCCCTCAGGATTTCCCCTTTTTATGATGACAGAACGTGAATCCAGCACACTAGGGGCGATTGGGGATCCGACAGAAGGAAAAGAGCGTGTGGGCCAGCTCTGTCGATGAGACAACGCATATTCTCCACCCAGTTTCACCATCCGCTCAACGTAGAGCTACTTTCCGCTTTGACACCATGCCACCACCACCACGCCTCTCCCCTCCGCCGCACTACCCTCCTTCCTCCTATTGACTGTCTTTTCACGGTGACTCAGCGTTGCAGACAGCTTCTCGCCAACCACGCCTGCGAGGTGTTCGGCATTTTGCCTGCTCGAAGATGGATTCCGACGACAAGAAGATGTTCTAAGCTGCGAAATGTGTTCATGCTTGTGAGGCATATACACCACCACCACGCCTCTCCCCTCCGTCGCACTACCCTCCTTCCTCCTATTGACTGTCTTTTCACGGTGACTCAGCGTCGCGGACAGCTTCCCGCCAACCACGCCTGCGAGGTGTTCGGCATTTTGCCTGCTCGAAGATGGATTCCGACGACAAGAAGATGTTCTAAGCTGCGAAATGTGTTCATGCTTGTGAGGCATATATGTGGTTACAGATCGGCAGCCTCGGTGCCGAATTTCTACATGCCGGTTTTAGACTGGACAATACTGAGTAGGAGATGCATGACACCGTAGCGAGGGGCCAAAATGTTAATTATTTCAAAAAAAAAATACTATTTTGTATTAATAATCATCTTAAGAGTATAAATATCTTAAGATTTTTTCTAAATAAGTCATTGAACCACCTAACAACGATTACAAACACTGAAGTAAGCTGAAGATGCCCTGCTGTCACTCGCCCCTCTCTCATTGCCGGGCAAAGCCCCTCCCTCCCGATGTTAGTTTTATGGAAGCGCTAGGCTCATCGGAAAGAGTTAAATACACGGGAGGTACATGTACTTGTCTGTGAAGAACAATACGGTACCTGTACTCAGGAATACGTCTGATACAGTACTTGCACTTGACAAGACGTGCAAATACGGTCACTGTGCGCCGTACATGCGTCATAGGAGGAGCGGGTCCAGGTGTTGGCGCGGTGGAGGCGGGGAATTTATGCGAAAACCCCTGAGAGTCGGACATATCTGTCCCCGAATCCCGACCAGGTGCCCTCTGTCTGTTCGTCTCCACGCCACGGCGCTGCGTCAGCCTCTCCCCACAGCGAAGGACTCCTCCGCTTCGCCACGCCGATTCTGCGTCAAATCAGTTGATTTCGATTGGGGTAGGAGCGGCTCCGCCGCTACTCTTCTTCTTCGTCTTGATGAGAGGCTTCCATGGCTCCAGTCTGTCGCCCCGAAGGCGACCCCCCATACAATAAGCCCCGCCATTGATTTGTAAACTCGAACATCCGTGCAAAAGTTGGTGTTTTTAGGGTTGTACTTGGTGTTCTTGAAAAGTCCTTGGATTTAGACCGATTTTGTTAAGGTTTTGGTCAGGAATTTGGGGTGGTAGTTTTCAGGTTTGGGGATAGGGTTTAAGAACTGAAACAGGGCATGATTTGGACCTTATCTGATGAATGGCATATGTCAATCAGGTCATCAAAGCAAGCATTTTTCGGTCGAAATTAACCATGGTGGTTACTTTGTTGGTCATGGTTCGAAGAGAGCATATGTGAATGGGCGTGTAGTGTGGTATGATCAACTTGATAAGTTCACATGGTCAACTATAATGCTGGGGCATATTGTGGAGGACATTGGCTGGGAGATGGCATGTAGATTGAAGGCTTACTATTGCCTGCCTATTTTTGCAATCAACATGAATGGATTGAGGGAGCTGAACGGTGAAGAAGATGTTGACAGAATGATGGCTTTTCTTGATGTTGGTAGCCATTTCTTTAGAATCTATTTGGACCACGATGATAGCTTCAATGCCAGCCTAGATGGAGATGATGTGTTGTACAATCCTAGAGTTGAACTTCCACCAACAATTAGTCCTTACAAGAATGCATAGGGGTGCAGAGCAACAAGAAACAGAGCTACATGTAGCACAATAGAGGGATGCAAAACAAAGAGAGATAGAAGAAATTATAGCAGAGCTAATTGATGTAGATCAGAGGGAAATAGAGCAGAGGCATGCAGTGCAAGAAGATGTACATAATGTTGATCTGCCTGTTCCTTTGCAGGTTGTTTACCCTGAAGTTGAAGTCAGTCGGTTCCAGTTCTCAAGAAGGGCAGGGTCAACATCTCATCATGTTTTACTAGATGATCGACACAATGGACCTGAGACAGTTGTTGTTGAACCTACTCAAATTGTGCATGCAAGCAGTTTAAGAGTGGGAAGAAGGAGTGATAGGATCAGAAAGAATTTGAGTGAATTGCAGGATGATGATTTGCATTCAGATGACTCGGCTGACTCAGATTGCAACCCACGTTCTATTGTGGACAGTGAGAATGATGTAAGTGATCAAGATGATGAGTTGTATGCAGGTAATGTTGATGAGGATGAGGATGTGTTGGAGGGAAATTCAAGGCATGTTTGTTACCAAAATGCAGAAGAGAAAGGAAAGCAGAAAATCCATGTAAAGGAGAAGATGAAGAAATCAAAGAAGGAAAGGATCTATGGGCACCTGATTCAGATGATGAAAATACCAAGATGAGGTTCAAGACATTTAGACATCATGACATGCATTGTCCCAAATTCCAAGTTGGACAGGTGTTTCAAAATGTGGCCATTCTCAGACAAGCAGTCATAGAGTATTCTTGTCTTAACAGAGTGGAATTGAAGATGCCAATAAATGACAAAAAAAGAGTGAAACCTATCCGTGACACTCAATGCACATTGTGGGTTTCATTTGACAGCAGAACCAAGTCATTTATGGTCAAGAGGCATGTCAATGAACACACTTGTAGCAAGAAGTGGAGGGTGAAGGCATTGACAACTAAATTTCTAGGAGATAAATATGTTGAGAGCTTCAGGGCTGCCCAAGGGATGAGTATCAGAATTTTTTCTAGAATTGTACAAAAAGAATGAAGCTATGGTGATGAAGAAGGCTAGTACAATATTTTTTGGGATTATGCAAATGAAATAAAGAAAAGAAATCCTTGTTCTTCTATTTTCCTGGATAGTTGTCACATCAAGACAAGATACAGAGGTCAATTGCTTACAGTAGTAGGAATGGATCCTAATGACTATATTTTTCCTATAGCTATAACCGTGGTTAAAGTGGAGGATACAACAAATTTTCTATGGTTTCTTGATATACCTGTCACATCCCTGTTTTTAAGCACTTGTATAATAGTATTTTTAGCATGTCTCTTAAGACCTTTGTAATGAAATTAAGTGGACAACATGTTGTGTACTGATGTTTATCTATGCAATATTAGTGGTGTGTTTCTTTTCACTCACTTGAGGAGTTTTTCTCCTAAGAAACACATTGCTTTATTATTGTTTTCCCATGTTTTCCACTAAGGTTCTTATGAGATTATTTTTCAAGACTTGAGGTGACCTTTTGTTTCAACTTGAATATGTGTTATTAATGTTTAGGAATCATCTTGAACTTGAAATAAAATTAATTGGAAAAGATTCCATTAGCTTTTCCATTATGAATTTTGCCCTGAAAAACAGCCAAGTAGCTGTTTTCAACCCTTGTTTTCCACCACAAGGATTATCCAATTAGGGATTTTCTTTGATCAAAACTACTCTCTGTAATGAGTACAACAAAACTACACTCTTGGAAAAACCTACAAAGAAAATTAACACACAATGCCAAGATGGTTTTTGAGCCATCTTGATAAGACAGAATTTTGAGCATTTTAAAAACAGAGAATGTACCTACTTTGCCATTTATTTTCAGAGCCATAAACCCATCATTTTTCAAATCAAATGGTTGGATCTGAAACTTGGATAGTTGTTCTTTGTTGAGCAGTTTAAATCACTCATTTTAGAGTTGGTTTGCTTGGTGAAAACAAACCCAACTTTTGCTATCTCTGTCTGTTTTTCCAGCACTTAGAAAAATTCAGAGAAACTGTCTGACTGATTTTTTCTGACAGAACAGTGATTACACTTTTAGGCTTGATGTTTTTAGATGTTGTGCACTGATCCAAGCCAGGGCACTTTGCCTATTCGAAAGCCTAATGTATATACTTCTAGAAGGTGGCATTGGATGCTACTTGGGCTGACCAGGATGAGAGAAACATGAGGTGGCATTTGACTATATTGTGATGTCATTAGAGTGGTTGAAATAGTGTTGATTCTTTCTTTTGCCCATCACTTGGCCTTTGCTGTGGCCTTGCTCATCATTTTGGTACTTGCTTGACCCTTTGGCACCAATAGAAACCAGTGCAAGCCCTGGAGAACCCCCAAGGGGCAAGGGCATGCCCATGCCAAGCCAACCCGAGCACCCCACCTTGGCCTCGTGACTACAAAGCCCTAGAGGCCTAGCCCTCTCGCCAGCACACTCTCCTCACCCCACTGAACCACCCCATCAAGCTCTCGGTTGCTCGTTCGCTCTGTGCGAGCGAGGCGAGCCGCGCCCATTTTCGGACCCGATCGGATCGAGCTCGAGGTGGCGCCGCGACCACTGCCTCTCCCACCCCCTTTTCACCTCCATTGCGATCCCCTAGCTCGTGCCAACCTCTCTGACACCCTCTTGCCCTCGATCGCTTGCAGATTCATCGCCGTCGTCCTCGGAGCCGCCGCGGGACGCCGTCGAGCCGCCGCAGCGCACACCCGTCGCCACCGCCCGAGACCGCGCCACGGCATCGCCCAAGCCACCCTCCTTCGACCCCGCACCGTCCCCTTGCTTCTCGCGAGCCCTAGGTGAGCAAAACCCCGTGCCCGTGAGGTGTTCGTCCGCGGTTAGGAGGGAGAGAGAGAGAGGAGCGACGCGGGGAGGAAGAAAGGGCAGGGACCGTCGATCTGCGAATCGACGGCCCCCTTTGAACCGTGCGTTTCGCGCGCGCGCGCGTGCTCGCGGGCTGCGCTGTGCGTTTGCTGGGCCTGGCGCTGCGGATCTGGCCCGTTGGGCAGTTTTTCGGTTAAAAACGAAATTACCTTTTTCTGGCAGATTCAAATAGCTGTAAGCTTTAAGCCTAGAAAAGGTAGCAAATTAATTTATTTTACCTTGCTAATTTTTGTACTACTAGCCTTACAAAATTGCAACCATATCCCACTGGCAGAAACTTGTTTTGAGTTTTTATGATTTTTCTAAAAATCATATGCCAGACAGTACCCCAAAAATTGAAATGAATCAAAACATTTTTGAGCAAACTCAACTGTTTTGGAAAGCCCTTTCCAATACCTATCAGTAGAATTTTAGTTTGCATCAAGGAGAGTTACCATTTGGAAATGCCATCCATTTTGGTAAAACATCAGTGGGCTATTCCATGATTTTTAGAGGGAGTTTGGGATATTATTTTTGAGTGAGGCAAGTTGGAGAAGCTTTGTAGTGATAAGGACTATCACATCCTAGAAGGATTTGCTTTTTAGAGCAACAGAAAAATTTAGAGAGGCAGAACAAGTTTTGGCTATTTTCTGCCTAAATTTTAATTCTAGATCTTGCCTTATATGTTACTTTTGTGAGTTGCAAATGATGTGATCTTGCTTGTTATGTTGTTTTCCATTGTGGTTATGATGTATACAAGTTGTATGGGCATGTTAGAATAAATGGTTTGAATGGTAGCATTTTAGAACTAGTTTTCCATGCTTATGTCTTGCTATTGGCTAGATTTTTATGTATATTTTGAGTAGATATTTAAATAAATCTTTAGGCTAGTTGCTAGATTGTTTTTCATGGAACCAGTACCACTTAGGTACTGTTAATTAGTTTATAGCACCTCTGAATGCTTGGTGCTTGTGGTTGAAATAGGTTAAAATAGAAATGCTTAAGGACTAGATTTCACACTAGAATGTTCATGTTTGTTTTGTGTCTTGTTTTCCACTAAGGAAAAATATGACTCTTGGGTATTGAAACCAGAGGATGAAAAGTACTTGTGGCAATATTTCATTAGGGTTTTCACCTCTGGTAGATTTCCTATTAAATAGCACAAGAGCATGAGTAGCACTTGAGTGACTAGAAATAAATCTCCTCACATGTGTAGCTTTTTAAGCATATCTATCCTTGTTTCCTAGCTATGTTTTTATGTTATTTTTGTGAGATCCAGTAGCATATATGGTACTGGTTAGAGGTGTATTTTGCCTCTGAAATCTTGCACACTTGTGCATAACATTAGCTAGTATAGTCTAAACTAGTCTAGTAGTTTCCTAAATTTTCTACTAGTATGAGTAGGAATTTTTGGGTGTTTGTTTGTTGTTTTTGGCACTTTTATAAAAGTGACCAGAGGCTTATTAACCTCTTGGTGAGCTTATTTACTAGTGGAACACCCACTGGTATGTTTGCCTCATAGTGGAAAATAGGTTGACTTGTTGTCATGAGCTTATTTTCACTACTTGAGTAATTTAGCAAATTATGTGTGCTAGCCATAGGAATTGTTGTGGGGATTTTTAGGCATCAAAATGTGTTTTATGGGACACCCTACTGTCCAGTAGCATGTGCTATATCCCACTGGTCCACAATGTTCTTAACTAAGAATCATTGTTTTGGCCACACATAAGCACTAGGAAAAAGCAGATTTTCCAACTATAGTTTTTATGCCAATTTTTCTTTAGGGAAAAATTGAGAACTATGGGTGGTACTTTTTGATTGCTTGCTGTAGGTATTGCTTGTAGCATTGCTTGCCTTGCTTGGTTCTGAAAGTGTGTCTTTATTTCTTTTTACGACGTTAGAAAACGAGGAGGAAGGAATTGCTGAAGAAGGGTATTGCAACTCCTGTTACTTTCAGGATCAGGACCATCACTTGTACCAAGGCAAGCCATCCTAATGCTTGCTGTATAACTACTTATCATTATCTATCATGCATGCTTTTCACTTCTGAAGTTTTACAAAAATATACCTTCAAAACTATTTTTGTGTGAATCCTATTACTACTATTAATACTACTAGTATAAGGACTCATAATCATAGTCAACTTGGTATTACCAAGCCCTTAGACACTAAATGGTATATAAATACCATACACCTACTTAAAACTTGAGTTCTTAAATGAACTAAATAAAATGTGTTTTTGTAAACAAATACCTTATTGAAGGAAAACCCCGGAGGAAGGGTGAGACCCTGTCTGCCGGAAGGAGTGTTATGATGGGAAATTTTATGAGAAATGTTTACAAAAGACACATAACCTAGTCTTCGCTGGACAACCATTATCGTACTGCCACTTTACCCCAATATGGGTAGGGGCTTGATTAAAAACTTGTTAGGGTTAGTATATGTGCTATCTCAAAGGCTATAGGGGATTGGATCCTCCGAACCGAAGTGTCGCTAGGAGTGAGTATACGGGACATCTAAAGTGTGGGATTAATTTTCCCTCCGGATGCAGCAGTTGGGTCTCCTGTTAGGCGGTGTGGGACATGGCTTGCCAGGGAGGGAAACCCCAATTGAAGAGATAGTCATGTACTAGCTTGTACAGAGTGGATAGTCAAGACCAGTTATCTGATGTTCTCATAGGTTGGGAACAGTCCATGGTTGTTTCATGGCAGACTCTGGATCTGGTGGAAATGTGTACACCTCTGCAGAGTAAAACTATTTCGAGATAGCCGCGTCCTCGGATATGGACGGTTGAATGGCCATGTAGCTAGTATTGTGTCAACTTTTCAAAAGAGGTTTTGAAGGCAGGCTTTTGTACCTGGGAGGTACTATGGAGGAATGACTTGGTATCTGCGAGATACCGACGAGAAAGAAACTGCTACTAAAAGTTTCTGAAAAGAAAAACTTTCTTTTCCAAAAGTATTATAAAACCTCCAAGATATGTGATATCTACGAGAGCAAAACTACATTA
Organism: Alopecurus myosuroides; assembly: GCA_028641055.1. Classification (NCBI taxonomy): domain Eukaryota; kingdom Viridiplantae; phylum Streptophyta; class Magnoliopsida; order Poales; family Poaceae; genus Alopecurus; species Alopecurus myosuroides. The sequence continues at coordinate 215,846,695 of CM054059.1, read as the reverse complement.
TTTTAAATGATTTTGTTTACAAAGAAGTGAACTTGAAGAATCAACCATGGCAAGTCTTTTATCTGTCATGGGTAGCTGAACCATATGTATGGCCTACCCACTCCACCAAATAAGCATGTATGCATTATTGTAAGCTAATAAAGGATGTCTTGTTGAGTACATTCAAATGTACTCATTTGGTTTCGCCCCTGGTATCTACTTATCAGACTACGAGGAGCCACCTCAGGAGGAGTACTATGAGGAGGAGTTCTACGCTGATGGCCCTGCGAGTTAGGATCGTCTCCCAGTCAGCAGCCTGTAGGATGAGGCGTGACTCGGGTTCTACTACGCTATGCTTATCGTCTTCCGCTGTGTTTACTTTGAATGTCTGTCCTGCGTGACAGTTATCAAGAACTTGGTCATGTGACCATTTATGTAAGACTCTATATTCGTGTAATGGATGATGTATTCTGTATGCCAACTACGTATGTTGTTCACGACTGGTTCTTCTGGGATCGTGAATGGATGCATATGAGGGGTTCTGGACCTACCGGTCTGGGGCCTCTACAAAGTTGGTATCAGAGCCATCCTGACTCTAGGAGACCTTAGTTAGCATGGACGTTAGTGTATACTCCGATAATCTAAGTTACTAATACAAAGAAAATTGGATATGACTAAGTATAAAACTATTCCCTATATCCCACCACCTCTCTGGGTTAGACTCTACTTGCATTAAAGTTATTTCTTGCATGAACCTAAAACTTTGCACACTTGTATCTAACTTAAGCTACTTAAAATTTTGTGTAGATGGACGTGGACATCACCGTGGCTTTTCAGTTGGGACGTCCACGTGGCGAGTCTTTCCTTTTCGAGGAGAGGCTAGTATCTATGGCTACTGTGTTGGGACGGCCACTTCCGGAGCTGCGAGGAGGACTAGTTGTCGGGGCACCTCTGGAGGGAGACTGGTACGCGGAGGTCACTATCCGCGCACCTCTGGCTAGCCCGACAGTGGAGGCCTACGTGTACCGTGCTGTTGATCGTTCTTGGAACGAGGCTGCGGTGCGCGTGATTCAGGAGTCAGTAGCACGTCTGGCACACATCGGGGAGTATATGTTCATCGGTTCCCGGTTCGAGCTGATTGGGAGACGTGATGAGGATGGCATACCACTTCCTGTTGAGCCAGACTTTACCACCGTTGGTCCACACTTGGACGAGATGGAGATTCTGTTACACCGCACTCAGACCAGGCTAGACGACCAGCGTCTTGACACCCTCCACGGCATATTGGTGCACCAGACACTGATAGCCGAGACTGACGAGCTGAGGGCTGAGCTTCACGACAGCCAGGAGGAGAGTGGAGCTCTGGCTCAGCAGTTGTCCGAGTCGAGGGAGCAGTTGGAGGCTACTACCGCGAGGCACCGTGCCTTACGGAGGCAGCTGAGAGCCACCCGCCTTGGCCGTGCACGCCTCACCACTAGACTGACGGCCCTGGAGGGGGCTAACGCCGTTCTGCGCGGCAGGCTTCAGATAGCTCGTGATGACATAGCCACGAGAGACGCTGCCGTAGAGGAGCTGGAGGAGGAGGCCGCAGAGCTTCACAGGGAGATTGAGGATCTTCTGCCTGTTGAGGATGTTCCCTCCGACTTGGAGGGGATGGACATGAGCGAGGCTAGCGAGCAGGATGATGATGACCTGTTTGACGAGGAGGAGGAGGACCCTGAGGAGCGTATCTTCGACATTGGGGACAGCGACGACTCTGTGTAGTCGCTGCCTTCTCACCCTTAGCACATGGTGCTGGTCTAGATACTAGTTAGGTATGCTAGATCGTTTTGCTAGATAGTTTGCTAGTAGTAGCCTTGCGATGACCCCACCAATCGCACCCCCTGTAGCTCGATGAAGCCTTCCTTGTATGATATGGCTTGTGATGTGTGTGTGTAATGTAAGGAACTCTGTTTAATTATGGTGATGAATGAAATGTTAGGCTTGGTTTGCTGTTGATTGTCACTACTTTGCGTTCATTTCATTCAAGTTTGCGACTGCCCCGCTCTTGTTTTTGAAACATATCGCTAGTATTCCTTTTGTTTAAGTATTAAGGTACTGGGTTTTCAAAAACAAGAATTTATTTCTTAGACTTACACATGTTTCACTTCAGCATGGCACCCCGTCGCGAACCCCCACCGCCACCACCACCCACAGTGGAGGCGCTGTTGGCCCTGCTGATGGAAGATCGCCAGGCCAGCCGAGATGAGAGTGCAGCTACCATTACCGCTCTGCAACAGCTAGCTGCTGCCGCCAACAATAATGGCAATGGCAATGGAAATGGTGCTCGCTCGAGACTGAGAGACTTTCAGCACACCAACCCCCCAGTTTTCACCAGGATTGTGGAGCCTCTCGATGCTGACGACTGGCTCCGCACCATTGCAAACAAGCTGGAAGTTGCTTCGGTGGATGAGAATGATAAGGTTCTGTTGGCCTCCCATTTTCTCGCTGGTCCTGCCAGGACTTGGTGGGAAACTACACGTGAGACTGTTGCTGCTGGTCACGTGTTCACCTGGGAGGAATTCTCTGCAAGGTTCCGCAAGTATCACATTCCCCAGGGGATGATGGCACTTATGCGGGAGAAGTTTCTAAATCTGAAGCAGGGAAGTATGCCGGTGTCTGAATACTGGGAGAATTTCACTACTCTGTCCCGGTATGCACAGGATGATATTAATACTGATGCTAAGAAGAAGGAGAGGTTCTTAAATGGGCTGGATGATGAGCTCCAGTGCTCTCTGGTAGTAGTTCCATTCCAGGACATGGAGACTCTTGCTAATGCCGCTATGGTGCTGGAGCACAAGCGGAAATCTGCTGATGATAACCGCAAGAGGAAAATGACTGCTCATGGAGGACCTAGTGCTCAGAGGACTCGCAACACTCCGTATGCGAGGCCACCAACCCACAAGGCGCCTGCTTATGCACCCCGCCCCAACCACAACTATGCACCAAGGCCCAACAACTACACCCACCCTGCACCGTATGCACCAAGGTACGGAGGAAACAGCTATGGTGGTAACCATGGAAATCACTCTGGGAATAATCATGGAAACCGCTATGGAGGTAACACTGGAGGAAATGGGAACCACACCAACAATGCTCCCAAAACAAACCCAAGCCCAAAGCCTTCTGGAGGTTGCTTTGCCTGTGGAAAGGAGGGTCACTTCGCTCGCGATTGCCCCAACAAAGCTACTGCTCCAGCCCAGCCTGCTGCAACCAAGATGAACCATGGTCCTTCCACTGGACGACAGAATAGGATGAAGGGGCACCTGAACCATATCAATGCTGCAGAAGCTCAGGAGGCACCAGACATGGTGATGGGTATGTTTCCTGTCAACTCGGTACCAGCCGCAGTACTGTTTGATTCTGGTGCATCACATTCCTTTGTCACTAAACCGTTTGCTGAGAAAAGTGGTATGAAGCATTCCCGTATGCACAACCCTATGTTAGTACAAATACCTGGGGATAGTACTAAAGCCAACCTAATTTGCAATGAGGTACCAGTAGAAATTCAAGGGAAAACTTTTCATGCTGACCTTATAGTACTGGGATCCAAAGGGATAGAAGTGGTACTCGGTATGAACTGGATGGCCAAGTATAAGGGAGTTATCAATTGCACTAAGAAATCTATTGAAATGATCTCAGAGGACGGGGAAAAGGTTGCGTACACTGCAACCCGACCCTCGTCACAAGTTCACTGCCACACTGGTATAGCCCAACCTGCCCTTGAGGAAGTCCCGGTAGTTTGTGAATACCCGGATGTTTTCCCTGAAGAATTACCCGGTATGCCCCCTGATCGGGATATCGAGTTTGTGATTGAGTTAGTGCCCGGAACTGGACCCATAGCACAGAAACCGTATCGGATGAACCCGAAGGAATTAGATGAGTTGAAGACTCAACTGGAGGACATGTTAAGGAAGGGATTGATTCGCCCTAGTGCATCGCCCTGGGGATCTCCGATCATTTTTGTGGGAAAACGGGACGGTACCACTCGTTTATGTGTGGACTACCGCAAGTTAAATGATGTTACCATCAAGAACAAATACCCGTTGCCCAAAATTGAAGACTTGTTTGACCAGTTGAATGGGGCTGTAATCTTCTCCAAGATTGACCTTCGGACTGGTTATCATCAATTGAAAGTCCGTGATACTGATATCCCAAAGACTGCTTTCACCACTCGTTACGGGCTGTATGAGTACACCGTAATGTCCTTTGGTCTAACCAATGCCCCTGCCTATTTCATGAATCTCATGAATAAGGTATTCATGGATTTTCTAGACAAGTTTGTCGTGGTGTTTATTGACGACATTCTTATATATTCGAGGAGTGAGGAAGAACACGAAGAACATCTGAGACTTGTGCTCGGAACACTTCGTGAGCATCAACTGTATGCTAAGTTTAGTAAATGTCAATTCTGGTTGACGGAAGTCGGATTTCTTGGGCATGTAGTCTCTGCGGGAGGAATATCTGTTGACCCTGCTCTAGTTCAGTCTGTGGAGAAGCGTGCTGCTCCGACCAACCAGACTGAAGTCAGATCCTTTCTGGGTTTGGCAGGATATTACCGCAAGTTTGTTCAGGGATTCTCGAGTATAGCCAGACCCCTCACCCAGTTGCTCAAGAAGGATAGCAAGTTCCTATGGACGGACAAATGTGAAGAGAGTTTCAATGAGTTAAAGCACCGACTGGTGTCTGCCCCAATCCTTATAATGCCAGATGTCACCAAGAATTTCGACGTATATTGTGACGCTTCTAAGCTTGGTCTTGGAAGCGTGCTTATGCAAGAAGGGAAGGTGATATCTTTCATATCCCGCCAGTTAAGACCCCACGAGTTGAATTATCCCACTCATGACTTAGAGCTTGCTGCCGTTGTTCATGCTCTCAAGACATGGCGGCACTTTCTTATGGGAAGAAGGGTGGAAATTTACACGGATCATAAGAGTTTAAAGTATATCTTTACTCAACGTGAGCTCAACATGAGGCAGCGCCGCTGGATTGAGCTCATTAAAGATTATGATCTGAGTATTCATTATCACCCGGGAAAGGCAAATGTGGTTGCAGATGCTCTTAGTCGAGAGCCGGCCTCTCTAAATGCTATGATTTTAGTAAGGCAACCCGAGTTGTGGAAAGAGCTGGACCAGCTTGGTATTGAAGTGGTCAGCTATGGCATGTTGGACGCCATAGAACTTAAACCAACCCTGGTTGACCAAATCAAAGAAGCGCAGAAAGGCCAGAAAAGTATTGATGGGATTAAAGCCCGCATGGAGAAGGAAAAGGTTGCTGGGTTTACCATCGATGCTGATGGAGGATTATGGTATGAAGGCCGTATTTGTGTTCCCTCTGAATCTGATCTCAAGCAGACCATCATGGTCGAAGCTCATGAGACCATGTATTCTATCCATCCTGGAGGAACAAAGATGTATCAAGACCTGAAAGAGAGATTCTGGTGGCATGGAATGAAGCGAGAGATTGCTTCATTCGTAGCCAAGTGCCATGTCTGCCAGCAAGTAAAAGCCGGACACCAGCGTCCCGCTGGATTGCTCCAACCATTGCAAGTGCCTGTTTGGAAATGGGATGAAGTGGGGATGGACTTCATCACTGGACTTCCTAGGTCCAGCCGAGGAAATGATTCTATATGGGTTGTCGTGGACAGGCTCACAAAAGTTGCTCACTTTATTCCTGTCCGGACAACCTATCGTGGAGATCAGCTTGCGGATCTTTACATTTCTCGGATTGTCAGCCTACACGGAGTCCCAAGCAGGATTGTATCTGATCGAGGTACACAGTTCACATCGAGATTTTGGAAGAAGTTGCACGAGAGTTTGGGAACCAAACTAGCTTTTAGCACAGCATATCACCCGCAGACTGATGGACAAACAGAGCGTGTGAACCAAATTCTGGAGGACATGCTCCGTGCTTGTGTGTTGTCCTATGGGATTAAATGGGAAGACTGTCTGCCCTTCGCAGAGTTTTCTTACAACAACAGTTATCAGTCTAGCTTGCAAATGGCCCCTTTTGAAGCTCTGTATGGACGTAAATGCCGTACACCTTTAAATTGGACGGAGACTGGAGACAGTCAGGTTTTTGGTGTGGACACTTTGAAGGCTGCAGAGGAGCAGGTCCAACTTATTCGGGAACGTTTAAAGACAGCTCAATCTCGTCAGAAGAGTTATGCTGATACGAAGCGTCGTGATGTCTCTTTCAGCATTGGAGATTTCGTGTACCTTCGTGTTACGCCACTCAAAGGGATGCAGCGTTTCCATGTCAAAGGAAAGCTGGCCCCCAGGTATATTGGCCCTTTTAAGATCTTGGCACGTCGTGGCGAAGTTTCTTATCAGTTAGAATTACCTGAGGAGCTATCTGCTTTTCACAATGTTTTCCATGTGTCATTGCTCCGGAAATGTCTGCAAGTACCGGAGAAAGATCTCTCGTATCAAGACGTGGATTTCAGGACCATTGACATAAATGATGATTTGACTTATCGTGATAGACCCCTGCGGGTTCTCGAGGAAATTGTGCGTGCTACCAGGAGGCGGGCTATAAAATTCCTTAAGATTCAGTGGACAAATCACTCTGAGGAAGAAGCTACCTGGGAGCGTGAGGATGATATCAGGAAGGAGTTCCCTGATTTTCTTAAAGCCTAGACCCGCGAATCTCGGGACGAGATTCTTTTAAGGGGGGGAGATTTGTCACATCCCTGTTTTTAAGCACTTGTATAATAGTATTTTTAGCATGTCTCTTAAGACCTTTGTAATGAAATTAAGTGGACAACATGTTGTGTACTGATGTTTATCTATGCAATATTAGTGGTGTGTTTCTTTTCACTCACTTGAGGAGTTTTTCTCCTAAGAAACACATTGCTTTATTATTGTTTTCCCATGTTTTCCACTAAGGTTCTTATGAGATTATTTTTCAAGACTTGAGGTGACCTTTTGTTTCAACTTGAATATGTGTTATTAATGTTTAGGAATCATCTTGAACTTGAAATAAAATTAATTGGAAAAGATTCCATTAGCTTTTCCATTATGAATTTTGCCCTGAAAAACAGCCAAGTAGCTGTTTTCAACCCTTGTTTTCCACCACAAGGATTATCCAATTAGGGATTTTCTTTGATCAAAACTACTCTCTGTAATGAGTACAACAAAACTACACTCTTGGAAAAACCTACAAAGAAAATTAACACACAATGCCAAGATGGTTTTTGAGCCATCTTGATAAGACAGAATTTTGAGCATTTTAAAAACAGAGAATGTACCTACTTTGCCATTTATTTTCAGAGCCATAAACCCATCATTTTTCAAATCAAATGGTTGGATCTGAAACTTGGATAGTTGTTCTTTGTTGAGCAGTTTAAATCACTCATTTTAGAGTTGGTTTGCTTGGTGAAAACAAACCCAACTTTTGCTATCTCTGTCTGTTTTTCCAGCACTTAGAAAAATTCAGAGAAACTGTCTGACTGATTTTTTCTGACAGAACAGTGATTACACTTTTAGGCTTGATGTTTTTAGATGTTGTGCACTGATCCAAGCCAGGGCACTTTGCCTATTCGAAAGCCTAATGTATATACTTCTAGAAGGTGGCATTGGATGCTACTTGGGCTGACCAGGATGAGAGAAACATGAGGTGGCATTTGACTATATTGTGATGTCATTAGAGTGGTTGAAATAGTGTTGATTCTTTCTTTTGCCCATCACTTGGCCTTTGCTGTGGCCTTGCTCATCATTTTGGTACTTGCTTGACCCTTTGGCACCAATAGAAACCAGTGCAAGCCCTGGAGAACCCCCAAGGGGCAAGGGCATGCCCATGCCAAGCCAACCCGAGCACCCCACCTTGGCCTCGTGACTACAAAGCCCTAGAGGCCTAGCCCTCTCGCCAGCACACTCTCCTCACCCCACTGAACCACCCCATCAAGCTCTCGGTTGCTCGTTCGCTCTGTGCGAGCGAGGCGAGCCGCGCCCATTTTCGGACCCGATCGGATCGAGCTCGAGGTGGCGCCGCGACCACTGCCTCTCCCACCCCCTTTTCACCTCCATTGCGATCCCCTAGCTCGTGCCAACCTCTCTGACACCCTCTTGCCCTCGATCGCTTGCAGATTCATCGCCGTCGTCCTCGGAGCCGCCGCGGGACGCCGTCGAGCCGCCGCAGCGCACACCCGTCGCCACCGCCCGAGACCGCGCCACGGCATCGCCCAAGCCACCCTCCTTCGACCCCGCACCGTCCCCTTGCTTCTCGCGAGCCCTAGGTGAGCAAAACCCCGTGCCCGTGAGGTGTTCGTCCGCGGTTAGGAGGGAGAGAGAGAGAGGAGCGACGCGGGGAGGAAGAAAGGGCAGGGACCGTCGATCTGCGAATCGACGGCCCCCTTTGAACCGTGCGTTTCGCGCGCGCGCGCGTGCTCGCGGGCTGCGCTGTGCGTTTGCTGGGCCTGGCGCTGCGGATCTGGCCCGTTGGGCAGTTTTTCGGTTAAAAACGAAATTACCTTTTTCTGGCAGATTCAAATAGCTGTAAGCTTTAAGCCTAGAAAAGGTAGCAAATTAATTTATTTTACCTTGCTAATTTTTGTACTACTAGCCTTACAAAATTGCAACCATATCCCACTGGCAGAAACTTGTTTTGAGTTTTTATGATTTTTCTAAAAATCATATGCCAGACAGTACCCCAAAAATTGAAATGAATAGAACTTCAAAAATACAAAACATTTTTGAGCAAACTCAACTGTTTTGGAAAGCCCTTTCCAATACCTATCAGTAGAATTTTAGTTTGCATCAAGGAGAGTTACCATTTGGAAATGCCATCCATTTTGGTAAAACATCAGTGGGCTATTCCATGATTTTTAGAGGGAGTTTGGGATATTATTTTTGAGTGAGGCAAGTTGGAGAAGCTTTGTAGTGATAAGGACTATCACATCCTAGAAGGATTTGCTTTTTAGAGCAACAGAAAAATTTAGAGAGGCAGAACAAGTTTTGGCTATTTTCTGCCTAAATTTTAATTCTAGATCTTGCCTTATATGTTACTTTTGTGAGTTGCAAATGATGTGATCTTGCTTGTTATGTTGTTTTCCATTGTGGTTATGATGTATACAAGTTGTATGGGCATGTTAGAATAAATGGTTTGAATGGTAGCATTTTAGAACTAGTTTTCCATGCTTATGTCTTGCTATTGGCTAGATTTTTATGTATATTTTGAGTAGATATTTAAATAAATCTTTAGGCTAGTTGCTAGATTGTTTTTCATGGAACCAGTACCACTTAGGTACTGTTAATTAGTTTATAGCACCTCTGAATGCTTGGTGCTTGTGGTTGAAATAGGTTAAAATAGAAATGCTTAAGGACTAGATTTCACACTAGAATGTTCATGTTTGTTTTGTGTCTTGTTTTTAACTAAGGAAAAATATGACTCTTGGGTATTGAAACCAGAGGATGAAAAGTACTTGTGGCAATATTTCATTAGGGTTTTCACCTCTGGTAGATTTCCTATTAAATAGCACAAGAGCATGAGTAGCACTTGAGTGACTAGAAATAAATCTCCTCACATGTGTAGCTTTTTAAGCATATCTATCCTTGTTTCCTAGCTATGTTTTTATGTTATTTTTGTGAGATCCAGTAGCATATATGGTACTGGTTAGAGGTGTATTTTGCCTCTGAAATCTTGCACACTTGTGCATAACATTAGCTAGTATAGTCTAAACTAGTCTAGTAGTTTCCTAAATTTTCTACTAGTATGAGTAGGAATTTTTGGGTGTTTGTTTGTTGTTTTTGGCACTTTTATAAAAGTGACCAGAGGCTTATTAACCTCTTGGTGAGCTTATTTACTAGTGGAACACCCACTGGTATGTTTGCCTCATAGTGGAAAATAGGTTGACTTGTTGTCATGAGCTTATTTTCACTACTTGAGTAATTTAGCAAATTATGTGTGCTAGCCATAGGAATTGTTGTGGGGATTTTTAGGCATCAAAATGTGTTTTATGGGACACCCTACTTTCCAGTAGCATGTGCTATATCCCACTGGTCCACAATGTTCTTAACTAAGAATCATTGTTTTGGCCACACATAAGCACTAGGAAAAAGCAGATTTTCCAACTATAGTTTTTATGCCAATTTTTCTTTAGGGAAAAATTGAGAACTATGGGTGGTACTTTTTGATTGCTTGCTGTAGGTATTGCTTGTAGCATTGCTTGCCTTGCTTGGTTCTGAAAGTGTGTCTTTATTTCTTTTTACGACGTTAGAAAACGAGGAGGAAGGAATTGCTGAAGAAGGGTATTGCAACTCCTGTTACTTTCAGGATCAGGACCATCACTTGTACCAAGGCAAGCCATCCTAATGCTTGCTGTATAACTACTTATCATTATCTATCATGCATGCTTTTCACTTCTGAAGTTTTACAAAAATATACCTTCAAAACTATTTTTGTGTGAATCCTATTACTACTATTAATACTACTAGTATAAGGACTCATAATCATAGTCAACTTGGTATTACCAAGCCCTTAGACACTAAATGGTATATAAATACCATACACCTACTTAAAACTTGAGTTCTTAAATGAACTAAATAAAATGTGTTTTTGTAAACAAATACCTTATTGAAGGAAAACCCCGGAGGAAGGGTGAGACCCTGTCTGCCGGAAGGAGTGTTATGATGGGAAATTTTATGAGAAATGTTTACAAAAGACACATAACCTAGTCTTCGCTGGACAACCATTATCGTACTGCCACTTTACCCCAATATGGGTAGGGGTTTGATTAAAAACTTGTTAGGGTTAGTATATGTGCTATCTCAAAGGCTATAGGGGATTGGATCCTCCGAACCGAAGTGTCGCTAGGAGTGAGTATACGGGACATCTAAAGTGTGGGATTAATTTTCCCTCCGGATGCAGCAGTTGGGTCTCCTGTTAGGCGGTGTGGGACATGGCTTGCCAGGGAGGGAAACCCCAATTGAAGAGATAGTCATGTACTAGCTTGTACAGAGTGGATAGTCAAGACCAGTTATCTGATGTTCTCATAGGTTGGGAACAGTCCATGGTTGTTTCATGGCAGACTCTGGATCTGGTGGAAATGTGTACACCTCTGCAGAGTAAAACTATTTCGAGATAGCCGCGTCCTCGGATATGGACGGTTGAATGGCCATGTAGCTAGTATTGTGTCAACTTTTCAAAAGAGGTTTTGAAGGCAGGCTTTTGTACCTGGGAGGTACTATGGAGGAATGACTTGGTATCTGCGAGATACCGACGAGAAAGAAACTGCTACTAAAAGTTTCTGAAAAGAAAAACTTTCTTTTCCAAAAGTATTATAAAACCTCCAAGATATGTGATATCTACGAGAGCAAAACTACATTATTTTAAATGATTTTGTTTACAAAGAAGTGAACTTGAAGAATCAACCATGGCAAGTCTTTTATCTGTCATGGGTAGCTGAACCATATGTATGGCCTACCCACTCCACCAAATAAGCATGTATGCATTATTGTAAGCTAATAAAGGATGTCTTGTTGAGTACATTCAAATGTACTCATTTGGTTTCGCCCCTGGTATCTACTTATCAGACTACGAGGAGCCACCTCAGGAGGAGTACTATGAGGAGGAGTTCTACGCTGATGGCCCTGCGAGTTAGGATCGTCTCCCAGTCAGCAGCCTGTAGGATGAGGCGTGACTCGGGTTCTACTACGCTATGCTTATCGTCTTCCGCTGTGTTTACTTTGAATGTCTGTCCTGCGTGACAGTTATCAAGAACTTGGTCATGTGACCATTTATGTAAGACTCTATATTCGTGTAATGGATGATGTATTCTGTATGCCAACTACGTATGTTGTTCACGACTGGTTCTTCTGGGATCGTGAATGGATGCATATGAGGGGTTCTGGACCTACCGGTCTGGGGCCTCTACAATACCAAATAGGTATCTTGGACTATAATGTCTGATAAACAAAAGGTAACCTTTCAATCTTGCCTTGCAACCACTGTAGCTTTTTTTAGCCTACCAAGCATGCTAGCTATAAATTTAACTATTCAATTCTCATGTATTACATGGTTTAATAAATGTTGTGTAACATCCCAGTGTTCGGGGAGTTATAAGGATCAACATATAATTTGTGTATTTGCAATGAATGCATCTAAAAATACGGGAAATTTTGGCACGAAAGTTTAAACGAAGCAAAGTGATCAATGTTTCACTTGACATGATGAAATAGGTTTAGATCATCTCGTAAAGACTATATTTTGGAGTGATCTTTATAACAAGCATCATATAAACCAAATCATTTGATTAGACAAATCAGATTTGGTTATGACCAGCACTAACTCTCAACAACCTTAACCACAAGTCTATATGTGACTTGGGAGTATTCAACTAGGTACCTAGAGCTTAAAGAGGAGTGAGTATCCAAATCACATAATTGATTATGTTACTTCCACAAGTTAGTAATGCATAATTTAACAATCTCGTCAACAGAGATTCTATGTCCTTTAAAAACATGAACCCTTTAAGTTATTAATCCCCTCACACACCATCTTTATAAATCATCCCATAAATATTAAATGCACCTTTAGAGGTAAATGACCAAAGTTCAATAGAACACAACTGATACAAACAAACATTAACTCAAACCCCACAAGTGGGGATGGCATAATAAATGTTATTGTAATATTTATGGAATATGTACATATCTCATCCACCATAAAGGAAGCATCTAAAATAAGAAATAAATCTTCTAAACTAGTACTAAACCCTGATCATTACATATGATCTTCCCAAACCTCTATGTGTGCATTCCTGCATTATAAATATTATAAAAGAAGAAATAAAGAAAGAAACCAAGGTAAGGAAGAAAAGAAGTAACATGTTGAAATCCAAATATTTGGTGTTATATAAGAATAGCTACAAGGTTTCATCAAACTTGCGAACAAATTATTCTTGTAAGTATTAAACAATTGAGTTTCAGTAAGCTAATCTTAATCATAATTGAATACAACATGAGAATAAAATGGTTATTGAATCAATTAATGCATTTTACCAAGAGATGAAAATTGTTACTGAAGTTAGTATCTAGGAACCAGTCCAAATGTACTAAATGCTCTAGTGGTGAATTTATGAAGTCAAAAGACCAGCAAGGGAGAGAAAACACTTAGGACGGACCAATAGTTGATCTTACTTGCAAAGGATAAAGGTGATTACGGAATACAAGTGACAACTAGAGACAAGGATATTGCAGGCAATAGAAGACAACAAGAAGCAACAATGACTCAGTAAGGAAGCATAGCATAAGAAAATATCGAGAGTACCATTAGGTAACATGAGATAACCTAAAACCTCTAATGCTTGTCAAGATCATTAAAGATAAGGGACACATGTTAATCTCTTCAATGGAATCAATTATCCAGGAAGAAATAAAAACAAGGCATTGCATCCAAATGTATATTGATATGTAGAGGTGGATGGTAACAAGATTAGCTAGCTTGTTAACCGGAATCCTTCTCATACATAAGAAAAATGAATGTCAAATAAAGTTCATATCTACATAACCAAGTAGTTGATCACCTATTTCCAATAAATAACATAAGATACTGGCCATACTTGCAATATGGATGGAAAACAAACAGATGGTCCCTGTTGGTACTGGGTATCAGTAAGAACCTAAGCCACTCATGTTTTCCACTTGATCAAGTAAATAATATATCAAACAATGCTCATTTACCTAATTAAAATGACAATCAGAATTTCTTAGAGATTAAATTATGAAAATGACATAGCTACATAAGAGAAACCAGTTCATCTACTGATAAAAATCATTTAGCATGACCAAGAATAAAATTCCCTAGTTGGTAATCATGTCATAGCATGGATGAAGGAATTTTGAAATCCATTTGAAATTTAAATTCAGAGAAAATAACTAAAATCACTAAAATTGAACACCCCAAGTTTAAAATTCATACATTGGTCAATTTCACCAAAATGAAACATGGTGAGGTTCCAAATTTAACGAGGTTTCCAAATCTGATTTTTAATAATTTTTCTGTTTACAAGAATGCCCAGAAAACAATGTTTTATTCTCAGGTCTTAATACGAGAAGGACTTAATTGTGAATCTTCATAACCTTAGGGGGTTTTCTAGGAAAATTCTCTTTCTTCTTCCTCTGCCAGAAGGCAGAGGAGATCATCGCCGTGGCATCATCGTTGGCCACCTCCTGCTTGCCTGCCTCCTCGTCGCGTATAAGAAGAGCCAGAACGTCGATGTGCGACACTTTCTCTTCTCATTCCTCATTGCAATCTATCTCTCTCTCTCAAACTGAAGAGCGACCAAAACCCTAGCTAGGAGCCGCCTCTCGCCGCCGTCGTCTTCGGCCACCTCCCGACGAACAGAGACTGCCCTTAGCTCCACCGTCCTCTCCTGTCTCTCCATGTCGAGGCTCGCTTGCTGGGAAGACCGGATCCTCCCGAATCGAATCGATTTCTTCATCTTCGGCCCCCGCCCAAGCTTCAATGCCGCCATCGCTATCGACCTCGCCGTGGTTCACCGAGCAGCTTCACGCGCTCGTGGTGAGCGCACACACCTCACGGTGCTTCTCCTTTTGAATTTTGTGGACGAATTCGTCACTGTCACCGTGAGCTGTCACCCGCCGCCACCGTTTTGCTCGCCGCCGATCACTCCGGTGACCAAATTGTCACAAAGTCGCCATCCACACACTCGCCTTGATCCCATCTACCTTCCTATCCGTTCCAATTCATACAATTTTCACAAATTCGACGAATTTGAATCAAACCGAGAGAAATCCCCTCCACTGCTGATGCATCCCTGACATCAGCGTGGCATCCTAATTATTTTCTTTTATTTTTAATTTTATTTTTTTAAATAAAAAGTAAACCTAACACGTGGGCCCCACCTGTCAATTTAAAAATGTCACAAAAAGGATTAATCTTATAAATTCAATATCTTTTGATTTACTTATCAGAAAAATATAAATAAAATATATAAATGTTTAGAAAAAAATAAAATCTAAATATTTATCCACTTTTCAGAAATGTTGAATGAATTTTAAATTTGAATATTATTTGAATTTGAATTAATTCATTTAAAATTGAGAAAATAATGAATAATTCAATAATTTTAAAAACATAGAAATTATATACCAAAATTTTTAGAAAGGAAAATGCAATTAATTTATGATGTTTTCAAAGTAATTTGAACAAGTGTTAAAATCATATATAATTGGATTGAAAACATCATAATTAATTGCATTTTAGAAAAATAGCGAAAGTATACCAAATTAAAGATAAAAACATTTTTAATCCAATTATGTCAAAAACAATTCATTTTGTTTAACTTATGAATTCTATTTTTAGAAGTATAATGGAATTCTATAAGATTCCAATATAACCCTAAATCACCATCACTACACTATTTTCCTTATGACTAAACTCCTGATGATTTCACTTCATAAACTCTCATCACAAATCATCAATTTATTATTAGATGGTAGAATTGGATGTTTTAGATCCTCGTTTTCAATTATGTTCTTTTGTATTGGCTCTACACTTTTCAACAACATAAAATAAATTTTGTATGTTATCTTTTGAAAGTTGTTTTCAATATGATATTGTCTTATTGCCTAACCAAGTGATAAATACTTATAATTTAAACATAATAACAATTGATTTGCTAAATAAAAGTGAAACACACTTGAGTCTAAAATAAGTATCAATTTAATATAATTAAGCAAAGCATTTCAAACTTCAAAACTCTAATGGCATTCACTCATTAAGTGAACAAAGTCATCCCCACAAGTAATGAAACAAACCTAAGTCACCTAAAACCAATGTGGTCAAAGTATCGTATCAAATGTAGCTTACAATTGTAAGTAGGGTAGTTTTTAGGGTATTTCGCGATGCATCTCATTACTACGCATTTTATCATCTTGGCATTGTTTTCAGTAGTCCTTAACTGGGACTACTTTGATTTTTTTAGGTACTGGGATTCCCACGCAACCCTCGAACACCAAAGACATGAATTATTATTTCTATCTTAGGAAAGTTCATCACTTGCTCATATCCTTTGAAGTATTTGCTAAGAACCGTTTAGAAAACCCTATTGTATTACCACCTTATTCCCAAAAGAATGCACGATCCTGTTTTTACAATAATATGACTATTTAGGTGTCTACCCGAGTGGTAGTATTCTATTATGGTGGGAAGATGGGACCATGGTAAAAAGAATCGGTCATTGGAAGGTTCCGTCTGCATAAAAAAATATTACCTAGGATATGACAGCCAATGACGTCAGAGTTCTTGCACCGTAAATATCGCGTTGACCATAGATCTTGTATGGGGCGAGTAAGCCAGATGTCATCTTTTCCCGTTCACATGTCAATGGGAAGTCAAAGCCGTACGTTGTAGGTCTTGCGAGACTACATGCACATGGGTGGGATCCCTTAATTTCTATGGACTCTCGTGTCTATGATGGGAGCCTAGATATCTATTTGAAATTTAAATTGAGGGAAAATATAAAAAATCACTTAAATTGAACACCCCAAGTTTAAAATTCAAACCTTGGTCAATTTCACCAAAATAAAACATGGTGAGGTTGCAAATTTATGATGTTTCCAAATCTTGTTTTTAATAATTTTTCTGCTTACAAGAAAGCTGAGAAAACAATGTTTTCGTCTTAGGTCTTAATACCAGATGGACTTAATTGTAAATCTTCAGAACCTTAGGGGGTTTTCTTAACAAATTATTTACGTGTTTTCTTCCTCTTCCTTCGAGCAGAGGAGATCATCGATGTGGCATCGTCGATGGCCACCTCCTGCTTGCCTGCTGATAACCCACAAGTATAGGGGATCGCAACAGTCTTTAAGGGAAGTAAAACCCAAATTTATTGATTCGACACAAGGGGAGCCAAAGAATATTTATAAGCCTTAACAACTGAGTTGTCAATTCAGCTGCACCTGAAAATAGACTTGCTCGCAACAGTTTATCAATGGTAACAGTTTTATAGCAGCAGTAGTAATAAAATAACACCTGGCATAAAGTAATAACAACAGTAGCAATTGCGGGAAACAGCGGGATTAAAGTACCGTAGGCTTAGGGAATGGATGAACGGGCGTTGCGTGGATAAAATAGTTCATGTAATAATCTAAACATGGGCATTGCATATAATAATAAAGCATCCAAGTTCTAGCAACCATAGGCACGTGTTCCAATATAGTCATACGTGCTCGCAATGAGAAACTTGCACATCTTTTGTCCTACCAGCCCATTTGCATAGGGGTCTCAAGGGAAAGTACTGGTAATTAAGGTTCTCCTTTTAATAAAGCACCGGAGCAAAGCATTAACACCCTGTGAACACACGTGATCCTCACATCATAACCACCCCCCCGGTTCCGGACAATGACATGTGTAAACAACTTGCAGATACGATCAACAAACATAATTATACTCATGAAACAATAACATGTTCAGATCTGAGATCATGGCACTCGGGCCCAAAGTGACAAGCATTAAGCGTAACAAGTTGCAACAACCGTAGAAAACACTAACAATGGATACTAGGCACTATGCCCTAATAATCCGGCATTATTACATGATCTATCTCATCCAATCCCTTCAATCCCTCTCAGCCTACAGTGGCGTTCACTCACACATGGACGGGGGAATCATGGATGGTTGATGGAGAAGTGGTGGCAGTGACGAGGCTGATGATCTCCTTCGAATCCCCGTCTCGGCAGGGCGCCAGAACAGGAACTTCTGATCCCGAATTAAGTTTCAAGGCGGTGGCGGCGCTCTGTGGTGTTTCTCTGGAATATGATGAACGCCCTATTGTTTTAGGGTTACAGGCGATAAGTAGTCGAAAGGGGAGCCCGAGGGGGGGTGCCTAGGGGCCCACACCACCAAGTGGCGCGGCCTAGGGGGTCGCGCCCAGGGGTGGTGTGCCCCCCTCCTGGCCCCTCCCCGGGACTCCTTCTGGCTCTGGGGGTCTTCGGGTGATTTAAGGTCTTCGGGATCTTTTCTGGGCATTTTCCCGAAAGTTGATTTTTCTGCACAAAAACAAGACACCAAGGCAATTCTGCTGAAAACAACGTTAGTCCGTGTTAGTTGTATCCAAAACTCACAAGTTTAGAGGCAAAAAATAGCAAAAGTGTTAAGAAAAAGAGATACGTTTTGGACGTCTCAACTTCCCCAAGCTTAGCTTATTGCTTGTCCTCAAGCAATTCGGTGACAACTGAGTGCGATAAAAGAACTTTTACGAACACATTTGTTTCATATAATGTAACTATACTCACTATATGATCAAGTGCTTAGGCAATTCATAACAAGATGAATGCAAGATAAAAGTCACGCAATAGTTATGCCAACCATGAAGAGATACCAACAAACTAATAATGAACAACATGATCAAGTGCTGAGGCAATTCATAATAAGATGTATGGAAAATAAAAGTCACCTAACAGTTATGCAAACCATGAAGAGATGCCAACAAACTAATAATAAACAACATGAAGTATATCAATTTACAAGATTGCAATGCTCATAATAGGGTATGATAAAGTTTACTCGCTTGCCCTTAATAATGGAGAAAAACATAAATGCTAGGGCACCTCTAAAGTTCAAATGAAGACTAGAAGTAAAGATATCAAAGATACAAGCATCAAAGTTATACCACAATCAACCGTGTTCTGGGACAAGCACATTACACTAAGAATGACAACCATGCTCTCAACAAGGTGCATAAAGTGGGAAGGTGAAGACTCAGCATAAAAATAAAAGAAAGGCCCTTTGCAGAGGGAAGCAGGGATTAACTCGCGTGCTAGAGCTTTTTATTTTATTAAACAAAGGTATTGAAAACATTTTTTAGAGAGGTGTATGCTTATGTCAACGAATGGTAAACAGACAATATAGTACGTCACAAGCCAACTAGACTTCACAAGAACGGCTCCCATAGAAGGACGCATCTGAGTAGAAGGTCATCCCTCTTTCTCTTTTGTCTACACAATTATGCTTTGACTGATAAATCAGGGGCAAAAATAGTGAAGAGAATTTGTTGTATTAATTTGGGGCTGGGCACCCCGCTGCTAGCTCTTCTATCATTTTGATAAGCGGATGAAGCCACTAGTCGAGGGTGTGAAATCCAATCAACAAGTGAGATAAAGATTCTCTATTTACGTCCTCATGAGCTAAAATAGGGGCACAAAACAGGAATAATTTTTGAAGGTTTTAAAGGTAGCACATGATAAATTTACTTGGAGTCGCGGTTAAATACCACATATAGGTAGGTATGGTGGACATAATTGGAAAAACTTTGGTTTTGGGGAGTTGTATGCACGAGTAGAGCTCATACTCAGTACAAGTGAAGGCTAATAATAGACGGGGAGCGACAATCAAGAGAGCAACAACTGTCATAATCATGCTTGCGACAAAACAAAGTTAACAAGGGCATAAAAGTGATACAAATACTCTCAGGCAAAATAAATCATCGAGCCATAATTGACTTTTTGTTTTCAGTCTTATGCATGCGTGAGCATGTGCCAAGTCGATTCAAGCAAAACAATCAGAGGGAGATACCACAATGTCATACCCTTCTATGAATAAAACAATGCAAGCAAACATTTATACGACATGCCTTCTAATATTAATAAGTTGGAACTAAACATGTGAGGCCACGAACTACTAAGCATCAATTAAATAACATACACCTACACGAACAAACTAAGCATGTCCACATGAATGAGTATATGTACAAAAATAAAACCAAAACCAGAATTATAGAGGTTCTATAACACTCCAATAGGTAAATAACCAAAAAAAAACAAAGGTGGAAGTGGTGAAAACAAAAATATGGATGGTCAAAACATGCATAACCACAATAATCAAGATGAAAACATGAGTATGGATAGTGGAAAACATAGTTATACTAAAGTAGCAGGGTGATAACAGAAGCAAACATGGTGAAGGTGAAAACATAGTGAAAACATTGTCCTCTTCATTCAAAATCACTTTGTTAAGAAGGTTGATCAAGTCTTGTTACCAAAACAATTTTTATATGAAGCAAAACATTGCTTAACACTAAATAATTATGTTACCTCAACCTTGATAGACATAGTCCCAATCATAACAATTTCATATTCTTTTGGTGGCATAGGAATGGTACAATAAAATTCTCTAATCTTGATGGTCTCAATATTTTCAATTGAATTTAGACCATATCTTCTATCAATCTTCTTGGGAAAATAAACAGTATGCTCTTTATCAGTAACATTAAAATTTACGTTTCCTTGATTGCAATCAATAACAGCCCCTGTAGTGTTAAGAAAAGGTCTCCTGGGAATAATAGACATATTATCATCTTCAGGCATTTTAAACACAACAAAGTCAGTTAATATCAAACAATTAGTGGTCACTTGAACAGGAACATTCTCACATATACCAACAGGAATAGCAGTAGATTTATCAACCATTTACAAAAATATATCAGTGTGTATCAATTTTTCCAGAGAGAGCCTCTTATAGAGAGAAAAAGGCATAACACTACCTCCTGTTCCCAAGTCACATAAAGCAGTTCTAACATAATTATTTTTAATAGAACAAGGGATAGTATGAATACCAGGATCTCCAAGCTTCTTTGGAACCTTGCCATTGAAAGAGTAATTAGCAAGCATAGTGGAAATTTCCTCATTAGGGATTTTCCTTTTGTTAGAGACAATATATTTCATATATTTAGAATAATGTGGCAGTTTAATAACATCAGTCAAAGAGATTTGCGAAAACAAAGGTTTCATCCACTCACGGAATTTATTATAATGTTCTTCCTCCTTTGATTTGTGTTTCTTATTAGGAAAAGGCATTGATTTTTATGCCCAACGTACTCTTTCATTACCATGTTTATTAGCATTGAAATCCTCCTTAGTATACTTTGCCATTTTAGTTTGCTTTTCAGGTTCAGCTACAGTTTCTTATTTATCAGAAGCATCACTTTTATCATTACCACTTTCAGTTTCAGCATCAGAGATAGATACACTATTAGGATCTTTAGCAGGTTCAGAAGATTCTACAAAAGTTTTATGTCTCTTCTTATTTTTCTTAGAAGGAGACCTATTGTTTTGGGGTTGCTGAGAATCTTGTTCAATTCTTTTAGGATTTCCTTTAGGATACAAGGGATCCTGAGTAGAAACACCACTTCTAGTAATTATTTCACAAACATGTTTTTCTTTAGAAGCATTAGCTAACATATCTTTTTGCACTTTAGTGAGTTGATCAATTTGAGTTTGAACCATATGAAAATGTTTAACAAGCATTTCAACATCATTAGAGGTTCTCTCAATAATTCCATGCAAATTATAAATAGCTATAGAGTTTTCCATAAAATGATTTCGCACTCTCATATTAAAGTTGTCTTGCTTAACAATATAATTATCAAATTCATCTAAGCATTGATCAGGTGGTTTAGAGTAGGGAATATCTCTATTATCAAAATATTGGAGAGAGTGTACCTCAACTATTGATGGATGAGGAATTGTCTTACATAATTCTATAGGAGGTAAAGTCTTCACGCCTTCAGATTTAATACCCCTCTCTTTAAGAGATTTCTTGGCTACCTTCATCACTTCATCATTTAATTCAGTCATCCCTATCTTCTTGGGTGTTGGTTCTGGTGTAGGTGTAGGATCATGTATATTCCAATCATCATTATTTTTGGCTATTTTACCCAATAATTCCTCAGCTTCTTCTGGAGTTCTCTTCTAGAAAATACAACCAGCACAACTATCCAGGTATGTCCTAGATTGAAAATTTTGCCCGTTATAAAATATATCTAGGAGCTCATTTTTAGGTAATGGATTGCCAGGGCTAGCTCTTATTAAAGAACAAAACCTTGACCAAGATTCAGGCAATTTCTCTCTTTCGAGTTGCTCAAAGTTAAAGACATCCTGCACATCAGCATGTTGAGCACTAGCAGGAAAATATTTTTGAAAGAAAGCATTAACCAAACCCATTGGACTAGTAATAGATCCAGGTAACAAATTGTTAAACCAAGTTTTAGCTTCATATTTCAATGAGAAAGGGAAGATCTTGGTAACAAAGTAAGTACGCAACTCAGTACCATCATAAAATAAACTACTGAAAGATGAGAGCTCATTCATATGTTTGATACATCATAAACGTATCCTTAATTTTTATGGTCCATGTTGTTTCCCACATGTTTTCCTTACACTTTATGTCATTTTTATCGATTCCCCGGGACTAACCTATTGACAAGATGCCATAGAGCCAGTTCCTGTTTTCTGTTGTTTTTAGTTTCAGAAAAGTTGTTCTGCAAATATTCTCGGAATTGGACGATTCGAAAGCCAGAAGTCCCGAAGAGCCCCGAAGGGGGAGGGCACAGAGTGGCCACACAATAGGGTGGCGCACCAACCTCCTGGCCGCGCCACCAGGTGGTGTGGGCCCCTGGCCACCCCCTAGCGTCGCCCTTTCTCCTATATATACTCCCCGACACATAAACCCTAAAATAATCGACCTTTTCCACAAAATACATCTGTAGTTCCACCGCCGCCGCCGACAAGTTTCAGGGGACATATCTCTGTTTTTGCACCCTGTCGGGACGGGGAAGTGCCCCCGGAAGCCATCTACATCGACTCCACCGCCATCTCCATCACCGTTGATGTCTCCTATGATGAGGAGGGAGTAGTTCTCCCCCGGGGCTGAGGGCTCTACTGGTAACTATGTGGTTCATCTCTCTCTCCCATGGTTTGATCTATATGTGATCATGAGCTTTGTAATATATTTGAATTCGTAGATGTTACTCTTCATCTTTTGCTACCCAAGTGCTTAATTAATATGAACTTTGGAGTCGCCTTGTCCCGCGGTGTGAAGGTGACAGTGTGCACATCGTGTGTGTCTTCTCTATGAATTGTGGTGTTTGTCTAGTACCTTCTTGGGCGCTCATAGTGACAGCGTGGGGTTAACTAGACATGGGAATGCCTACTTTAAGGAATGCTTTTTGCAGCCCTACGCAATGTTTAGTGTTCGTTATCCAGCCGAAGAGGGTTAAGAGTAGCATAGTGAGAGAAGTTATCTAGTTATTCATTTATGTGATCAGTGTTGAGAGTGTCCTCTAGTGAAAGTACGAGCCCTAGGCCTTGTTTCCAATCATTGAAACAACGTTTTCCGCCTGTTCTGCCACATGTTTGCTTGCTGCCATATTTATTTCAGATTGTTATTATTACTTATAACCATCCATATTGCTCGCATTTCACTATCTCTTCGCCGAACTAGTGCACCTATATACCTGACAAGTATATTGGGTGTGTTGGGGACACAAGAGACTTCTTGTTTCTTAATTGCAGGGTTGCTTGATAGGGATATCTTTGACCTCTACCTCCCTGAGTTCGATAAACCTTGGGTGATCCACTTAAGGGAAACTTGCTGCTGTTCTACAAACCTCTGCACTTGGAGGCCCAACACTGTCTACAAGTATAGAAGCGTGCGTAGACATCAAGATCTTTTCTAGCGTCGTTGCCGGGGAGGTAAGGTAAAAGTTTTTCACATGCTCAGGTGTGAGTGCTCGAAGTTATTTCTTTAGATTCTGCAATTATATCTTTTTGTTTCTTGTTTTCACTAGTTAGGCTTATTTTTTACTTGTTTATTTTTACTAGTTAGTCTTAATGGAAAACAACGAAAATATGAGAGAGCTTTATTTGCATTCTAGTAGCAATGTTATTAGCATTAATTATTTGGATACTATTATTTCTAGTACTATGGAAAAGTATAAGCTTGGAGAAGCTAGTTTCTATAAACTTTTTATTTCCCCCAGCTTTAGAGGAGAAAATTTGCTCTGATGATACTTTATCTCCCATATGTGATAAATCTAATGATGCTTGTGATATTTTAAATCCTCCTACTGAAAGCATTTATTTTAAAATACCCAAGAAAATTGTTGAACTTGTCATGGATAACCGCTATCTTGGAGATGGAATTGTCCATCCTCGTGATCATTTACTCTTTATACATGAATTATGTGGGTTGTTCAAGTGTGCAGGCATTTCAATGGACCAAGTTAAGAGGAGGTTATTCTCTTTGTATCTTAAGGACAAAGCAAGGGAGTGGTATGATCTGCTAGATGGTCCTCATCATTTGGAGTGGAAGGAGGTCGAATCTCTATTTCATTCTAAAAAAATTTCTTCTCATGAACTGTATTTAGATAGAAATTACATTTATAATTTTTTGCCTCGTGATGGAGAAAGCATTGCTCAATCTTGGGGAACATTAATACTCAAATGTCCTAACCATGAGCTTCCTGAGGAAATAATTGTTACTAATTTTTATGCAAGGCTTTCAGGGCATTGGAAGGATTATCTAGATGCCTGTTCAGAGGGTTCTTTTTGTAGTAAGAAGCTTCAAGCTAAGTGGGATCTTCTTGAGAGAATGCTAATCAATAGTGAAGATTCGAATAACAACAAAGGTAAAGAATCAATTTTTGATGTTGCACTTGTTTTGTCTTCCTATGCTAGTCACTTTGTGCTTCGTTGACTTATTTTTCTACAAGACTCCTTTTCATAGTAAGTGGGTTAGACTTAAATGTGTTTTATATTTTATTATTGATGCTCTCTTATTGTGATTCAACTCTTATTCTTATGTGAGCATCTTTTAAAAATCATTGTGCCTAGCTGAAAGGCGTTAAAGAAAAGCGCTACCGGGAGACAAACCGTTTTGTTTCTCTGTTTTCAACCCGTTTTCCTTTGTTTTATTTTGTGTGCTTTGCACCTGGGTGTTGTCTATTTCCTTAGCAACCCTTCCATATCTTTTCTTTTGTGTTTTTGTTGAGCCAAGTAAAGCCTCCAGTGGGAAGTTGAGGCTATATTTCAGATTTCTGCGCAGGAAACAGATTTCTGCTATCCACTGTTTATTCTGTATAAAATCACAGAAAATTCAAAATGACCTGAATTGTTTTGTGAGTAATACTGGGTTATATACGCAACTTTTCTTAGTTTACCACTTTTTTATTTGAGCAACATAATATTTTCGAAAAATCGATCTTTACCTGTTGTTCTGTTTTGGCAGATTTCTGCCAATAATTGCATTTGCCTCTTAATCTCTTCTTTTGGTGTTCTTTTGATAAAAAAAAGTTCTAAAAGAATTTGTGACAGTATCTAATGTGTTTTTGAGTGTTAGGCATGTGTTGAAACTGATCCATGTGAATTTATTATTTCGATTTGCACTAACGTTGGTAATGAAGATTGTGAGAAGTTTGGTGTGAAGGAAGTTTTCAAGGGTCAAGAGAAGAGGATGATATGATGTGATCAAGAAGAGTGAAGAGCCTAAGCTTGGGGATTCCCCGGTGGTATATTCCAGAAAATTCCAAGAAGACTCAAGCATCTAATCTTGGGGATGCCCAAGGCATCTCCTTCTTCATCGACAAATTATCAAGTCACTTCTAGTGAAACTATATTTTTATTCAGTCACATCTTATGTGCTTTACTTGGAGCGTATTTTATTTTTATTTTCAGTTTGTTTGGTTTTTCTTTGCTGTAATAAATGGTTGGTTCTTATCATACTTGTGTGGGAGAGAGAGACACTCCGTTTTCATTGCTTAGAACACTCTAGTTTTCATTCTTATTGTTGTGTGAGTGTTCACTTTTTGCTAGTACTGCGGTTAGCCTTTGTTTTCATGCATCTCTTATTCATAGATGTTAGTTTTAGTAGTGTTATGTGATTACTCTCATGTTTTTTGGCTGTATCATGTAGAATATTTTTGTTAAAACATATATTGTATGGTGCTTGTTGGGAAAAGAAATTGTTGTTTAAAGTAGAATTTTTAACAGTGAAAGTAGAAGCTCGTATAGAATTTTGCTAGAAATTTTTCATGCCATGCTAAATGTTATTTTAGTTATAAAGCCATGTGATGTTGAGTAGCATGAATAGCCTCAAATAGCTGAGAGTGTTTAATATGTCATTGAAATATTCATGAGTTGTTCTTGTCATAAGGAAGCACAAATTTATGGTATTCTCTTTTGAATGTTTTATTTGGTTGACTTGGTGCATGCTCACACCATGTTTATGACTATGAACCAGTCACGAATAGCCTCCATGACCACTTAGTTTATGAACTATGATATTGTTTATGCTTTAATTAATGATATTTATGTCGCTATGCATGATTATGGCTCTTATGCTCTCTTGATTTGCCGCTCCCAGTCTTTTGCTAGCCTCCACCTCTACTGAGTATGAGCTCTACTAATGCATCCAACTCCCTTAAACCAAAGCTTTTACCATTGTGTCCACCATACCTACCTACATGTGGTATTTAACTGCCACTCCAAAGTAAATTGCTCATGTGTTACCTTTAAAACCTTCAAAATTACTCCTGCTTTATGTTCATGTTTTTTCTCATGAGGACTTTAACAGAGAATCTTTATCTCACTTGTTGATTGGATTTCACACCTTGGACTAGTGGCTTCATCTGCTTATCCAAATGATAGAAGAGCTGGCAGCGGGGTTCCCAGCCCAAAATTAATACACACAAAATCTCTTCACTATTTTTGCCCCTGATTTATCAGTCAAAGCATAATTGTGTAAACAAAAGAGAAAGAGGGATGACCTTCTACCCAGATGTGTCCTTCACATGGGAGACGCTCTTGTGAATTTAGTTGGCTTGTAACATACTGTATTTTCTGTTTACCATTCGTTGACATTAGCATACATCTCCCAATATATTGACACTCTTCCACAATATGTGATTGTTGGCAGGCACCCGAGGATTCGGTTAGCCATGGTTTGTGAAAGATGGATGGGAGGAGTGTCTAGCTTTTAATACCCCTGTTTAATAAAATAAAAAGCTCTAGCACATGAGTTGATCCCTGCTTCCCTCCGCGAAGGGCCTTTCTTTTACTTTTATGTTGAGTCTCCATATTCTAACTTTATGCACAATTTAGAGAGCATTTTTGCCATTCTTAGTTCTATGTGCATTGTCCCATAAACATCAATAATTACTTCATGATGTGATATTATTTGTTCTTAAATTATTTGCTCTAGTCTTCCTTATGAAATTTGAAGGTGTCCTGGCA
The DNA here is from genome assembly GCA_028641055.1 of Alopecurus myosuroides. Classification (NCBI taxonomy): domain Eukaryota; kingdom Viridiplantae; phylum Streptophyta; class Magnoliopsida; order Poales; family Poaceae; genus Alopecurus; species Alopecurus myosuroides. Next base: position 215,819,648 of record CM054059.1, on the reverse strand, counting down.
TTTACGTTTTGCCCCACTCTTAAGGACTAGCGAAATATAACTTTGCCATGCTTTCTATATACCTGAAACAAACGTTTATCTGTCCTTGCATTATTATTCATGATCATGTATTTGAGATACTCTTCATAATGAAAAGTTATTGCTTTGCTTTATTATTAAAGTTTTATTTATCATGTTTGTGTTTGAAGTTCTATGTTCTCAGCTTGCATATGCCTTTACATTTTTATGATCAATTTTATGTTAGTAGCATGTCACCTCAGAAATTATTGTTTTATCGTTTACCTACTCGAGGATGAGTAGGAACTAAGCTTGGGGATGCTTTATACGTCATAAACGTATCCTTAATTGTTGATGTTCCATGTTGTTTTCATGTTGTTTCCCACATGTTTTCCTTACACTTTATGTCATTTTTATCGATTTCCCGGGACTGACCTATTGAAAAGATGCCACAGAGCGAGTTCCTGTTTTCTGCTGTTTTTAGTTTCAGAAAAGTTGTTCTGCAAATATTCTCGGAATTGGACGATTCGAAAGCATCCATAAGTCCCGAAGAGCCCGGAGAGGGGCCATAGGGTGGCCACACCATAGGGTGGTGCCACCACCCCCTGGCCGCGCCACCAGGTGGTGTGGGCCCCCTTGCCACCCCATGGCATCGCCCTTTCGCCTATATATACTCCCCGATGCATAAAACCTAAAAGAATCGACCTTTTCCACAAAATACATTTGTAGCTCCGTCGCCGCCGCCGACAAGTTTTGGGGGACAGATCTCTGTTCTGGCACCCTGCCGGGACGGGGAAGTGCCCTCGAAAGCCATCTCCATCGACTCCTCCGCCATCTCCATCGCCGTTGCTGTCTCCTATGATAAGGAGGGAATAGTTCGCCCCCGGGGCTGAGGGCTCTACTGGTAGCTATTTGGTTCATCTCTCTCTCCCATGGTTTGATCTATATGTGATCATGAGCTTTGTAATCTATTTGAATTTTTAGATGTTACTCTTCATCTTTTGCTACTCAAGTGCTTATTTAATATGAACTTTGGAGTAACCTTGTCCCGCGGTGTGAAGGTGACAGTGTGCAATCGTGTGTGTCTCCTCTATGAATTGTGGTGTTTGTCTAGTACCTTCTGGGGCGCTCATAGTGACAGGGTGGGGTTAACTAGACATGGGAATGCCTACTTTAAGGAATGCTTTTTGCAGCCCTACGCAATGTTTAGTGTTTGTTATCCAACCGGAGAGGGTTTAGAGTAGCATAGTGAGAGAAGTTATCTAGTTATTCATTTATGTGATCATTGTTGAGAGGGTCCTCTAGTGAAAGTAGGAGCCCTAGGCCTTGTTTCCAAGCATTGAAACACCGTTTTCCGCCTGTTCTGCCACATGTTTGCTTGCTTCCATATTTATTTCAGATTGTTATTATTACTTATAACCATCCATATTACTCGCATTGCACTATCTCTTTGCCGAACTGGGGCACCTATATACCTGACAAGTATATTGGGTGTGTTGGGGACACAAGAGACTTCTTGTATCTTAATTGCAGGGTTGCTTGAGAGGGATATCTTTGAGCTCTACCTCCCCGAGTTCGATAAACCTTGGGTGATCCACTTAAGGGAAACTTGCTGCTGTTCTACACACCTCTGCACTTGGAGGCCCAACACTATGTACAAGAATAGAAGCGTGTGTAGACATCAATGTTCCGTAGAACTTTTACTTTCAGTTCCACAAAAAGGTTCCTTCTCAACAATAGATATGTAAGATAAATCTAGAGAGAAATCATAATCCTTATCTCTAATGTGTATGGGATATGTAGCAAACTTAGCATCAAGAGAAGATTTATATTTTATAGCATGTGTTTCAAAAAGACTCTTAAGAGCACTTGCACCAGTAGTAGCCTGAGCTTCCTTAATAAAGTCATCATTAAGTTCAATATAGGTTTCATCAAGATCATCACTAGGCTCAGGTGAACTCACAGGTGTACCAATATTTTCAACAAGAAATTCAGTGTTTTCAATTTGTTTAGCTCTAGCAATTGTAGAATCTAGGAAAGGACCTAGTGAACTAGTATCATCAAGCACAGTAGAAGCATCAGCAAAAGTGTGAGAAGCATTTTCAGACTCAATGGAAGTAACAGTGTGTGTAGCATGTGGTAGTGTAAGAAGCTTACTCATAACAGATGGTGAATCAAGAGCAATAGAGGTGTTCAAAGTTGTACCTCTCCTTGTAGTGGATGGTAATATAGGAACTTTTACATCACGAGTCTTACCCATGATGAAAGGCTGGCAGCGAACAATATCATGTTCAAGTAAGCAAATAAATAAAGTTATGCTTCCCGGCGACGGCACCAGAAAATAGTCTTCATAACCCACAAGTATAGGGGATTGCAACAGTATTCGAGGGAAGTAAAACCCAAATTTATTGATTCGACACAAGGGGATCCAAAGAATATGTATAAGACTTAACAACTGAGTTGTCAATTCAGCTGCACCTAAAAGTAGACTTGCTCGCAATAGTTTATCAGCGGTAACAGTTTTATAGCAGCAGTAATAATAAAATAACAGCAGGAATAAAGTAATAACAGCAGTAGCAATTGCGGGAAACAATATGATTCAAGTACCATAGGCTTAGGGAATGGATGAACGGGCGTTGCATGGATAAAATAGTTCATGTAATAATCTAAACATGGGCATTGCAGATAATAATAATAAAGCATCCAAGTTCTAGGCAACCTTAGGCATGTGTTCCAATATAGTCATACGTGCTCCCAATGAGAAACTTGCACAACATCTTTTGTCCTACCAGCCCGTTTGTAGCGGGTCCTCAAGGGAAACTATTGTTAACTAAGGTGCTCCTTTTAATAAAGCACCAAAGCAAAGCATTAACATTCCGTGAACACACGTGATCCTCACATCATAACCATCCCCTCCGGTTGTCCCAATTTATGTCACTTTGAGGCCTCGGGTTCCGGAGAATGACATGTGTAAACAACTTGCAGATATGATCAAGAAACATAATTATAATAATGAAGCAATAACATGTTCAGATTTGAGATCATGGCACTCGGGCCCAAAGTGACAGTAATTAAGCGTAACAAGTTGCAAAAACGGTGTTTTAAGGTCTTCGGGATCTGGTGAAAACAGCGTTAGTCCATGTTAGTTGTATCCAAAATCACAAGTTTAGAGGCAAACAATAGCAAAAGTGTTCGGGAAAGGAGATACATTTTCGACGTATCACCTTCCTCCTCTTTGTGGATAAGAAGAGTCAGAACGTCGTCGTGTTGCACTTCCTCTTCTCCTTCCACTTTGCAATATATCTCTATCTCTAAAACCGAAGAGCAACCTAAACCCTAGATAGGCGCCGCCTCTCGCCGCCATCTTCTCCGGCCACCTCCCGACGAACCGAGAACACCCCTAGCTCCGTCGTCCTCTCCTCTCTCTCTCTACATCGAGGCTCACTTGTTGGGAAGACCGGATCTGCCCGAATCAAATAAATTTCTTAATCTCCGGCCGCCGCCCAATCTTCAACACCACCATCGCTATCGACCTCGCCGTGCTTCACCGAGCAGCTTCACGCGCTCCTTGCGAGCTCACACACCTGACGGTGCTTCCCATTTTGATTTTTTCGACGAATTCGTCACTCTCGTCGTGAGCCGTCACCTGCCGTCGCCTTTTCGCTCGCCGCCGGTCACTCCGGTCTCCAAATGGTCACAAAGCCACCACCCACACACTCGCCTTGATCCCCTCTACCTTCATATATGTTCCAATTCATACAATCTCCACAAATTCGACGAATTTGAATCAAATCGAGAGAAATCCCCTTTGTTGATGATGCATATGTGACATCAGCGTGACGTCCTAATTTTCTTTTATTTTTTGAATTAAAATTAAACCTGACACATGGGCCCCACCTATCAATTTAAAAATGGCAGAAAAAGGATTAATCTTATAAATTCAATATCTTTTGATTTACTTATCAGAAAAATATAAATAACATATAGAAATGTTTAGAAAAATAAAATATAAATATTTATCAACTTTTCAAAAAAATTTAATGAATTTTAAATTTTAACATTATTTTAATTTGATTTAATTCATTTAAAATTGAGAAAAATGAATAATTCAATAATTTTAGAAAAATACAAATTATATACCAAAATTCTTAGAAAGGCAAATGAAATTCATTTATGATGTTCTAAAAGTCATTTGAACAATTGTTAAAATGAGAAATATGCGAATAGTCATTTGATACATTTAAAATTGGGAAATTAATAATCTATTCAAATATTTTAAGAAAAAATTAAATAATATACCAAATTAAAGATTAAAACATTTTAAATCCAATTATGTTAAAAACAACTCATTTTGTTTAACTTATGAATTCTATTTTTATAATTACAATGGAATTCTATAAGACTCCAATATAACCTGAATCACCATCACTACACAATTTTCCTTACTAGTGAACTCTTGATAATTTCACTTCATAAAATCTCATCACAAATCATTAGTTAATTATTAGATGGTAGAGTTGGATGTTTTAGATACTCATTTTCAATTAGTTTATCTTGTCTTAGCTCTACACTTTTCAACAACATAAAAGAAAATGTATTTGTTATCTTTTGAAAGTATTTTAATATGATATCGTGTTATTGCCTAACCAAATCATAAATACTTATAATTTAAACATGATAACAATTGATTTGCTAAATAAAAGTGAAACACACGTGAGTCTAAAAGAAGTAACAATTTAACATAACTAAGTAAAGCATTTCAAACTTCAAAACCTAATTTCATTCCCTCATTAAATGAACAAAGCCATCACCACAAGTAATGAAACAAACCTAAGTCACCTAAAACCAATGTTATGAAAGTATCGTATCAAACGTAACTTACACTTGTAAGCTAGGATATTTTCAGGGTATTTCATGATGCATCTCATTACTATGCATTTTATCATCTTGCAGGTGTTTTCAGTAGTCCATATTGGGACTACTTTGATATTTTATCAAATCTCGGGATTCCCACGCAACGGTTTGATACGTCTAAAACGTATCTATAATTTCTGATGTCCCGTGTTGTTTTCATGCCATATGCTACATGTTTTCTTTACACTTTATGTCATTTTTATGGATTTCTAGGACTATTGACAAGATGCCACAGAGCCAGTTCCTATATTCTGCTATTTTTGGTTTTAGAATAGTTGTTCTGGAAATATTCTCGGAATTGGATGAAACAAAATTCCAGGGTCTTAGAAATTTTTCACGTACATGGAGTCCGGAGGGGACTCGCATGGGGGGCCCTGGAGCTACCACACCATAGGGTGGCACGACCCCCCTTTGCCGCGCCACCAGGTGGTGTGCCCCCTGGCCACCCACCGACGTTGCCCTTTCGCCTTTTTAAGCTTCTCCTCGGGTTAACCCTAAATACCCGAGCCTCCATCCACGAAAAGTTCCATAGCCACCGTCATCGTCAACCCTAGTTCGAGAGGGTTATGAAGCTCTCCCGGCACCCTGTCGGGAGGGGGAATCATCACCGGAGGGCTCTTCATCACCATGCCTACCTCCGGAGTGATGCGTGAGTAGTTCATCCTTGGACTACGGGTCCATAGCAGTAGCTAGATGGTTTTCTTCTCCTTTTTATGCCTCATATTTCGATTTTGTGAGCTGCCTAACATGATCAAGATCATTTGTTTGTAATGCTACATGTTGTGTTTGCTAGGATCCGATGAATATTGAATGCTATGTCCAGTGATTATCGGTCTATCATGTTTATGTTATTTATGATCTTGGATGCTCTCCGTTACTAGTAGATTCTCTGACCAAGTTGATACTTTTAACTCCAAGAGGGAGTATTTATGCTCGATAGTGGGTTCATGTCTCCGTTTCATTCACGCTCGAGTGACAGAAACGTAACAGATGGGGGATGTGATGTTGCCATTAGGGAGAAAACAACAATGTTTTCATTGTTTATATTACACACTTTACTTAAGGCAATAATATGTTGCTTGCAACTTAAGACCTGAGGTTTGATTGGATGACGCTCCGAGGGTGGATTATTAGTCATAGAAGCGGTTGGATAACGGCAGCATGATGAAAAATCCTCGCGGACGCGCTAGGTACTCATTTAAAAGGTTAAGCTTGACTCGGCAAGTCATCCGCAGCACGAGTCACAGTTATCACCTATCCCGGTTCGAGTCGGGGGACTCGAATTTGTGTAGGTCAGTATTTGTTTCGCCCAAGTGCAATTACTTGGTCCCGATCCGTCGGGTGAAGCGAGCGACTGAGCCACATCCCTCTGCAAAACTGCTATTTACCGCAAATCTCGTGACTCTGCACACGACTCCTCATCAAACAGGATTCACACATCCTTAAACAACTTTTCAGCCCTCAGGTCGTGGGACAACAGACGGGCGTGGAATTGAGTACCTACCCGGCTCATAGTAGTCAAGTAGACACTCGGCGGCTACTGACGTAGGGATACTTCTCGAGTCCTCCAGACGGAGCTACCCGGTCCAAATGTGCATAGAAGACCTTGATGAGGAGTCGCCTCAACCATTTAGAAGGCCCGGTTGAGGCCTTCCTACGCTCCAAACTTGCGGACCAAGGATAGAGGCACAACCGACATAGATAGGGTTCTGCAACCCACTCGGGTACAGATTCGAGACCCAGCCTCCTATATAAAGGCTAGAAGAACCCCCCGGGTAGGGCATCGAATATTCAGTACACCATAGATTGGGCTTGCTCGAGATCTAATCTATCTCCCGCAACAATTGTAAACCTCATTGTAACCACCATCAATATAATCCAAACAAGCAGGAGTAAAGGTTTTACCTCTTCGAGGGCCCCGAACCTGGGTAAATCGAGCCCTCCTGTTAATCGTTGAGCCCAGCAGTGTTTATGTCGGATATTCGTCAATCAGGAGTATATCCAGCATTGTACAAAGGCCGAATTATTAGGATGGCCCATAGGCGATGGAACAAAGTCCATTGGGCGGCCTAGTACGACTGATGCACAGGAAGGCAGATTCTAGAAGTACCCGGATTACGGCCTGATGGCTGACGTTGGTAAACCCCAAGAGAAAGGTTGTGAAGAGTGCAACGACAAGTTTTCCCTCAAAAAAGTAACCAAGATTGAATCGACCAGTAGGAGGACAAGAAATTTATGAAGGTTGATGCAGTTGATGTGGTAGGGCACACTACCGGTTCATCAGCAACGTGGAACCTACACAAGACAATAAATTCACTTTGCCCCAACGAAGCAGTGAGGTTGTCAATCTCACCGATTTTGCTGATAACAAAGAGGTTAAATGTATGGTGTGGAAACAAGTATGAGAACAATATTAAAATAGTAGTAGCAGTGTGAAAACAGTGGAAGCAGTGTGAAAACAGTAATTGAAGTGGTTGTATTATCAGTATGAGAAAATGGAACGGGGTCCACGGTTCACTAGTGGTGTCTCTCCATAAAAGATAACTAACATGCGTGGTGAACAAATTACAGCTGGGCAATTGATAGATAATGAAAAATATATGACATGATGATTACTATGTGATTAATGCGGGGATTACAATAAGACTCATAGACTGTCATCCAACTTCATCTATGACTAATAATCCACCCTCCGAATATCATCCAAACAAACGTTGGGTATTAAGTTGCAAGCAACAGATAATCACAGTAATAAAAGTGCGTAATGTAAACAATGTAAACATCGTTGTTTTCTCCGTAATTGCAACATCACATCCTCCATCCGTCACGTTTCTGTCACTCGAGCATATATGCAAAGAAGGCATGAACCCACTATCGAGCATAAATACTCCCTCTTGGAGTCACTAGTATCTACTTGGCCAGATCATCTATAGAGCATGCGAGATCATAAATAACATACACACAAAGACAACATGATAGATTGATAACTAAGAGACATAGCATTCAATAATCATCGGCTCCCAACAAACACAACATGTAGCAGCTCATGAAATCATGTAGGGCAGCTCATGAGATCTAAACATGAGGCATAAAGAGGAGAGGACAACCATCTAGATACTGCTATGGACCCGTAGTCCAAGGATGAACTACTCACGCATCACTCCGGAGGCGGGCATTTTGGTGTAGAGCCCTCCGGTAATGATTTCCCCTCTAGGCAGGGTGCCAGGAGAACTCCAGAACCCTCCCGATCTCGGGTTGACGATGACGGCGACCTCAGATTTTTTCCGTGTAAAAGTGGTATCTCCTTAGGGTTCACGCATCGGGGGGGGGGGGGGGGAATAAATAGGCGAAAGGGCGATGGCGGTGGGATCCCAAGGGACCCACACCACCCCATGCACGGCCAGGGGGCGCCGTCTCATGGTGTGGCCCCCCTCTGGGCCTCTTCGGGGCCCCGTGGAACCTTCGGGAATTCTAAGACTTCCGGGCTTCAAATTTTCCAATTCCGAGAATATTTCCAGAATGACTTTTGTCGCACCCAAGGTTTCTAGAGGATACTCATCGCACGAACTGGAAGTCAGGTGCTTGGATTATGGGGCAAACATGCTCCCACGTCCCAGCTTCCTGGTAGGCCTGCGCTTATGCGCGACAACACAAGCCCTGCTTCCACCGTCGAAGTAAACTATCCGCTAGGAACCTAAAGGCACTACTGTCGACGTACTTCATAATCAAACACGCACGGTACGTCAACAGTTTGGTACGAATGATAGCACAGAATGTCTCTAAGACACAAAAGAATGAAATAAGTGCAACTGGCCTTCACTAAGGCAGAAATATCGAATACAGTCATCCAGAGGACACATGTCCCAACATATCATCCATTACAACAGCGGAAGCAATCAAAGGGGTCTGAGTACAGACAAATCCATGGCTTAAGAAGCCGGAGAAAATAAATAAAAGCGAAGCCCATCCACGTAGGTTCTGGATCCTGCCCTGGTCCAGCTAACTACTCGTCTGCAGTCTCGTCGAACTCCACAAAGTAGCCATCCTGGGAAGCATCGTAGTCGTAGTCGTACTCTGCGTAAACCACAGCCCCAACGGGGTCAGTACTTCCAAGTACTGGCAAGCAAGACTCACAGTTCATCAAAGAGTACCCGTCAACACAAGCATTGATGCTTGGGATCAACGGAAGAAAGGGGTAAAATAAAAGTTGCTGCTGGCTGCTCTAGACAACTACAGAAGATAACTACAAGTTCCGGCTAACAGAAAAGATAAGATCGAGGATTGTAACCAACTGAAAGATAACTTCAACCAAACCCATCCTGGATCTCGCCCCTTATCCAAAGAAGCAATCCGAGGATAACTCACACAGTTGGATTAAGATGAATCAAGTTATTTGTGTGAATAACCTATTACTAGTCAAATTATTAATCATTGGGTGAAACATGATTGATCATTATGTTGAAGTTGTCCTGAGTACTTGTTAGCCAGTACTTTCACCAAGTAATCCATAACCGCGGAAAACACGGCTTCTCGAGAAGATTATCCCTGCAGGGTTGCACCAATTTGGCCGTACACTCATGAATATCCCGCCAGATGGGATGCCTCCCACCAAGCGGGGCACTCAACACAACCAACCATTCTTCGCATCAAGCCCAAAGAACCTTGGGCGCACGGCTAATCAAGCCCAGAAGAAAATGGACCATCATAGCACTCTAAGACCGTGTCCCCCTATATGCCGACTACGAAAGTTCCACCCTGCGCTGGGCTCGCAAAAACATGCATGCGGCAAATGGAAAACACGAACTAAATGAGGCGATTTGGACGAGATGCGAATCAGGTCAAGTTGAGGGGGGCGCCCATACTCGCTTCCCAAATGCGGGTAGTGCGCTCATCATGGATCAGTAGACAAGTCCCTTTTCCTATTAGGGTCGACACTAGCAGGCTCCAAAACCACTCATGGGCCTCCTGCCGGTGCCTTATCATCAAATTATTATTACCATTAGCAATTAACAGGATTGATTGATTAACAACGAGCCCCGGTACAACATAATAAGATAGTAAAAGTAGTAACCGACAACAGACTCGAGTAAAAGCAACCCTAAGCATGCTAGATAATACTAAGGCACAAACAAAGGCTGTAGGTATGGAGGTGAGGCAATATCATTGGTTCAGGAATCATGTGATAGGTTCGGAGACAAGCAACGATACATAGGGCTAGCAATAGTAGACAAAAGGATAGTATCGACAACAAGTGTGGAAAGGAACTCGATGATTCATGTGAGTGATAACTTGCCTGGCAGCTCAGTCTCGTACTGGGCTAGGTCCTGAGTAGTGGTGTCGTAAGGCTCGTCGGTACCAACGTCGTCGTCTAATCGAGAAGAAGCAAAAACAACAACGAAGGAAGACGGGCAATCAATACATGGCATAGGTGCACAAACATTGGATGATGCATGTCATGTTTAATAGATGCACCAAACTAAACTAGTTGAGATGAGACACAAGTTTAAATGGATTCCATATGCAAAGGTTGCATATGGAAGCCCATGCTTTAGAGTTGACTTAATTGTTCTATCACTAAGCATCAAGTGTAAGTGAATTAGTATGATGCATGCATGATGAAGAACAATAAGATAACAAAGTTAAATGCAATTGGAATGATAGTTAACAATTTAGAAAGGCATTTATCAAATTTGGAATGTTGTTACTTAAACATGGTACACAAACAATTATTGTTTTCATCAAGTTAGGGTGTGCAAAACAATTTACAAATTTTATATTTGAAAAGTTTATCAAATTTTAGTTGGATTACATGTTCCACAATTTGAAATTGGACTTTGGATTAATTATTTAAGAATTAAACAATTTTAAACAAGTTTTAATTGAATTTAAAACAAGCTTAATTATTAATTGAATTTTATTTGTTCAAACCATAAATTCAAATCCACATTTGAAAAGTTCACACTTTGGTGGTTTGAAAACATAATTTGCATGTTCAAAAATATTTTATATTAATCAAGTTATAATTTTATCAAATTTTATTGAATTAAACAAGGTTTAAATTGTTTAGGCAATTTAAATTGTTTAAACCAGAAAACAAAATTTATATTTGAATAGAACATTCAAAAAGGTGTGAAAAACATATTTTATTTGGATTATTTGAAAACAGTGTGAATTAGTTATGAATTATTTCAATTTGCATTTGAATTATCCAAATTTGAAATTTAAAAGTATTTTGAAATTTCAAAACAGAACACAAATTGGATATTTGGAAAGGATATGAAATTTGGATCAGAATAGACATAAAGTTTGTATTTATTGGATTTATAAAATGAAAGATATTAAATTTTAAAGTTTATTCCTTATTCTGCTATTTTAAAAGAAAAAGAAATTTAAACAGACTCGATTTAATACTTTTGTTACGCCCTGGATCTGCACACCTGTCACTGCCCTGTGGCCCCTGCGGCCAGCGTGGACGAGTGCGTGCTGGCGTGGCCGTGGCTGTCACTGCAGCGTGGGCCACGGCTGCCAGAGGGAGATGCAAAAATGGGGTTTATTCCGCGCCCGAGGGAAATCGAACCCGCGACCACGGGGAGGTGCATAGCGTGCGCAACCACTGCGCTACTGAAACTGTTTTGACAGTATACGCGACGGTGTGAGGTTGAGCTTCAGAAACCAAGTGTTTCTCTGACGAACTGAAGAACAGAACGTTGCTCGCCTGACAGAAAGTGGACGCCGGCGTGGAAACACGGCCGTGCTCGCCGTGGTTGAGGTGGGTGCGCATGCTGGACGTGGGTGTGCGCACGGTGCAGCAGCAGAGCAGCAGAGGGAGGGAAGGAATCGGTGCACGGCGGCTCACCGTGAGATGGTCGAGCTGCAGAGAAGCGCGGCGAGGTTGCAGCGGAGAGGTTGAGGACGGCGGCGAGGATCTGGTCGACGGCATGCTCCTTGGAGGTGTCCAACGTGCAGAGGTGGCGGTGGCGAACTCGTTCCCGTGCTCAACGACGGCGATTGGACCTGCAATCGGCGACGAGGTCCTCGGGTTCAGAGAGATGGCGCGGTGGCCGGAGAGAGGAGAGAAACGCGGCGGCGAATCTGATGCTCACCGTGGGGTTGCTGGTGTCCAAGGGGAAGAGGAGGTGACGGCGACTCGATTACCGTGCAGAGGTGGCTAGGTGGGAGTGAGACACGGTGGCGCCATGGATTTCTTCAGAAGCTGTCGCCGGCGAGAGGAGTTGCAGAGAGATGGAGCTTGGGGATGGAGGCGATTGACGGCGCTGCGAGGTGGAGGCGGAAACCCTAGAGGATAGGGCACAGCTAGGGGGCTAGGACTCCTTTTTATAGGCCCGCGGTGCCCTCCTGGCCGCCGGAGTCGCCGCGGTGTCGAGGTGGCTCCGCTGGATGGCCGCCGTACGGGAGGGAGAAGGGCGATTAGAAGGTGCGCACGAATCTCAGCGCAACGAACCGGTAAGTTGCGCTGGGCTGCTGCCCTGTTAGTTGTTAGGTGGGCTTGGGCTGCGGTAGATAGTTAGCTGCCTCCTGTTTTCATTTTATTCTTTTCTGTTTTATATATTTTTTTGTAGTTTGGTTTTTGGAGAAAACTGTTAAGGTTTTAATCAAGAAAAATTACAGAAAAATTTAGTTAAGCTTCTTAGTTAAATAGAAACCATATTGTAAACTTGGATGTCAAAAAATTGAAATTTAAAATTATAGTTTGTGTTTGAATCCAAAATAGAGGGATTTGAGTTTAATAAAACTTTAATAAAAACATGTATAAGAATAGGGTTACCCCTAGGGTTTTAGAATGATTTAGAGGGGAAGAAAATGTTTGGTGAGTTTTATGGTTTCCAAAAGGTACTGATTTGAGAATTTGAAAATGATTTGAATTTAATTGGTGGAATTAAAGGAATGATTTGAGGCAACAATTTAATAGTTAAACATTATTGAATTATTTAGAAAACAATGAAAGGTTTTGTTTTGCAATTCTTTGTTTGAAAGATTGTAACAGAAAAGTGTGAAAACAAGGTTTGAATCATTAAGAAAACAATGCAAACATAATTAAAACAAATGCAATGAGATGATGACATGATGCATTGCTTGAAAATAAACAAGAAATTGAACCACTAAGGGATGTTTTCATACTTGGGATGTTACAAAACGCCCCCCCTTGAAGGAATCGCGCCCCGAGATTCCCTACTGAGAAATGAACAGGTCCGGATACTTCTTGCGAAGATCCTCTTCGGTCTCCCATGTTGCCTCCTTATCAGAATGATGCGACCAATGGACTTTCAAGAACTTGGTGCTCTTGTTGCGAGTCTTACGCTCGGTCTCATCGAGAATACGAATAGGGTGCTCCTCATAAGATAGATCATCTTGCAGTTCGATGGAATCATGATCAACTGCACGATCTGGATCTTTGAAACACTTCTTGAGTTGTGACACGTGGAACACATCGTGCACTTTGGATAGTTTTTCTGGAAGTTCAAGACGATAAGCATTCTCTGCACGTCTTGAGAGGATGTTGAAAGGGCCAATGTATCTTGGTGCAAGCTTTCCTTTCACACCAAAACGATGAGTGCCTCTGAGGGGAGTTACACGGAGGTATGCCTTATCACCAGGTGCATAGACCATATTCCTGTGCTTGCTATCATAATAGCTCTTCTGACGAGACTGAGCAATCCTGAGATTGTCACGAATGATACGAACTTTCTCCTCGGCTTCCTTAACAATGTCAGGGCCTAAAAGTGAACGTTCACCAACTCCAGACCAATTGATTGGACTCCTGCATCTGCGGCCATACAGTGCCTCAAATGGTGCCATGCCTAGGCTTGCCTGGTAGCTGTTGTTGTAAGAGAATTCAGCATATGGAAGGCAATCCTCCCATTTCATGCCAAAGGAGAGACCACATGCTCTGAGCATATCCTCGAGAATCTGATTGACTCTTTCGACTTGCCCCTGAGACTGAGGGTGATAAGCTGTGCTGAACAGAAGTTTAGTGCCCAATGCTTCTTGAAAGCTTTTCCAGAAATGAGAAGTGAAGATACTTCCACGATCTGAGCTTATTTCCAATGGAACACCATGAAGGGGAACAACCTTTGCTGTGTAGAGCTCTGCTAACTGGCTAGCTGAGATAGTTTCCTTTACAGCATAGAAGTGAGCAACCTTAGTGAGACGATCAATAACAACGAAGATTGCATCGTTGCCCTTTTTGGACTTTGGAAACCCAGTAACGAAGTCCATTTCAATCATGTCCCACTTCCACTCAGGAATTTTCAGAGGTTGGAGTAGACCTGCTGTCTTCTGATGGACTGCCTTAACACGTTGACAAATGTCGCATTCAGAAACGTATTGAGCAATTTCACGTTTCATGCCAGACCACCAATACAGAGTCTTGAGATCCTGGTACATCTTTGTACTTCCAGGGTGAATGGATAGAGGAGTTTCATGAGCCTCCTTGAGAATGATATCCTTGAGACTTTGAATCTGAGGAACTGCAATGCGTCCTTCGAAGAACACAGTTCCCTTGTCATCAATTGAGAAGGACTTGAACTTATCATTGCCCTCCTTGATGTGATCCACAATCTTCTTGATTTCATTATCACGAAGTTGTTCAGAACGAATCTTGTCCTCGAGAGTTGGGCTGGCTGTCAAGCTAGCAAGGTATCCTTCAGGAACAAGACCAAGGTTCAGCTTCTGGAATTCTTCATGAAGTGGAGGTTGGCTTTCCATGATCATGAGATTATTGCAATAGGATTTGCGACTGAGAGCATCGGCCATAACATTAGCCTTGCCTGGAGTGTAAGAAATGGTGAGATCAAAGTCTTTAATCTTCTCAATCCATCTCCTTTGCCTGAGGTTCAGATCTGGCTGAGTGAAGATGTATTTCAGACTCTTGTGATCGGAAAAGATTTCAGTTTTGTTACCCAACAAGTATTGTCTCCATTTCTTGAGGGCAAACACAACTGCTGCAAGTTCAAGATCATGAGTGGGATAGTTTTGCTCATGTGGGTTCAACTGACGTGAAGCATAAGCGACAACTTGACGTTCTTGCATAAGAACTGCTCCTAGGCCTTGGAGAGATGCATCACAGAATATCTGGAAAGGTTTGGTAGTGTCGGGGCCAACTAGAACAGGTGTGGAAGTGAGTTTAGTCTTCAGGAGGTTGAAACTCTCATCACATTGTGGAGTCGAAACGAACTTTTTGTCCTTCTTTGTGAGATCAGTGAGAGGTTTAGCAATCTTGGAAAAGTTTTGGACGAAACGACGGCAATAGCTAGCCAAGCCAAGAAAACTTCTGACTTGTTTCACCGTCTTAGGGGGTTTCCAATCAACAATTGCCTTAACCTTTTCCGGGTCAATGGCAATGCCTTTGGCAGAGATGATATGACCAAGATATGCAACTTCTGGAATCCAGAACTCACATTTGGAAAACTTGGCATACAAACGATGCTCGCGAAGTTTCATGAGAGTGAGACGAAGGTGTTCTCCATGCTCTTCCT
Source organism: Alopecurus myosuroides (assembly GCA_028641055.1). NCBI lineage: Eukaryota > Viridiplantae > Streptophyta > Magnoliopsida > Poales > Poaceae > Alopecurus > Alopecurus myosuroides. The sequence continues at coordinate 215,804,241 of CM054059.1, read as the reverse complement.
CGGATTTTGAGTAGACTAGAATGTCATCAAGATATACCACAACGAACTTGTCGAGGTATTCATGGAAGACAGAATTCATGAGTCTTGAGAACGTCGCCGGTGCATTGGTGAGACCAAAGGACATGACGGTGTATTCATATAGACCGTACCGAGTGGTGAAAGCTGTCTTAGGAATATCTTCCTTTCTGATCTTTATCTGATGGTACCCCATCCTCAAATCCAACTTTGAGAATATTGAGGCTCCAGCAAGTTGATCAAAAAGATCATCGATACGAGGAAGTGGATACTTGTTCTTGATGGTTTTCTCGTTGAGAGGACGATAGTCAACCACGAGTCTTTTTGTTTGATCCTTCTTGGCAACAAACAGAGTTGGGCAACCCCAAGCGGAGGAACTAGGCTGAATGAAACCTTTGTCCATATACATATCGATTTGCTCCTTCAACAATTTCAGTTCAGGAGGAGCTATCTTGTATGGATGCTTAGAGATTGGAGCAGTACCTGGCTCAAGCTCGATCACGAACTCAACTGCTCTGTCCGGGGGCATCCCTGGCAACTCTTCTGGAAAGACGTCAGGGAATTCACAAACCACCGGAACATTTTCAATTGCAGGAAGGGGTTTGGCATCGAGGCTGAACAGCTGAACATAACTTGATCCATATGGAGAATAGACTATCTGGCCTGAAGTGTGGGAGAGAGTAATTGACTTTTGAGCACAGTCAATTTTAGCTTTGTGGGTCTTCAACCAATCCATACCCAGAATGACATCAATGTCAGAATTTCCCAGCAACATGAGTGAAGCAAGGAATACACGACCTCCAATCAGGATCTCATTGTCCATGCTTATCTTGGAAGTAATCATTTTAGTTCCCGGAGAGTGCACATAGATTTGATTGCTTAGCGGAACCAGAGCTAAATTGTACGTTGTAGCAAAGATCTTTGACACAAACGAATGCGATGCTCCAGTATCAAACAACACTTTAGCTGGAATAGAGTTTACGGGTAATATACCGAGAACGACGTCAGCAGCCTCCTCGGCTTTGTCGGCCTTGATATGGTTCACCCTCGCGTTCCTCCCGACAGGCCTATTGTTGGAGTTGAAGGCTTTAGCCGGGGGAGCACGAACCATAGCCTGGTTGGTGTTGGGGCGAGGAGGTAGGGGTAGCTGCTTCTGAGTGCACTTATCAGCATAATGTCCAGTATCCTTGCACTTGTAGCAAGTGACGATACGAGAAGGACCTGGCCTTGGCTGCCCCATCGGGAACCTCTGACCCTGCATCTGAGATGGGTTGGGTGGGCGGGGACCAAAGCCTGGAGAAGCTTGGGCATTTGGAGCCCGAGTGACAGCACCATTTGGCACCCAGATGCGGCGCTTCTGCGGAGGGGTGGTCATGTTGGAGGAGGAACCACCCTCACGCGAGTGCTTGCGGGACTCTTCGAACGCCTTGCGCCCATTCTCCTCATTGAGCGCGGTGTTCACGAGCTCCACGAAGTCCTTGCACTTGATGTTTGTGAGAGCGTACTTCAGTTCCGGGTTAAAACCTCGGCGGAACCTTGCCATCTTCTTGGCTTCGGTGGACACTTCTTTACCAGCGTACCGAGCGAGACGATTGAACTCGTTCTGGTAGCCGAGAACGTCCAGCTTGCCCTGTCTGAGAGAGCAGAATTCCTCACGCATCTTTTCCATGAGACCATCCGGGATGTGGTGCTTCAGGAAGGCATCCTTGAAACATCCCCAGTTGATAGGAAAGCCAGCCCTCATGGCCTGGTAGTTCTCCCACCAAGTAGCTGCCTGACCCTTCAGTAGGTAGGTGGCGTACTTGACCTTATCCTCTTCAGCAACATGAGCAATCTCCAGAGCTCTTGCTACGTCACGGATCCAGTCATCAGCATCCAGGGGCTCACGTGTTGTCACGAAAGCTTTTGGGCCCAAGCTGAGGAAGTCCTTGATGGTGACCCTTGGAGCATTCTGGTTGTGTTGCTGGTTAGCCTGGATCTGGGCCATCTGTGTCACCACTTGGGTCATCTGAGCCAACAGTTCCCCCATTGGTGGTGGCGGAGGCGGGTTGTTCCTGGTTGGAGGCATCCTGAACAGAAATTCATTTTAGCACAACAACAGAAAAGGATAGACTTGGTAACCGAAAGATAGATTATTCCGACGCATGAATAGATAACCAACAGGTACATCATCACATGTTCAAATACATCAGAATATCCAACAGACCAATACATGGTTCGAAAACGAAAGGATAAACTAGACACAGCTAGTAATGGATACAACGGTACTCCCATGATCATCACGCAGGACGGCGGTGAGTAGTACGACGAGAGATACGGTGAGGAGGAATCCCACGGAAGTAGGTATCACGACGATCCATGTAGATAGGAACTGCTCTGAGAGCAACTCTCGGTGTGGTGAAGTGGAAAGCGTCCTCTCCCTGTGCTCCATAGCGGGGAATCCCTGTGTAACCAGCTCCGAGGTCGAGAAGTGGGCCTCTGATCGCCTCGTAACCTCCAGCATCTGGCAACGGAAGACCAGCTGGCTGAACGACACGTGCGAAGCGCTCGTCTCCAACAAAGTCTGTGGTGTACGTCGCCAGACGAGTGAGAGCAAGGTGGAGCTGCTCCCTGACTGAGGCTAACTCCTGAGAAAGTGCGGAAGCAACGGCATCACTGTGACTAGCGAACTGGGCAGTGATCTGGAGCCTGGAGCTATCAGTCTCGTAGGTATCCATGTCGCGGTGGACAGTGAAGTGAACTCCCGCTGCCGTGATGTAACCACGGGGGATGTGACGAAAACTGGACTTATCAAACCCCCAGTAGTCAGCACGGAGAACGGTGATACTCACGTACGCTGCCTGCTGCACTGCCATATCCACTGTGGACCCTACTGCCTCGTACTGGTGTGCAATGCTCCTGCCATCATCCGACAGAATGTAGACGATAGCCCGGTAGCAAGTCTGGTCAAACTCTCGCTGGTGCTCGTAGACCTGGTACTCTGGTGCCCAACGGAACCCCAGATAGGTAACCATGTCTCTCAGCAACTCCGGAAAACCGGCGGTGCTCTCACAGCGAGTCATGCGAACCACCTGCGGGTAGTAGCTGAGACCCATCTGCATATTATTTGGAAGGTTTTGATTAGACTCCGGTAGATGAAAAAGGATGTGGAAAACAACAACAAGGTTCAACGGACGATAATGATGTTGAAAAGAACATGATATCGAAGCAACATCGGGAAAACGAGACCAAAAATCCTGAGGTACTACAGAGAACCCAAAACACGTGAAATCCTAACTTGAAAGTTTAGGTGAGAACAGAAAACAACGTTTCACTTCCTTACCAGAAAAGGGTGGGTGGGTGGGGAAAGAAGAAAAATGGCAGAATTCCTACTCTCACGTTTCATTTTTCCTATATAGCTACAAAATAGTTTCTAGACTCAACTGCGACCAGTAAAAAGGGATCCTACAGGCAGACAGGCTCTGATACCATTTGTCGCACCCAAGGTTTCTAGAGGATACTCATCGCACGAACTGGAAGTCAGGTGCTTGGATTATGGGGCAAACATGCTCCCACGTCCCAGCTTCCTGGTAGGCCTGCGCTTATGCACGACAACACAAGCCCTGCTTCCACCGTCGAAGTAAACTATCCGCTAGGAACCTAAAGGCACTACTGTCGACGTACTTCATAATCAAACACGCACGGTACGTCAACAGTTTGGTACGAATGATAGCACAGAATGTCTCTAAGACACAAAAGAATGAAATAAGTGCAACTGGCCTTCACTAAGGCAGAAATATCGAATACAGTCATCCAGAGGACACATGTCCCAACATATCATCCATTACAACAGCGGAAGCAATCAAAGGGGTCTGAGTACAGACAAATCCATGGCTTAAGAAGCCGGAGAAAATAAATAAAAGCGAAGCCCATCCACGTAGGTTCTGGATCCTGCCCTGGTCCAGCTAACTACTCGTCTGCAGTCTCGTCGAACTCCACAAAGTAGCCATCCTGGGAAGCATCGTAGTCGTAGTCGTACTCTGCGTAAACCATAGCCCCAACGGGGTCAGTACTTCCAAGTACTGGCAAGCAAGACTCACAGTTCATCAAAGAGTACCCGTCAACACAAGCATTGATGCTTGGGATCAACGGAAGAAAGGGGTAAAATAAAAGTTGCTGCTGGCTGCTCTAGACAACTACAGAAGATAACTACAAGTTCCGGCTAACAGAAAAGATAAGATCGAGGATTGTAACCAACTGAAAGATAACTTCAACCAAACCCATCCTGGATCTCGCCCCTTATCCAAAGAAGCAATCCGAGGATAACTCACACAGTTGGATTAAGATGAATCAAGTTATTTGTGTGAATAACCTATTACTAGTCAAATTATTAATCATTGGGTGAAACATGATTGATCATTATGTTGAAGTTGTCCTGAGTACTTGTTAGCCAGTACTTTCACCAAGTAATCCATAACCGCGGAAAACACGGCTTCTCGAGAAGATTATCCCTGCAGGGTTGCACCAATTTGGCCGTACACTCATGAATATCCCGCCAGATGGGATGCCTCCCACCAAGCGGGGCACTCAACACAACCAACCATTCTTCGCATCAAGCCCAAAGAACCTTGGGCGCACGGCTAATCAAGCCCAGAAGAAAATGGACCATCATAGCACTCTAAGACCGTGTCCCCCTATATGCCGACTACGAAAGTTCCACCCTGCGCTGGGCTCGCAAAAACATGCATGCGGCAAATGGAAAACACGAACTAAATGAGGCGATTTGGACGAGATGCGAATCAGGTCAAGTTGAGGGGGGCGCCCATACTCGCTTCCCAAATGCGGGTAGTGCGCTCATCATGGATCAGTAGACAAGACCCTTTTCCTATTAGGGTCGACACTAGCAGGCTCCAAAACCACTCATGGGCCTCCTGCCGGTGCCTTATCATCAAATTATTATTACCATTAGCAATTAACAGGATTGATTGATTAACAACGAGCCCCGGTACAACATAATAAGATAGTAAAAGTAGTAACCGACAACAGACTCGAGTAAAAGCAACCCTAAGCATGCTAGATAATACTAAGGCACAAACAAAGGCTGTAGGTATGGAGGTGAGGCAATATCATTGGTTCAGGAATCATGTGATAGGTTCGGAGACAAGCAACGATACATAGGGCTAGCAATAGTAGACAAAAGGATAGTATCGACAACAAGTGTGGAAAGGAACTCGATGATTCATGTGAGTGATAACTTGCCTGGCAGCTCAGTCTCGTACTGGGCTAGGTCCTGAGTAGTGGTGTCGTAAGGCTCGTCGGTACCAACGTCGTCGTCTAATCGAGAAGAAGCAAAAACAACAACGAAGGAAGACGGGCAATCAATACATGGCATAGGTGCACAAACATTGGATGATGCATGTCATGTTTAATAGATGCACCAAACTAAACTAGTTGAGATGAGACACAAGTTTAAATGGATTCCATATGCAAAGGTTGCATATGGAAGCCCATGCTTTAGAGTTGACTTAATTGTTCTATCACTAAGCATCAAGTGTAAGTGAATTAGTATGATGCATGCATGATGAAGAACAATAAGATAACAAAGTTAAATGCAATTGGAATGATAGTTAACAATTTAGAAAGGCATTTATCAAATTTGGAATGTTGTTACTTAAACATGGTACACAAACAATTATTGTTTTCATCAAGTTAGGGTGTGCAAAACAATTTACAAATTTTATATTTGAAAAGTTTATCAAATTTTAGTTGGATTACATGTTCCACAATTTGAAATTGGACTTTGGATTAATTATTTAAGAATTAAACAATTTTAAACAAGTTTTAATTGAATTTAAAACAAGCTTAATTATTAATTGAATTTTATTTGTTCAAACCATAAATTCAAATCCACATTTGAAAAGTTCACACTTTGGTGGTTTGAAAACATAATTTGCATGTTCAAAAATATTTTATATTAATCAAGTTATAATTTTATCAAATTTTATTGAATTAAACAAGGTTTAAATTGTTTAGGCAATTTAAATTGTTTAAACCAGAAAACAAAATTTATATTTGAATAGAACATTCAAAAAGGTGTGAAAAACATATTTTATTTGGATTATTTGAAAACAGTGTGAATTAGTTATGAATTATTTCAATTTGCATTTGAATTATCCAAATTTGAAATTTAAAAGTATTTTGAAATTTCAAAACAGAACACAAATTGGATATTTGGAAAGGATATGAAATTTGGATCAGAATAGACATAAAGTTTGTATTTATTGGATTTATAAAATGAAAGATATTAAATTTTAAAGTTTATTCCTTATTCTGCTATTTTAAAAGAAAAAGAAATTTAAACAGACTCGATTTAATACTTTTGTTACGCCCTGGATCTGCACACCTGTCACTGCCCTGTGGCCCCTGCGGCCAGCGTGGACGAGTGCGTGCTGGCGTGGCCGTGGCTGTCACTGCAGCGTGGGCCACGGCTGCCAGAGGGAGATGCAAAAATGGGGTTTATTCCGCGCCCGAGGGAAATCGAACCCGCGACCACGGGGAGGTGCATAGCGTGCGCAACCACTGCGCTACTGAAACTGTTTTGACAGTATACGCGACGGTGTGAGGTTGAGCTTCAGAAACCAAGTGTTTCTCTGACGAACTGAAGAACAGAACGTTGCTCGCCTGACAGAAAGTGGACGCCGGCGTGGAAACACGGCCGTGCTCGCCGTGGTTGAGGTGGGTGCGCATGCTGGACGTGGGTGTGCGCACGGTGCAGCAGCAGAGCAGCAGAGGGAGGGAAGGAATCGGTGCACGGCGGCTCACCGTGAGATGGTCGAGCTGCAGAGAAGCGCGGCGAGGTTGCAGCGGAGAGGTTGAGGACGGCGGCGAGGATCTGGTCGACGGCGTGCTCCTTGGAGGTGTCCAACGTGCAGAGGTGGCGGTGGCGAACTCGTTCCCGTGCTCAACGACGGCTATTGGACCTGCAATCGGCGACGAGGTCCTCGGGTTCAGAGAGATGGCGCGGTGGCCGGAGAGAGGAGAGAAACGCGGCGGCGAATCTGATGCTCACCGTGGGGTTGCTGGTGTCCAAGGGGAAGAGGAGGTGACGGCGACTCGATTACCGTGCAGAGGTGGCTAGGTGGGAGTGAGACACGGTGGCGCCATGGATTTCTTCAGAAGCTGTCGCCGGCGAGAGGAGTTGCAGAGAGATGGAGCTTGGGGATGGAGGCGATTGACGGCGCTGCGAGGTGGAGGCGGAAACCCTAGAGGATAGGGCACAGCTAGGGGGCTAGGGCTCCTTTTTATAGGCCCGCGGTGCCCTCCTGGCCGCCGGAGTCGCCGCGGTGTCGAGGTGGCTCCGCTGGATGGCCGCCGTACGGGAGGGAGAAGGGCGATTAGAAGGTGCGCACGAATCTCAGCGCAACGAACCGGTAAGTTGCGCTGGGCTGCTGCGCTGTTAGTTGTTAGGTGGGCTTGGGCTGCGGTAGATAGTTAGCTGCCTCCTGTTTTCATTTTATTCTTTTCTGTTTTATATATTTTTTTGTAGTTTGGTTTTTGGATAAAACTGTTAAGGTTTTAATCAAGAAAAATTACAGAAAAATTTAGTTAAGCTTCTTAGTTAAATAGAAACCATATTGTAAACTTGGATGTCAAAAAATTGAAATTTAAAATTATAGTTTGTGTTTGAATCCAAAATAGAGGGATTTGAGTTTAATAAAACTTTAATAAAAACATGTATAAGAATAGGGTTACCCCTAGGGTTTTAGATTGATTTAGAGGGGAAGAAAATGTTTGGTGAGTTTTATGGTTTCCAAAAGGTACTGATTTGAGAATTTGAAAATGATTTGAATTTAATTGGTGGAATTAAAGGAATGATTTGAGGCAACAATTTAATAGTTAAACATTATTGAATTATTTAGAAAACAATGAAAGGTTTTGTTTTGCAATTCTTTGTTTGAAAGATTGTAACAGACAAGTGTGAAAACAAGGTTTGAATCATTAAGAAAACAATGCAAACATAATTAAAACAAATGCAATGAGATGATGACATGATGCATTGCTTGAAAATAAACAAGAAATTGAACCACTAAGGGATGTTTTCATACTTGGGATGTTACAACTTTTCTGAAACTAAAAACAACAGAAAACATGAACTTGCTGTGTGGTATCTTGTCAATAGGTCAGTCCCAGGAAATCGATAAAAATGACATAAAGTGTAAGGAAAACATGTAGCATATGGCATGAAAACAACATGGAACTTCAGCAATTAAGGATACATTTATGACGTATCGACATCCCCCATCTTAGTTCCTACTCGTCCTCGAGTAGGTAAACGATAAAAACACAAAATTTCTGAGGTGACATGCTACCAACATAAACTTGATCATCTAAATTGTAAAAGCATAAGCATAGCTGTGATCATAGTAATTTAAACACAAGAATGATAGACATAACATAGCCGAGATCATGAATAATAATGCACTTGTAAGTTGTACGTTTGTTTCAAGCATAGACATAACATAACAAAGTGATATTTCGCTTGTCCTTAAGAGTGGGGCAAAACATAAATGCCACGACACCTTGAAAGTTTAAGAGGAAGACTAGAACAAATAATAACACATCATTAATCAATTAATAATGTTTCTGGGACAAATTCACATTAAACTCAGAATGGCAACTATGCTCTCTAAACTGTGCATAAAGTTAGAAGATGGATACTCAACATAAAAATAAAAGAAAGGCCCTTCGCAAAGGGAAGCAGGGATCACTCATGTGCTAGAGCTTTTTATTTTATTAATAATGGCCATAATCATGCATAGCGACAAAAACATTATTAATCAAAGAATAAATGGTACTACAAGTCAAAAAATAAATGATCATAGAGGCTATAGGTGACTCGTTTGTAGTCATAACATGGTGTAAGCATGCGCCAAGTCAGCCAAATAAAGCATTCGAAGGAGAATACCACAATATTATGCTTCAATGTGATAAAAACAACTCATGATTCTTTCAATGGCACATTAAGCACTCTCGGATATTTGAGACAATTCATGCTACAATAATAACTACTAAGCATAGAATTAAAATAACATCCAACATGACATGCTAAAGTCTAGCCACGGTCTAAACAAGCTTCTTTTTGCACCGTTATAAGCATGAAATATTTTACTACTTTCCAACACTAATTCAATTAACCAAAAACTCTCCAAAAGATATATCAATGAAACAATAGAGTACTACTACCAATCTACTAGAACTAACAACTCCGAATAAGAGATGCATGAAAAACATGAGCTAAAAGGATTTGCAGCAGCTAGAAAAAAAACAAAGAATACGAGTATTCATATGAAAAAGCGGAGCGTGTCTCTCTCCCACACAAGAATGATGGGTTCCAACCAAGTTTATTGCAGCAAGTAAAACAAAAGAAAAGAAAACAAAGACAAACAAACGCTCCAAGTAAAGTGCATATGATGTGACCGAATAAAAATATAGTTTCACTAGAAGTGACCTGATAAGTTGTTGATGATGAAGAAGAGGATGGCTTGGGCATCCCCAAGCTTAGACGCTTGAGTCTTCTTGGAATTTTCTGGGATGAACCACGGGGGAATCCCCACGCTTAGGATTTTCACTCTTCTTGATCACATTGTATCACCTTCTTCTTTTGACCCTTGAAAACTTTCTTCACACCAAACTCAAAGTGATTCTCATTAGAGGGTTAGTGCACAATCAAAAACTCACATGTTCTCCTTGGACACAAGCATTATTAATACTTTTTAAACATTAGGTACATCCGCTGATGTTTTGTGGAGCAAAAAAATCCACTCAACATAGTAAAACAGAGAATGCAAGTAAAAAAGGCAGAATCTGTCAAAACCAGAACAATTTTTAAATACGGATTTTTTTGAGGCAATTACATTGCTCAAATTGAAAAACTCAGAATTAGAAAGAGTTTCAGAAATAGCTGAGGATTAAGTAAAAAAACAAATTAGGTCATTTTGATCTTTTTGTGAATTTATACGAATTTAATAGTGGACAACAAATCTAACTTTAACTTTTCACTAGAGACTTTACTTGGCACAACAAATACGAGAAAATAAAGATACAAAGGAGTTGCTACAGAAGTAAACAACACCTTGTCTCAAAGAAAAAATAACAAAACATTGCAAAAATAAAAACATGGGTTATCTCCCAAGAAGTGTTTTTCTTTAACGCCTTTTAGCTAGGCCCAGAAAACAAGAATCAAGTATTTTCAAGTGAAGAAGCATCCAGATCAATAATTTCCTCTAGAACACAGCTGGTAGCAATTGGTACTTTAGGTACCCCTGAAGATGATTTGACATGTAAATCACTCTTAGTTTCACTAAAAGTTTTATCAATTTTAAGCACATTAGGGGGTTTTGGTTTAGACATCTTGGGGACATACATGGATTTTTGCTCTTTTCCCATAAAAGCTTTATCACTCTTAAACTTAAGAGAGAAAAAAAGTTGAACTTAAAGTTTCGATAGCCTCCTCTAGTTTACCAATCCTGATGTTTTGGTTATCATGGGTGTTGCTAGCTTCTAAAACAGTGTTTCTTTTATTGATACTTACTATTGACTCATTAAATTTGCTAGCATAATCAAGGAAATTTGGCAAAATTTTCTCCATAGAGTTCAGTTTTTTTATAACATCATCTAAAGTGATCTCAATTTTAACAACTTTAGTAGGTGGTGTTCCTACTAAGCTTTCAATTAAATTACAGGCTTCCAAAGCAGGAGTTCCCAAAAAATTACCATCTATAAGAGTGTCTAGAACATACGTATACCAGCTAGTAATACCAACATAAAAATTCCTAAGAAGGATCAAGGTAGAATATTTTTTAGTACATCTATGATGAGCATCACTTATTCTATACCAAGCATCTTTCAAACTTTCTCCCCCTTGTTGCTTAAAAGAACGAACCTCAACTTCAGGAATACTCATTTTAGCAAGATTAAAAATAGGGTAAAAATAACAACTGGAATAAGAACTATTTTATTTGTGTTTTTGATGTAGAGAAGCAAACAAGACAAAATAAAATAAACTAAGCCAAAAAAAACTAAAGAGATTGGAGGTGAAAGACTCCCCTTGCAGAAATCCTCTTCCTCCCCGGCAACGGCGCCAGAAAAAGTGCTTCATGCGTGTAAACACACGTTCGTTGGGAGATCCTGATGTCTACGCACACTTCTATTCTTGTAGACAGTGTTGGGCCTCCAAGTGCAGAGGTTAGTAGAATAGCAACAAGTTTCCCTTAAGTGGATCACCCAAGGTTTATCAAACTCAGGGAGGTAGAGGTCAAAGGTATCTGATGTGGCTGATGTTGGTAAACCCCAAGAGAAAGGTTGTGAAGAGTGCAGCGGCAAGTTTTCCCTCAGAAAAGAAACCAAGGTTGAATCGACTAGTAGGAGGACAAGCATTCTGAAGGTTGATGCAGCTTAGGTGGCAGGGCATACTACTGGTTCAGCAGCAACGTGGAACCTACACAACACAATCAAATCACTTTTCCCCAACGAAGCAGTAAGGTTGTCAATCTCACCGGTTTTGCTGAACACAAAGAGGTTAAACGTATGGTGTGGAAAACAATATGAGAGCAGTATGAAAGAAGTGGAAGCAGTGTGAAAACAGTAGAAGCAGTGTGTGTATTATCAGTATGAGAAAATGGTCCGGGGTCCACAGTTCACTAGAGGTGTCTCTCCATAGAAGATAAATAACATGTTTGGTAAACAAATTACATCTGGGCAATTGAAAGAAATGAAGGGTGCACTGTAGTGCATATGCAAGACATAAAGATTACTATGCGATTCATGCGGGCATTACAACAAAATACATAGACCGTCATCCAACTGCATCTATGACTAATAATCCACCCTCCGAATATCATCTGAACATACGTTGGGTATTAAGTTGCAAGCAACATATTGCCGCAGTAAGCAAGGTGTGTAATGTAAACAATGTAAACTAGGTAAAAACCGTTGTTTTCTCCCTAATGGCAACAACACATCCTCCATGTGTCACATTTTTGTCACTCGAGCATAGATGCAAAGGAGCATGAACCCACTATTGAGCATAAATACTCCCTGTTGGAGTTACTAGCATCTACTTGGCGAGAGCATCTACTAATAACGGAGAGCATGCAAGATCATAAATAACATATGCATGAAGATAACATGATAGATTGATAATCAGAAGACATAGCATTCAACATTCATCATATCCCAGCAAACACAACATGTAGCATTTTACATAAAAATGATCTCGATCATGTGAGGCAGCTCACGAGATCTAAAAATGAGGTACAAAGTGGAGAGAACAACCATCTAGCTACTGCTATGGACCCATAGTCTAGGGATGAACTACTCGCGCATCACTTCGGAGGAGGGCATGGTGGTGTAGACCCCTCCGGTGACGAATTCCCCTCCTGGCAGGGTGCCGGGGAGAGCTCCAGAACCCTCCCGATCTCGGGTTGACGATGACGGCGGCCTCGTGTGTTTCTCGGGACGAAGTGATATATTTTTAGGGTTGATATGTCGGGGGTACAAATCGGTGAAAGGGAAAAGGCGGTGGAGTCGTGGGGGGCCCACACCACCCCTTGGTGCGGCCAGGGGGCGCGCCGCCCTATGGTGTGGCCCCCCTGTGGCTCTCCTCCGGGCCTCTTCGGGACTCCGTGGAACCTTCGGGAATTCTAGGACCTCCGGACTTTGAATTTTCCAATTCTGAGAATATTTCCAGAAGAACTTTTCTGAAACTAAAAACAACAGAAAACATGGAACTGGCTTTGTGGCATCTTGTCAATAGGTTAGTCCGGAAAATCGATAAAAATGACATAAAGTGTATAGCAAACATGTAGGAAACAACATTAAACCAACATGGAACATCAGAAATTAAGGATATGTTTATTTCGTATCAGTATCCCTCTCAAGCAACCCTGCAATTACGATACAATAAGTCTCTTGTGGTCCCAACACACCACATGCAATTGTCAGTTGCATAGGTGCACTAGTTCGACGAAGAGATAGTGAAATACAAGTGGTATGGATGATTATAAGTGATAGTAGAAATCTGAAATAAAAATGGCAGCAAGCAAACATGTAGCATAAATGATGGTAAATGGTGTTTCAATGCTTAGAAACAAGTACTAGGGATCATACTTTCACTAGTGAACACTCCCAACAATAATAACATAGTTGAACCACTCTCCGGTCAGATAACAAACACCAATCCATGCGTAGGGCTGTAACAACACTCCTCAAGTCTGTATTCCCTCTCTAGGGCACCCCACGCTGTCAGTATGAGCGCCCCAAATTAGTACTAAACAAACGCCACAATTTCATAGGGTCGTCCAACACAAGATATAAATATCATGCTAAACCACACGGTGCACACACTGTCACCTTTACACCGTGATCAAAGTGTCTACGGAGATCTCATAATAAAACCACTTGAGTAGCATGACATATGAAGAGTAACATCTACTTATTCAACTAGATTACAAAGCTCATGATCACATAAAGATCACACCATGGGAGTGAGAAATGAAACACATAGCTACCTGTAGGGCCCTCGGCTCCGGGGGATAACTACTCCATCCTCATCATGGGAGACAGTAATGGCAATAAAGATGGCGGTGGAGTCGATGGAGATGGCTCCGGGGGCACTACCCTGTCCCGGCAGGGTGCTGGAACAGAGATTTCTGACCCCGAAACTTGTCGGCGGCGGCGGCGGAGCTACGGAACTTTTCATGGAAGGGGGCCGATATCCCTAGGGTTTATGCATCAGGGGGATTAAATAGGTGAAAAGGGCGATGTCGGTGGGCAGCCAGGGGGACCACACCACCCCTGGGCGTGGCCAGGGGGACCCGCGCCAACCGATGGTGTGGGCACCCATCTGCCCCTCTCCGGGTCTCTTTTGGACTCCTTTGATCCTCCGGGAATTCTAAGACTTCTGAGCTTCGAATCTTCCTATTTCGAGAATAATTCCAGAACAACTTTTCTGAAACTAAAAAAGTAGAAAATATGAACTGACTCTGTGGAATCTTGTCAATAGGTTAGTCCTAGAAAATCCATAAAATGTCATAAAGTGTATAAGAGACATGTAGCATATAGTATGAAAACAACATGGAAAATTAGAAATTATGGATATGTCTATGACATATCAACATCCCCAAGCTTAGTTCCTACTCATCCTCGAGTAGGTAAACGATAAAAACAAATAATTTCCGAGGTGACATGCTACCAACATAAACTTGATCATCATAAAGTAAAAGCATAAGTACGTTGAGATCATAGTACTTTAAACACAGGCATGATAGATATAATTTTAACAATGAAACTTAGCAATCACTTTGCATCATGAAAAGTAACACAAATAAAAGATCATGAATAATAATGCACTTGAAAGTTATACGTTTGTTTCGAGCATAAAGAAAACATAGCAAAGTGATATTTCGCTTGTTCTTAAAAGTGGGGCAAAACATAAACGCCAGGACATCTTCAAAGTTCAAGTGGATGACTAGAACAAATAATTTGAGAGCAAGTAATAACACATCATGAATTAAGCAATAATAATCTTTGGGACTAATGCACATTAAACTCAGAATGGCAACTATGCTCTATTAACTATGTATAAAGTTAGAAGATGGAGACTCAACATAAAAGGAAAAGAAAGTCCCTTCGCAGAGGGAAGCAGGGATTACCTCATGTGCTAGAGTTTTTTTTTTAAACAGAGGTATTGAAAACATTTTTTAGAGAGGTGTATGCTTATGTCAACGAATGGTAAACAGAAAATACAGTACGTCACAACCAACTAGACTTCACAAGAGCGGCTCCCATTGAAGTACACATCTGGTATAGAAGGTCATCCCTCTTTCTCTTTTGTTTACACAATTCTGCTTTGACTAATAAATCAGGGAAAAATAGTGAAGAGAATTTTATAGTAACCAATTTTGGGGTTGGGCACCCTACTGCCAGCTCTTCTATCGTTTGGATAAGAGGATGAAACCACTAGTCTAGGTGTGTAAAGTCCAATCAACAAGTGAGATAAAGATTCTCTATTCACGTCCTCATGAGCTAAAACAGCGGCACAAAACAGGAATAATTTTGAAAGTTTTAAAGGTAGCACATGAGAAATTTACTTGGAGTGGCAGTTAAATACCACATGTAGGTAGGTATGGTGGACACATTTGGAAAACTTTGGTTTTTGGAGGTTGGATGCGAAAGTAGAGCTCATACTCACTACAGGTGGAGGCTAGCAAAAGACTGGGAGTGACAAATCAAGAGAGCAATAATGGCCATAATCATGCATAGCGACAAAAACATTATATTAATGAAAGAATAAAGGGTATTAAAAGTTTAAAACTAAATGACCATAGAGGCTATAAGTGATTGGTTGGTGTAAGCACGCGCCAAGTCAACCAAATAAAGCATTCGAAGGAAAATGCCACAAATGTATGCTTCAATATGATTAAAAAAACTCATGATTATTTCAATGGAACATTAAGCACTCTCAGCTATTTGAGACAATTCATTCTACAATAACAACTACTAAGCATAGAATTAAAATAACATCTAGCATGACATGAAAAGGTCTAGCCAAAGTCTATACAAGCTTCTATTTGCACCGTTATAAGCACGAAAATTGCACTACTGATTTCCAACACCAATGATTTTATACTAAACAAAAAACTCTCCAAGAGATATAGCAATGAAACAACAGAGTACTAACATAACTCTACTATAACTAACAACCCTGAAAAAGAGATGCATGAATAACAGGAGCTAAAAGATTTGCAGCAGCTAGAATAAAAACTAAGAATACGAGCATAACGAGTATTCATATGAAAAAGCGGAGCGTGTCTCTATCCCACACAAAGAATGATAGGTTCAAACTAAGTTTATTGAAGCAAGGAAAATAAAAGAAAATAAAATAAGAACAAACAGACGTTCCAAGTAAAGTGTATATGATGTGACCGAATAAAAATATAGTTTCACAAGAAGTGACCTGATAAGTTGCTGATAAGAAGGGGATGCCATGGGAATCCCCAAGCTTAGACGCTTGAGTCTTCTTATAATTTTTGGGATGAAGCACGGGGGCATCCCCAAGCTTTGGCTTTGCTTTCTTCTTGATCACATCATATCACCCTCTTTTCTTGACCCTTGAAAACTTCATTCACACCAAACTCAATGTAATTTGCATTAGAGGGTTACTGACAATAGAAAAAATCCACATGTTCTGAATGAACGCAAGCATTATTAATAATTTTGAAACATCAGCTACAACCACTGATGTTTTATGTATCAAAGAAATCCACTCAACATAGTAAAAGAGAGAATGCAAGTAAAAAGGCAGAATCTGTCAAAACTAGAACAGTATGTAAAGACTAATTTTTTCAGGGCACTTACGTTTCTCAAATCGAAAAACGTAAAGAATGAAAAGTTTCAGAATTACCTGAGGAATAAGCACCTAAATTTTCAGGTCATTTTAATCTTTCTATGAATTATTCGATTTTTTACGGTGGACAGAAGAAATCTGTTTCCTGCGCAGAAATCCAAAACCAACTCCAACTTTCGCTAGAAACTTTACTTGGCACAACTAATACATGAAAATAAAGATACAAAGGAGTTCTACAGAAGAAAAAAACATCTTGACTAAAAAAACAGATAAAAACAAAGTAAAAATAAAAACATGGGTTATCTCCTAAGAAGTGCTTTTCTTTAAAGCCTTTTAGCTAGGCATGATAATTTGAGAAGGTTCTCACATGAGAAATATGGATTGAAGCAAAAGAGAGCATCAAGAAGCAAACATAAAACAAATTTAAGTCTAACCCACTTCCTATGAAAAATAATCTTGTAGAAAAACAAGTCAATAAAGCACAAAGTGGCTATCATAGGGAGACAAAATAAGTGCAGCTTCAAATTTTCAACATAAAGAGGGGAAACTTAATATTGTTGAGGTATATGAAACCATGTTTCCCTCTTTAATAATAACTTTCAGTAGCATCATGAATGAAATTAACAATATAACTATCACATAAAACATTCTTATCATGACCCACATGCATAAAAGAATTAATACTCTCCACATAAGCATAGTCATTCTCATTAATAGTAGTGGGAGAAAATTCAACAAAATAGCTATGATTATTATTCTCATCATTGTAATCAACATATATAAGAGGCATATCATAATCACAATAAAGTTTATCATCAATAGTAGGTGGAACTAGAAAAGCACAATCATTATAATCATCATATATTGGAGGAAAAGTGTCATCAAAGAAAATTTCCTCCTCAAAACTTGGGGGACTAAAAATATCATATTCATCAAAACTAGCTTCCCCAAGCTTAGACTTTTCCATAGCCTTAGCAATAATGGTGTTCAAATAATTCATACTAATAACATTGCAACTAGCATGTAAATAAAGCTCCATAGTTTTTTTAATTTTCTCTTCAAACACATCATGTCCTAATTCAATATAAAGATTATAAAGCTATCTCATCTTTTTGTTGTTTTCCATTAAGCCCTACTAGTAAAAATAAAAACAAGGAACAAGTGAAAATAAGCCTAACTAGTGAAAATAAAAACAAGAAACAAAAAGATATAATTGCATAATCTAAAGGAAATAACTTCGAGCACTCACACCCGAGGATGTGAGAACCTTTTACCTTACCTCCCCGGCAACAGCGCCAGAAAAGAGCTTGATGTCTACGCACGCTTATATTCTTGTAGATAGTGTTGGGCCTCCAAGTGCAGAGGTTCGTATAACAGCAACAAGTTACCCTTAAGTGGATCACCCAAGGTTTATCGAACTCAGGGAGGTAGAGGTCAAAGGTATCCCTCTCAAGCAACCCTGCAATTATGATACAAGAAGTCTCTTGTGTCCCCAACACACCTAATACAATTGTCAGTTGTATAGGTGCACTAGTTCGGCGAAAAGATAGTGAAATACAAGTGGTATGGATGATTATAAGTGATAGTAGCAATCTGAAATAAAAATGGCAGCAAGCAAACATGTAGCAGAACTGATTGTAAACGGTTTTTCAATGCTTAGAAACAAGGACTAGGGATAATACTTTCACTAGTGAACACTCTCAATAATAATAACACAATTGAATGCATAAATATCATTTCTTCACTATGCTACTCCGAACCACTCTCCGGTCGGATAACAAACACCAATCCATGCGTAGGGCTATAGCAGCACTCCTCAAGTCTATATTCCCTCTCTAGGGCACCCCACGCTGTCACTATGAGCGCCCCAAATTAGTACTAAACAAACGCCACAATTTCATAGGGTCATCCAACACAAGATATAAATATCATGCTAAACCACACGGTGCACACTGTCACATTTACACCGTGATCAAAGTGTCTACGGAAATCTCATAAAAAAACCACTTGAGTAACATGAGATATGAAGAGTAACACCTACTTATTCAACTAGATTAGAAAGCTCATGGTCACATAAAGATCACACCATGAGAGAGAGATGAAACACATAGCTACCAGTAGACCCCTCAGCCCCGGGGAGAACTACTCCCTCCTCATCATGGGAGACAGTAACGGTGATGAAGATGGCGGTGGAGTCGATGGAGATGGCTCCGGGGGCACTTCTTCGTCCCAGCAGGGTGTCGGGATAGAGATTTCTATCCCCTGAAACTTGTCGGCGGCGGCGGCGGCGGAGCTACGGAACATTTCATGGAAGGCGGGTGATATCTTTAGGGTTTATGCATCGGGGGAATTAAATAGGCGAAAGGGCGATGTCGGTGGGAAGCCAGGGGGCACACCACCCTTGGGCGCGGCCAGGGGGCCCGCGCCCACCCATGGTGTGGGCAACCCTATGCCCCTCTCCAAGTCTCTTTTTGACTCCTTTGATCCTCCGGGAATTTTAAGACTTCTGGGCTTCAAATCGTCCAATTCTGAGAATATTTCCAGAACAACTTTTCTGAAACTAAAAAGAGCAGAAAACAAGAACTGGCTCTGTGGCATCTTGTTAATAGGTTAGTCCCAGAAAATCCATAAAAATGACATAAAGTATACAAGAAACATGTAGCATATAGTATGAAAACAACATGGAACATCAGAAGTTATGGATACGTTTATGATGTATCAGACCCCAAAAGGAAGGTGTGAAGAGTGTAGCGGCAAGTTTTCCCCCGATAAATAAACCAAGGTTTAATCAAACAGTAGGAGAAACAAATCACTTCTGAAGGTTGATGACAGCTGATGTTGGCAGGGCGCACTACCAGGCTCAGCAGCAACGTGGAATCTACACAACACAGTCAAGATACTTTGCCCCAACAAAACAATGAGGTTGTCAATCTCACAAATTTTTCTAACACAAAGGATTAGATGTATAGTGTGGAAAATAATACTTGTTTGCAGTAAATGAAAACAGGAACAATGATGGCAGTGAATGAGAGGAAAACAATGATTGCAATAAAGAAAGCAATGTTTGGATTTGTTGTATTATCAGTGTAAAAGAATGGACCGGGGTCCACAGTTCACTAGTGGTGTCTCTCCATAAAAGATAGATAACATGCTGGGTAAAAAAATTACAGCTGAGCAATTGACAAATAAAGGTTGTACCATAGTGCATATGCATGACATGATGATTACTATGTGATTCATGCAGGCATTACAATATAATTCATAGACTCTTATCCAACTGCATCTATGACTAATAATCCACCCTCGGAGCGTCATCCAATAAAACCTCGGGTATTAAGTTGCAAGCAACATATTATTGCCTTAAGTAAAGTGTGTAATGTAAACAATGAAAACATTGTTGTTTTCTCCCTAATGGCAACAACGCATCCTCCATCCGTTACGTTTCTGTCACTCGAGCGTGAATGAAAGGGAGGCATGAACCCATTATCAAACATAAATACTCCCTCTTAGAGTTAAGAACATCTACTAGTAACGGAGAGCATGCAAGATCATAAATAACATAAACATGATAGATTGATAATCACTGGACATAGCATTCAATATTCATAGGATCCCAACAAACACAACATGTAGCATTACAAACAGATGATCTTGATCATGTTAGGCGGCTCACAAGATCTAAACATGAGGCATACAGAAGATAAGACAACCATCTAGCTACTTCTATGGACACGTAGTACAAGGATGAACTACTCACGCATCACTCCGGAGGCAGGCATGGTGATGAAGAGCCCTACGGTGATGATTCCCCCTCCAAGCAGGGTGCCGGGGAGAGCTTCAGAACCCTTCCTAACTAGGGTTGACGATGACGGCAGCTATGGATCTTTTCGTGGATGGAGGCTCGGGTATTTAGGGGTAACCCGAGGTGGAGCTTAAATAGGCGAACGGGCAACGTCGGTAGGCAGACAGGGGGGCACACCACCTGGTGGCGCGGCCATGGGGGAGCACGCCAACCGATGGTGTGGTGGCACCCGGGCCCCCCTCCAGGTCCCCTATGGAATCCGTGTACGTGACAGATTTCTAAGACCCTGGGATTTTGTTTCGTCCAATTCCGAGAATATTTCCAGAACAACTTTTTTGAAACCAAAAACAGAAGAAAACAGGAACTGGATCTATGGCATCTTGTTAATAGGTTAGTCCTAGGAAATCCATACAAATGACATGAAGTGTATAGAAATCATGTAGCATATCGCATGAAATCAACATGGAACATCAGAAATTATAGATACATATGAGACGTATCAAGCATGTGGTGTTCCCACATTTAAATAATGTACGGACACTTGTGTTATTGCGCTAGTCCCTGGATCAAATGCTAGCACCAAAGTACAAAATGAAATATCATGCAAATGCGTCAAATTCTATTACATCGCATGATCCAGTCTTTACAAAAAGAAAACTTACAACTTGCACGGTCTTACAAGACTAGGAGAAAACAAATAAATACAACGGAAAACATAGTACAACATTGAGCTTGTCTTCTTCATGTGCCACAGGAAAAACATGTTCGCGGTAGACTCGAGATCCTAAACGAAATCCTCACTCGTCTTTAGAGTCATCTACATGATTGAATATGCAGCCACAAAGGAATCAATACAATTTAATGTATTGGCAAGTAACACTATGGTG
The DNA here is from genome assembly GCA_028641055.1 of Alopecurus myosuroides. Lineage (NCBI taxonomy): Eukaryota > Viridiplantae > Streptophyta > Magnoliopsida > Poales > Poaceae > Alopecurus > Alopecurus myosuroides. Next base: position 215,783,153 of record CM054059.1, on the reverse strand, counting down.
GATATAAATGGCAAGACTAATACTACATGCTTACTTGGCTGAGTGGTGTTTTGGCTAAGTTTGCATAAAGCCAGTTTTCTCCTATCTCTTTTGTAAAACAAACTTTTATTTTCAAAGGGTGGCATCATTGGACTAAAATCCAAGCACCACAACTACTATTCACTTGGTAAAATTTTACTTATTGAAAATGGTGATGTGATTATTCCGTCCATCCTTGTCTAGCTGCTCATAGTTGTCCATAACCGGGGACACGGCTAAGATCTTAGTTTGTTGACTCTGTAGAGTTTGTGCACTTTCACCTTCAGACTCAAATCAACCCAAACATCCTATACACTCTGAGTGCATTAAGGAAAGGAGAAGAATTGATACGATATCTTTCAGAAGAGAGAATTCAACCCAATGGCAAGACCGTTCCACCTATAATTATGCTACATCTGCTTGTCAAGCCCAAGATGAACCCTCACAACTTAGTTGATCAAGACAGAGCCCATATGACTAAAGGCTACACTAGAAGCAATCTAAACTTGGGGAACATCATAATCACTTTTTTCCTGGGTGGCATTTCTCAAGTGAACACCCCTCCGGGAGACACCCAACTATCAATAGCCATGCACTACCAAATCCACCCATGTGGTTCATTGAGGTTTATACTTACTATTTTTCCACAACATCAAGTAAAACAATTTTTGTAGCCAGGCTAAGCATCTACTAAGTACAAGGCTATCAAAATAACAAGGGTAAAAGATATGGCTACACACTACTAGGATAATAGCATAGAAATATATAACTTAGTAAAATTTCCTATCATGCATACTACTAAAAAATCAACTAATGCATATAGAAAATAATGGGTAGTTGATGGTGTGTTACTTGCCTTGTTGAAGTTGGCGAAGAAATCACACTCTCTTCACAGAAGATTGTTGCTCTCCGTACAATCTATACATTGAAAACACAAACACAAAATGAACAAGCATCCTAGCAATCAAACACATAAGTGAAGAAAACATACAGAGCAACTATCATAACAACATGGGTTTAACCAAGTTGGTCAGGACAAGGTCAAGGTTTGATTTTGAAGGATTTATTCTCTCTTGGTTCAATACTTGTGAAGGGGGATTAAGAGTTCACTAAGGATGGTTTAGATTGAGTTTTTAATAATCAAACTTTATTAAAAACATGTTTATCTAAGAAGTTCCAAGAGGTCACCAAGGGTGATAATATCACTTGTTCAACTAAAGTAACACCTAGAAATGTGTAACACTTAGTCATTTTCATCAAGACATTTGAGTGATCTAAGTTAGTCTCTCCATTTTAGGTTAAGGTAGGTCTAGGTTCAACCAACTTCAATACAACAAGATAAAGTCTTGGGATTTTCCATTTGGGTTAATGGTTGTACAAAAACAACTTGTTATTCTTCAACTTGTATGGATTGCTCCAAGTCTTCACATGCTTGTCTTCTTGAAGATCATCTTCCTGCTTGTGTTGTAGTTTCCTCCTTGTTGTGAAGCCTCTCTTGATCTTGATAAATCTTCATGGGTTTCACTTCACTAGTTGGTTTATGTATGGGATGGGCACAAACTAAGGGTTGATATTGATCACATGTGAATATACCACTAAGTCAAAATAGAAAAGAAAGGAAATATGAAGAAAGATAGAAAGAGAGAGGTAGGTGTTTTCTCCTTGATTTCTGCATACACTTGTATTTACTTGATTTGCTTCTAGTTGTTGTGGATTCTAAGTCCTTCAATTTCTTCAATGATCTTCCTTGTATCTCTTTATGTTGTTACCAAGTTAAAAATGAAGTTCCTTCTTGTGCTTGAGTCTTGATTTTCATTTTTGCTAACTTGATGAATTCTTGAAGCAAGAATGGGGGAGTGGAGAAGCAGATGGAAAAAAATGGTAATGGTTTTTAAGGTTCACTAGTTGGCACTGTATAAGTTTGAACATCGCTAAGGACTTAGCCTTGGTCCAATATAGCCACAACATCAAAGATAAAAAGATGGAAACACATTCTAAGACATGATAATAGGGGTGGGTCAATATGCTGGGTTTTTGGTCCAAAACACAAGGTCATGATTCAAGGGTCTCCAAAATGGTTAGGCACTGATGTCTCTAGTTCAAGGTCACCAAATGGATCAACTTTTCTTAAGAAAACACTTTCTAATTATTTATAGAATTAAATCTATGTCAAAAACACTCAAATAGACAACTTAATTCTAAATTCAAATTTAATTTGTTCACAAATTATTTTGTGACATAGGATATGAAAGTACACATCTTAAGGTTTCCAAATATATTTTATTTGCAATTTTTGGATTTTTAGAATTTAAATTATGCCAAAATTCATCAAACAAGTATATTTGAGTTTGAACAAATTTAAATGGTCAAATATAAATTTGGCCGGTGCCAAAAGATTCTACACATCCATAGGATTTCAAAAAGTCCAAGTTTGCTAAACTTGGCCTTATGGTTAAAAAGATACGATGGTTGCAAGTTCTAGGGTCTTTTCTATAAAATTGTCATTCTATTTTTATTCGGAATTAAATCCAGAGATGGGCTGGGCTAAAATTGCTTATCTGTCATGCAGGGCGACAGATAGGGAGTGAGCTTGGGCCGGCTACGGGCTGATCCAAGCGACAGATTAGAACATAACGCGCTACTGACTGGGCGGCTACGTGGCGACTTCTTATTGGCTGATACCGATTCAGAAAAGTGATTTAACCTGGACCGCATGATTTGGATCTAAAGGACAGGAGGCTAGGGTTTCTCACCTTGCTGGCGGCTGGGCGGAAATGGAGGATTCGGCGGCGCTCCGGTGGTCCGCGAGTCAAAATTCGACGGTGACGGCGTTCCCTTGGTCGCTGGATCCGAGAGGACGACGGGAGGATGCAGCACAGCATGGAGAACTCACGGGTGGCCACCGCGTGGCTTAGCGTTCCTCCAGCCAGCGGCCTGACGGAGATCCGAGGCATCCGTGGCGGTCCGTTCTCCGGCAAGCTCGTCCTCATCACTATACTACAAATAAAAATCGAGCACAAGCCTAAACACATGCGCAAAGACAAGGGGAAGAGATAGGGACTAAAAGTGGTGGAGGGCCTTGATGTCTATGCACGCTTCTATTCTTGTAAACAGTGTTGGACCTCCAAGTGTAGAGATTTGTAGAACAGCAGCAAGTTCCCTTAAGTGGATTACCCAAGGTTTATCGAACTCGGGGAGGTAGAGGTCAAAGATATCCCTCTCAAGCAACCCTGCAATTAAGATACAAGAAGTCTCTTGTGTCCCCAACACACCTAATACAATTTTCAGTTGTATAGGTGTGCTAGTTCAGCGAAGAGATAGTGAAATGAGAGTAATATGGATGGTTATAAGTAATAATAGCAATCTGAAATAAATATGGCAGCAAGCAAACATGTAGCAGAACAGCGGAAAATGGTGTTTCAATGCTTGGAAACAAGGCCTAGGGATCCTGCTTTCACTAGTGTACACTCTCAACAATGATCACATAATTGAATAACTAAATATCTTATCTTCACATGCTACTCTTAACCCTCTCCGGTTAGATTAACGAACACTAATCATTGAGTAGGGCTGCAAAAAGCATTCCTTAAAGTAAGCATTCCCATGTCTAGATAACCCCACGCTGTCACTATGAGCGCCCCAGAAGGTACTAGACAAACACCACAATTCATAGAGGAGACACACACGATGTGCACACTGTCACCTTCACACCACGGGACAAGGTGACTCCAAAGTTCATATTAATAAAGCACTTGAGTAGCAAAAGATGAAGAGTAACATCTAAGAATTCAAATAGATTACAAAGCTCATGATCACATATAGATAACACCATGGGAGAGAGAGATGAACCACATAGATACCAGTAGATCCCTCAGCCTCGGGGGATAATTACTCCCTCCTCATCATAGGAGACAGCAACGGCGATGGAGATGGTGGTGGAGTCGATGGAGATGACTTCCGGGGGCACTTCCCCGTCCCGGCAGGGTGCCAGAACAGAGACCCGAAACTTGTCGGCGGCGGCGGCGGAGCTATGGATGTATTTTGTGGAAAAGGTCGATTCTCCTAGGATTTGTGCATCGGGGAGTATATATAGGCGAAAGGGCGATGCCGGGGGGTGGCCAGGGGGCCCACACCACATGGTGGCGCGGCCAGGGGTGGTGGCGCCATCCTATGGTGTGGCCCCCCTCCGGGGCTCTTCGGGACTTTAGGATGCTTCCGGGACTTCTAAGACTTCTGGCTTTCGAATCGTCCAATTCCGAGAATAGTTGCAGAACAAGTTTTCTGAAGCTAAAAACAACAAAAGACAGGAACTAGCTTTATGGCATCTTGTCAATAGGTTAGTCCCGGGAAATCGATAAAAATGACATAAAGTGTAAGGAAAACATGTGAGAAACAACATGAAAACAACATGGAACATCGGAAATTAAGGTTACGTTTATGACGTCTCAGGACCCTGTCCGGAAATAACCTCACGCGGCGGCGGCGGACATGAACTCCGGCGAACAATTTTGTCAACAAGGAGGCTCTAAACTACAGGGATCCAGAGGGATTTTGGGGAGGCAGTCACGGGCTTTAAGATGGAGGGATCGGTGGAATTAATCTCGCACTAAAACGCGAGGAATAAGTCGGTGCAAATTACACTAGAAATGGATACGTTTCTGTTAGGTACGTTGAAGATGACATGACGTCAGCGGACGTCATCAATTTTTTTTTCCTTTTTCCTGTTTTCTTATTTATTCAATATCTTTTGTTTTAAAATTCCAATTTACCTCAAATCAATTGCATTTGATTCATAAAATAAAAACCTTTTAGATGACAACATTTTTGTAAACTTTTCAACACATTTATTTTTTTTTATTTTTGAAAATATAATTAATTCACTAATAGTGCTTAATGTTAATTTTAAATGAAATAATAATAAAATGTTGTTTTTGATTGAATAAAATTTTAGAGACATTTAACATGTCAAATACTATTTTTGAAAGTCATTCACCTCATTTTTATATTTTATAATTTTAAGATATGAATGATTACTAATAGCAACTTATTGCCATTTAATTAAATCATATCAAATAATTAATATTGTTGACCAATAAAATTCCAGAGAGTTACCACTATTTAGAATGTTGTTTCCAAAAGTGTGATTCATTTTCATATCAAAATAATTCATTGGGAAACATTTAGATAATAGGGTTTGCTTAAAGAAGGATAATAACTATTGAATAATGAAAATTTATTTGAATAAGGTTTAGGGTTTATGGAATAGAGGTATAATGGATTCTTAATTCCAATTTTATTGAAATATTTTTTTTATTTTGTTTCTTGCATCTTATTTGGTTTTTGTTGACTTGCATAACATGAAAACAAAAGTTTCTAATTTTTGTGATTTTTGAGTTTTCCAAAAATCAGGGATGTTACAAAGTAGCTTCAAGGCCAGAACTTCTGTAACTAGAAGCTAGATCATTGAGAGCACAACCTTGCCAAAATAGCGAAACCCTAGACTCACATTGTACTTTGGATACTCAGCGAAATCGGCAGTACAATAACTGTCGAAAGCCTGGAATTTCATATAAACGTCGGACGCTTCATCGACAACGAATCCTATCTGCCGACAATGAATCACCTGGTAAGTGCTTGCGTCCTTCCTATTGGATCTACTAATGTTTTCATTGGTTTAAAGGTGGAAGCAATGGGTTTCCGTGGTGGAAGTAAATTTATCCCACCCACCCTATGGCCAATAGAAAACGGCTTTGACGCAGGATTTGGAACGGATCTGCCTTATTCATACATTGGGGAAGACCAAGATTTAATATCCGCATATCGCCTAAGCATGACTGGGTTTGCTGCCTCTCACGAGATGTCTACCCCCAGATTGCATTTTGTGGGCATGGTGCAATCACAAATCGTTGAAAACACAGAAGACAAAATCCCGTGGAAAAGGCAGAAAACAACAAACCAGCGGAGAAAGTAGAAGACCCAAAATCCGCCAATTTGGCGACAAGCTCGGAAGCCGAATCTATTCTCGCTGCAATTGAAGCAAAGCTAGACTCGAAAACCGGATCTGCATCTGCCGACATAGATACCGATGATGATGGGGATGCTTTCAAAAGAAAGATCAAATCCATGCAGGATAGCTTTCACGAAGTACTCATGGCCAGACCGACTGAAAAGCCGTGCAACGAGGACAAAAGGAAGCAAAACCCCAAAACACCTTTGCCAAGCGATAAAGAAAACAGAGAAGAAGAGGGCGAGGATGATCCAGAATATCCTGATGTTTCGGAATTGACGGAAGACGAGCCTCAGAAAAAAACTTCCTTGAAGAAAAAGAAGAATTCCGCCAAGAAGATATTTACCAAAACCAAGAAGAAAAATTTGGACAAATTGGCTGATATAGCCAAACAAAACCAGGAAGTTGGGGGAGATAGTGGCACAAAAACGGCGGAAAAGAAAAATAAACAGATCGATGTAGTGCCAGTTCCCCAAATGTCAGAACAAGACAAACTCGATCTGATACAAACCCCGGTAGGAATAAATGAACCACCGGAAGTGCTGGAAACTAGGAGGCAAGCAATGATGCGGCAATAACAACATCTTTTTCGGTCTTGAGAAAGCCTCCTGCAAACCCAAGCTGCCATCAAAGCACAGCAGGAAGAAATCGAGGAATTCGAACGCCGAAACAGACCTGCAATTAAACCTACAAGGTTACTCGGCATTGCAAAGCCGGAAGAATTGTCAGCCAAAAGTCGATTTGATAATCCGTCCTGGCAAAGGCAGGTTAACAACACAAATGCTAAGGGAGAATGCATCTACAAGACTGCTGCCGACAATGCAGAAGTTGTGTTTGCCATACTTAGTGATGACCTTTACTCCAAAGACGAAAAGCTTCAGGGAGTGCATGCTTTCCTAGGAAAAGCATTACAACAACAGCAGCGAGGAAAAGCGTGTTCCGGCAAACTTTATGATAGTTCGACCTTGTGCAAAACTGCCATGTGTGCAGCCGCTGGTGCATGAGCCGAACCAAGCGAACCCAGATATTCAGGAAGTTCAAAGGGAAAGAATGAAGACCCCGAGAAGGACAAGAAAATTCATCATGATAAAGATGTAGCGTCCAGGACATGGTCCCATCCGCCTAAAGGCGATAAGAATACAAAACCCCGCATCGAAGACGATCAGGAATACACCAGAAAGAAGGCAATAATGCTCACCGCCAGTCTAAAGCAGATAAATACGGAAACGCAATGTCGCCTCCGAGGAACCGGGATGATAGATCCGGAAGATACGAACACCCTCACAGGCGTGAGAGATCTCGAACCCCACCAAGGTATAAGGAACGAGTCATAAGTAGAACTTCGTCGTATTCCAGAGGCCGGGACGCCAAAAGACATTGGGATGAACCAAGACGAGTGTATTCACGCACCAATGGGCTCCGAGGTATTCCAGAGGTATTCCGCACACGCTGATATAGCAGAAAGAGATGATTTATATTTAGGGCCAAAGTGTTTCACTGACAGGATCCGAAATATCAACCTACATGTTGGCTTTGCCAAAGTCGGTCCAACCTACCAAAAGTATACCGGAAGCACAAACCCGGATACATGGCTCTCAGATTACTATAATGCCGTCCAGATTAACAAAGATAGATTTGGAAGCACTAAAATTCATGCCTTTGATGCTGCTGGATGGAGCGCGCGACTGGACTAATGGATTACCATCAAGAACGATGGATAGCTGGGAGGATATGGCCAGAGTTTTTGCTCAACATTTTCGAGGTACATACAAGTGATACGTCATAAACGTATCCTTAATTTCTGATGTTCCATGTTGTTTTCTTATTGTTTCCCACATGTTTGCTATACACTTTATGTCATTTTTATCAATTTTCCGGACTAAGCTATTGACAAGATTGAAGGGAATATGCCCGAGAGGCAATAATAAAGTGTTTATTATATATTATTCCTTGTTTATGATAGATGTTTATTTCTCATTCTAGAATTGTATTAACCGGAAACGTTGATACATGTGTGATTAATAAACAAACCGACGTTCCTAGTGAAGCCTCTCTTTTAACTAGCTCGTTGATAAAACAGATGATCAAGGTTTCCTGATCATGAACATTGGATGTTGTTAATAATGGGGTCATGTCATTAGGAGAATGACATGATGAACTTAAACCCTAACTAAGTATAACAATACGATCAAGTCATTTAGTTTTGTTGTTATATCTTACATTCTAAGTAACATTATTCCTTAGACCATGAGATCATGTTAATCACTAATACCGAAAGAATAATTTGATGACATCAAACGTCACACCGTAAAAGGGTGACTATAAAGGTGGCATTGGATATTTGGAAAGTGTTGGTTGAAGCTCATGGATCGAGAATGGGATTTGTCCATCCAATATGACGGATAGATATACTCGGGGCCCTCTCGGTGATATCACATCGACACCGCTTGCAAGCAAGTGATATGATCATAAGGATGTTATATCACGGGAACGAGAAAAGAGTACTTGTCGGATAACGAGATCGAACAAGGTATAATGGATACCGATGATCGGATCTCGGACAAGTAATATATCGTGAGACAAAGGGAAATCGTTACGACGTTGAAAGGTTCACACGATCACGAGAGTCATCGTTGAATATATAGGAGTCATCACGGTTTTCCAGACCCCGCTGTTGATTATTGGTCGGAGAGGAGTCTCGATCATGTCTATAATATTCACGAACCGTAGGGAGACACACTTAAGGTTCGATGAAGCGTTTAGAGAGGATACGGAATACCGAAGAATATTTTGGGCAGCTCCGGAATTGTTTCGGGGAAAATTGAAATAGTTCAAGGGGTTTTTCATCGAACGGTTGTTAATAGAATTAACAAATGGTTCGAGGTGCTGCATGCAAATGTTTGTTAATGGAATTAACAAATATAAATAAAGAAATAAAAATGTTTTATTTATTTATTAAAGAAAAACCTTTGGATTTTCCAAGTAGGAAATTAAGGGATTTTTGAGTGGGTTTGAGTGGAGCTTCCACTCACATGAAGAGAGGAAGGGGTGGGGGCACCCATGGCTGGCCGCACCCCCCTTGGGCTGCCTCCCCCTCCCCTATAAAAGGAGGGTGAGGGCTCTCTCTTCTACACACACTTGCCCACACATTTTCCCTTCCACCCGCTGCTACATTCCATGGTCTCCAGCTTGGCGAAGCCCTGACCGTGGGATTCTTCACCACCACCACGCCGTCGTGCTGCTGGAATTCCGGAGGGATCCTCTACTTCCGCAACCCGCTGGAACGAGGGAACGGAAGTCTTCATCGAGCTGAACGTGTGACCGATTACGGAGGTACCGCCGGATTGCGGTGCTCTTCTTCTCGCTCGGGATCGGCGTGAGAACGACTACGCCAACCACGAGATCTTTTCTCGTACCACTTTGAGTCTTCGAGGGTATGCTATCTCAATACTCTCTTTCTCCCCGTTGCCTTTCATCTCAGAGATTAGATCTTGGCCTTTCGGGTTTATCGCGTGTAGGAAATTTTTTGTTTTCTATGCTACGTTCCCCTTCAGTGGTATCAGAGCCGGATCTATGCGTAGATGTAACATCCCAATTTTGCTAATTTAGGGTGTGTGGTGTTGTGTCATCTCATACATGCATGAAAACAATAATTTAAACCATGTTTGAACCAAGTTTAAATTTGAATTTAAATGGTTTCAGAAAATCTCCCAAAAAGTACTTAACTTGGGTTCCAAAATTTTGTGTTGAAAAATAATTCAATTTCACCCAAGCAAAACATGGTTTTGTTGGAAATTTTATAATCTTTCCAAAGAGTATTTTTGCCAAATTTTATTCTTGCAAAAAGGCCCTCAAACATTCAAATTGTGTTGCTGTTTTGGGGCAGACAAGGACTCTTTTGCAAATTCCTGGAATTCCAGGGGGTTATGGAAAATTTTGTTCTTTCCTTTCTTTAACCTACTGCCAGAAGGAAATTCCATGGTGGCTTTGCCACCACCTGCTTCCAGCACGACAGGGAGAGGATGAGCACGCACAGAACCGTCCGGATCGAGCCAACCCCCGCAGAAGCCCCTTCCCTCGCAGCACCTCCTCTCTCTCTGTATCCTTCCCGAGAGCCCAAACCTAACCCTAACCCGACACCGCCGCCGCTCACCGCCGGCGCTACAGCCACTCCCGCGCCCCACCGTGCACGCCATCGGCCCCGTCGTTGCCTCCTCTACCTCCTCAAGAAGCCACTCGAGCTAGGACAACCGGAAGGAGTCGAATTGGGTGCATCCTCCTCGTCTCCGGGCGCCGCGTCCACGGCCGATTCCGGCGCCGTCGAGCCGTCTCCGGCCTCCCCGACCCCACCTTCAGACTCCTGGTGAGCAGGGGCTCCTCCAGGACCCCTCCCCTTCTTCCCTACCCCTCTCCTCCTCCGTTGCCGCGTCGACCACCGCCGGCCGCCGCCGTCTCTGCTCGCCGCCGGTTGCTCCGGTGACCATTTGGTCCGCCGCGGGTACCCCTAGCTTCCCCTCCACCTCCTCTTCCTCTATGTGTATTTTGTTTCAAACATTGCGCGCGAAATCGATCGAATTCGATCCTATCTGTGAAGAACAGGGTAACGTGAGGTCACAGTGACATCATCATGATGTCATTTCCATGTTTTTCTCTTTTCCAGAAAATGATTAATAATTATAGAATATGAGTAATTTTGTAAAATCAATAATTAATGTTTTATAGATCAGAAAAATAAAGTAAAAATATGGTTGTGCTCAGAAAAATAAAATCTATCCAAATATGAACTTTTCATACATGTTTGACAACTTTTATTTTTGAACATTATTTAATATTGTTTAATCATTTAAAATGGAGAAAATAAGTTTTTATTCACCAAAATTAGAAAATTAAAAGTTATATACCAAATTGCTCAAAATGACAAATGCAATCTGTTTATGATGTTTTCAACCCTATTTGAGCTTTTAAAATTGTACTCACTTCCAGAATCGCCCGAAGTACCCCTCCGGGGCCTATTTCGGACTAATTTCAGTAAAAATGTATAACTGACATGCGAACCCTAGCAAACCATTGAACATGTTTAGGGCTTTATTTCAGCGCATTAACTTGCTCATGCATGCATATTGTGCATTGCATCGATGCCATGGTTGATTGCTCTTCTTGTTTCGGTGTTTGTCCCCCTCGGTAGAACGTGACTCCGAAGAGAAGGCCAACAACTCTATGACGAATACTTAATCTTAACCGACAAGTCAAGCACTTACTCCTGAAGACTTTATCTGGTTTTCTTATAACCAAGGCAAGCATAACCTCTTATTTGCTCATATATGATTTCAAAGTGATTTGAACCTCGTACTTTGCATTCGGTTCCAAACTATTTGATGTCAGTAGATAGAGTTCTCCTATATACTGCATAACCTAGATATCCTGATCCATCTCACCTAGCAGCTATAGGTTTGTTTGTGCGCGCTCCGCTAAACCTTGTGAGTCTTGCTTAGCCATGCCTAGTTGATGAGTCCGGTCAATGCGTGAATCTTCTATGTCAGGTGTTTATGGTTTGAATTACCTTTGATAACTTGACTAATCACGGCATGGATGTGAGGCCACAATGGGTTGTGGCGTTTTGTCCTGTTCATGCCCCTAGGAGCGAGTTCTCGCCTTCGAGCCAAGACTGAGCGTACAGCCACACGTGGGCCGATGAACCCCGCCCGGCTAACTAACTTGTTTAACCTTATCCATGAGCCACGTAGTTTGATCTTTCCATCTGCGTGTGAGTCGGAAAATGTTTTGGAGAAAACTAGGTCGTGACCGGGACAAGTGATGGACGTACACGGATCTTGTTCCCGACTCACAGAACAGGTGCCGTCAGGAGGTGGCCAACTCCCTGTTGACGGGGTGGCCCTGTTTGGGTTGACTCATGGATATGGTTCGACAAGGTAAAGGCTGGGAATCGACCACCCTCTGCCGGCACTTCCCGGACTAGTGCTAACCCTGGTGGCACTAAGAGTCGGTTGGTACGTGTGGGTAAAGTTGTACACCCCTGCAGGGTTAAATCTTTTCGAAAAGTCGTGTCTGCGGTTAAAGACGACTTGGTGACAGATTCTGTGATCATAGACAACTTAAACGGAATGACTAAAACTTGCTGATAACGATTGAAGGATGCCTCCTCGGAGATGCCGAGAGGGGTTACCTTGTAGCATGAGATAGTGTGGAACAACTGGAGGAGGTGATCTTTGAAGCACGAGGTGCTGAAATGATTTGGTGGATTAAAAGATGATGATATCAGTAGTTGAGTAGCTTTCTCATCTGTTTTCAAAATACTCTATGAGACGTGCTGTTTCTTCCTCAACTTGCAAAACAAAGATTGCTTTACACAAATCAGCCTTCATGAAACCCTTTTCGAAATAGCAGATATATAATAGGTTAATTAAGTCTTGTTGAGTACCTCCCGTACTCAGGTTTGCTTAATTTTGGTTCAGGAGAAGATCTCACAGCGGTGGTGATTCAACGTGGACATCGACGAGTAGTTCGGGGTTCCCAGGTAGCAGCCTGGAGTCTATGGGCTGGGACGTCGCCTTATGTTGCGGCCTCTTAGGCCTTTTTGATTCTTGTTGATTAGCAACATAATTTGCCTTCCGTTGTCTGATGTAATGTTGGGTCGTGTGACCTCTGTTTGTAAGCTATACTCTAGTAACACCTGTTTAATAAAGCTTCATGTTTAGAGTACTGCTTTGATCGGTTGTTGGTTTCGAGCTCATTGTTATACAGTTTTGGCTATGCCTGCATAGTTGTCGCAGTCGAGGGGTTGTGGAGCCGATGATCCATGTCCGAGCCCGCCTGTCGATGTGATCGGCCTGGGGCGAGGTAACCCCAGTAACCCTCGATTGTTGTTGCACTTTCTGGACACATAACATCTCTGTATAGCTTTGGTCCCGTTTCCTCCAGTTTCTTTCGATTCGTGGACGCTTTGATATGCATAGTTGGTTATGACTAGCATGGATACAAGGAGTAGTAGACCGGGGATCCGAACTGCGTGCCGACGAATCCAGTCTACCTGCTGTTGTTTGTTGCGACCGGTGCTGGTAACCCTGAAGCCCTTGTGGTTCCATGTCTAGGAGCACATAACAGTATGTATATCTCTGGGTCCGGGGTCGTGACAGTAGATGAATTGTACGGGTAGAACACATAGGAGTATGTGGGCGTTGATGATCATGTTTTTGTCTCTTTGAGTATTTTATGATCTTAGTGGCATAGTAGGATGAAGCTGCCCCGGACTAAGTTTACGTGTACTATGTACGCGAGAATTGTCTCACATGTGACTAAGGGGGTGTCCGTTTCTCCTACTATAGTTAAGATCTAATCTACAAAGGGTTGTTAAAAATATGTTTTATCAACGTTGTGTATCTTGTACGTAGGTATGAACGGTTCTATCCTCGTAAGCCCAAAGCCACGTAAAACATGCAAAAATAAATTAGAGGCGTCTAACTTGTTTTTGCAGGGCATGTGATGTGATATGGTCAATGTTACAAACTTTATGTATGAGATGATATCTTTTGTAAATTATTGACATACCGGCTGGAGCCATATGGTTGTCTTATTTTATGGCCTGCGTGCTGTATGTCATATCCATGTGATATGATTGTAATGGACAATCAAGATGGAGGTGCCACGGACCTTGGTGCCACGCCGGTGGAATGATGGAGATCATACCATGATGCACAAGATGGAGATCAAGTGCAAGAAGGACCATATCATATCACATTATCCATGCATGTGATGTTTATCCTTTTATGCATCTTATTTTGCTTAGATCGCGACGGTAGCATTATAAGATGATCCCTCTCACTTAATATCAATATAATAATGTGTTCTTCCTTAAGTATGCACCGTTAAGAAAGTTCGTCGTTTCGAGACACCACGTGATGATCGGGTGTGATAGACTCAACGTTCGCATACAACGGGTGTTTTCAAGCCTAGCATGTACAGACATGGCCTTGAAACACATGCAATACAACGGTTCTACTTGGCGAGCCTAGCATGCACAGACATGGCCTCAGAACACGTAACCGAAAGGTAAAGCATGAGTCATATGAATGATATGATGAACATGTTGATGTTCGCCTTTGCAACTGCACCGTCTCACGTGATGATCGGTTTCGGTGTAGTGAATTTGGTTCGTGTAATCACTAAAGACAACTAAGAGGGATGTTGTTTTTGAGTGGGAGTTCATGGGATAATTTTAGAATTAACTTGAACTTAATTTATCATAAACATAGTCTAAATAGTCTTTGCAAATATGTTGTAGATCATGGCACCACCTACCTTCAATTTCAATATGTTCATGGAGAAAGAGAAATTAGTGAACAATGGAAGCAACTTTACCAACTGGGCACTTAACCTGAGGATTCTCCTCACCGCTTGCAAGAAGCTCTATGTGCTTGATGCACCTCTAGGTGACCAACCCGCTGATGATGCTTCTGATGAGGATAAAAATGTTTATCTGACTCAACAAGAAGACCACGGTATAGTTCACTGCGGCATCCTCTATGGATTAGAGCCAGAGCTGCGAAAACGTTTCGAGAACAGCACTGCTTATGCCACAATGGGAGAATTGAAAATGATTTTCGATACCCATGCCGCAGTTGAGAGTTATGACGCTTCAGAAAATTTCTTTAGCTGCATGATGGAAGAGAACAGCTCCGTTAGTGAGCACGTACTCAAAATGTCTGTGTACGCTGATAAGCTCATAGCCTTGGGAATATCGATTCCCATTGAGCTAGGGATACATCGTGTTCTCCAATCTCTGCCACCTAGTTACAAGAACTTCGTGATGAACTATAATATGCAGAGCATGAAGAAGCCTCTTCCTGAGCTTCTCTCGATGCTTAAAACTGCTGAAGTGGAGATCAAGAAAGAACATCAAGTGTTGATGATCAATAAGACCACTAGTTTCAAGAAAGGCAAGAAAGGCAAGCCAAGGGTAAACTTCAAGAAGGGTGGCAAATCTGTTGCTACTGCTGAGAAGAAAACCAGGCATGGCCCTAAGCCTGAGACTGAGTGTTTCTATTGCAAGGGTACTGGCCACTGGAAGCGCAATTGCCCCAAGTATCTGGCAGATAAGAAGGCCGGCAAAGTGAACAAAGGTATATATGATATACTTGTTATTGATGTGTACCTTACTAGTACTCGCAATAGCACCTGGGTATTTGATACTGGTTCGGTTGCTCACATATGTAACTCGAAACAGGAGCTGCAGAATAAGCGACCACTAGCAAAGGATGAGGTGACGATGCGCGTCGGCGATGGATCAAGAGTTGACGTGATCGCCGTCGGGATGCTACCTCTACGTCTACCATCGGGATTAGTTATAAACTTCGATAAATGTTATTTGGTGCCCGCATTAAGCATGAATATCGTTTCTGGATCTTGCTTAATGCGGGACGGTTATTCCTTTAAGTCCGAGAACAATGGTTGTTCGATTTATATGAATAATATCTTTTATGGTCATGCACCTGAGAAGAATGGTTTATTTCTTTTGAATCTTGATAATGTTGATACACATATTCATAATGTGAATGGAAAAAGAATTAAGTTAAATGATGATATTGCTACTTATTTGTGGCATTGCCGCTTAGGTCATATTGGTGTTAAACGCATGAAGAAGCTCCATTCTGATGGACTCTTAGAATCACTTGATTATGAATCATTTGAAACATGTGAACCATGCCTTATGGGCAAGATGACTAGAACCCCGTTTTCTGGATCTATGGAACGGGCGACAGACTTGTTGGAAATCATACATACTGATGTATGTGGACCAATGAGTGTATCGGCGCGCGGTGGATATCGTTATTTTGTCACTTTCACAGATGATTTGAGTAGATATGGGTATATTTACTTAATGAAACACAAATCTGAAACGTTTGAAAAGTTCGAAGAATTTCAGTGTGAAGTTGAAAATCATCGTAACAGAAAGATTAAATTTCTACGGTCTGATCGTGGAGGTGAATATCTAAGTTACGAGTTTGGCATGCATATGAAACAATGTGGAATAGTTTCACAACTCACACCACCCGGAACACCACAGCGTAATGGTGTTTCCGAACGTCGTAATCATACTTTATTAGATATGGTTCGATCTATGATGTCTCTTACAGATTTGCCACTATCGTTTTGGGGTTATGCACTAGAGACCGCTGCATTCACTTTAAATAGGGCACCATCTAAATCCGTTGAAACGACACCGTATGAATTATGGTTTGGAAACAAACCTAAGCTGTCATTTCTAAAAGTTTGGGGATGCGATGTTTATGTGAAGAAGCTTCAACCTGATAAACTCGAACCCAAAGCGGAAAAATGCGTCTTCATAGGATACCCTAAAGAAACAATAGGGTACACCTTCTATCACAGATCTGAAGGCAAGATTTTCGTTGCCAAGAATGGATCCTTTTTGGAGAAGGAGTTTCTCTCGAAGGGTGTGAATAGTAGGAAGGTAGAACTCGACGAGGTTATTGAACCTTCTCTTCTTGGAATGGCGAGTAGCGCAGCGCCGGAAGTTGTTCCGGAGTTGACCCCGTCAGTTGAAGAGAGAGATAATGATCTAGATCATGAAACTCCAGTAGAGGAAACTACCGCACCTCGCAGGTCAACTAGGGAACGTACATCTCCTGAACTGTACGGAGATCCCGTATTAAACTTCATGGTAGATGGAGGTGATGACCCTGTGACATATGAGGAAGCGATGATAAGCCCAGATTCCAACAAATGGCTTGAAGCCATGAAATCCGAAATAGGATCCATGTACGAAAACCAAGTTTGGACTTTGGTGGATTTACCCAATGACCGCAAGTCCGTTGAGAACAAATGGATCTTTAAAAAGAAAACTGACGCTGATGGTAATGTGACCGTCTATAAAGCTCGACTTGTCGCAAAAGGTTTCCGACAAATTCAAGGAGTTGACTACGATGAGACTTTCTCACCAGTAGCGATGCTTAAGTCGGTTAGGATTATGTTAGCAATTGCTGCATTTTTCGATTATGAAATATGGCAGATGGATGTCAAAACGGCGTTCCTTAATGGTGACATTGAGGAAGAGTTGTATATGATGCAACCCAAAGGTTTTGTTGATCCTAAGGATGCTGACAAGGTGTGTAAGCTTCAACGTTCCCTTTATGGACTGAAGCAAGCATCCCGAAGTTGGAACCTCTGTTTTGATAAGGTGATCAAAGGTTTTGGATTTGTCCAAACATACAGAGAAGCTTGTATTTACAAGAAAGTGAGTGGGAGCTCTGTAGCATTTCTGGTACTATATGTGGATGACATATTTTTTATTGGAAATGATATAGAACTTTTAAAAAGCGTAAAAGGTTATTTGAACAATAGTTTTTCGATGAAAGACCTCGGTGAAGCAGCTTATATATTGGGCATCAAAATCTACAGGGATAGATCAAGACGCTTAATTGGACTTTCGCAAAGTACATACCTTGACAAGATTTTGAAGAAGTTCAAAATGGAAGATAGTAGGAAAGGGTTCCTACCTATGTTGCAAGGCAAGACGTTCAGTAAGACTCAATGTCCAGCTACATCAGAAGATAGAGAGAAGATGAATAAGACTCCCTATGCTTCAGCCATAGGTTCTATCATGTATGCTATGCTATGTACAAGACCAGATGTGGCACATGCTATTAGTTTGACTAGTAGGTACCAATCCAATCCAGGTTTGGAACACTGGACTGCGGTCAAGAATATCCTAAAGTACTTCAGAAGAACTAAGGATATGTTTCTCGTATATGGCGGTGAAGAAGAGCTCGTCGCAAGATGTTACGTCGATGCTAGCTTCGACATTGATCCGGATGACTCTAAGTCTCAGTCCGGGTACGTATTTATTATGAATGGAGGAGCTGTAAGCTGGAGGAGTTCCAAGCAATCCGTGGTGGCGGGATCATCAACAGAAGCGGAATATGTTGCTGCCTCGGAGGCAACACAGGAAGCAGTTTGGATGAAGGAGTTCATATCCGAACTAGGCATGGTTCCGAGTGCGTTGGATCCAATGGTTATCTATTGTGACAACAATGGTGCCATAGCCAATGCTAAGGAACCAAGGTCTCACAAGAATTCCAAGCATACCAAGCGCCGTTTTCACTCCATCCGTGAGCATGTCGCGGATGGGGATGTGAAGATTTGCAAAGTACATACGGATCTGAATGTGGCAGATCCGTTGACTAAAACTCTCTCAAAGGCAAAACATGATCAACACCAGAACTCAATGGGTGTTAGATTCATCACTATGTAATATAGATTATTGCCCCTAGTGCAAGTGGGAGACTAAAGGGAATATGCCCGAGAGGCAATAATAAAGTGTTTATTATATAGTATTCCTTGTTTATGATAGATGTTTATTTCTCATGCTAGAATTGTATTAACCGGAAACGTTGATACATGTGTGATTAATAAACAAACCGACGTTCCTAGTGAAGCCTCTCTTTTAACTAGCTCGTTGATTAAACAGATGATCAAGGTTTCCTGATCATGAACATTGGATGTTGTTAATAACGGGGTCATGTCATTAGGAGAATGACATGATGAACTTAAACCCTAACTAAGTATAACAATACGATCAAGTCATTTAGTTTTTTTTGTTATATCTTACATTCGAAGTAACATTATTCCTTAGACCATGAGATCATGTTAATCACTAATACCGAAAGAATAATTTGATGACATCAAACGTCACACCGTAAAAGGGTAACTATAAAGGTGGCATTGGATATTCGGAAAGTGTTGGTTGAAGCTCATGGATCGAGAATGGGATTTGTCCATCCAATATGACGGATAGATATACTCAGGGCCCTCTCGGTGATATCACATCGACACCGCTTGCAAGCAAGTGATATGATCATAAGGATGTTATATCACGGGAACGAGAAAAGAGTACTTGTCGGATAACGAGATCGAACAAGGTATAATGGATACCAATGATCGGATCTCGGACAAGTAATATATCGTGAGACAAAGGGAAATCGTTACGACGTTGAAAGGTTCACACGATCACGAGAGTCATCGTTGAATATATAGGAGTCATCACGGTTTTCTAGACCCCGCTGTTGATTATTGATCGGAGAGGAGTCTCGATCATGTCTATAATATTCACGAACCGTAGGGAGACACACTTAAGGTTCGATGAAGCGTTTAGAGAGGATACGGAATACCAAAGAATATTTTGGGCAGCTCCGGAATTGTTTCGGGGAAAATTGAAATAGTTCAAGGGGTTTTTCGTCGAACGGTTGTTAATAGAATTAACAAATGGTTCGAGGTGCTGCATGCAAATGTTTGTTAATGGAATTAACAAATATAAATAAAGAAATAAAAATGTTTTATTTATTTATTAAAGAAAAACCTTTGGATTTTCCAAGTGGGAAATTAAGGGATTTTTGAGTGGGTTTGAGTGGAGCTTCCACTCACATGAAGAGAGGAAGGGGTGGGGGCACCCATGGCTGGCCGCACCCCCCCTTGGGCTGCCTCCCCCTCCCCTATAAAAGGAGGGTGAGGGCTCTCTCTTCTACACACACTTGCCCACACATTTTCCCTTCCACCCGCTGCTACATTCCATGGTCTCCGGCTTGGCGAAGCCCTGACCGTGGGATTCTTCACCACCACCACGCCGTTGTGTTGCTGGAATTCCGGAGGGATCCTCTACTTCCGCAACCCGCTGGAACGAGGGAACGGAAGTCTTCATCGAGCTGAATGTGTGACCGATTACGGAGGCACCGCCGGATTGCGGTGCTCTTCTTCTCGCTCGGGATCGGCGTGAGAACGACTACGCCAACCACGAGATCTTTTCTCGTACCACTTTGAGTCTTCGAGGGTATGTTATCTCAAGACTCTCTTTCTCCCCGTTGCCTTTCATCTCATAGATTAGATCTTGGCCTTTCGGGTTTATCGCGTGTAGGAAAATTTTTGTTTTCTATGCTACGTTCCCCTTCAAAGATGCCACAGAGCCAGTTCCCTATTTTCTGTTGTTTTTAGTTTTAGAAAAGTTGTTCTAGAAATATTCTCGGAATTGGAAAATTCGAAGCCCGGAAGTCTTAGAAATCCCGAAGGTTCCACGGAGTCCCGAAGAGACCCGGAGGGGGGCCTCAGTGTTGGGAATATGCCCTAGAGGCAATCATAGATGATGTAATTCCCAATGTATTCATAAAGTTATTAAGTTGTCCTTTGGTTTCAACATCTGATATATGTCATTGAATATGTGATTCGATTGTGGAACTATATATTCATGTTGTTCACACTAATTGTCCTTGGTCGTTAAGGTTGTGCTGGACACACACCCTAGACTAATGTGAGTGTTGGCTGATGACACGGTTCCACTTGTCATGGGCATGGTGATGCCATTCCAACGTTCACGGACTTGGCTAAAGAGTTTAGCAAGTCGGACTGACCCACATTGAGATGCAACGATCAAGTCGTCATTTGCATGTCTCAATCAATGTAATCCTTAGACCTGAGGTTGTCGCACAATCCGAGTTGTGGATCACCGACTTAGGTTCTGTCAAACGTTGTTCTGTGACAAGGCAACTATAAAGGCAGAGTTCGGGTCGAATGAGAAGCAAGCTGCGTGATGTGGATAATCAAGATGGGATTTTGCCCCTCCTAATGGAGAGATATTCTCTGGGCCCTCTCGAGTGATATGATTCAGGAAGCATGGCCATGCGCGACTCAGTTAAGTGTTAACTGTGTCGGTTGACTAAGAGTTAGTCAGATGAATCGCATATCACGGATCGAGAAGAGAGTTGAACTATTTAAGGGATGACGATAAATCGCCTATAGTTCGACAAGGTATATCGTGAGGCAAAAAGGACTAAGATGAATATCACATTGAAAGGTATGTCATCATGACTCAATGGAACTTGGGAGTCGGCACGTTCTGCTAGGAGCCGCTACCGATTGATCGATTGAGAGTCGGACTCTAATCGTGTCCAA
Organism: Alopecurus myosuroides; assembly: GCA_028641055.1. Taxonomy (NCBI): domain Eukaryota; kingdom Viridiplantae; phylum Streptophyta; class Magnoliopsida; order Poales; family Poaceae; genus Alopecurus; species Alopecurus myosuroides. The sequence goes on along the minus strand of CM054059.1, from coordinate 215,762,155 downwards.
GTCGCCATGAGCCTGCAGGGTCACACACTTAAGAGCGGGAGCAAATATTGGTTGGGTTGGACCCGAACCGGAAATGGACTGAGTTAGTGAGTCGGACTCACAGAGGGAATGGGCCACAAGTGTTGTGCAGCCCATTACCATACGCTATATAAAGAGGGGCGCAGGTTGCCCAACGGGCACGTTAGTCGACTCTCCCATGCGTTGGGAACCCTAGCCCCACTCAGTCCAGCCGCCGCACCGGACCTAGCAGTCCGCCGTCGGAGCTCCTCCTCGTACGTGTGGATACCGGCAGAGGTGTTGTACGTTCAGCATTTCGACGTTCGAGGGATTGGATCGGCCGGACCGGATCGTGGGACTGCACTGCCCCGACGCGCTGCATCGATAATCCGCACCTGCGCGTCTAGTAGTAATACTCGTGGCCTTCTACCTCGGCTAGATCTTGGAAGCATCGCGTAGGAAAAGTTTTTTGTTTATCTCTACGCATTCCAACAGTGGTATCAGAGCGGTAGCTTCTGGTATTAGGCCCGAGATCCGTACATATGTGATATGTAGTTAGCGTTAGATGTGATCTAATTGCTGTTTTGGTGGTCGGTCTATGAGATAGATCGGTTTTGTACAAGGTTGATTGGATCAATCGTACTCGGGGTTAATGGATGATCTGGTTTCCGTGATTATACTGCTAAGATCGTGGAACAACTTACCCCTACCGGTCGGTTTCCGCCATCGGGGTATACCGTGACACATAAATCCAGTTGCGGTGATCGAAGATCAAAGAGTTTGGTCGAATCGGAATACAGATCAGATTCGGGTAAAATCGTTTTATCCGATGAAGAAATCCATGATTCGGGACCGCCGGCTTCGCCCTGTCGTAGCGCCTTAGATGTCGTTGCGAGTTTCACAACGCCGGTAGATATCGTATCTATGCATAACTTGTTTTTGCAGGAAGTTGTGAATGGTATGGCTTATGTGCATGGGATGTGTGTAATCCATACATGATCTGCGTATCATGTTTATGTCAGCCGGCTGGAGCCTAGGTGCTGTCATTTTATTGTATACCGGCCTGCGTGTCGGATTCTCTATGTAAATTTTCATTTACTAGCTAGTGTAGCTTGTTGGAGAACCCGGAAGGCATGCAAGTCGATGTACAAGTCGGCTACATGGAGCAAGATGGCACGTGACAAGAGTTGGCACGAGTCAACTTGCAAGCTTCGTGGAGATGGAGATCACCATGAAGAGAGCCATACCATTTCACATTATAATTGTTTTATTTGTGTTATTGTTATGTCTCTATTTACCTCTATTTAGATAGTGGGTAGATTCTTTAATCCCTCAAAGAAGGTCTAGTCGGTCGCCCCGCCAGTGTTGCACCATCACAAGTCGGACATTCTTGGTAGTGGGCTCATGAAATTGAGGTGCTACCAATTCTTTCCGGTTAGGTGGGTTTGAGTCGGACTCTTACAAGCAGAAACACTTGGTAATCTAGACGAGTCCATCACAACGGTTGTGGGGCTCGGGGCGAGGTAGGTTGGGAGCCGGGGCATGTGATGTCACCCAACTAACAGGAGTCGTATTGGATACGATTGGCAAGGTGTTTCCTACCTAGATCACTTGACAGCTAGCGGTGATGCTAAAGCTCACTAGTCGGCTTGCTTATTTAGGATCTTGAATCACTTAGCAACCATCGGAGGGATGTTGGTTCTAGTGGGAGCATAAGTATTAAAGCGTTTAATATGCCTGCTCTTTTATGAATACATGTCTTAAGTGTTTTTGCGTATTTTCTGTTGTAGATCAATGGCACCTAGCAACCTTCCTCAGTTGTCCGCGTTTGCGTTGAGGTCAATCCTAGAGAAAGATAAGCTTAATGGAACTATTTTCACCAACTGGTATCGTAATCTGAGGATAGTCCTCAAGCATGACAAGAAAGAACATGTTCTAGAAACTCCACTTCCAGATGAGCCTGATGACGATGCGACTGTCGCTGTCATGAATGCCTACCGTAAGGCTAGAGATGAGTCTACGGAAATCAGCTGTCTTATGCTTGCACACATGGAACCGGACTTGCAGCAGCAGTTCGAGAATGTTGAGGCCTACGATATGATCGAAAGCCTCAAAAGTATGTTCCAGGCTCAAGCAAAGACTGAGAGGTATCAAGTCTCTCAAGCTTTGCTTGGCTGTAAGCTGAAAGACGGCGATCCACTGAGTCCGCATGTAATCAAGATGATTGGTTACATACAGTCTTTGGATCGGCTGGGCTTCCCAATTAACGAAGAGTTCGCTACTGATATAATTCTGAACTCTCTTCCTAGTGCGTATGGTTCGTTCATCTCGAACTACCATATGCATGGTATGGATAAGAGTATCACTGAATTACATGGGATGCTCAAAACGGCAGAGGCTGATATCAAGAAAGGCACCAGTCAAGTGTTGATGGTGCAAAATAAGGCTAAGTTCAAGAAGAGTTCTTGGACTAAGAAGAAGAAGGATAAGTCAGGAGGTAGCGCCCATGGCCCTGTCCAGAGTGCTCCCTCAAAGACTAAGCCTTCTCCTACAGCCGGAGCTAATTGCTTCTATTGCAAGCAAGATGGCCACTGGAAGAGGAACTGCACCAAGTATTTGGCTGACAGAGCCAAGAGTGGAGGTGTGACTTCCAACTCAGGTACGCTTGTGTGCAATGTTATAGACATTTATCTTGCTGATGCGCCTAATAGTTCTTGGGTATATGATACCGGATCAGTTATTCACATATGCAACTCGTTGCAGGGACTGGTAAGAACTAGGAGCGTGGCAAGAGGAGAGGTTGACATTCGGGTCGGCAACAAGGCGAGAGTCGCTGTAACATCCCAAGTCTGAAAAATAGCCTTTAGAATGTTTGCTCTCTGTTATTTTATGTTTTGCATCATGGCATCATGTTGATTGCATTTGTTTTGTTTGTTTTCCATTTGTTTTTCTCTGTTTTCAGTTGTTTTCCAACTGTTTTCATTTGTTTTCCTTTGTTTTCTATTTGAATTTCAACTCAAATTTCAAACCCTTTGTTTCATCCTTGTGATGTTACAATTTCCAAAATGTTATTTCAAATAAAGACAACCAAATTGCTTTCATTTTTCCATAATGCTCACTTGTTAAGTTAATGGTTTTAATCAATCAATTGTTTCCAAATCACATTCAAAAATTCAATACATTGTATAAACAACACCCAATTGGAAAGTTATGAAAATTACCAAAACAATCTAATCTTTTGTTTCCAATTATTCCATGTTTGATCAACTAATAAAATGGTGCTTTCTATTCCAATTAAATAATTCCAAATTGCTTCCAAACTCACATTCCAAATCAACCAACAGCACCATTTTCAAATTGTGAAAAATACCAAAACAAATGTACTCCTTATTTCCAATTAAACTCATTGGATTACCCTAATTAACAATCTTGTTTTAGATAACAAATTATTAACCAAAATTCATTCAAATTCAAAGCAATTTACAACACAGCGAATAAATTTGAATTTTTCAAAAAAACAAGGTTGGCATTGGTAGGTGTTGAGCTAACCAACTCACCCTAATTTTTCTATGAATTTTCCTAACCCTAAAGGCCTTCTTTTCTTCCAATTTTGTTTGCTACAAAAAAAAATAAAAGAAACAAAAAAATAACAAAAGAGAAAGGGAGCAGCAGCTAACTAACCTCTGCAGCCCAGCCCACCTGTTCTGGCCCATACCCCTTCGTGAGCATCTTCCACCTCTGGCTGACGTCAACAGTACGAACAGGGAAACCACCATCCGATCATCCTTCCCCCTCCAGATGCCATGCCGTACTAGGTACCTCTCTCCATAAAAACTAACCTACCTCTCGCACCGCACCTAACCCTAGCTACCCCTCTCCTCTACCCTGCGCCGCCGTCCTCTCTTCTCCCCCTCCCGTTTGTTCTTTCTCTGTATCTGAAAACTCCACATCCTGTCCCTCCTTTGAACCTTCCATGGCCGCAGCTTGGAGGCCTTGGAGCCAAGGCTGTGCTCGTCGTCGGGCGCCCCTCTTCTCGGGAATGGAACGTTGGCGTGTTCCTCGTCCTTTTTGGTGAAGGCACGGAGGAGGGAGGAGGCCCGAGTCGCCGGCGCCCTCCCCTCCAACGCCGGCCGTCGCCCTCTGCTCGCCCCTGCCTGCTGCTCCCTGTTCGCCTCCAATCGCCCAAGCCCAAGGTGAGGTTCGACCTCCTCCCTCCATCTCGCCTCCCTCCTCTCCTTCACGTCCTCCCCCGCACCACAGCGACCCGCAGCCCCTCCTCCACGGCGCCCCCTCCGGCGAGGGCAGCAGCCATCGATGGCCATGTTTCTGTCATGCGGTTGCAGTACCTGTTCGGTTCAGTTAATTTCAGTAAAACCATCCCGCAACCACAGCACATAACCACACAGTACCCCTTTCCATCACAACTCAAGCACTAGCCTACTGGTTATGTTCCCCCCAGCGCATCAGGAGGTGCAGGGATCAAATCCCACCCCCTGCACAATTAAAAACATTTTTGTTTTGCAATGTTTTGGTCACATAACTTATAGGAAATCACAACTAGGCCCCTGGCACTTATTTCTAGCCCCTGGAAAATAATTTCCAAGTCCCTGGTTCACTAAAAATGGCAGATTCACCCCAAATCTTGGAAATTGCATAAATAATTCATTTTAGCTCCAAATCCAACATTTTTGATATGTTTTCAATACCAAATTAAATGTTCTATCCAAATATAAAATTTGTTTACTATTTTGAATATTTTAAATTGGTGCAAAATTTGAAAACTTGTCAAATTCACTTAAATTTGCAAAATTCATAACTTGTTCATAAAAATTCCAAATTTCACAAACCAAATATGTTTTCCAATCATTTTTTCATGTACTTTCCAAATATACATTTTGTTTTCTGTTTTGAATAATTTAAATTGCTGAAAACAACTGTTTCCTGTTTAATGCATTTAAAATTGCCAAAATAATAACTTGCTCATTTTAAATCCAATTTCCACAAATGAAATATGTTTTCCATGAAAAATTAAACCATCTTTCCAAATATAAACTTTGTTTTCTGTTTTGAATAATTAAAATTGGTTAAATAATTTAAACCTTGTTTATTTCATTTAAAATTGGTAATTTCATAACTTGATCAAAACAAATTCTTTTGGGACATATAAAATATGTTTTCAAACCATAAAAACATAACCTTGTCAAATATGAATCTCACTTAATGCCTTAAACAAATAAAAATTCAAATAAGTTCATGTTTGAATTAAATTCATTTAATTCTTGCTTAAACTTGTTTAATTCATAAATAATTTATTTGAAATCCTTTTTCAACAAGTGAAACATGTAATCCACCCAAAATCTTGTGTTCTTTCCAAATATAAACCTTGTGATCTGTTTTGAACAATTAAACTTGATGAAAACAACAAATGCTTGTGTGACACCTTTAAGAAACCAAAATTCCATAACTTAATAACTGAATTTCTAAACTTGTTAAACCTTATTCCCATTTGGTTCTATTGTTGTTATTTTGCTGTTTTCCTCATCCATGCATCATGCTAATTCACTTACACAATTTGATTAGTTGTAAAACAATTAATTCAACCATAAATCATGGGCTTTTCATATGCAATCCAATTGCATATGGGTCCATTTAATCCTGTTTCTATCTTGTCAACTAGTTTATTTTGATGCAACCATTAACTTGTCATGCATCATCTTGATTGTGCACAATGCCATGATAATGATTGTTTATCTTTCTGCCTTGTTTGTTTGCTTCTTCCCGGATACACGACGACGTTGAGACCGACGATACTTACGACACCCCTTCTAAGGATCTAGCTCAGTACCAGGCTACTGGGTTTTGCAGGCAAGTTATCACTCACATGAACCATCGTGTTCCTTTCAACATTGGTTACCGATACTTTCCGTTGTCTATTCTGCTAGCCTTATGATTAGTTGCTTCTGCTACGAACCTATCACATGAATCCCTTAACCCTGATATTGCCTCACCTCCATACCTATAACCTTTTGGTTGAGCCCGTGTCTTACTAGCATGCTTAGGTTGTTTTGCTCGAGTCTGTTACCCGTTACTTTCTGTTACTACTACCTTATGTTCTGGGGGCTCGATGTTTAATCAATCAATCATGCTAATGTTATATGCTAAATAATAAATTTGATGATAAGGCACCGGCAGGAGGCCCTTGTGGTTTTGAGGCCTGCTAGTGTCGACCCTAATAGGAAAAGGGTCTTGTCTACTGATCCATGATGAGCGCACTACCCGCATGTGGGAAGCGAGTATGGGCGCCCCCCTCAACTTGACTCGATTCGCATCTCGTCCAAATCGCCTCATTTAGTTCGGGTTTTCCATTTGCTGCATGCATGATCTTGCGAGCCCTTGGTACCCGGGTGGAACTTTCGTAGTCGGCATATAGGGGGACACGTTCTTAGAGTGCTATGAGGGTCCATTTTCTTCTGGGCTCGATTAGCCGTGCGCCCAAGGTTCTTTGGGCTTGATGCGAAGAAGAGTTGAGTTGTGTAGAGTACCTCGCTTGGTGGGTTTGATTCCCGTCTGGCGGGATATTCTTGCGTGTACGGCCAAATTGGTGCAACCCTGCAGGGATAATCTTCTCGAGAAGCCGTGTTTTCCGCGGTTATGGATTACTTGGTGAAAGTACTGGCTAACAAGTACTCAGGACAACTTAAACCTAATGATCAAACATGTTACACCCAATGATTAATAACTGGACTAGTAATAGGTTGATGACACAATAACTTGATTCACCTTTAATACAACTGTGTGAGTTATCCTCGGATTGCTTCTTTGGATAAGGGGCGAGATCTAGGATGGGTTTGTTTGGAATTAGTTGATAAGTTGGTTACAATCCTCGATCTTATCTCCTTTCTGTTAGCCGGAAGTGGTAGAACCTCTGTAGTTGGTTAGCGCAGCCAGTTGCAGCATCTTTTATATCCTCTTCCTTCCGTTGAACCCAAAGCATCTGTGCTTGGTGTTGACGGGTTACACTTTGGTGAACTGTGAGTCTTGCTTGCCAGTACGTTGGTGTACTGACCCCTTTGGGGCTGTGGTTTACGCAGACGACGTTCCGAGGATCTCCATGGTGGCTACTACGTGGAGTATGACGACGAGACTGCTGACGAGTAGATAGCGGACCCGGGCAGGATCCGAGACTTCGTGGATGGGCTCCGTCTGTTTGTTTCCGGCCTCTTAGGCCTATTTGGTTCTTGTCTGTACTCAGACATGTTGAATGCTTCCGCTGTATTGTAATGATGTATTGTTGGGGCATGTGCCCTCTGAATGATTGTATTTGCTATCTCTGCTCTAATGAGAGCCATTTGCACCTTATTTCAATCTTTTGTGTCGTAGAGATCTGTTGTGATATCACTTGTTAAACGTCGTTGACGTACCATGTGTGTATGGTTTGAAGTACGTCGACGGAAGTGCCTTTGATCTCTAGTGGATAGTTTACATCGACGATGGAATAGCATGGCTTGTGTTGTCGCGCATAAGCGCAGGCCTACCAGGAAGCTGGGACGTGGGAGCAGTTATGCCCCATAATCCAAGCATCTGCTATCCAGTTCGTACGGTGAGTATCCCCTAGAAATCAGGGTGCGACAAATGGTATCAGAGCCTGTCTGCCTGTAGGATCCCTTTTTACTGGTCGCAGTTGAGTCTAGAAACTATTTTGTAGCTATATAGGAAAAATGAAACGTGAGAGTAGGAATTCTGTTCTTTTTCTTCTTTCCCCACCCACCCTCCCTTTTTCTGGTAAGGAAGTGCAACGTTGTTTTCCCTTCTCATCTGAACTTTCAAGTTAGGATTTCACGTATTCTGGTTTCTCTAGGATGGTTATATCTACTAGACCATAGGAATGGAGGTGGTTGTGACATGATTTATCATGTTGCCTACTCATGATTGAGAACGGAGGCGTGTAAGCCCCGGAAGCAGATCCTCTATTCCTTAAGCAGTAGATATTGATCCTTTAGAATCCCGGATGGGTTTTCCGTAGTACCTCAGGAGTTTTGTTCTCGTTTTCCCGGAGTTGCTTCATTATCCTGTTCTTCTCAACATCCTTTTCGTCCGTTGAAATCTTGTTGTTGTTTTCCACTTCAAATCTTCTACCGGCGTCTAATCAAAACTTCCTCGTAAACTCTTGTCCAACTAAAGTGTTATTTAATACCGGAGAATCACATTCCTTTGTGTCAACAATCTTTTCCACAACATACAACCCAAGCAATCAAAACTCTGTTCACTCCCCGGGATCTCAAATGTTGACTTCCAAGTTCAGTCATAGAAATCAAATTCTAAATGGGAGGCCACATATCCCTCGTTACTCTCATGTTGATGATTCTGACATTGATGATTATTCTTGGTGTTGCATTGATGTCAATAACTCTGTTCCACCATTCTAGCCAGATAATCTATTCTCCAAATGAATCAAGTTTTATCCAGCTATACACCCTCAATACAAAAACCTATCCCTTTACTTGAAATGTTCCGGTGGTTTCCAAATTCCCTGACGTCTATCCAATGTGCACAATGTGTTTCACGTGTCACAGCTCAAGAGGATCTTCCCAAGAAGTTTCCGGACCTTTTCCCTTCTCAGTAGGAATCTCGGGGCGCGATTCCTTCAAGGGGGGGCGTTTTGTAACATCCCAAGTCTGAAAAATAGCCTTTAGAATGTTTGCTCTCTGTTATTTTATGTTTTGCATCATGGCATCATGTTGATTGCATTTGTTTTGTTTGTTTTCCATTTGTTTTTCTCTGTTTTCAGGTGTTTTCCAACTGTTTTCATTTGTTTTCCTTTGTTTTCTATTTGAATTTCAACTCAAATTTCAAACCCTTTGTTTCATCCTTGTGATGTTACAATTTCCAAAATGTTATTTCAAATAAAGACAACCAAATTGCTTTCATTTTTCCATAATGCTCACTTGTTAAGTTAATGGTTTTAATCAATCAATTGTTTCCAAATCACATTCAAAAATTCAATACATTGTATAAACAACACCCAATTGGAAAGTTATGAAAATTACCAAAACAATCTAATCTTTTGTTTCCAATTATTCCATGTTTGATCAACTAATAAAATGGTGCTTTCTATTCCAATTAAATAATTCCAAATTGCTTCCAAACTCACATTCCAAATCAACCAACAACACCATTTTCAAATTGTGAAAAATACCAAAACAAATGTACTCCTTGTTTCCAATTAAACTCATTGGATTACCCTAATTAACAATCTTGTTTTAGATAACAAATTATTAACCAAAATTCATTCAAATTCAAAGCAATTTACAACACAGCGAATAAATTTGAATTTTTCAAAAAAACAAGGTTGGCATTGGTAGGTGTTGAGCTAACCAACTCACCCTAATTTTTCTATGAATTTTCCTAACCCTAAAGGCCTTCTTTTCTTCCAATTTTGTTTGCTACAAAAAAAAATAAAAGAAACAAAAAAATAACAAAAGAGAAAGGGAGCAGCAGCTAACTAACCTCTGCAGCCCAGCCCACCTGTTCTGGCCCATACCCCTTCGTGAGCATCTTCCACCTCTGGCTGACGTCAACAGTACGAACAGGGAAACCACCATCCGATCATCCTTCCCCCTCCAGATGCCATGCCGTACTAGGTACCTCTCTCCATAAAAACTAACCTACCTCTCGCACCGCACCTAACCCTAGCTACCCCTCTCCTCTACCCTGCGCCGCCGTCCTCTCTTCTCCCCCTCCCGTTTGTTCTTTCTCTGTATCTGAAAACTCCACATCCTGTCCCTCCTTTGAACCTTCCATGGCCGCAGCTTGGAGGCCTTGGAGCCAAGGCTGTGCTCGTCGTCGGGCGCCCCTCTTCTCGGGAATGGAACGTTGGCGTGTTCCTCGTCCTTTTTGGTGAAGGCACGGAGGAGGGAGGAGGCCCGAGTCGCCAGCGCCCTCCCCTCCAACGCCGGCCGTCGCCCTCTGCTCGCCCCTGCCTGCTGCTCCCTGTTCGCCTCCAATCGCCCAAGCCCAAGGTGAGGTTCGACCTCCTCCCTCCATCTCGCCTCCCTCCTCTCCTTCACGTCCTCCCCCGCACCACAGCGACCCGCAGCCCCTCCTCCACGGCGCCCCCTCCGGCGAGGGCAGCAGCCATCGATGGCCATGTTTCTGTCATGCGGTTGCAGTACCAGTTCGGTTCAGTTAATTTCAGTAAAACCATCCCGCAACCACAGCACATAACCACACAGTACCCCTTTCCATCACAACTCAAGCACTAGCCTACTGGTTATGTTCCCCCCAGCGCATCAGGAGGTGCAGGGATCAAATCCCACCCCCTGCACAATTAAAAACATTTTTGTTTTGCAATGTTTTGGTCACATAACTTATAGGAAATCACAACTAGGCCCCTGGCACTTATTTCTAGCCCCTGGAAAATAATTTCCAAGTCACTGGTTCACTAAAAATGGCAGATTCACCCCAAATCTTGGAAATTGCATAAATAATTCATTTTAGCTCCAAATCCAACATTTTTGATATGTTTTCAATACCAAATTAAATGTTCTATCCAAATATAAAATTTGTTTACTGTTTTGAATATTTTAAATTGGTGCAAAATTTGAAAACTTGTCAAATTCACTTAAATTTGCAAAATTCATAACTTGTTCATAAAAATTCCAAATTTCACAAACCAAATATGTTTTCCAATCATTTTTTCATGTACTTTCCAAATATACATTTTGTTTGCTGTTTTGAATAATTTAAATTGCTGAAAACAACTGTTTCCTGTTTAATGCATTTAAAATTGCCAAAATAATAACTTACTCATTTTAAATCCAATTTCCACAAATGAAATATGTTTTCCATGCAAAATTAAACCATCTTTCCAAATATAAACTTTGTTTTCTGTTTTGAATAATTAAAATTGGTTAAATAATTTAAACCTTGTTTATTTCATTTAAAATTGGTAATTTCATAACTTGATCAAAACAAATTCTTTTGGGACATATAAAATATGTTTTCAAACCATAAAAACATAACCTTGTCAAATATGAATCTCACTCAATGCCTTAAACAAATAAAAATTCAAATAAGTGCATGTTTGAATTAAATTCATTTAATTCTTGCTTAAACTTGTTTAATTCATAAATAATTTATTTGAAATCCTTTTTCAACAAGTGAAACATGTAATCCACCCAAAATCTTGTGTTCTTTCCAAATATAAACCTTGTGATCTGTTTTGAACAATTAAACTTGATGAAAACAACAAATGCTTGTGTGACACCTTTAAGAAACCAAAATTCCATAACTTAATAACTGAATTTCTAAACTTGTTAAACCTTATTCCCATTTGGTTCTATTGTTGTTATTTTGTTGTTTTCCTCATCCATGCATCATGCTAATTCACTTACACAATTTGATTAGTTGTAAAACAATTAATTCAACCATAAATCATGGGCTTTTCATATGCAATCCAATTGCATATGGGTCCATTTAATCCTGTTTCTATCTTGTCAACTAGTTTATTTTGATGCAACCATTAACTTGTCATGCATCATCTTGATTGTGCACAATGCCATGATAATGATTGTTTATCTTTCTGCCTTGTTTGTTTGCTTCTTCCCGGATACACGACGACGTTGAGACCGACGATACTTACGACACCCCTTCTAAGGATCTAGCTCAGTACCAGGCTACTGGGTTTTGCAGGCAAGTTATCACTCACATGAACCATCGTGTTCCTTTCAACATTGGTTACCGATACTTTCCGTTGTCTATTCTGCTAGCCTTATGATTAGTTGCTTCTGCTACGAACCTATCACATGAATCCCTTAACCCTGATATTGCCTCACCTCCATACCTATAACCTTTTGGTTGAGCCCTGTGTCTTACTAGCATGCTTAGGTTGTTTTGCTCGAGTCTGTTACCCGTTACTTTCTGTTACTACTACCTTATGTTCTGGGGGCTCGATGTTTAATCAATCAATCATGCTAATGTTATATGCTAAATAATAAATTTGATGATAAGGCACCGGCAGGAGGCCCTTGTGGTTTTGAGGCCTGCTAGTGTCGACCCTAATAGGAAAAGGGTCTTGTCTACTGATCCATGATGAGCGCACTACCCGCATGTGGGAAGCGAGTATGGGCGCCCCCCTCAACTTGACTCGATTCGCATCTCGTCCAAATCGCCTCATTTAGTTCGGGTTTTCCATTTGCTGCATGCATGATCTTGCGAGCCCTTGGTACCCGGGTGGAACTTTCGTAGTCGCCATATAGGGGGACACGTTCTTAGAGTGCTATGAGGGTCCATTTTCTTCTGGGCTCGATTAGCCGTGCGCCCAAGGTTCTTTGGGCTTGATGCGAAGAAGAGTTGAGTTGTGTAGAGTACCTCGCTTGGTGGGTTTGATTCCCGTCTGGCGGGATATTCTTGCGTGTACGGCCAAATTGGTGCAACCCTGCAGGGATAATCTTCTCGAGAAGCCGTGTTTTCCGCGGTTATGGATTACTTGGTGAAAGTACTGGCTAACAAGTACTCAGGACAACTTAAACCTAATGATCAAACATGTTACACCCAATGATTAATAACTGGACTAGTAATAGGTTGATGACACAATAACTTGATTCACCTTTAATACAACTGTGTGAGTTATCCTCGGATTGCTTCTTTGGATAAGGGGCGAGATCCAGGATGGGTTTGTTTGGAATTAGTTGATATGTTGGTTACAATCCTCGATCTTATCTCCTTTCTGTTAGCCGGAAGTGGTAGAACCTCTGTAGTTGGTTAGCGCAGCCAGTTGCAGCATCTTTTATATCCTCTTCCTTCCGTTGAACCCAAAGCATCTGTGCTTGGTGTTGACGGGTTACACTTTGGTGAACTGTGAGTCTTGCTTGCCAGTACGTTGGTGTACTGACCCCTTTGGGGCTGTGGTTTACGCAGACGATGTTCCGAGGATCTCCATGGTGGCTACTACGTGGAGTATGACGACGAGACTGCTGACGAGTAGATAGCGGACCCGGGCAGGATCCGAGACTTCGTGGATGGGCTCCGTCTGTTTGTTTCCGGCCTCTTAGGCCTATTTGGTTCTTGTCTGTACTCAGACATGTTGAATGCTTCCGCTGTATTGTAATGATGTATTGTTGGGGCATGTGCCCTCTGAATGATTGTATTTGCTATCTCTGCTCTAATGAGAGCCATTTGCACCTTATTTCAATCTTTTGTGTCGTAGAGATCTGTTGTGATATCACTTGTTAAACGCCGTTGACGTACCATGTGTGTATGGTTTGAAGTACGTCGACGGAAGTGCCTTTGATCTCTAGTGGATAGTTTACATCGACGATGGAATAGCAGGGCTTGTGTTGTCGCGCATAAGCGCAGGCCTACCAGGAAGCTGGGACGTGGGAGCAGTTATGCCCCATAATCCAAGCATCTGCTATCCAGTTCGTACGGTGAGTATCCCCTAGAAATCAGGGTGCGACAGTCGCTGCGTTGGAAGTCGGCACGATGCAACTTCATTTACCTTCAGGATTTATTTTGGAACTAAATAATTGTTATTATGTTCCAGCGCTTAGTCGAAACATTATTTCCGCCTCATGTTTGATGAGACAAGGTTATGAGTCGAATATTAAGAATAATGGTTGTTCTTTATATTTGAAAGATATGTTTCATGGCTTTGCACCCGTTCAGAACGGGTTATTTATTTTAAATCTTGATAGTGAATCGGTCTATAACATAAATGTTAAAAGGTTGAAACCAAATGATCTGAATATGACTTACTTTTGGCACTGTCGGCTTGGTCATATAAGTTGGAAGCGCATGAAGAAGCTCCATGATGATGGACTTCTAACTTCGTTTGACTTAGAGTCATTCGAGACATGCGAATCATGCCTACTAGGCAAGATGACCAAGACACCTTTTGCAAGGAGTTGTGAAAGGGCGTCCGACTTGTTGGAACTAATACATAGTGATGTATGTGGACCAATGAGCACGACAGCTAGAGGTGGTTATGAGTACTTCATTACCTTCACTGATGATTTGAGTAGGTATGGATATATCTATTTAATGAAACACAAGTCGGAAGCCTTTGAAAAGTTCAAGGAATTCCAGAGTGAGGTACAAAATCAGCTCGGCAAGAAAATAAAGTTTCTACGGTCGGACCGTGGAGGCGAGTACATGAGCCATGAGTTTGATGACCATCTAAAGAGTTGTGGAATAGTTCCTCAACTCACTCCGCCGGGTGAGAAACGGTGTATCGGAACGGAGAAATCGGACCTTGTTGGACATGGTACGATCAATGATGAGTCGGACAGATCTACCTTTATCATTTTGGGGTTATTGTCTAGAAACTGCAGCTTTCACACTAAACAGAGTACCATCAAAGTCAGTAGAGAAGACACCACATGAGATGTGGACTGGTAAAAAGCCAAGTTTGTCTTTTCTTAAGATTTGGGGTTGTGAAGCATTTGTCAAGCGACTTCAGTCGAACAAGCTCACGCCCAAGTCGGATAAGTGTATTTTCGTGGGGTATCCGAGGGAAACCTTGGGGTACTACTTCTACAACCGGGAAGAGGGAAAAGTGTTTGTCGCTCGGAATGGTGTCTTCCTTGAGAAAGAGTTTCTCAGTCGGGAAGTCAGTGGGAGCACGGTGCAACTCGAAGAAATTCGAGAGGAACCAGTTAGGGGCGAGTCGGCAATGGCCTTGGAGGCTGAGCCGGTCATGGTACCTACACCGGTTACAGCACCTGAACCTCGGAGATCTGCCAGATTACAGAGTGCTCGAGATGTTTTACTGTTAGACAGTAATGAGCCGGCAACTTATTCGGAAGCGATGGTGGGATCTGATTCCGAGTCATGGCTTGGAGCCATGAGATCCGAGTTAAAGTCCATGGATGAAAACCAAGTTTGGAATTTGGTTGATCTGCCTGACGGTGCAAGACCCGTCGAGTGCAAATGGGTCTTTAAGAAGAAAATTGATATGGATGGAAATATTTCTGTCTATAAAGCACGACTTGTCGCGAAGGGGTTCCGACAAGTTCAAGGAGTTGACTACGACGAGACCTTCTCGCCCGTAGCGATGCTTAAATCAATTCGGATCATGTTAGCCATAGCAGCCTATTTCGACTATGAGATATGGCAGATGGATGTCAAGACGGCTTTCCTTAATGGAAATTTAACTGAGGACGTGTATATGATACAGCCCGAAGGTTTTGTCGATCCGGCTAATGCTGACAAGGTATGCAAACTTCAGAAATCCATTTATGGCTTGAAGCAAGCATCTCGGAGTTGGAACATTCGCTTTGATGAGGTAGTCAAATCGTTTGGCTTCATCAAGAGCGATCATGATTCTTGTTTATACAAGAAGTTTAGTGGGAGCAAAGTAAACTTTCTAATCTTATATGTGGATGACATATTACTGATTGGAAATGATGTCATGATGTTGCAAGAAACCAAAGAGTCATTGGAAAGGAGTTTCTCAATGAAGGATTTGGGTGAGGCAACTTACATATTAGGAATCAGGATCTATAGAGATAGATCAAGGCGACTCATTGGATTGAGTCAGAGTACTTATCTAGACAAGGTTTTGAAGAAATTCAAAATGGAAGAGTCCAAGAAGGGATTCTTACCGATGTCCCATGGCATAAAACTTAGCAAGACTCAGTGTCCTTCGACGACTGATGAGCGAAGTCAGATGAGTGTGATTCCGTATGCTTCGGCAATCGGATCCATCATGTATGCCATGATTTGTACTAGGCCAGATGTTTCCTATGTTCTAAGTGTTACGAGCAGATACCAGGCTGACCCTGGCAAAGCCCACTGGGCAGCGGTTAAAAACATTCTTAAGTATTTGAGAAATACTAAGGAAATGTTCCTAGTTTATGGAGGTGATGAGGAATTCAGTGTAAAGGGTTACACGGATGCGAGTTATCTCACCGACTCGGATGATTCTCGTTCGCAATCTGGATACGTGTTCGTGATGAACGGAGGGGCTGTGAGCTGGAAGAGTTCCAAGCAAGATACGGTGTCTGCATCTACAACAGAGGCTGAGTATATTGCTGTCTCAGAGGCGGCAAAGGAAGCTGTTTGGATCAGGAACCTCCTGATTGATCTTGGTGTGGTTCAGGGCGCGTCCAATCCTTTGGACGTATATTGTGACAACAATGGTGCTATCGCACAGGCCAAGGAACCTAGACAACACCAGAAAAACAAACATATACTCATGCGGTACCACCTCATTCGCCAGTTTGTCGAACAAGGTGATATCAAGTTATGCAAAGTACACACGGATGCAAACATTGCAGATCCGTTGACAAAGGCGCTACCACAGCCTAAGCATGAGGCGCACACGAGAGGTATGGGCATTAGATGCCTAGGCATATGATGCCGAGATGATTGACTCTAGTGCAAGTGGGAGACTGTTGGGAATATGCCCTAGAGGCAATCATAGATGATGTAATTCCCAATGTATTCATAAAGTTATTAAGTTGTCCTTTGGTTTGAACATCTGATATATGTCATTGAATATGTGATTCGATTGTGGAACTATATATTCATGTTTTTCACACTAATTGTCCTTGGTCGTTAAGGTTGTGCTGGACACACACCCTAGACTAATGTGAGTGTTGGCTGATGACACGGTTCCACTTGTCATGGGCATGGTGATGCCATTCCAACGTTCACGGACTTGGCTAAAGAGTTTAGCAAGTCGGACTGACCCACATTGATATGCAGCGATCAAGTCGTCATTTGCATGTCTCAATCAATGTAATCCTTAGACCTGAGGTTGTCGCACAATCCGAGTTGTGGATCACCGACTTAGGTTCTGTCAAACGTTGTTCTGTGACAAGGCAACTATAAAGGCAGAGTTCGGGTCGAATGAGAAGCAAGCTGCGTGATGTGGATAATCAAGATGGGATTTTGCCCCTCCTAATGGAGAGATATTCTCTGGGCCCTCTCGAGTGATATGATTCAGGAAGCATGGCCATGCGCGACTCAGTTAAGTGTTAACTGTGTCGGTTGACTAAGAGTTAGTCAGATGAATCGCATATCACGGATCGAGAAGAGAGTTGAACTATTTAAGGGATGACGATAAATCGCCTATAGTTCGACAAGGTATATCGTGAGGCAAAAAGGACTAAGATGAATATCACATTGAAAGGTATGTCGTCATGACTCAATGGAACTTG
This sequence comes from Alopecurus myosuroides, assembly GCA_028641055.1. NCBI lineage: Eukaryota > Viridiplantae > Streptophyta > Magnoliopsida > Poales > Poaceae > Alopecurus > Alopecurus myosuroides. Next base: position 215,744,996 of record CM054059.1, on the reverse strand, counting down.
GGAGTCGGCACGTTCTGCTAGGAGCCGCTACCGATTGATCGATTGAGAGTCGGACTCTAATCGTGTCCAAGTCGCCATGAGCCTGCAGGGTCACACACTTAAGAGCGGGAGCAAATATTGGTTGGGTTGGACCCGAACCGGAAATGGACTGAGTTAGTGAGTCGGACTCACATAGGGAATGGGCCACAAGTGTTGTGCAGCCCATTACCATACGCTATATAAAGAGGGGCGCAGGTTGCCCAACGGGCACGTTAGTCGACTCTCCCATGCGTTGGGAACCCTAGCCCCACTCAGTCCAGCCGCCGCACCGGACCTAGCAGTCCGCCGTCGGAGCTCCTCCTCGTACATGTGGATACCGGCAGAGGTGCTGTACGTTCAGCATTTCGACGTTCGAGGGATTGGATCGGCCGGACCGGATCGTGGGACTGCACTGCCCCGACGCGCTGCATCGATAATCCGCACCTGCGCGTCTAGTGGTAATACTCGTGGCCTTCTACCTCGGCTAGATCTTGGAAGCATCGCGTAGGAAAAGTTTTTTGTTTATCTCTACGCGTTCCAACACTCAGGGGGCCACACCATAGGGGGGCGAGCCCCCCCTTGGCCGCGCCAGGGGGTGATGTGGGGCCCCTGAGCCTCCACCGCCTCTGCCCTTTCGCCTATTTAATCCCCCCGAGGCGTAAACCCTAAATATATCCCACTTTTTTCCGAGAAACACCCGAGGCCGCTGTCACCGTCATCCCGAGATCAGTAGGGTTCTGGAGCTCTCCCGGGCACCCTGCCGGAGGGAAAATCATCACCGGAGGGGTCTACACCACCATGCACTCCTCCGAAGTGATGCGTAAGTAGTTCATCCCTGGACTACGGGTCCATAGCAGTAGCTGGATGGTTGTTCTCTCCACTTTGTGCCTCATGTTTAGATCTTGTGAGCCGCCTAACATGATCAAGATCATCTTTATGTAATGCTACAGGTTGTGTTTGCTGGGATCTGATGAAGGTTGAATGCTATGTCTTCTGATTATTGATACGTCTTCAACGTATCTATAATTTCTAATGCTCCATGATCATATTATGTCAATTGCTACATGTTTTCTCCCTTATTTATAGCATTTTTATACGTTTTCCAGGACTAACCTATTAACAAGATGCCAAGTGCCAGTTCCCTCTTTTCAGCTGTTTTTGGTTTCAGAAAAGATGTTCTGGAAACATTCTCGGAATTGGACCCCACAAAACCCGAAGTGCCTATTTTCCCCGCAAGCATCTAGAAGACCGAAGGAGAGTCAAAGACGGGCACCAGGGGCCCCACACCATAGGGTGGCGCGCCCCCTGGCCGCGCAAGCTATGGGTGTGGGGCCCTGGAGCTCCACCGCATTTGCCCTTTTGCCTATTTAATCCCCAAAATGGAAAACCCTAGGCACCTGATCAAAAATCCCCGAAAAGTTCTGCAGCCGCCGTCACCGTCAACCCTACATCAGGGGTGTTCTGAAGCTGTCTCTGGCACCCTGCTGGAGAGGAAATCATCACTGAAGGCTTCTACATCACCATGCTTGCCTCCAGAGTGATGCGTGAGTAGTTTATCCTTGGACTAAGGGTTCGTAGCTGTAGCTAGATGGTTGTCTTCTCCTCATACGCCTCGATGTTTAGATATCGTGAGCTGCCTATCATGATCGAGATTGATCTTATGTAATTCTATATGTTGTGTTTGCTGGGATCCGATGAATATTGAACTTATGCCAAGTTGATTATAGTCTTTATTACATATGTTATTTGTAATCTTGCGTGCTTTCTGTTGCTAGTGGTTGCTCTGGCCAATGTCGCACCCCGGTTTCTAGAGGATACTCATCGCACGAACTGGAAGTCAGGTGCTTGGATTATGGGGCATACCTGCTCCCACGTCCCAGCTTCCTGGTAGGCCTGCGCTTATGCGCGACAACACAAGCCCTGCTCCCACCGTCGAAGTAAACTATCCGCTAGGAACCTAAGGCACTACTGTCGACGTACTTCATATTCAAGCACGCACTGTACGTCAACAGCTTTGAACGAAATGATAGCACAAACTGTCTCTAAGACACAAAAGAATGAAATAAGTTTGCAAATAGCCTTCACTAAGGCAGAGATAGCAAAACACTCATCCAGAGGACACATGTCCCAACATATCATCCATTACATCAGCGGAAGCAATCAAATGGGTCTGAGTACAGACAAATCCAAGGCTTAAGAAGCCGGAGAAAATAACGAAAAACGAAGCCCATCCACGTAGGTCCTGGATCCTGCCCGGGGTCCAGCCAACTACTCGTCTGCAGTGTCGTCAAACTCCACAAAGTAGCCATCCTGGTGATCATCGTAGCCGTAGTCGTACTCTGCGTAAACCACAGCCCCAACGGGGTCAGTACATCCAAGTACTGGCAAGCAAGACTCACACTTCATCAAGGAGTTACTCGTCAACACAAGCTTTGATGCTTGGGATCAACGGAAGGAGATAGGTATTATAAAAGCTGCAGCGGGCTGCTCTAACCAACTACAGAAGATACTAATAGTTCCGGCTAATAGAAAAGATAAGATCGAGGAATTGTAACCAACTGAAAGATAACTTCAAACAAACCCATCCTGGATCTCGCCCCTTATCCGAAGAAGCAATCCGAGGATAACTCACACCGTTGTAATAAGGTGAATCAAGTTATTGTGTGAATAACCTATTACTAGTCAAGTTATTAGTCATTGGGTGAAACATGGTTATCATTATGTTTAAGTTGTCCTGAGTACTTGTTAGCCAGTACTTTCACCAAGTAATCCATAACCGCGGAAAACACGGCTTCTCGAGAAGATTTATCCCTGCAGGGGTGCACCATAGTAACCGTACACGTAAGAATATCCCGCCAGATGGGAATCAAACCCACCAAGCGAGACACTCAACACAACCAACTGTTCTTCGCATCAAGCCCAAAGCACCGCGTGCTGTGCGTGCGCGGCTAATCGAGCCCCCCGAAGAAAAGGAGGACCCTCATAGCACTGGAAGACCACGCCGCCCTAAATGCCGACTACAAAAGTTCCACCCTGGCCTCGGGTTCGTACCTGCATATGATGCAGCAAATGGAAAGCCCGAACTAGTACGGCGATTTGGACGAGATGCGAATCGAGTCAAGTTGAGGGGGGCGCCCATACTCGCTTCCCACATGCGGGTAGTGCGCTCATCATGGATCAGTAGACAAGACCCTTTTCCTATTAGGGTCGACACTAGCAGGCCTCAAAACCACAAAGGGCCTCCTGCCGGTGCCTTATCATCAAATTATTATTAACATCAGCATTAACAGGATTGATTGATTAATATTCGAGCCCTCGGAACGGTAACAGATAATAATAGCACGATAATAAAAGAAGTAACCGACAACAGGCTCGAGCAAAAGCAACCCTAAGCATGCTAGATAAGAACAGGCTCAAACAAAGGCTGTGGGTATGGAGGTGAGGCAATATCATTGGTTCAGGGAATCATGTGATGGGTTCGGAGAATAGCAACGATACATAGGGCTAGCAATAGTAGACAACAGAATAGTATCGACAACAAGTGTGGAAGAGAACTCGATGATTCATGTGAGTGATAACTTGCCTGGCAGCTCAGTCTCGTACTGGGCTAGGTCCTGGGTAGTGGTGTCGTAAGGCTCGTCGGTACCAACGTCGTCGTCTAACCGAGAAGAAGCAAAACAACAACGAAGGAAGACGGCAATCAATACATGGCATATGTGCACAAACATGGGATGATGCATGTCATGTTCAATAGATGCACCAAAGTAAACTACTTGATATGAAACACAAGTTTAAATGATTCCATATGCAAAGGTTGCATATGGAAGCCCATGTTTTAGAGTTGAATTAATTGTTCTATCACTAAGCATCAGGTGTTGGTGAGTTAGCATGATGCATGCATGATGAATAACAAGAAGATAACAATTTAAATGCAATTGGAATGATAGTTAACCATTTTAGAAAACATTAACAAGTTTGGAAATTATTGTTACTTAATGGTGTTAAACAAGTAGTGATTGTTTTCATCAAGTTAAAGGGTGCAAAACAAATAACAAAGTTGAAATTTGAAGAGGTTATCAAATTTTAGTTGGATTACATGTTTCACATTTTGAAATTGGACTTTGGATTAATTAATTATGAATTAAACAATATTAAACAATTTTTAATTGCATTAAACAAGATTTAAATTGTTTAGGCAATTTAAATTATTCAAACCAGAAAACAAAATTTATATTTGGAAAGTACATGAAAAGTTGATTGAAAAACATATTTGGTTTGTGAAATTTGGAATTTTTATGAACAAGTTATGAATTTTGCAAATTTAAGGGAATTTGACAAGAATTCAAATTTTGCACCAATTTAAAATATTCAAAACAGTAAACAAATTTTATATTTGGATGGAACATTTAATTTGGTATTGAAAACATATCAAAAATGTTGGATTTGGAATTAGGATGATTTAGTTATGCAATTTACAAAATATAGGGCAAATCTGCCATTTTTATGGATCTAGGGACTTAGAAATAAATTTTTCCAGGGCTAGAAATAAGGCCCAGGGGCTTAGGTGTGATTTCCAACAAGTGGCTGTACCAAAACAATTGAAATAAAAAGTTTGGTTAATATTGCAGGAGGGGGGACTCGAACCCCTCACCTCCTGCTTCCTGCATCTGGGGGCTAACCAGTGGGGTGGATCTCGGGTTGGTGCTAGGAAGGGGGCCTCGGGGTGGTTATTGTTCAGATCTGCGGTGCATCCAACTCGAAAAAAAAAGACAGAAAAGGGGTGGGGGTTTGGGGATTCGACCTCGAGACCTGAGGCTGTTCTGCGCGCGCTACAGACCAGAAGGCTTCGCTGCGGTTCGTTGAAGGATGAGGGCGCTCGTTGGTTTTACCCCTTGCCAACCGAGATGGTCTCTGAACCTGCAAGCGTACGTGCTGCAGCAGGTTACAGACATGAACGAACAGAGGCACCCGAGTGATCTTCACGGAAGCAATTGATGACCAAATCACAGGGGAATGGAGAGGGGAGGAGTGGGAATGGAAACAAGAGGTTACCGGCCTCGCGTGGAGGTACTCGGGACGGCCGGAGACGGGCGGACGCGGCGGCGAGGTGCGCCGGCGGCCGGCGGCCGTGGCACAGCAGAGGAGGGAGTCCTCCCTCGAGGCGGCGGCGGCTGGAGAGAATAGGAGGGGGAGCTACGACCTAGGGTTAGGGTTGGCTCGGGAGGGAGAGAGGGGAAGATATAGAGGAGGGGGAGGTGGATCGAGTGGTGGAGGGAGAGGAGCCTGTCGCTGTCCATGGCGTCACCCTTCGTACGGAGGTGGAAGATGGGGTTATCGGGCCAACCAGGTGGGCTGGGCCTTCTCCCCCACCTGGTTGAAACGTTTTGTTCTTTTTTTTTTTTTTTTAATAATGAGATGTGCTGTTTTTTTTTGTAGCAAAAGCTTTTAGATAAAAAGGATAGGTTTTGGTGTAGATAAAAATTTGAAAAAAAATTAGATAAGTTTCTTAGGTGGAAAGAAACCACTTGGCACTTTTGGTTTTTAAAATTACAAATGTTTGATTGCTGTTCCAAAAATTGAACCAATTTAAGTGATAATTGCCATAGCACTTAATATTTAGAAAATAGGGTATTTTCAATAGGGTTTCCCCTAGGGTTTAGAATGTTTTGAAGAATACCAAATTGTGATCACTTCATGGATTCAAGAATTTGATGATTTGAGAATTGTTTTGAGTTTGGGAAAGACTTGGAAAATAATTGATTAAATTGAGCAATTGATTTTAGCAACAACTTAAAAGGTGAATTATAATGGATTGCTTGGAACCAAAAGAGGTTTTTAGTTTGCATTTTTTTATTTGAAAGGTTGTAACAGACAAGTGTGAAAACAGAAGTTGATAACAAGTTTGAATTTCATATGAAAACAATGCAAACAGAAATAAATATGAGGATGATGATATGATGCATTGCTTAAATAAAAACAACAAGTAAAACAACTAAGGGTTTTCATACTTGGATGTTACAAAACGCCCCCCCTTGAAGGAATCGCGCCCCGAGATTCCCTACTGAGAAATGAACAGGTCCGGATACTTCTTGCGAAGATCCTCTTCGGTCTCCCACGTTGCCTCTTTATCAGAATGATGCGACCATTGGACTTTCAAGAACTTGGTGCTCTTGTTGCGAGTCTTACGCTCGGTCTCATCGAGAATTCGAATAGGGTGCTCCTCATAAGATAGATCATCTTGCAGTTCGATAGAATCATGATCAACTGCACGATCTGGATCCTTGAAGCACTTCTTGAGTTGTGACACGTGGAACACATCGTGCACCTTGGATAGTTTTTCTGGAAGTTCAAGACGATAAGCATTCTCTGCACGTCTTGAGAGGATGTTGAAAGGGCCAATGTATCTTGGTGCAAGCTTTCCTTTCACACCAAAACGATGAGTACCTCTGAGGGGAGTTACACGGAGATATGCCTTGTCACCAGGTGCATAGACCATATCCCTGTGCTTGCTATCATAATAGCTCTTCTGACGAGATTGAGCAATCCTGAGATTGTCACGAATGATACGAACTTTCTCCTCGGCTTCCTTAACAATGTCAGGGCCCAAGAGTGAACGTTCACCAGCTCCAGACCAATTGATTGGACTCCTGCATCTGCGACCATACAGTGCCTCAAATGGTGCCATGCCTAGGCTTGCCTGGTAGCTGTTGTTGTAGGAGAATTCCGCATATGGAAGGCAATCCTCCCATTTCATGCCAAAGGAGAGACCACATGCTCTGAGCATATCCTCGAGAATCCGATTGACTCTTTCGACTTGCCCCTGAGACTGAGGGTGGTAAGCTGTGCTGAACAGAAGTTTGGTGCCCAATGCTTCTTGAAAGCTTTTCCAGAAATGAGAAGTGAAAATACTTCCACGGTCTGAGCTTATTTCCAATGGAACACCATGAAGGGGAACAATCTTTGCTGTGTAGAGCTCTGCTAACTGGCTAGCTGAGATAGTTTCCTTTACAGCATAGAAGTGAGCAACCTTAGTGAGACGATCAATAACAACGAAGATTGCATCGTTGCCCTTCTTGGACTTTGGAAACCCAGTAACGAAGTCCATTTCAATCATGTCCCACTTCCACTCAGGAATTTTCAGAGGTTGGAGTAGACCTGCTGTCTTCTGATGGACTGCCTTAACACGTTGACAAACGTCGCATTCAGAAACGTATTGAGCAATTTCACGTTTCATGCCAGACCACCAATACAGAGTCTTGAGATCCTGGTACATCTTTGTACTTCCAGGGTGAATGGATAGGGGAGTTTCATGAGCCTCCTTGAGAATGATATCCTTGAGACTTTGAACCTGAGGAACTGCAATGCGTCCTTCAAAGAACACAGTTCCTTTGTCATCAATAGAGAAGGACTTGAACTTATCATTGCCTTCCTTGATGTGATCCACAATCTTCTTGATTTCATTATCACGAAGTTGTTCAGAACGAATCTTGTCCTCGAGAGTTGGACTGGCTGCCAAGCTAGCAAGGTATCCTTCCGGAACAAGACCAAGGTTCAGCTTCTGGAATTCTTCATGAAGTGGAGGTTGGCTTTCCATGATCATGAGATTATTGCAATAGGATTTGCGACTGAGAGCATCGGCCATAACATTAGCCTTGCCTGGAGTGTAAGAAATGGTGAGATCAAAGTCTTTAATCTTCTCAATCCATCTCCTTTGCCTGAGGTTCAGATCTGGCTGAGTGAAGATGTATTTCAGACTCTTATGATCGGAAAAGATTTCAGTTTTGTTACCCAACAAGTATTGTCTCCATTTCTTGAGGGCAAACACAACTGCTGCAAGTTCAAGATCATGAGTGGGATAGTTTTGCTCATGTGGGTTCAACTGACGTGAAGCATAAGCCACAACTTGACGTTCTTGCATAAGAACTGCTCCTAGACCTTGAAGAGATGCATCGCAGAATATCTGGAAAGGTTTGGTAGTGTCTGGGCCAACTAGAACAGGTGTGGAAGTGAGTTTAGTCTTCAGGAGGTTGAAACTCTCATCACATTGTGGAGTCCAAACGAACTTTTTGTCCTTCTTTGTGAGATCAGTGAGAGGTTTGGCAATCTTGGAAAAGTTTTGGACGAAACGACGGCAATAGCTAGCCAAGCCAAGAAAGCTTCTAACTTGCTTCACCGTCTTAGGGGGTTTCCAATCAACAATTGCCTTAACCTTTTCAGGATCAATGGCAATGCCTTTGGCAGAGATGATATGACCAAGATATGCAACTTCTGGAATCCAGAACTCACATTTGGAGTATTTGGCATATAGACGATGCTCGCGGAGTTTCATGAGAGTGAGACGAAGATGTTCTCCATGCTCTTCCTCGGATTTTGAGTAGACTAGGATGTCATCAAGATATACCACAACGAACTTGTCGAGGTATTCATGGAAGACAGAATTCATGAGTCTTGAGAAGGTCGCCGGTGCATTGGTGAGACCAAAGGACATGACGGTGTATTCATATAGACCGTAGCGAGTGGTGAAAGCTGTCTTAGGAATATCTTCCTTTCTGATCTTTATCTGATGGTACCCCATCCTCAAATCCAACTTTGATAATATTGAGGCTCCAGCAAGTTGATCAAAAAGATCATCGATACGAGGAAGTGGATACTTGTTCTTGATGGTTTTCTCGTTGAGAGGACGATAGTCAACCACGAGTCTTTTAGTTTGATCCTTCTTGGCAACAAACAGAGTTGGGCAACCCCAAGCGGAGGAACTAGGCTGAATGAAACCTTTGTCCATGTACATATCGATTTGCTCCTTCAACAATTTCAGTTCAGGAGGAGCTATCTTATATGGATGCTTAGAGATTGGAGCAGTACCTGGTTCAAGCTCGATCACAAACTCAACTGCTCTGTCCGGAGGCATCCCTGGCAACTCTTCTGGAAAGACGTCAGGGAATTCACAAACCACCGGAACATTCTCAAGCAGAGGTAGAGGTTTAGCATCCAGGGTGTACAGCTGAACAGAACTTGATTCCTTCGGAGAATAGACTATCTGGCCGGAAGGGTGGAACAGAGTTATTGACTTCTTAGCACAGTCAATCGTAGCTTTATTGGCCTTCAACCAATCCATGCCAAGGATGACATCAATGTCAGAATTTCCAAGCAGGATGAGGGAAGCAAGGAATATGTGACCTCCAATTAAGATCTGATTCTCATGACTGATCTTGGAAGTTTGCATAGTTGCTCCAGGAGAGTTTACTACTAGCGGGGAACCCAAACCAACAAAAGGTAGTTTAACTGCTGTAGCAAAGATCTTTGACACGAACGAATGCGATGCTCCGGTATCAAACAACACTTTAGCTGGGTTAGAGTTTACGGGTAATGTACCGAGAACAACGTCGGCAGATTCCTCAGCTGTGTCAACCTTGACGTGGTTCACCCTTGCGGTCCTCCCAACAGGCCTGTTGTTGGCGTTGAAGGCCTTATGCGGAGGAGCGCGGACCATCGCCTGGTTGGTGTTGGGGCGAGGTGGTGGAGAAGGCAGCATCCTCTGAGTGCACTTGTCTGCGTAGTGCCCAGTCTCCTTGCACTTGAAGCAAGTGACGACACGCGGAGGATCTGGCCTTGGCTGCGCCACTGGAAACCTCTGCCCATGCATCTGAGCTGGGTTGGGTGGGCGGGGACCAAAGCCTGGAGAAGTTTGGGCATTTGGAGCCCTAGTGACAGCACTGTTTGGCACCCAGATGCGGCGCTTCTGCGGAGGGGTGGTCATGTTGGAGGAGGAACCACCCTCACGCGAGTGCTTGCGCGACTCTTCGAACGCCTTGCGCCCATTCTCCTCATTGAGCGCGGTGTTCACGAGCTCGACGAAGTCCTTGCACTTGATGTTTGTGAGAGCGTACTTCAGTTCCGGGTTAAAACCTCGGCGGAACCTTGCCATCTTCTTGGTCTCAGTAGACACCTCGTCTCCAGCATACCGAGCGAGGCGATTGAACTCGTTCTGGTAGCCGATGACGTCGAGCTTGCCCTGCTTCAGCGAGCAAAACTCTTCACGCATCCTCTCCATGAGACCATCGGGGATGTGGTACTTCAGGAAGGCATCCTTGAAGCAACCCCAAGTGATAGGATAGCCAGCTCTCATGGCCTGGTAGTTCTCCCACCACGAGGCTGCCTGACCCTTCAGTAGGTAAGCAGCATAGTTGACCTTGTCCTCTTCCGCAACATGAGCAATCTCCAGGGCTCTTGCTACGTCACGGATCCAGTCATCAGCATCCAGCGGCTCGCGTGTTGCCACGAAAGCCTTGGGACCCACACTGAGGAAGTCCTTGATGGTGACCCTTGGAGCAGTCTGGTGGTGGTTGTTCTGGTGGTTCTGAACCTGGACCATCTGAGCCATGACCTGAGTCATCTGAGTCAAGAGCTCAGCGATCGGCGGTGGCTCAGGCGTGTTCCTTGTTGGAGGCATCCTGAACAGAAATGCATTTTAGCACAACAATAGGAAGGAATAAACTCAGCAACCGAAAGAGAGATTATTCCGACGCATGAATAGATAACCAACAGGTACATCATGAGTTCAAATACATCAGAATATCCAACAGACCAATACATGGTTCGAAAACGAAAGGATAAACTAGTCACAGCTAGTAATGGATACAACGGTACTCCCATGCTCATCACGCAGGACGGCGGTGAGTAGTACGACGAGAGATACGGTGAGGAGGAACCCCACGGAAGTAGGTATCACGACGATCCATGTAGATAGGAACTGCTCTGAGAGCAACTCTCGGTGTGGTGAAGTAGAAAGCGTCCTCTCCCTGTGCTCCATAGCGGGGAATCCCTGTGTAACCAGCTCCGAGGTCGAGAAGTGGGCCTCTGATCGGCTCGTAACCTCCAGCATCTGGCAACGGAAGACCAGCTGGCTGAACGACACGTGCGAAGCGCTCGTCTCCAACAAAGTCTGTGGTGTACGTCGCCAGACGAGTGAGAGCAAGGTGGAGCTGCTCCCTGACTGAGGCTAACTCCTGAGAAAGTGCGGAAGCAACGGCGTCACTGTGACTAGCGAACTGGGCAGTGGTCTGGAGCCTGGAGCTATCAGTCTCGTAGGTATCCATGTCGCGGTGGACAGTGAAGTGAACTCCCGCTGCCGTGATGTAACCACGGGGGATGTGACGAAAACTGGACTTATCAAAGCCCCAGTAGTCAGCACGGAGAACGGTGATACTCACGTACGCTGCCTGCTGCACTGCCATATCCACTGTGGACCCTACTGCCTCGTACTGGTGTGCAATGCTCCTGCCATCATCCGACAGAATGTAGACGATAGCCCGGTAGCAAGTCTGGTCAAACTCCCGCTGGTGCTCGTAGACCTGGTACTCTGGTGCCCAACGGAACCCCAGATAGGTAACCATGTCTCTCAGCAACTCCGGAAAACCGGCGGTGCTCTCACAGCGAGTCATGCGAACCACCTGCGGGTAGTAGCTGAGACCCATCTGCAGATGATTGGGAAAGGTTTTGATTAGACTCCGGTTGATGAAAAAGGACGTGGAAAACAACAACAAGGTTCAACGGACGATAAGTTTGTTGAAAAGAATATGATATCGAAGCAACATCGGGAAAACGAGACCAAAAGTCCTGAGGTACTAAGGAGAACCCAAAACACGTGAAATCCTAGCTTGAAAGTTTAGGTGAGAACAGAAAACAACGTTGCACTTCCTTACCAGAAAAGGGTGGGTGGGTGGGGAAAGAAGAAAAATGGCAGAATTCCTACTCTCACGCTTCATTTTTCCTATATAGCTACAAAATAGTTTCTAGACTCAACTGCGACCAGTAAAAAGGGATCCTACAGGCAGACAGGCTCTGATACCATTTGTCGCACCCCGGTTTCTAGAGGATACTCATCGCACGAACTGGAAGTCAGGTGCTTGGATTATGGGGCATACCTGCTCCCACGTCCCAGCTTCCTGGTAGGCCTGCGCTTATGCGCGACAACACAAGCCCTGCTCCCACCGTCGAAGTAAACTATCCGCTAGGAACCTAAGGCACTACTGTCGACGTACTTCATATTCAAGCACGCACTGTACGTCAACAGCTTTGAACGAAATGATAGCACAAACTGTCTCTAAGACACAAAAGAATGAAATAAGTTTGCAAATAGCCTTCACTAAGGCAGAGATAGCAAAACACTCATCCAGAGGACACATGTCCCAACATATCATCCATTACATCAGCGGAAGCAATCAAATGGGTCTGAGTACAGACAAATCCAAGGCTTAAGAAGCCGGAGAAAATAACGAAAAACGAAGCCCATCCACGTAGGTCCTGGATCCTGCCCGGGGTCCAGCCAACTACTCGTCTGCAGTGTCGTCAAACTCCACAAAGTAGCCATCCTGGTGATCATCGTAGCCGTAGTCGTACTCTGCGTAAACCACAGCCCCAACGGGGTCAGTACATCCAAGTACTGGCAAGCAAGACTCACACTTCATCAAGGAGTTACTCGTCAACACAAGCTTTGATGCTTGGGATCAACGGAAGGAGATAGGTATTATAAAAGCTGCAGCGGGCTGCTCTAACCAACTACAGAAGATACTAATAGTTCCGGCTAATAGAAAAGATAAGATCGAGGAATTGTAACCAACTGAAAGATAACTTCAAACAAACCCATCCTGGATCTCGCCCCTTATCCGAAGAAGCAATCCGAGGATAACTCACACCGTTGTAATAAGGTGAATCAAGTTATTGTGTGAATAACCTATTACTAGTCAAGTTATTAGTCATTGGGTGAAACATGGTTATCATTATGTTTAAGTTGTCCTGAGTACTTGTTAGCCAGTACTTTCACCAAGTAATCCATAACCGCGGAAAACACGGCTTCTCGAGAAGATTTATCCCTGCAGGGGTGCACCATAGTAACCGTACACGTAAGAATATCCCGCCAGATGGGAATCAAACCCACCAAGCGAGACACTCAACACAACCAACTGTTCTTCGCATCAAGCCCAAAGCACCGCGTGCTGTGCGTGCGCGGCTAATCGAGCCCCCCGAAGAAAAGGAGGACCCTCATAGCACTGGAAGACCACGCCGCCCTAAATGCCGACTACAAAAGTTCCACCCTGGCCTCGGGTTCGTACCTGCATATGATGCAGCAAATGGAAAGCCCGAACTAGTACGGCGATTTGGACGAGATGCGAATCGAGTCAAGTTGAGGGGGGCGCCCATACTCGCTTCCCACATGCGGGTAGTGCGCTCATCATGGATCAGTAGACAAGACCCTTTTCCTATTAGGGTCGACACTAGCAGGCCTCAAAACCACAAAGGGCCTCCTGCCGGTGCCTTATCATCAAATTATTATTAACATCAGCATTAACAGGATTGATTGATTAATATTCGAGCCCTCGGAACGGTAACAGATAATAATAGCACGATAATAAAAGAAGTAACCGACAACAGGCTCGAGCAAAAGCAACCCTAAGCATGCTAGATAAGAACATGCTCAAACAAAGGCTATGGGTATGGAGGTGAGGCAATATCATTGGTTCAGGGAATCATGTGATGGGTTCGGAGAATAGCAACGATACATAGGGCTAGCAATAGTAGACAACAGAATAGTATCGACAACAAGTGTGGAAGAGAACTCGATGATTCATGTGAGTGATAACTTGCCTGGCAGCTCAGTCTCGTACTGGGCTAGGTCCTGGGTAGTGGTGTCGTAAGGCTCGTCGGTACCAACGTCGTCGTCTAACCGAGAAGAAGCAAAACAACAACGAAGGAAGACGGCAATCAATACATGGCATATGTGCACAAACATGGGATGATGCATGTCATGTTCAATAGATGCACCAAAGTAAACTACTTGATATGAAACACAAGTTTAAATGATTCCATATGCAAAGGTTGCATATGGAAGCCCATGTTTTAGAGTTGAATTAATTGTTCTATCACTAAGCATCAGGTGTTGGTGAGTTAGCATGATGCATGCATGATGAATAACAAGAAGATAACAATTTAAATGCAATTGGAATGATAGTTAACCATTTTAGAAAACATTAACAAGTTTGGAAATTATTGTTACTTAATGGTGTTAAACAAGTAGTGATTGTTTTCATCAAGTTAAAGGGTGCAAAACAAATAACAAAGTTGAAATTTGAAGAGGTTATCAAATTTTAGTTGGATTACATGTTTCACATTTTGAAATTGGACTTTGGATTAATTAATTATGAATTAAACAATATTAAACAATTTTTAATTGCATTAAACAAGATTTAAATTGTTTAGGCAATTTAAATTATTCAAACCAGAAAACAAAATTTATATTTGGAAAGTACATGAAAAGTTGATTGAAAAACATATTTGGTTTGTGAAATTTGGAATTTTTATGAACAAGTTATGAATTTTGCAAATTTAAGGGAATTTGACAAGAATTCAAATTTTGCACCAATTTAAAATATTCAAAACAGTAAACAAATTTTATATTTGGATGGAACATTTAATTTGGTATTGAAAACATATCAAAAATGTTGGATTTGGAATTAGGATGATTTAGTTATGCAATTTACAAAATATAGGGCAAATCTGCCATTTTTATGGATCTAGGGACTTAGAAATAAATTTTTCCAGGGCTAGAAATAAGGCCCAGGGGCTTAGGTGTGATTTCCAACAAGTGGCTGTACCAAAACAATTGAAATAAAAAGTTTGGTTAATATTGCAGGAGGGGGGACTCGAACCCCTCACCTCCTGCTTCCTGCATCTGGGGGCTAACCAGTGGGGTGGATCTCGGGTTGGTGCTAGGAAGGGGGCCTCGGGGTGGTTATTGTTCAGATCTGCGGTGCATCCAACTCGAAAAAAAAAAAAGACAGAAAAGGGGTGGGGGTTTGGGGATTCGACCTCGAGACCTGAGGCTGTTCTGCGCGCGCTACAGACCAGAAGGCTTCGCTGCGGTTCGTTGAAGGATGAGGGCGCTCGTTGGTTTTACCCCTTGCCAACCGAGATGGTCTCTGAACCTGCAAGCGTACGTGCTGCAGCAGGTTACAGACATGAACGAACAGAGGCACCCGAGTGATCTTCACGGAAGCAATTGATGACCAAATCACAGGGGAATGGAGAGGGGAGGAGTGGGAATGGAAACAAGAGGTTACCGGCCTCGCGTGGAGGTACTCGGGACGGCCGGAGACGGGCGGACGCGGCGGCGAGGTGCGCCGGCGGCCGGCGGCCGTGGCACAGCAGAGGAGGGAGTCCTCCCTCGAGGCGGCGGCGGCTGGAGAGAATAGGAGGGGGAGCTACGACCTAGGGTTAGGGTTGGCTCGGGAGGGAGAGAGGGGAAGATATAGAGGAGGGGGAGGTGGATCGAGTGGTGGAGGGAGAGGAGCCTGTCGCTGTCCATGGCGTCACCCTTCGTACGGAGGTGGAAGATGGGGTTATCGGGCCAACCAGGTGGGCTGGGCCTTCTCCCCCACCTGGTTGAAACGTTTTGTTCTTTTCTTTTTTTTTTTTAATTATGAGATGTGCTGTTTTTTTTTGTAGCAAAAGCTTTTAGATAAAAAGGATAGGTTTTGGTGTAGATAAAAATTTGAAAAAAAATTAGATAAGTTTCTTAGGTGGAAAGAAACCACTTGGCACTTTTGGTTTTTAAAATTACAAATGTTTGATTGCTGTTCCAAAAATTGAACCAATTTAAGTGATAATTGCCATAGCACTTAATATTTAGAAAATAGGGTATTTTCAATAGGGTTTCCCCTAGGGTTTAGAATGTTTTGAAGAATACCAAATTGTGATCACTTCATGGATTCAAGAATTTGATGATTTGAGAATTGTTTTGAGTTTGGGAAAGACTTGGAAAATAATTGATTAAATTGAGCAATTGATTTTAGCAACAACTTAAAAGGTGAATTATAATGGATTGCTTGGAACCAAAAGAGGTTTTTAGTTTGCATTTTTTTTATTTGAAAGGTTGTAACAGACAAGTGTGAAAACAGAAGTTGATAACAAGTTTGAATTTCATATGAAAACAATGCAAACAGAAATAAATATGAGGATGATGATATGATGCATTGCTTAAATAAAAACAACAAGTAAAACAACTAAGGGTTTTCATACTTGGATGTTACAGCCAAGTTGTTTCTAGTGACTCCAAGAGGGAGTATTTATGCTTGATAGTGGGTTCATGCCTCCTCAACACCTTGCTCGAGTGACAGAAAAGTGAAGGGGAGGATGTGTTGTTGCCATTAGGGAGAAAACAACGGTGAGAGTGCCCGCGTGCATAATCATTGCTTACATTACACACTTTGTTTAATGCGGTTTTCTGTTGCTTGCAACTTAATACCTAAGGGGGTTTGGATAATAACCTGAGGGTGGATTATTAGTCATAGATGCAGATGGATTTTGGTCTATGTATATTGTTGTAATGCCCGCACTAAATATCATAGTAGTCATCATGTTATAATGTGCACTACGGTGCAACCTCTATTTTTCAATTGCCCAGATGTAATTTGTTCACCCAGCATGTTATCTTTATGGAGAGACACCACTAGTGAACCTATGAACCCCGGTCCATTTTTCACATTGTTAAACGAACCACAACAATTTCCTGCTCTCTTTACTTACTACAAGCATACATCATTTTCCACACTATGTCTAATCTTTGTTTTCAGCAAGACCGGTGAGATTGACAACCTTACTATACCGTTGGGACAAAGTATTTTGGTAGTGTTGTGTGCAGGTTCCATGTTGTTGCTGACACCGGTGAGGCGCCATCACCACCGTCATTGGCATCAACCTTCCCGAGATCCTCTTCCTCCTACTGGATTGATAACCTTCGTTCTTAACTGAGGGAAATTCTTACCGCTTGCTCATCACACCCTCCTCTTGGGGTTCCCAACACACCATCTAGAGCAAAGAATTTCTGGCACCTTGCCGGGGATTTAAAGTCATCAAGAAGCAACAACTCCATCAACTCTACAAGCATCAATTATCAATCTATCAATAAACTCTGAACCTTCGATGTGGATCCCTATAGTAAAACTAGTTATAAATGATGAAACTTTTCATGCTCATTGCGATATTATGACTGAATTTTGTCTCATGCCTAGAAAAATCTACGAGTCTTTGAATCTTTGGAAACTTTCTGAAGGGGGAGAAGAAATACCCTTTATCAATAATACCACTGTTTTTTCCCATTGGTTTAGTTGAGGGAGTGTTTAATAAAATCATGGGAAGTACAGTATCCACTTATTATCTTGCTATTGAATGCGTAGGAGAAGGACGAATTACGCTTGGAAGGTCCTTGCTGAAACTACTGGGGGCAGTAATAGATGTGGGGAAAGGTACATTAAAGTTTACCTTCACACCATGTGGCCACATATTCCCCAAACCCAAGAAGAAGGGTAAGAGGAGTAAAAGGAGAGTTCTTGGTTTAAATGTGGATGTTTCTTCACTTGAAAATACTTAAGTTTCCCTTTTATGCCTAGCTGAAAGGCGTTAAAGAAAAGCGCTACCGGGAGACAACCCGTTTTATTTCGCTGTTTTCAACCCGTTTTCTTTTGTTTTCTTTGGTGTGCTTTGCACCTGGGTGTTGTCTATTTCCTTAGAAACCCTGCTGTATCTTTTATTTTGTGTTTTTGTTGAGCCAAGTAAAGCCTCTAGTGGAAATTGAGGCTATATTTCGGATTTATGCGCAGGAAACAGATTTCTGCTGTCCACTGTTTATTCCGTAAAAAATCTCAGAAAATTCAAATTAACCTGAGTTTTTTTGTGCATAATCCTGAGCTATATACGCAACTTTTCTTAGTTTATCACTTCTTTATTTCAGCAACAGAATATTTTTGTAAAAATTGATTTTTACCTGATGTTCTGTTTTGACAGATTTCTACCATTTATTGCATTTGCATTTTAATCTCTTTGTTTTGGTGTTCTTTTGAGAAAAAGAGTTTTAAAAGAAGTTGTGACAGTAGCCAATGTGTTTTTGAGTGTTAGACTTGTGTTTAAACTGAACCATGTGAACTTATTATTTCGATTGCACTAACATTGCTAATGAAGATTGTGAGAATTTTGGTGTGAAGGAAGTTTTCAAGGGTCAAGAGAAGAGGATGATATGATGTGATCAAGAAGAGTGAAAAGCCTAATCTTGGGGATGCCCCTGTGGTACATCTTAGCAAATTCCAAGAAGACTCAAGCGTCTAAGCTTGGGGATGCCCAAGCTTGGGGATGCCCAAGGCATCCCCTTCTTCATCAACAAATTATCAGGTCACTTCTAGTGAAACTATATTTTTATTCGGTCACATCTTATGTGCTTTACTTGGAGCGTATTTTTTTTTTTCAGTTTGTTTTTGTTTTTTGCTTTCAGTTTGTTTTTACTTTTTCAATAAGCTTGGTTAGACCCCAACATTCTTTTATTGGAGAGTGACACGCTCCGCTTTTTCATGAGAATACTTTGTATTCTTAATCTCTGTCTAGTTGCTGCATTTATTTAGCTCCTGTTTTGCATGCATCTCTTATTAGAGCTGTTAGTTTTAGTAGTGTTATGTGAGTACTCTCATGTTTGCTTGTTGTATCATAAAGAGTATTTTAGTTAAAGCATGTTCTGTATGGTGCTTGTTGGGAGAAGAAAATTGCTGCTTGAAGTAGAATTTATAACGTTGCTAGTAGAAGCTTGTATAGACAGTGGCTAGAACCTTTTCATGCCATGCTAAATGTAATTTTAGTTTTAAAGCCTTGTGTTTATTGAGTAGCATGAATAGAATCAACTAGCTGAGAGTGTTTAACATGTCTTGAAAGATTCATGAGTTGTTCTTCTCATAGTAAAGCATCACTATATGGTATTCTCTTTCGAATGTTTTATTTGGTTGACTTGGCGCATGCTCATAGCATGTTTATGACTATTAACCAGTCACAAATAGCCTCCATGAACACTTAGTTTTTGAACTTGTGATACTGCTTATGCTTTAATTAATGATGCTTATGTCGCTATGCGCCTATGCATGATTATGGCTCTTATGCTCTCTTGATTTGTCGCTCCCAGTCTTTTGCTAGCCTCCATCTGTACTGAGTATGAGATCTACTTGTGCATCCAACTCCCTTAAACCCAAGTTTTTCCCATTGTGTACACCATACCTACCTACATGTGGTATTTAACTGCCACTCCAATAAATTGCTCATGTGTTACCTTTAAAACCTTCAAAATTACTCCTGCTTTATGTTCCTGTTTTTGCTCTTGAGGACGTAAATAGAGAATCCATATCTCACTTGTTGATTGGATTTCACACCCTGGACTAGTGGATTCATCCGCTTATCCAAATGATAGAAGAGCTGGCAGCGGGGTTCCCAGCCCCAAATTAATACAAACAAATTCTCTTCGCTATTTTTGCCCCTGATTTATCAGTCAAAGCATAATTGTGTAAACAAAAGAGAAAGAGGGATGACCTTCTACCCAGATGCGTCCTTCACATGGGAGCCGCTCTTGTGAATCCAGTTGGCTTGTGACGTACTGTATTTTCTGTTTACCATTCATTGACATTAGCATACATCTCCCAAAATATAGACACTCCTCCACAATATGTGATTGTTGGCAGGCACCCGAGGATTCGGTTAGCCATGGTTTGTGAAAGATGGATGGGAGGAGTGTCAAACTTTTAATACCTCTGTTTAATAAAATAAAGCTCTAGCAAATGAGTGATCCCTGCTTCCCTCCGCGAAGGGCCTTTCTTTTACTTTTATGTTGAGTCTCCATCTTCTAACTTTATGCACAGTTGAGGGAGCATTTTTTCCATTCTGAGTTCTATGTGCATTTGTCCCATAAACATCAATAATTACTTCATAATGTGATATTATTTGTTCTTAAATTATTTCCTCTAGTCTTCCTCATGAACTTTGAAGGTGTCCTGGCATTTATGTTTTGCCCCACTCTTAAGGACTAGCGAAATATCACTTTTCCATGCTTCTCTATACCTGAAACAAACGTCTACCTTTCTTTGCATTATTATTCATGATCCTTTATTTGAGATACTCTTCGTGATGCAAAGTAATTACTATGGTTTATTATTAAAGTTCTATTTATCATGTTTGTGTTTGAAGTTCTATGATCTCAGCGTGCTTATGCTTTTACATTAGATTGATCAAGTTTATGTTAGTAGCATGTCACCTCAGAAATTATTGTGTTTTATCGTTTGCCTACTCGAGGACGAGTAGGAACTAAGCTTGGGGATGCTTGATACGTCTCCAACGTATCTATAATTTATGATGCTCCATGATCATATTATATCAATTGCTACATGTTTTCTCCCTTATTTATAGCATTTTTATACGTTTTCTGGGACTAACCTATTAACAAGATGCCAAGTGCCAGTTCCCTGTTTTCTGTTGTTTTTTGTTTCAGGAAAGTTGTTCTGGAAACATTCTTGGAATTGGACCCCACAAAGCCCAAAGTGCCTACTTCCCCGGAAGCATCCAGAAGACCGAAGGAGAGTCGAAGACGGGCACTAGGGGGGCCACACCATAGGGTGGCACGCCCCCTGGCCGCGCCAGCTATGGGTGTGGGGCCCCTGGAGCTCCACTGCCTTTGCCCTTTCGCCTATTTAATCCCCCTGGATGGAAAACCCTAGGCACCTGATAAAAAATCCCCGAAAAGTTCCGCAGCCGCCGTCACTGTCAACCCTAGACCAGGGGGTTCTGAAGCTGTCTCCGGCACCCTGCTGGAGAGGAAATCATCACCGGAGGCTTCTACATCACCATGCATGACTCCGGAGTGATGCGTGAGTAGTTCATCCTTGGACTACGGGTTCGTAGCTGTAGCTAGATGGTTGTCTTCTCCTCATATGCCTCCATGTTTAGATCTCGTGAGCTGCCTATCATGATCGAGATTGATCTTATGTAATTCTATATGCTGTGTTTGCTGGGATGTGATGAATATTGAACTTATGCCAAGTTGATTATTGTCTTTATTTCATATGTTATTTGTGATCTTGCATGCTTTCCGTTGCTAGTGGTTGCTCTGGCCAAGTAGTTGCTAGTGACTCAAAGAGGGAGTATTTATGCTTGATAGTGGGTTCATGCCTCCTCACCACCTTGCTCGAGTGACAGAAACTTGAAGGAGGAGGATGTGTTGTTGCCATTAGGGAGAAAACTACGGTGAGAGTGCCCGCGTGCATAATCATTGCTTACATTACACACTTTGTTTAATGCAGTTATCTATTGCTTGCAACTTCATACCTAAGGGGGTTCGGATGATAACCTGAGGGTGGATTATTAGTCATAGATGCAGATGGATTTCGGTCTATGTATATTGTTGTAATGCCCGCACTAAATATCATAGTAGTCATCATGTTATAATGTGCACTACGGTGCAACCTCTATTTGTCAATTGCCCAGCTGTAATTTGTTCACCCAACATGTTATCTTTATGGAGAGACACCACTAGTGAACCTATGAACCCCGGTCCATTTTTCCACACTGTTAAACAAACCACAACAATTTCCTGCTCTCTTTACTTACTACAAGCATACATCATTTTCCACACTATACGTCTAATCTTTGTTTTCAGCAAGACCGGTGAGATTGACAACCTCACTGTACCGTTGGGACAAAGTATTTTGGTTGTGTTGTGTGCAGGTTCCACGTTGTTGCTGACATCGGTGAGGCACCATCACCACCGTCAGTGGCATCAACCTTCCCGAGATCATATTCCTCTTCCTCCTACTGGATTGATAACCTTGGTTCTTAACTGAGGGAAATTATTACCGCTTGCTCATCACACCCTCCTCTTGGGGTTCCCAACACAACATCCAGAGCAAAGAATTTCTGGCACCTTGCCGGGGATTCAAAGTCATCAAGAAGCAACAACTCCATCAACTCTGCAAGCATCAATTATCAATCTATCATGTTATCTTCATGCTTATGTTATTTATGATCTTGCATGCTCTCCGTTGTTAGTAGTTGCTCTGGAGAAGTAGATGCTAGTAACTCCAAGAGGGATTATTTATGCTCGATAGTGGGTTCATGTCAATTCTTACTGCTTGCTCATCAGACCCTCCTCTTGGGGTTCCCAACACACCATCTAGAGCAAAGAATTTTTGGCACCTTGTCGGGGATTCAAAGTCATCAAGAAGCAACAACTCCATCAACTCTGCAAGCATCAATTATCAATATATCATGTTATCTTCATGCTTATGTTATTTATGATCTTGCATCCTCTCCGTTGTTAGTAGATGCTCTGGCCAAGTACATGCTAGTAACTCCAAGAGGGAGTATTTATGCTCGATAGTGGGTTCATGTCTCCTTTTCATTTGTGCTTGAGTGACAGAAACGTGACGGGTGGAAGATGTGTTGTTGCCATTAGGGAGAAAACAACAATGCTTTGTCTAAGGATGATGTTATTGTTTACATTACACACTTTACTGCGATTATCTGTTGCTTGCAACTTAATACCCAACGTTTGTTCGGATGATATTCGAAGGGTGGATTTTTAGTCATAGATGCAGTTGGATAACGGTCTATGTATCTTATTGTAATGCCCGCATGAATCAGATAGTAATCTTTATGTCTTGCATGTGCACTACGGTGCAACCTTCATTTCTGTCAATTACCCAGCTGTAATTTGTTCACCACACATGTTATTTATCTTTCACTAAGAGACACCACTAGTGAACTATGGACCCCGGTCCTTTTTCCTCATACTGATAAACACATACTGCTTTCATACCGTTCCTACTGTTTTCCTACTATTTTCCACACCACACGTTTAACCTCTTTGTGTTCAGCAAAACCGGTGAGATTGACAACCTCACTGCTTCGTTGAGGCAAAGTGATTTGATTGTGTTGTCCGGGTTCCACGTTTTTTCTGAACCGGTAGTGCGCCCTGCCATCTCAGGTGCTTTACCTTCTGAAGTTACTCCTTCCTCCTACTGGTCGATTCAACCTTAGTTTCTTTTCTGAGGGAAACTTGCTGCTGCACTCTTCATACCTTCCTCTTGGGGTCTCCCAACGAACGTGTGTCTACACGCATCAACAAGCGCCCCAAAAGCATTAACCAGTTAAATTGTTGCATCCAATACGAAGACGAGTCATATTTCGACTTTATTTCGAGATACACAACAATGAACAACAGCTGCTCTAGAGTGACTGATGTACAAGCAATGCATGCTTTCATCAATGGTATCAAACACGGACTCGTACCGTTCATGGTGGGATAAAAAACGCATAAGGACCTAGGTTCTATGCTAACGACAGCCAATGAGCATGCAGCGACCGAAGAAGATATTAGAGCAAGAGGCGGAAGTATAGATATGCTTGTACAAGGTAAAAATACCGCTCGCTCTAAGAAGAAGGCCACTCTAGAAGCACAACCGAAACCCAAAGAAGTAAACGTCGCCTTTGGGAAAGACAACTCCAGCAAATGGAAAGGCAAAAGTGCGGAAAACAGGAACCTGTTTCCTACTCTAAGGAAGAGTGGGAAAAGATCAGAGGAGAACCTTGCATGCATCACGCGCAGTTTGGAAAGCCAAACCATACCAACCAACAATGTCGGCTTAATAAGCACATGAAGAGCAATGCTGGAACTGGGAGCAAAGGGAAGAATTCCAAAAGGAAATTCAACAAACAAAGGCCGGAAGCTGAAAAGGACGAAAGCGAGTCTGACACTGATGATAAAATCTAGGAGCAGTAGCGAAAAGGTGAACCCAAGTTCCCAAGGGTCGAGGGAGAGTGCAACTTAACCTTCCTAGCGACACCATCAGCCAAAAAGGTGCAGCAATCATGGCGAGAAATTAGTGCCGTCGTTCCACCAAATCCAAAGTATCTCAAGTATGCAAAAACCCTAATTACCTAGGATCAGTCTGATCATCCTGGCAATATCCCAAAAGCCGACACACATGACCTCATAGTAATCTCTATAGTGAAAAACACTAGGCTCGGGAGGGTGTTGATGGACGGAGGATCAAGCATCAATATAATGTACTTGAGTACTCTGAAGAAACTGCACCTGTTACAAATCCAGCTCAAGCACAACAATGTACGTTTTCACGGCTTTCTTCCCGGCAGACAGCCAACTTCCCTAAGAGAAATTTCCCTAGAATTAACCTTCAGAAAGTCGGATCACTTCCGGCAGGAGACGATAACGTTTGAGGTAGTACCGTTCAAAAGTGTATACCATGCAATACTCGGATGGCCGACTTTCGCCAAATTCATGGCCAGGTCATGCTATATCTAGAACAATCTTAAGATGCCAGGGCAAAGAGGCGGAGTAATCACCATTGAAGAAGATTTTGCGCTGGCAAATGAGCTAGAGTTGGGAAACGCCCTTTGTGCTGAACAAGTCATTGAAAAGGAGGAGCTAAAAGAGCTGGAAAAGGAGGTATCACCGACAGAAATGCCAGCAGAAAAAGAAACCCAAAAGCCGGCTGACAGCTTCAAAGCTTCAGAGAATACAAAACATGTCATTTTGGATCCCAAATATCAAACTAAGTACGTCGTTGTGGGAACCGGAATTACTGACAAATAGGAAGGCAAGCTCATCAAGTTCCTCCGTGAGAACGGGGATATTTTTGCCTGGTGTTATGCTGATATGCCAGGTGTACCCCGGGAGCTTGTTGAGCACCAATTGAAGGTTCTTCCAGGATCAAAACCCGTCAAGCAAGGTCTCCGCCGATTCAACGGAAGACTACGAAAGGCTATATGCAAGGAAATAATCCGTTTTTTAGCAGTTCACTTTATTCGGGAAGTTATTCATAATGTTTGGTCCGCCAATCCGGTATTAGTCCCGAAGAAAGATACAATTGTACTTAGGATGTCTATAGATTATACCGGATTGAACAAATTGTGTCCAAAAGATAGGTTTACGTTACCGCGAATCGATCAAATAATAGATGCAACTGTTTGCTCTGAGCTTTTATGCTTTTTGGATGCTTATTCCGGATATCATCAAATACGCTTGAAGGAAGAGGATAAAATTAAAACTTCTTTCATAACGCCCGATGGAACATACTATTGCATAACCATGCCTTTTGGTTTGAAGAACGCCAGAGCTACATACAAGTGTTGCATGCAAAGATGCTTGCACGATCAGATAGGCAAAAATGTCCATGTTTATGTGGATGACATTGATGCCGTTTCCAAGGAAAAGCATACACTCCTTGAGGATTTGCGAGAAACCTTTGATAATTTGCGCATTTGCAAGATGAAGTTAAATCCACTAAAGTGCGTATTCGCGGTGCCCTCAGGAAAACTTCTAGGTTTCATCGTTTCCCATAGAGGAATCGAGGTAAACTCGGAAAGGATTGAAGCAATCCTAAACATCAAAAGGCCTACGTGTTTAAAAGATGTACAGAGATTAACGGGTTATGCAACCGTTGTAAGCAGGTTTATAAGCCGGCTAGGCGATAAATCTCTGCCATTATACAAATTGTTGAAGAAATGAAACAAATTAGTTTGGACAGAAGAAGTAGACAAAGCATTAGCTCAGCTAAAGGAAAATTTAATGAAAACTCCGACTTTGGCATCACCAAAGGAGCAAGAACCAATGTTGTTGTATTTAACAACAACAAACAGAGTTATTAGCGCTGTGATAATTGTGGAAAGTACGAAAAATGAACAAAGCATTCCAGACCAACATACGGTATATTACACCACCGAAGTATTCTCGGAGTCCAAACAAAGATATCCACGTTATCAAAAACTGGCATAAGGCGTATTTTCGTGTCAGGAAAATTATGCCATTACTTCCACGGGCATTCCAAAGTAGTGGTAAGCAAAGCACTACTGGGGGATATCATAAACAATACAGATGCAATAGGCAGAGTTGCCAAATGGGGAATTGAGCTTGCGTCATCCGACATTGAGTATCAACCAAGGACTGCAATTAAGCCCCAGGTGTTGACAGATTTTATCGCTGATTGGACAGAAGCCATAGAAAACACACCAATGCAAGAGTCGGAATATTGGATTATGCATTTTGACGGATCCAAAATGAAAGAAGGCGCCGATGCGGGTGTGGTGCTAAAATCTCCAAAAGGCGACAAAATGGAGTATGTGTTACAGATTCATTTCAATGCCAGCAATAACGTGGCAGAATATGAAGCACTACTTCATGGATTGCACATTGCAAAAGAAATAGGCGTAAACCGCATACTATGTTATGGAGACTTGGATTCGGTGCAGCACCAGCTTAACCAGACATGGGATGCTAAAAGCCCCATAATGGAGGAATATCAAAGAACTATAGACGAATTCGCCATATGCTTCCTAGGGTTTGAGGTAAATCATGTAAAGCGGGAAGAAAACTAGAACGCAAATGCATTAGTATGGATGGGCTCGGAAAGGGTAACGACATTACCACCCGGAGTGTTCGTTCAACATTTGTTCGAACCATCCATCAAAGGAGGAGATGTAGACTATCCCCTAGTTTCCGAGTCAATTGAAGTACTGCTCGTAATCCCGGATTTGACGGTACCATACCTGAATTTCTTAGTTGATCGGAAATTTCCGGACGGAGCAGATGAAGTCTTGCAAAGGCAGATAAAACATCGATGCAAAGGATACATAGTATTCAATGGTTGCTTGTATAAACGCAATACATCCGAAATTTTCCAGCGTTGTATTTCGCCGGAGGAAGGACGGAAAATCCTGCAAGAAATCCATGCCGGAGATTGTCGACATCATGCCCAGTCTAAAAGTATTGTGCATAAAGCATTTCGAGCAGGGTTTTTCTGGCTTATAGCCAAGAAGGATGCGGAACACATAGTAAATACATGTGCCGGATGCCAGTATTACGCTAAGCAGGCAAATTGGCTGGCCCAAACACTCAAAACTATCCCCATTACCTGGCCATTTGCTGTCTGGAGGCTAGATATGATGGGACCATTCAAAACCGCAAGAGGCGGATTAACACATTTACTCGTTGCAGTAGATAAGTATACCAAGTGGGTGGAGGCTAAACCCATAAAAAATCTTGATGGTGTGACTGCACGATTTTTTTTTCATAGACATAGTCATGAGATACGGTGTACCACACAGTATAATCACAAACAACAACACATTTTTTTCCGTTGGAGAGCTGGCAAAATATTGCAGACAAACTGGAATCCGCCTTGATCTAGCGTCAATGGCATATCCGTAGTCCAATGGCCAAGTCGAACGCATGAATAGTTCTATTCTGCAAGGGATACGTCCAAGACTCAAATCGCCTCGGCATAGAGCAGCAGGAGCATGGGTAGAAGAGCTACCTTCCATGCTTTGGAGCATACGCACAACGCCGAATAGATCAACGGGGAAACGCCTTTTTTCTGGTTTATGGAGCAGAAGCAATGCTTCCTACAAACATGATCCATGATAACCCTATAGTGCAACCTTATGATGAGGTGGATGCCAAAATTGCACGACAGGATGCCGTCGATCTTCTCGAAGAAGGACGAGAACTTGTGCTACAACGATCCGCCATTTATCAGCAGGGTTTAAGGCGATATCATAGCCGGAAAATCAAGCATAATTCTTTTAAAGAAGGTGACTTAGTGCTAACAAGGGTGCAAGAAAGAAAGCACAAGTTAGCCCCGGCGTGGGATGGACCTTTTGTCATTAGCAAAACTATGAAAAATGGGTCAGATTACCTTGTAGATATTCGGGATGATGAGGATGACCCTAAAAATAGCAATTGCAAGAGGAAAAGGACAGATAGATGTAGAGCTAGGAGAGACAAAACGGTCATGGAGCATCAAGCAGTTATGTCCTTTCTATACCTAGTCCAATTCTATGTAAACATTATTGAGATCATGAAATAAAGTTTTCGGAATTCCATGCAATTTCTTTTTCTCTCTTTCACCATTATGCATGTTCCGTCTTTTCTATTTTCTAATGATCTTTCAATTTGCTTCAGTGTTAATCCGAATTTTGCCCGCGTGCTCGGAGTTAAGAAAACTGAATGCTTTTAAGCCTAACAAAGGTTAACAGAACACTAGATTTTTCGTGCATGCCTAGAGTTCATACTTTTATTCAAATCCTTATTTTCTTAATTATTATCTGATTGTTTGTGTGTTGGGTCAGTGGATTAGTAAGTTAAAGCGAAAAAAGGTATGAGTCATGATTCCAAGTTTAGTCTGATTGGTTTCTTAACCCGGTTGCTCGACGTGAAAAATTCATACTTTTGGAATCGCGAGAACACTAATGAAAGTTAAAGCATACAAAACCGACAACTTAAAAGAAAAGGAGACAAATTAACTTGCAAGAACAACTTAAACTGCAAAAGCATAGATTGTTCATACAAAATAGGAATTTAGAATGCATTACATAATGGTTGTTACATTGCTAAAACAAGTAATGCATTATTCCGCCTTCCGCTAGGTGCAGGGCTATAATCTACTCGTCATCCGCATACTCGTCTTCATTGTCGCTATCACTCGGATTCTCTGGAGTTGAAGGAATCGCTTCCTCCGGGTAGAAAGTGGTGGTGGAGACCATCCGAGCGATCTTGGAAGCATACCCCTTGACATACTCGAAGATGTCCGCCCTTTAAGCTTCAGTGTAATCTTGGGGGATGCCGGTTGCGACGCGCCATGTTTTTGCCGAAGGGTAGTGCATAAGCATAAGCCCAAGGGCCATGCGCACTCCACCACGAGTGGCAGATTGCATCCAGAAATCCCGTTGAGCAATAAACTCCTTGAATGCAGCTGGGAGTTTCCCAATGTCGGAGTATTCGTCTTTTTTTATCTGGTAGGCACTTGCTCACAAGCTTCCTTCCAGATTTCTTCATACTTTCAACAATACCGCTGAGAGATCTGATACGATCTATCCGAGAAGAAGAGTCTCCTTTTGCTATAAAGTATGAATATGCAGATGTTAGCGTAGTTCAGAAGAGAACAATAAGTTCGAAACTGAAAGAAAAACCGGTAAAGGTAAAAAAGCATACCGAGGATGTCTTTCTCTATTTCCGCGACCTCCTCTAGGCGATAGTGAAGATTAGACTCCGAATCTCGGAACGTGGAGCTGTCTTTTTTGTTCTATGCTTTAAGTCGGGCCTCAGAAAGTTGCAAGTCTTTTCGGCTTTTAGCCAGCTCCTTCTGAATCTTCACGTTTTCCTTGTGAAGTTCCAGGTTTTCGTTGCGGACCTGTTGGGCATTGCCGGCATCTGCAGCAATTTGCTTCGCTTTATCAAGCAAAGCTGCAAGGACGGAAAAATAGTTGGGGTGAAAGGATAAAACTCGCAAGACAAAAGCAAACAAGGAAAAACATGCTTACATGCATTCTCCTTGAATTGCTTCTGAAGCTCAGAAATCTCTGACTCTTTCTCCTCCGTGATTTAGAGGAGTGAGCGCACCTCTTTATTCTTCATGGAAATCTTTTTGAGCACTTCCATGTTGATGCTTTTGACGGTTTGCTAGAAAATAAGGAAGAGAAAAAAGTCGGTAAACCCAAAAGAAGAAGATAATATCCTAAAAAGTAATGCAAAAAATACGCTTTCGTATTAATGCTTGGGGGATGGAAGTATTACCCGACTCATCTTTTGGAGGCCCGAAAGCATGTCGGTGAACTCCTTGTTGTAATATGCGAAGGAGATCCCCAGATGACAAAGGGCGTCTTGAATGATCTGCCGAGGGGACAAAATGTAGTTATCGTGGATAATTAAACCACCTTGCGGCCAAGGACGGATCACGGGGCTTTGACGAATTGTTTTTCCCATTTGTGCATGTACCCATCCTCGTCAAAGCATGCTTCCTGTTTTACCTTGAAATTTTGGTCAAAAGATAGAATGTCTTTGTCAAGATTGACGAAAGACGGCTCTTCTTGCTTTGGCTGCGCCACCCTTTCCGGAACATTCGGAAGGGATGTATCATGCTGGGTGGGTTGGCTGGAAGGCGAAAGATCTTCGTCTTGAAGAGGGGCGAGATGCTCTTCCAAAACATTCGCCACTGGAGTGTCTGGGGCGACGGCGGGAGAAGGCTTTGGGTCGCAATGAGCGAGCACCTTCCGCCTTTTCAGTTTTGTCCCCTTTAGAGGTATGGGAGAGAGACTGGAAAGAAGAAAAAGAATACTAAGAATGAAGCCGAAGAAACTGGTGCATGTAAAGAGAAAGGTATAAAAAATACCTTGAAGTCGCGACGGCTACGCCGTCTAGGTTAATGGCTTCTAAGGAAGCAACCTTCTTGCGCTTCCTGCCCCCAGCCGCGGCAAACCTGGCTTTGGGACACTTCTTTTTAACTTCTACACCGGTTTCTAGGTCCCGGACAGTGGAAACAGAAAAGAAGTCTTGGGTTTCTACTCATATTCCTCAGACCGCGCTTATGGTTTCACGTTCATTTTGAGCAGCCCACACAATCCTCGAAGGAGCAGTTTCTCGGGCGTTTCCCGAGCTTCCACGAAGCGGCATAGCACTTCGCCCCTTTTTCCATTCGTTTTTACATCAGGAATGCCACTCCCTAACTATGAGCCAAAGATGTTGCGGTCAAGACGAGTTTGAGACATTGACGGACCTGGTTGTTTAAGGGATAAACGACCCTATGCATGCAGCTAATTAAGAGACCAAGTTATGGTGCGCGAGAAATTATAAAAGGAGGAGCAACAGGCCGCATTAATTATATGTATGCAAGCATGCACTTGTCCAGCCCTCCTTTTTTTCCAGCTATAGCTTTCAGCTGCAACTTGTAAAGTGCAACCTTTTATAAATGGCGGACCCAATTTTACATATCACAAACAACCACGGCTAATCTTCTTGATTTATTCTGACTCATTCTCGCCTAATAAAATGAGTCCATATTGTTAAATAAATATTAGGTATCTCATGGGACCCACCCGCCATGCAAAATAACTTCACTAATTTATATTTATATTAAAATTTTATTTCTAGCTTGCTTTCTATTAAAACGGAGTATTTAGTGTACATATCAAATTTGGGGGTATAACGGACATGTGACAACTCAATCTAGCAAATAAGCAAAAATAGTAGAAGCCAAAAGAAGTCTCTCATGGAGTTTCTGAAATTTCTCCCCACAGCAGTTTCTAACCACCAAAACTCAGAAACTTGCTTCTGCATAAGCAGAAACTTAAAAGAAATGGGTTGCCTCCTCCTCTATAGACACAACTTGGTCTTTCGGAAGAGTCTCAAGCTTTATGTTTCAACCAATAGGAGCGCGGCGCGCAGCAACCACAATCCGTGGCACCGCGAGAACGCTGGCCTCTGCCGTTGGACCAAGCACACAGAGATGCGATCGTGACCGTCAGTTCTAACCCGAGACTTGGCTGGCCGACCGCTCCCGAGTATAAAGCCTGACCTCATCCCCCCCCAAAAAAACAAAAAACAAAAATCACACGCAACCGCCGCCATCCGAGTCTCCTGAAAGCTGCAACCTCTCTCTCGGCGGATTTGGGATTTCGGAAGCGCGCGAGGTAAATCATCCATCCCCTCTCGTCTCTTCGATTCGGTAGCTTCATTTCTTCGTCGCCCGCTTAGCGGTCGATTTGGGGACGAACAGGGAGTGGATTTGAATATTGGGCGCGATTAGGGTTTCGCCGTGGTTCGTTATTCTTATTGTTTCGACAGATTACGTGCTTCCCGTTCTTAAATCTGGGTCAAATGCTGTCACCTGTGCCTGGATGATACGGAATTTATGGTTGGGTAGCATACGGATCGATCTAGTTGGAACCGAGCGATCGTATGATGTTTGAGGCGGCGGCATTCCTATATAGGAATTTCTGCAGACCTGTCACTTCCTTTACGCTGTAGTGGTATCCAAGTTCGTTTCGGTCCATTGTCTTGTGCTATATTTATTTTGTGGGCAATTGAGATCTGCTGGTCCTGCCGACCTGCATCTTCACGCGTGCTACAGTAGTATCAAAATTTGGTTCTAAATATTAAAGCGTGTGCTATATTTTTTAGTTGCCGAACATTTTCTTGTAGGATTCTGTACTGGCTTGTATTATATGGAGAGTTGGTCATTTAGTTCTTCTATTTTTCTAGGATGGAATGAAATTTGTCTGAGCTGATAGTAGTTATCTGGAGTATATGCATTGCACCTGTATGACATGATTTGGTATGATATTGATCTTGATGCTGCGAGCCATCTGTTTTCTAGGCTCATCAGGGAATGATCGGTGCAGGGTAAATTTGATCTAGCTCTGATAATGTCAGTCAACCACGTACAATAATACGTAGAAACATTAATAAGATTTGATGCATAGTCAAAATTCTAAATGAACAATTGTTTTTATCAGCTGTAAATTGCAACTCTGCTACTTGCTTTACATCTCTGTGTTGGATGTTGCTACCACACCAAATTGTTAGTTTCCTAATGCATGTTCTATGGATAATTAAATGCCCACACAGATAACATTGGGAAAGTAGATTTCATACATTTTCTCTTGCTTTCATTTCAAAAGTTTGGTGCTGAATATTGTTTTCCTGCTTCACATATCAATATATTTTAACACTGGAATACAAAATGGTAGCCGTGCAAGATGCTGGTGGCCAAGTTCCTGTCCAAGAAGCAAGCCTGAACATGAGGGGCTCCTGCTGTTAGCGATGTCGTCTGTCTCTTAGAAAACTTTGATCCTGTTTGTTGCTTCCCTCTGTTTTCGCCTTTGCGTTTTGGGTGCCCACGAACTCGGTGTGGCTGTTGCGTTGTATAACTGCACTTGTGGCCTTGGTTTCAATGAAATCGGGGGGTCACCCCTTTTAGTCCAAAAAAAAAATGGTATCTGTACTACTTTTAGTGGTCCTGCAGTTTTATGTGCATGTTGTATTTTCTCATTGGCCCGTCTTAGTTAAAAATAGACTAGTCCTTTCTTCCGAAGTAGGGAACTCTGTCTTTCTGTAGGTCTGATCTTATTAAGAATTTTAGTTAGTAAATGTACTGTGTATTTCATCTGAAGGAACATATAGCATTGTCCCTGTAAATGTTTCCTGTGTATCATGTACAGTCTTTAAGTAGGTATTCTGGGCTGATTATTGTTTGTTTCCTAATATGCTCATATTGTGGATAAACTAGAGGCATATGCAGTCAACTTTGGGAAACAGTTGTTCAGCTATTGAACCTGTTAATTAGAAAGTAGATCTATTACTGGATGGGCTATCTGTTCTCTTGCTTTCCATTTATAAAATTTGCTGGATAAAATGGTTTGTGGTTTACATCAGTATGTTTTAACATTTCGGTATGTAATGGTAGCTCTACAATTCTTGTTGGCCCTGCAGTTTTTCAGTGTGTGTCGTATTTCTGGGTATCTTCTGAATTAACAATCTTAGTTAAAAGTAGACTGGTACTTTGTTTTGAAGTAGGAAATTCTATTTTGCGCTGTAGGTTATGATCCTAATTATCAGTGTACTGTGTGATTCAAATAAAGGTGCATGTGGCATTGTGTTGTTGGAACTCTGCATGGTCACTGAATGGGTTCATTAGAGTATCAACGCACATTTTACTTTGACCATTTATGTACGGTTGTTGACTCTATTTGATATGGTATGGCAATACATGGAGCTGATTTCCTTCGGTTTCTTCAGGTAACCAAAGCTTTTGCTCATGGCTCGTACTAAGCAGACTGCTCGTAAGTCCACTGGAGGAAAGGCCCCAAGGAAGCAACTAGCCACCAAGGTTTGTTGCTATAATTTTGACAGATTTCTTATGCCATTGCCATGTTGTTTACTTGCTGACTATAATAAACTTGGTAGTACAATATAAACCTCAACCTTCATGCCATCTACCAATATCTCACTAATATATATGGATTGCTTAGTATTACTGTTTTGCTTGACACTACACTGTCTTATGCTGTTCAACAGGCTGCTCGTAAGTCTGCTCCCACTACTGGAGGAGTGAAGAAGCCTCACCGCTACCGCCCTGGTACGGTTGCTCTTCGGTGCGTAAGATTAAGATTTTAACTTGTACATAGTCTTGTTTGAACTATTTTGAAATGATAAGATCTAAGTCTCATGTGTGGCTTTGCAGTGAGATCCGCAAGTACCAGAAGAGCACTGAGCTGCTCATAAGGAAGCTTCCATTCCAGAGGCTTGTTAGGGAGATTGCCCAGGATTTCAAGGTGACATTTGTGCATTCTGTTTTTGTGCTACTGTTATGTCAACCTTCATCAAGTAAACTAAGCTTGTTTTGTCATCCTGTTCTGTTTGTGCAGACTGATCTGCGTTTCCAGAGCCATGCAGTGCTTGCCCTTCAGGAGGCTGCAGAGGCGTACCTGGTGGGTCTATTTGAGGACACCAACCTGTGCGCCATCCATGCCAAGAGGGTGACCATCATGCCCAAGGACATTCAGCTGGCTAGGAGGATCCGTGGCGAGAGGGCTTAGGTGCTTTGCCTCTGGATGCATCAATGTTCTGCGTGTCTGCTTTTACACTGCTGAACACTTAAATCATGTGTCGTGAACTTCTAATACTAGTCATCTTAGTCGTGCGCTGTGTCATATATGCTCTGCGTGGCACGGAGCGTGGCAAGAGGGCTTAGATGCATCAATGTTCTGCGTGCCTGCTTTTACTTGTGTCGTGAACTACTAATACTAGTCATCTTAGTCGTACTTAGTGTCATATATGTTCTAGAACTGGGTCATTTGTTCGTTGGTCTTGTCCTAAAGCATCCACCTGGTGGTTGCTATGGTATCTTAGGTCTTATCTGAACCTTGCATCTATGCGTGGAAATTTGAAATCGTGTGAACTGTTAGAAGATTATTCCTTGTGTTTGTGTGTTGTTTATTTGTATCCGTGTGATGGATGAGTGCTAGTGCTGCCACACCCGTTTAATGTGTTTTATCTGTTCATAAAACCTGGAGGGTTAGCAAGAAGGCAACTGAGGAGAAAATTATCTCCACTGGTGCTAACCAGATACAAGTAGAACAATATGTTTAAGCTCCAGGCTCTGCCATTAGGCAGTTGATGTGTGATACGAAGTACTAAGGTGGTTATGGACGTCAGAAAGTAGTGTACGCGAATGGCCAAATATCCTGAGAGCTAACCAAAGATTAAAGATCTGATCTTTGAGCTCTC
This sequence comes from Alopecurus myosuroides, assembly GCA_028641055.1. NCBI lineage: Eukaryota > Viridiplantae > Streptophyta > Magnoliopsida > Poales > Poaceae > Alopecurus > Alopecurus myosuroides. The sequence goes on along the minus strand of CM054059.1, from coordinate 215,710,045 downwards.
TAGAAAGAAGAGAAGGAGTGGTAGGATGGTCAGGTTTTGGAAGGATATTTGTCCTAGGTTGCCTTTTGGTAAATCTTCATCATCAAGTCGAACAGGTAGTTTTTTTTTTTGACGTCGATATTCAGCAATCATGCCGGAATGCTTCTTGAAGGCTAGCTCAAGACTGAGATTTCTTTTTGGCATTGTCTCAGGGATGCCAACCAGATGGCTCATCATTTGGCGAAGCATGCTTATAGTACCAAGGATAGATTAGTGTGGGATGATCCTCCAGAATTTATCTTGCCATTTGTAATAGATTATGTAACTATGCTCTCCAATCATTAAAAGCCATCTGGCATCCTTTCAAAAATAAAAAATAAACCTCAATCGTGGAATGAAAATCGGGTAGTTTTTTTTTTAATTTATTTATTTTGTGAATATAGCCCCTGTAAGATAAATTCGAAGGCTACCCCGCTGGAGAGCAAGTCAGGCCCATATCTCGGCGGCCTTTTTTTTTTTGATAAAGGGCTTTTATTACTTACTAGCAAAGTGCCCGTGCGTTGCTACGGGTTGGATTCTATTTAATAATTTTTAGATAAAGGGTAATTTAGTATAAGTTTAGTCTTAATTTTTATTTTCTTGAGTTTTAGCTTGCCATCTGAGAACACACCAATAATCGTGTTCAGTCCGTATATGTAGATCTTGGGAATTTGATGTGCAAAAAATCCTAATAAATCATAGGTATGACATTTCCAAATTGCAAATTGTATTCATCAATAAAAGTTAGAATCCTACTTAAAAAAACACAAATTACAAACTATGTGAAGGCATCACACTCAGTTGTAAAAAATCGTTTGATCTGATATAGAGGAAGGACATGAACTCTTTACTTTTGCTAGAAGGTCACTTGTGAAGAAAGGAAGTTAGTAATCTTTGCATTAATCTGAAGCTTATTACTCTTGACTGATGCACGTCATACATAGTTAAACTGGCTTGATCACTCGTGTATACACACCGGAAGTTTTTTTTTTTTGAGGGTATGCAATTGCATACCAGATTTTTATAGAAGGGAGAGTTGAATATACAAGAATTTTGCAACAGCTATCCCTGCTCTCAACGGAGCTGTCACACACACACACTCCACTCTTAAGTAACTACTCGCGAAGGATGACTCCAACTCCAGCTCCGGCCTTGTCCCAACGGCTCAGCTCCTCCAAAATCCTAGCAGCTAATGTCTCCTCATTGCAAATCTGGTTCAGATTTCCAAACACTCTTGCATTCGGTGCTTCCAAAACATCCATGAAACAAGGGTGATCAAGGAATCCAGAGATTTTCTTTGCTTATCCCTAAACCTACCACGGATATCTAGCCACCAATCCTCCAAAGAGACCGTCACTGTGGGCATGGGAATTTCAGCCCTTAGCCGACTGGCACACCTCCACCAAACTTGTCTAGCAAACGCACACTGAATCATGATGTGATCAGTGGTCTCCGTCTCTTGCAAACACAATTTGCAAATGTCTGAGTGGTCTTGCAAACCGTGCCTAGCCCTCCTGTCTGAAGTCCAAATTCTATAGTGCAACGCCAGCCACATAAAAATCTTGCACTTAGCTGGCGCCCAGCACTTCCACACTCCATTGGCAAGCGGGGATCTGATATGCCCCTGCATTAAGGCCTTATACGTGGCACTTGCCGAATATCTGCCGTTTGCCGCTGTAGGCCAAGAGAACTGGTCCTCTCTCGACTCGTCTCTCTGGAGCCCCCTGATGGTCATCCAAAGCCGGATGCATTGTGTGGCCATCTCGATCGACCAGACTTGTCTGACATCCGAAATCCATTGGTTGTCAGTCAAAGCCTCCTTGACCGTTCTCTTATTAGCAGTCCTCGAACGTACTGCTGCTCGAAGAAGAGGGGCAATCTCCTAGACTGCCACTCCTCTGATCCATCTATCCTTCCAGAACAGTGTTTTCTTACCATCCCCAACCTGTATCCGGACCAAGCGGTTGAACACGTCAGCAGCCAACGTATCCTTTAGCTTGGGCAAACCTTTCCACGGCCTAGTGTCATCCGTCCTCCTTAGCCATTCCCATCTAACTCGCAAAGCCAAACCTTGTGTTTCCAAGTTCTTCACTCCCAGACCTCCAAAGCAGTACGGCTTGCACACTTTTTCCCAAGCCACTAGACACTGACCTCCTCGCGCATGCTCTGAACCTGACCAAAAGAACCCTCTCATCCATTTGTTGATTTCCTCCAGGAGCCAACTCGGTGCCTCTGCCACGAGCAGCTGATGAACCGGTCTTGCAGCCACGACAGACTTAACCAGGGTGAGCCTCCCAGCTTTGGCAATCAGACCATGCTGCCATGCTGGTACACATCTCAACACTTGATCCAGCAGTGGTTGCCATTCATTTTTGTTTAAAGGCCGTAGAGCTAACTGCAGTCCCAGGTATCTGATTGGAAATTTTGTGATAGTGCACCCTAGCTCGCGTGCAACCAATGCCTCATCCGCCTCCTCTCCGCGGATAAGTGTTGTTGAGGTTTTTGCATAGTTTACTCTCAGCCCAGATGCTTCACCAAACAGGTCCAAGATTTGTTGTGCAGCCAAGAGCTCAAAATCCAATGGCTTGACAAAGAGTACTACATCATCCGCATAGACCGACACACGCTGCAAAGCCGAGCAACCTCCTAATGGGGAGAACAAACCTTGCTCCACCGCCTTTTTCACAGTGAGTGTGATGGCTTCCATAGCTAGGACGAAGAGCATGGGGGAGATAGGATCTCCTTGGCGCAGTCCCCGCGCATGGCAAATCCTCCGGCCAGGGACTCCATTGACCACCACCTTAGTGCTAGCCGTGTTAAGAAGGATAGTGATTAATTTGCACCACCACTCGCTGAAACCCTTGCGTCGGAGAACTTCCAGCATAACATCCCAAGAGAGCGAATCAAACGCCCTAGAGATATCCAATTTGACGAGCACTCCCTTCTCCCTCCTCGTGTTGATTTTCCTGGCCACTTGTCTTACCAAAATAAAATTATCATGCAAGCTCCTACCCTTCACGAAGGCTGACTGGTTCGGGCTCACAAGAATGTCCAGCTTGGTTCTCAACCGGTTGGCTAGCAGTTTGGAGAGCAATTTGGCGAAGCTATGCACAAGACTGATCGGTCTGAAATCTCCTGTCTCAATGGCATGCTGCTTCTTGGGGATCAACGTGATTAACACCCTATTAAGCTTGGAGAAACCCCTCCCATCTCCGACTGCCAGTTTCTGAAGGGCTGCCATGATGTCTGGTTTGATGATAGTCCATGCTCTTTGATAGAATCCTCCTATGAAGCCATCCGGCCCTGGAGCTCTATCCGGAGGTAACTCCTTAATAGCCTCCCAAACCTCATCCTCGGTAAATAGGGCATCTAACTCCTGTAACTCATTTGTTTGGATGCCAATGTAATCCAGATCCAAAGTATGCTCTCTGGTCTGCATAGCTCCCAGAAGGCCCTTATAGGCCTGAAAAAAGGCCTCCTCTTTCTGAGATTGATCAGTGACAAGTGTGTCCCCGACCCTCACCATGGAGATAAAATTCTTGGATCTTCTACCATTAGCACTAGCGTGAAACAGCCTGGTGTTAGCATCTCCCTCTTTCAGCCATCTCATTCTAGATCTATGCCTAGCCATTGTGCGCTCTAAGGATGAAAGCCCAAGAATTGCAAGCTTCAACCTACTCCTGAGCCACCGCTCCCCCTCCGAAAGATGCCCCCTGTCCTGGGCTGCCTCTAGTCTCAGGATGATCGTGTTGGCAATTGCCAAATTAATCTTGATGTTGCCAACCTTCCGCTGCCCCCAAGATTGCAGGAAGGATGCCAAGTTCCTGTATAACGCATCCAGGCGTTTGAAGGATCCACAATAGCCTCATCGCAAACCCATCCCTCCTTGACCGCGTCCTCAAATCCATCAAGTTTGAGCCAAAACAACTCGAACCTGAATCTCCTCTTAGGCCTTACTGCCGCACTAAGGGAAAGGTGCAACGGAGTGTGGTCTGAGATATTGCTGGACAATGCCTGCAAGAAACAATCTGGGTAAAGGATACCCCAGTCAATGGAGGCCAAAGCTCGGTGAATGCGTGTCATCGTGGGTGTTGCTCTCTCATTGCTCCAAGTATACAACCTGTCGTGTAAGTATAGGTCCCGCAACTCATGCGTGTGGAAAAAGCTCCTGAAGCGACTCATCATGTTCCTGTTCAGGTTGGCATTATTCTTTTCGTCAGCAGCGAGAATCATATTGAAATCTCCTACAATGATCCAAGGCCCAGGGCATAGCTGGCGTCTCTCCGCCAGCTCCTGTAAGAACTGGATTTTTTCTGAGTCCGACTGCGGCCCGTAGACTACGGATAGCCACCAGCTTTTGTTCTCCTTTGTCGTTACCTCTCCTGTCAACGTATGGGCATCCATGCTAACATGAGAGATGTTAAGAACCGTAGTGTCCCAAGCCATCAAAATTCCCCCTCTGGTTTCAATGGCTGGTAGGAACGCAAAGCCATCAAAGGAAGGTCCAAGACATTGCAGGATCGTAAAATGGTCGACCACATTTAGTTTTGTCTCCTGCAAACATACCAAATTTACATGAAGAGACTCCACGAACTCCCTCACGACATTTTTCTTTGCAGGATCATTTAAGCCGCGAGGGTTCCAAATCAGAATGTCTATTCCTAAATCCATAGACATTTAAGACTCCACTCCTGGTGTGAACGTACACCACTCTTAGTGCACACAAACCAAGGGGCTACTCGCCTCCTGAAGCGCTCCAAGTGGTGGCATTTCCGTGCCAAATATGGAGGCGACCACTCTCAGATGATCATCTTTCATTGGTGAATCGAAGAGATCACGGAATTCCTGCAAAGCCTTGTCATCCACCACCATGTTATCGGGCACCACTCCTAAAGCTTTGAGTAGCACATTCTCCACTGCTGAAGCTTTCTTGAGGGGTTTGCTTGTTGAACAAGGCACACTTGTGCTACGAGTCTGTCGACGTGGGGTACAAGGAACCTCCTAAGCGATCAACGACACCTCACGCAACAAGGGGGGCGCAAGCTTCTTCAACAGGTTTGCGCAAAAAGTCTTCAGCCTAGAGAGTTGGATACTCTCCGAAGGCGGTGTCTCTGTGCGGATAGTGACAAAAGGCTCCACTTCCTCGCATCTCCTGGAAACCACCTCCTGTTCTTCTTCCTGGGGTATTAACTCCTGTGTGTCCCCTACTGTGTCCACGTGCGTGGAGAGAGAGACTTCAAAGAACTCCTCGAGATCATCCTTGTCCATGATGGCAATGTCAGCTGACCCCACCGGGCTGTTGTGTGACAGTATCCTCATGTCAGACCCGCTAGAGGTGTCGTCAACACAGAGCGGCGAGGAGGGGCCCATCACACAGACGGTAGCTCCCTTATAGCCAGTCAGACTACCAGTCGAGGGCTCAATAAGCTAACCCTCCAAATTTGACGCTGCCTTGTCAACCGGAACCGGGGACTGCCTCTTCTCACTTTCGACCCCCCTAACTCCACGTGGCTGCGACGTGTACGTGCGCATAGGAGAGCCAGGCCGGGACTTGTCGTCGGGGCCCACTACGGGAGCGGTCGCACCCGAAGAACAAATTGCCTGGCCCATACCTCTAGTAAGTACCGCACCTCCAATCAGACAACCACTCTGTACCAGACCACCAACCACCCTATCCTGACCAGCAGACGAATCCGCGCCCTGGCTTGATCCGTGAATGCTGGCCTCGGGATCCTTCCTCTGCCACACTGCCCTGCATGCGCCAGGCGCCTTTCCTTTTTCTTTTTCTATCCCCCCACCAGTAGCAGAGGAGAAAACTGGCCCTTTATCTTTATTAGTCCCAATCCGTATCACCCTAGGATCACGAGCAGGCCCCGCAGGCACATCGACGTGGCTCACTCCGGTTGGCTCAGGTGCCCTTCTGGCAGGTTCAAGGCATGGAAGAGACTCCCTCCTTTCCACGTGCCCACCCGGCAATGGATGCACATCACCCGGCGCGCCCACCCCGCCTTTAACAGCCTGCCTCCTCTGCGGTCCAAGAACAGGAGCTGGCCCACCAGCGGCAGACGCTTTGGCAGGTGCGACCGGGTCGTGGGCGATCGGGGCACATGGGAGTGGTGGCCACCTTTCCACGTGGCGTGCCGAGAGTGGCGGGAGCCTCCAGTTCCCAGCCTGGGTTGACCGGGTCCACCCACTCCCACCAACCGCGTCACCGCCCTGGCCACGCCCGCGTGCGTCTCGCGCGCCCAGGCTCCAAGGCAGCTCTCGGAACTGCCGTCCGCCGCGCCTCTCACTGTCGCCGTTCTCCGCATGCCTACCGAACTGATCACCGCCGTCGCCTCGTGGCCCCGTACTGCCCTCAGCTCCAACCTCCTCGACGCCCACGGCGTGGACCAGTACACGGTAGTTTAGGGTCTCCACCTCGTCGGAGCTCGACACCGGCGTAGGACTTCACGAGCCGGTTCTACACATCTCCGGCGACGACGTTCGTTCCACCACGCTCGCCGGCTCGGGAATGACGAGGGTACATGCAGTGGGGATGGAGTCCACGCTTGCCGTCCATGCCATGAGGTTGAACGTAGCCATGTCCGCTCTGCTGCTTGACGCCCGAGAGAACTCGTCGATGAGACAGGAGGTTCCCAACAGATCCTCAATCACCTCAACGGACCACGCGTGTGGAGGCACCCCCTCCAGGACCAGATGAACCTTCTTCCCCAACGAGCCCTTGACGGCTTGAGCTTGCCGGTTCCACGGGCGGAAGAAAAGCGAGAATCCGTTGCCAGGCAGGAAGGGAAGCGCCGCTACGCCGTTACGGCCTTCCTCGTCGGCGAATGTGAGCAAGAAATCCGCGGGCATGAAGCGGTGGACTGACACTCTTTCGAACGAAATCCCAAGCTTTGATTCCAGAGCTTCGTAAACCTGCTCGCAAGACACCTCTGGCCGGGTGCCGCCGATATAGGCCACCATGGCAAACCTAAGTCGATGCTCAAGATCGTATATCGCCGGCGAGCGCCTAACAATGCAAACCGACGCTTCCGGTTCCTCCTCTACCGCGGCGAAGCTTTGCTGCGACGCCATCGGCATGCCCCAGGCTCTGGGAGGCGACAAAGGCACTCGCACAGCCGGAGCTTCCTCGAGCCCTCTGTACAAGCCTCCCTCGCCCGGTTGATGCAACGCAGATGGTGGCGACGACCTAACGCGCCTCGCCAGCAGCTCCTACTGAAGCTCCTCCTCTGTGAACGCACGCCGGGGCTGACCGCACTCCTTGGCGCCATGGCCCTCCTCGCCGCACCTAGCGCAGACCGTGGCGTTCGTGCACTCGGCCTTGACATGCCCCGGCTTGTAGCAATTGAAGCAGAGGCCCTCTAGCTCCGGCAGGACCGGCGACCTCGGTGGAGAGCGGGCCAAAGCCGCGAGCGCGGCTGTCGCCGCACGTTGGGCCGCCTTGCGCCGACGCCAAAGGGACTTGCGGGACGGAGCCGCCGGGGCCCAGAGCCTCTCCTTCACGTTCATGCCCGTCTGCTGTCCGGGAACCACCGCCGCAGTCGCCGCTAGGTGCACCGCTCTTGCGCCGCCCGACACCTCCGGGGAGGACATCTCCGATGACATCCCAAGACCTGAAACTATCGGCCTCCCCAAGCTTCCGTTGGAGGACGACGACCCCGTCCCCGGGCTGTGCTGCACATAGAGGCCTTGCTGGCCACCCACGGCCAGCTGCAGGTCCGACCGCAGCGGGGCACCCGCCATGGGAACAGGGGAAGGGAGGCAGAAGGAGGTGTGCGCCGGCGTCGGAGAGACCGCCGGCGAGGTGGAGAGAGGGGAGAGTCCCTACCTACCTACGAGAGAGAGGCGCGGGCTAGACTCTCCATTTCGCTATTCTGATTCACACCGGAAGAATATCATACGTGATGCCGGTGCAAGTGCATGCGCATGCCAGACGAACACACACACCATCTATACTATGCCTGATCCACTCAACGCACATATAGGCAACGCGGAGAAGTTCTAGATTGTAGCAAATAGAGCCATCCATTAATGTCATGAACCGAAATTCCCTGATTTCCCCTAGTCGCTCACCCAGCCGCATGCTGCAACGCAGCGACGCTCCTCCAACAAGACATGCCGCCGCCAAACCCCAGCTCCATCCCCTCTCTCCCCCTTCCATCTTTCTCTGTGGGTCTCACCTGTGCCCAGGCGCCTGTCGTCTGCGCCTCCACGCTCCCGCGACACTCGCCGCCTTGCTCGGAAGCGGTACACGCGACCAGAACCAAGGCTATGCCCAGAACCACATGGGTATGCCCAGAATCACGACCAGCTTGCGAGAGCACCTCTTGGGCAACCGACGTGGTGGTCATCGTTGTCATCTCAGATGTTGCAGCGCTCTAGGAGACGACGAGGCAGTGGCAGTAGGTCACATCTGGGCAGACTCGGCGGGCGCGCTGGCTGCTCTGCTTGCGGCCGTGATGGACTGGATACGTCCACGGCGTCGCGGAGGTGCCAAGGGTGTGCGGCAGCCATCGTGGCATCATCGCGGAAGTAAGTCATAAGTGCGTCGAGATAAAAACGGCGAAGCAGGGGATGGGAGCAGATCGTCTCGTTTACGCAGACACGCTCGTTCCTGGGTGTTGGATCTTTACTCGGCCTTGAACACATGTACGGGACACATATGAATTGGAAACCAAAACGAACCCGACTCAGCCCAGAGAACCTGACGCGACATACAAAAGGTACAAACCGTTCACTTATCGGTGGCAGGTGGCAGGGTGGGTAATTTATATCAACTATGGAGGGGGGGGGGGAATTTTAATAACGGACCGACCGACCAAGCAACCAACCAACCAGGGAAGCCTTAATGCTTTTATTATTAGGTAAAGAAATGTGGACCACCCGCTCCATACAAAGGTCTCGATACTCCGCCCGCCGTAATGTGGACCACGAACGAAGAATACCTGTACATCTGAAAAGCACCTGCATACGAGAGAAATTTTTATCGTTGAAAATCTTGTCATTTCTACAAAGTCAGAGCGACCAAATAACGACAAGTGCTCCTACCCTAATAATAGTCTTGAAACGTTTATCTATCCCATGCAACCAGTTACCGAATATATTCGCTACTGACGTGGGCTGATAAATGTTCGAAGCCATATGGATAGCGGACCATATAGAACGCGCAAAAGAGTAATCAAAGAATAAGTGTTTAACCGTCTCGTCATGAGAACAAGAAACACACTTAGTACTCCCATGCCAATTACGCCTGACAAGATTATCCTTAATCAGTATGACCCCCTTCCGAAGATACCACACAAAGATCTTAATCTTTAACGGTACCTTCGGACGCCATATATTTCTAAAAATATCGACTGACATATTCGATTGGATCATAGCCCTATACATAGAATCCACCGAGAACACTCCGTTCTTAGTAAGATTCCAACGAAATTCATCGATACCTGGTGTTAGATTAACCATAGTTAATCTATCAACCAGTATCTACCAAGAAACCAGTCTAGGCCCTATTAAATCTCGTCTAAACGTAACATTAGGAGGTGATGTTTGCATGACCGTAGCCAGCGTATCTTCCTTATGTCGCGCTATAGTGTATAATGTCGGATACTGTTCTCGAAGAGTGGTGTTACCTAACCACTTATCCTCCCAGAACCGTATTTGCGATCCATCCTTAATCTTAAATACCCCATAGCGAAAAAATAAGTTTTTGTTCGCCATAAGTCCAGCCCAAAAGTGTGAATCACCAGGTTTCCACATAACCTGTGAGACTGCTTTCGAGCATATGTATTTTCGTTTAAGGAGGGTTTCCCAAACGCCATCGCCGGTCAATAGTTTGAACATCCATTTACCAAGTAAGGCGGAGTTCTTGACCTTAAGATCATGAATCCTTAGTCCTCCTTGATCCTTTGGACGACAAACTACATCCCATCTGGCCAATCTATACTTCTTTTTCTCGCTGTCACCCTGCCAAAAAAATCTTGATCGGAAATAATCCAGTTTTTTTAGGACTCCTTTTGGCAACTGAAAGAAAGATATCATATACAATACCATATTTGATAGTACCGAATTAATGAGTACCAGTCTTCCACCTAGTGACAACAATTTCCCTTTCCAACTAGCGAGTCTCTTCTGCAAACGTTCTTCAACATGGCCCCATTCTGCATTAGTCAACCTCCTATAATGTATTGGTATACCCAAATACTGTATGGGAAATTCACCTTGCTCACAGCCGAAAAGTTCAGCGTACTGTGTAGATGCATCCTGTGCCTCGCCAAAGCAGAACAATTCACTTTTATGGAAGTTATTTTTAATCCAGATAATTGCTCGAACACCGAAAGAATTAGTTTCAGGTTCTTCGCTTTCTCCAAATCATGTTCCATAAAAAGAATTGTATCATCTGCATACTGAAGAATAGATAATCCCCCATCGACAAGATGTGGAATTACTCCCTCAATTAGACCGCTTTCCTTAGCTCTGTCAATCATGGTCGCTAACATGTCTGCCACAATATTAAACAATATGGGCGATAGTGGATCACCTTGCCTTAAGCCTTTCTTCATTTGGAAGTAGCGGCCAACATCGTCATTGACTTTGATTGCTACACTACCTCCCTCCACGAAACTGCGGACTAGAGTACACCACTCCTCTGAGAATCCTTTCATTCTCAGAGTTTGTTGTAGAAACTCCCACTTCACCTTATCGTAGGCCTTTTCAAAGTATATTTTAAGAATTACTCCATTTAGTTTCTTCGAATGCATCTCATGTACGGTTTCGTGTAAAATCACGACCCCGTCAAGGATGTTCCTGCCCTACATAAATGCAGTTTGCGTAGGTTTTACCACATGATCTGCCACCGAATTTAACCTCATGGTTGCAACCTTTGTAAAGATTTTGAAACTAACGTTAAGAAGGCAAATTGGTCTATATTGTTGTATCCTTTCAGCCTCCAAAACTTTAGGTAACAAAACGATATCCCCAAAGTTAAGACGATACATCTCTAGGTGTCCACTCTGCAAGCAACCAAACATCTCGATGAGGTCATCTTTAATGACCTCCCAAAAATGTTGGTAGAACTCTGCAGGACAACCATCTGGGCCTGGCGCCTTATTATGCTCTATTTGAAAAATCGCCTTCTTAATCTCCTCTTCCGAGAAAGGAGCATTAAGAAAAGTATTTTCCTCATTGGATACTTGTGGAATATCATCTGTTCGGGTCTCATCCATAGTAATATTACTACCTTCAGGAGCCCCAAACAGATCTTTATAGAACTTTGTAATATAGGCCTTGAGACAGTCTTGTCCCTCAATCAGCCCTTCATCCTGATGGAGAGAATAAATACGTTTTTTCCTATGTCTACCATTGGCGACATTATGAAAATAACGAGTATTCGAATCTCCTTCCAAGATGAATTGAGCCTTGGATCTCTGATACCATTTGAGTTCCTCTTCTCGCAACATTTATGCTACCTTTGCGTTTGATTGACTTTTAAGTTCAATCTCTTGCATAGATAGCAACCTCGTCTCAGCGATCCGACCCAACTCATCGATAATGGAACAAAGACGCTCTTTCTCTTTTTTGAGCATCCCAGTCGTATGTCTAGCCCATCCGTGGAGATATCTATGCAGATTGCGCATTTTATTATTCCATCTCCGGATTGGGTTATCCCCGACGACTGGTGTGCCCCACACTCTCTTAACAAGGTCATCAAAACTATCGCGTAACAACCAGCCCAGTTCAAACTTGAACTGCTGTTGTGTAAATGGTTTCGCTGCTCCTGTTGAGAGAAGGAGGGGGCATGATCCGACAGTGCCTCAATACGCTCAAAAGCACGCACCGTTACCAATGGGAATTTATCTTCCCAGTCAGTACTCATAAGTACGCGGTCTAGTTTTTCGTATGTAGGCTCCGGAAGACTGTTTGCCCACGTGAACTGTCGACTCGTCATATAAACCTCTCTCAAATCCAAGCTATCAATTACAACACTGAACAAAAAAGGCTAATGACCATGAAACCGTCCACGAATCTTCTCGTGTGGAAACCTTAGCAAGTTAAAATCACCACCAATTAGGATAGGGTGTGGATTAACATTAGCCAGATTCACCAACTCACGAAGAAAAGCCTCCTTAAACTCTTCCTGGGCAGCACCATACACAGCTACCAGACTTCAGACAAAATTGTCAGCACGGTTGCGGAGATGTAATTTTATATGAAAATCACCATCCGACCTTGCTAACACGTCTATGGAATCTGATTTGACGCCTAGTAGGATGCCGCCTGAACGTCCACGCAGAGGAATAGAATGCCATGTGAAGTCTAAACCCGCGGAAAGGCGGTTTGAGACACTCACTGGAAAATCTCTCCTCCCTGATTCGGAGATAGCCACAAACTCCAAATTATGATCCCTGACGTATTGAGCAATATTCAAATGTTTAGCCAAGTCACCAAGACCTCTGCTATTAGTGAATAAGCCATTCATCGGGAATCATTTGGGTTTTTTGGCGGTCTCACTGAATTTCGTGGTGAACACTTCCTCTTCTGCTTGGCGGTTTTGGATTTCCGTCCGGATGCGTACAGATCAAAAAGAGATCCGAGCCCGTCCTCATCCAATCCCACCTAAGTCACCTCCCCCACCAGATGTGATAAAAGCTGTCCGTCCGAAGAGGCATGCGCTAAATCATCATCCATGTGGGGTATGTCTACCCTCGGAGAAGCACATGGTTTAACCGTTAACCGGTCATATTCCATATGTTTCAACACAATGGCCGGCAACATGACCTCAACATCATTTCTCCCTAATCTAACACCAACATTGTCTAATCTAGACGAAATAGCGGTATCGGATAAAGGAAGAAATGATTTATGCACCACAGTCGTACCTTTAGGCGGGGCAGAAAATAATGCCGCCTTCCTACGCATGCCCTTGGACAACGCGTCCTCGTCGGTCGTGGAAGATCCGTCCCTTGCCACCACGTGACGCGCACTACACCGCAACGTAGAAGGCGGTACGAAGGCAACGGCAGAGGGGGACAAAGATGATGTAGGTGTCCCCCCGACCACTGTAGCTGTCGGAGAAGCCTCATCCACGGAGTCCTCCACGGGATCCCGCGGTGCCATCGCTGCGAGGGTGATGGGGCGGGCTGGGCCCGCTGGTCCACTAGGCGCAGGAGCAGCGGCTAGCTGGGAGCCGGCCGAAATCGGCCCAGCCCTAGCCTGCTCCTCAGCAGCCCCGACGTCCTCCAAAGCGGGTGCGCGGGCGGCACACAGCCGATCGCCGCCCGGCCCAGCTGTAGCAGCCTCCTCCTCCTGCACTGTCCCGCGAAGGACTGTAGGAGACACATCGCCCGCATCTCCACGTGGTCCCTGCAGCACCGCAGCCGGCGTAACCAGCACCGGCGACTCCTCGCCGTCGACAAGGTGAGACGCACTACTGGAAGTGCCTGGTGACAACATATCCACTCCTGCCGTCGGTGTGCGAGACCCCGACAAGAACAACTCCAGCGCCACCTCAGAAGGAACCACCTGTCTATCCGAACTCTTCCCTCTTGGAGATAATGGAGTTAGATCATAGTTTTTAAGAATCTCCAAGGCCTTAGAGTGAACATCACCCCCCTCACTAGGTTGGTCGATAGCCATACCCGTAGGGCCTTGCTCAGACTCCGGTACAGATCCTGAAGTACTAGCAACATCAACTCCACCTGCCCCAAACTGCACAGACTCTGTACGAACCTTATGGTCCCAGATGAACGGAATGAAATCAGGCTCGGCAACAAAGTCATCTGGCTCCGGTCTAAAGGTAAATGAATATCCCTTTTTCCGCAGCACACCATCTGTGTGGACATAAGGGCCCACCTCATCCACCTTATTAAACACCTCATCATCAGATAGAGCCATCCGGAGTCTAATGATACCTCTGCGTCGTAGAGTCAGAAGATCCACATCGAGAGTACGACCAATCAGAGTCCCGACAGACCACAAGCCTAGAAAGTGTCTCACCGAATGCGGCACCCCTTCCACATGGACACAAGTATCATACAGCTCCAGAATTGGCTCAATATCCTGCTGCCTCCACTTGCTAAACACCAGCCGTGTAGACTGTGAAGGAACACCGAAGTCCATGCCATCAAACCTATCGAGGTCAGCCACTGACGGAAAGGCCACTTTGAACATATTATCCCCCGAGGGTATCGCCTCCCACCTCCACCTAGTAACAGAGCTCATACGGTCCACCGTCATCGCCACCTGTTTAGCTGTTGCCGCGGTGCCATTCACCGTAACCAGTGCAATAGGTCGATCCGACGAGTCCCCCAGATCTCTATACATGTCATCGGGAAACTGAGAGAACATGGTGTGTTTGTTACCAATCCCAGCGATGAAAACAGATGGCTTTGGCAACTTGAGAGTGGGACACTTCTTCAACGGGTGCTTATAATTATCGCAGATGTAGCAAAAGTGCTCCACTTTGCAGTCTTTGGTGGCGTGGGTATCCACCTCGCATTTCTAGCACCTAGTCTTCTTAGCCGGTGGATCCACAGCAACATCGGCGCCTCCGGGAACAGTGGTGGAAATCACCGCCTGCTCAACCATTGGCTCCGGCAATGCCGCACTCCGTCCCGCCAAGACAACCCCCTGTGACGAACCAACAACCCTAGACTGCACCACTTTCTTATTTTTATTATTCTTCCTCTTCTTGGGCCCCGCCGCCGGAGCTGCGCCGACGACGAAGCCGGGGACGGCAGCAGCCCCATGCGCTACGGTGTGCATCGCCGCTCCAGGGAGGGCGCCAGCCGCGGACACCGCCGTCCCGCCCCCATGAACTGGAGCAGTTCCGGCCCAAAGTGCCGCCGCGGGTGCTGCCACCGCCAGGGGTAGCTGTTGGAGACGAACCCCGGCCCCTTGCGCCACCGTAGAAGCAGCCCCGGCCTGGTGCGGGTGTCGATGCCTCGCCAACGTCTGGCCCGAGGGGTGTGTTCCCGGGGCAAAAGTCGGTGGGCCTGCCGTCGGTCGTCCCTTCGGCACGTCCGCACGTCCGGCACCCCGCCCGCGGCCACCGCCCGGTGCAGGTTGCTGTCGCGCCACCGGTGCAGCCCCCGCCCTCTGCAGGTTCGCCACCGGCCGAGGGGAAAGGAGGGCGTCCGCGTAGGATGGTCGTGGAAGAGCAGGCGTCTGTGTCGTCGATGGTGAGGATGGCGTCGTGGGCGTCACAAAAACCCTAGCACGGAAGCGTTTTTCGGTGCGTGCCCACATCGAATCGAAGGCCTCCGCCAGGTAAGCCCACGGTCTGACGCGCGGGCCCACCGCAGGCAATGCGGTCCCACCAATTCGAACCAACGCTGTCCCGCCGAGATCCGAAGAACACGGATCGGACACCGCCCGCGGCCGGTCGTCGTCAACGTCACCGGCGCCGTCACCCTGCACGAAACCAGCGGGAAGAAGTCTCCTAGGCAAGGTGGAGGAGTCAATCTCAGCCTAGGGATCGGCCCCTGCCACCCCACCCTAACCGTAGGTCTCCGGAACGGCAGGCCCGCCGGAGCAGACACGGACGGTGGCGAAGAAGACCGGGGCGTGGACGCCGGTGGCATTAGCCCGTCTCCCACGACCTTGTCCTTAGACCTCTCCCATGCCCTTGACGATTGCGTCGGGTACCCAATTCTCGTCCAGAACTCGCCGGCAATCTCCTCCGCAGGCCTCGGCTCCCGCTGCACGTCGATCGGAGAGATGAAACGCTCCTCGCTGAAAACCTCTTCAGCTGCTCGGAACGCCGTTGCAGCCGCGGACCGGACGTCCCCATCCACCTCCGCATCCTCGATGACCAAGGGGCCGAATCTGTTAACAGAACAGCCGCCGCCAAGATCTCCGCCGATCGCCCCGAGACCAGAGCCCTGCGCAGCACGAAGGCCGCCTGGTGCGAGCGTCAGTCTCCGGCGATCCTGCACGGCGTCCGGACCACCGCCCCCGCCTCGCGAGTCGCACCCCGAGTCGCCACTCATCGCTCCGCTCTCGGCGGCCTAAGTGTATGAAAGTTCCCCGACTTGTGATGTATACGTCGAAGCCACCGCATCTAACTCAAGTTGCGAAACGTGTTCATGCTTGTTACAAGTCGGTGAGCTCGGGGCCAAATTGCTACATGTCGGTGCTGCATGGCACCGTAAAAGAACAATTAAAAGAAAAAAAATGTTTTAGGGTAAAATATACCCTTTTACTTTAGTTATTTACAATTATTTTATTTGGAATTTCACGTTTTCGTGGGTACCTTTTATTTTATTTTTCGAAAGTAAAGTTCTTTTTTGAAAGATTACACCTGTTTTTGTTTATGCTTCGGATTAGAGCAAATGACTCTAATTCGTCCACGCCTACGAATCCGTCGAAATTTTGTATAAACTTTACGACTAAAAACTCTTATTTTCATATTTCCGTATCCTTTCTTAAACTATTAGAGGGGTTTTATTTTTTGCCAAATGTTCTACTGATTTATTAATAGTCATCAATAGTAGTATAAAAATCTTAAAAATAACAAAAGTTACAAATAAGTCATTCGAACTCCTAGCGACAATTAGAGCCATCTCCAGTCGCCCCCCCCAAAGGCCCCCCAACCTCTTTCCCGTCCGGACGGCCCCCGAATGCGCCCACTCGCGCGTCCCATTGGGCCTTACCGTTCGGACGCTCCCTTATTCCCGTTCGGCAAACCCGGCCCAACCCCGCCTCACAGGGGCTCCCGTGGTGGCTCTGGACGAGTCGTTCCACGCCGCGGGCCCGTCTTGCCAGCGACACAAGACGTCCACCAAAACCCGCCTAGACCCCGACGCGTCCCGACATTTCCTTCCCGCCGCCATCTCCCTCTTCCCGCCCTTTTCTGCCTCGCCAACGGCGCCATGCCTCCGAAAGGGCCACCGAGGCCGCCGCCGAAGACCGCGAAGGCCGACACGCTCGGCGTCAAGCGCCACGTGCTGCAACCGCGCCTCCCGAAGGAGCGACCGGAGGGCATGACCGACGCCGAGTGGGCGGCCGACCAACACCGACGCGACATCACCACGAAGGAGCGCCGACAGCGGCGTGAGAAGACGGAAGCCCGTGCCGCAACGGCGAACCTCGAGCTGCTGGTCGGCGCCGTCGGAGGAAGCCCGGGAGGTGGATCGAGCTCATCGCCCGCGCCCCTTGGACGGCACGAGCACGCCGCGCTCCCAGTCGAGGCTCTGTCCGAGCCTCGGCTTCTCCCTCAATTTCAACGAGCCCGGCGGCTACGCATACGGCTACGAAGCTGGCTTCGGCGGGTTCGACCCAAACGCCATGTTCAGTGGGGGCGTGTCTGGCGGCGGCGGGACGGGCCTCGACCTCAACAAGGCGTACGAGGCGTCCCCGGGCATGCGACGGGGCATTTCCTCGTCCGGGCAGCCCTAGTCCGGCCGCACCCTATCGTTCGACGATGGTGCCCGCAACGTGTTCGACGCCGGTCCCCGCAATCTTTTCGATGACCAGGCGCCCTCCGGCGGCTACGATTTGGGCTCCCAGGCGTCCTTCGGTACTCAGGTTCGCCCCGCGGCGGCCCCGGCATCAAGGCTCCATTGTTTTGCGCCGACCCACCGTCTCTATGTTTGTTCGCCATTGGTGTGGACACAAGATGGTGGCAGAAGCGCCATTGTCGACGAGGAGCAAGACATCGAGTACGCCGATGATGATGAAGACCAAGATGGTGACGGCACCGGTGACGATGTGGAAGAAGGCGGCAAGGATGGGAATAAAAAGAAGAGGGATGGTGAAAGTCGTGGCATAGCGTGGACCATCAAAGAGGATGAGTGCTTGATTGACTCGTGGAGTGCCATTACCCAAGACGTGATCCCTGGAGCCAACCAAACAAGCGACTCCTATTAGAAGCAGATCATGTCGGAGTTCGATGAGCGCAAGTACCAAAAGCCATATGTGGAGTTTATTACGGATCGCAATCAAAGTGAGCTAGCCCATAGATGGTCCGCAATCTAAAAATCGGTGAACAAGTTTCAAGAAAACTTTGAGAACATTACGGAGAGGCCGGAGAGTGGCAAGACTCCAAGAGACCAAGTAATTTTGTGTGTCTCATCTTGTCCTATGCTATGAGAACATCCATGCATTTTGTCTAACATGTTGAATTCTCGTGTTGCTAGATTGTTGATGCTCTCATCTTGTTCAAGGCGCTAACCGATGACAATGACTGTGTGCTCCTCCATTGCTTCAACAAGCTTCAAAACAATGAGAAATGGAACAAACAAAGACTCCGGTTGAAGCAAAATCCCGGCGATGCTCAAATCGATGAGATTGTAATCAACTCGGAAAGGCCAATGGAAAACAAGAAAACCAAGGCGGCCGTTGCGGCGGTGGCGAGCTCGGAGCGAGTGCACGCCGCCATTGGCAAGGTCATGGAGAATGTCACCAAGAACTTGACCGAGAGACGTGCCGCAACCGAGGCCAAGTGGGCGAAGTTCTCCAAAAAAGACGGACAAGAAGATTGATATCGAGACCGGCAATGCGGCGTCCAAGAAGAGGCAAGGGGACTTCATGATACTCACCACGGACACGTCCAACCTTGGTCCGCGGGTGAGAGCGGCGTGCGAGCTTCTGCATGCGGCCGTCTACGCCGAGATGGGACTCGGTGCGGATGGATCGGCGTCCACCGCGCCCAATGCCACGGCATCCTCGGCGCCCTCGGCGTCCACGGAGCGCCAACGACACGTTGGGTGACACCCAGCGCGCCGAGTTCGCCAGCGACGACTTCCTCGGCTCCATCCCCGACCCCGGATTTCTCGGCTCCAACAACGTCGTCAACGTCGATTGACCTAGAGCGTAAACAAATCCGAACGTTTTGTAATGGCGTAAATCTTTAAATTATGGCCTAAAATACATATTTAAGCAAGACTTTAAATATTTTGTATCTTCACAATTAAAAATTTGGTGCAAAATTTCTTTGGGTTTTTGACTTGGGGGAGCCGAGTGGGGAAGGGCCGCCCCGAGCGCGCCTCGCCATCCGGACTAACGCACAAATGAACTCTTCGAACGCCTACAAGGAACGCGACCGGGGATGCTCTTAGGGCATCTCCAGTCGTTGAGCCCCCCCAGGACGCAAAAACCCGGCCTTTTTTCGCGCCGCGGCGCGAAACGACGCTATTCTGGAAACTAGGGGGCGCGTTTCACAGCCGTGAACCCAGGCCGCCCCCCCAGCCGGCGATTCGGCCCAATTTGGATAGGTAGAGATTTGGCATACAAATAATTGAACTTTTGCCACCAAATAAATAGAGTTTTGCCACACAAATAAAATAGTTCAACAATTTAAACAAAATAAATAAATTACACTAGGCATCATCATCGTCCTCAACATTGCCATTCCCCTTTCGCGCCCACAAATGCTGCACCAGGTCATCCTGCAGAGCTTGGTGTGTTGCAGCGTGTCGAATCTCATGTCGCTTGGTGAGGAAGTCTGTCCATGATGCCGGCACCTGGTGATCAACATCTGCAAGAGGGACCTGCCGGTAGTATGGTGTGCTTGCATCACTGTCAGGCACCGGGTCATCCCGCTCACTCTCAATGAGGTAGTATGGATAGAGGTAAAGCCTACCGTGCCAGTGCAGTCCTTCTTCAACTTGAAGTAGGCGTCGAACTCCCGGATGGCATGCATGATCTTGAGGAAGAGCGTGTGTTTCATCCTGAAACGACGCCGGAACACCTTCTCGTCGTTGCTGGGATCCTCGGCGAAGTAGTCGGAGTAGAGGATGCAGTAGCCCTCGTACCGCTGCCGCGGCCTGCTCTTGCGGCGACCGAGCTTCGATCCAGTGCGGCGCGGCGCGGCGTCCTGGGCCAGCAATCCGGCCAGGCAGCTCAGGACGAGCAGGTGTTCCTCATCGTCGATGGCGGCCTGGTCTTCCTCGTCGAAGAGCTCGGCGAGCATCACCTCGGCGTCGGAGTTCATGCCTCGGGCAGAACGTCGAACACCTTGCGGGTGGTGGACGCGGTTCATCGGGCGCAACCCCCTCCGCGGCGGAGACGCGAGCAAACGGCGGTGACGATGTGGCGGAGAGGCCTGCGGTGGTTTTGCCTCGCCGCTGGTGCGTGATGGCGGCCGGCGGCGGCGACGTGGGGTGTGATCGGCGGGGTGGCGACGGCGAGGCGAGAGAGAGGAAAAGCCGAGTGGGGTGGGGAAAGTGGGTCAAATAGCGCTCCCTCGCCGACAGCGCTGGCCCACGCGCGCTTTTTCTTCCGCCGAACCCAACGGGCTGGGTTCCGCCTGGGTGCGACGGCGCTAAATTCCGCCGAAACTGCGCTTTTTCGGGTCCGGGGGGGGCGACTGGTAAAAAAAACGGCGCTTTTTGAGCAAAACAACGCTATTTTGCGTCCTGGAGGGGCGCTGGGGGACGACTGGAGATGCCCTTAAATACACTAAAACAAGCCGAAAGCACGCCGCTGGCCTCTTCTCTTTCTCGTTGCCGTGCGAAGCCCCTCACTCCTGATGTTAGTTTTACGGAAGCGCTAGGTTCATTGGAAAATACTCAAATTGGGCAGTCTGCTCCTATTGTTGAAATGAAGAAACAATAGTCTGAAAAGCAAGATGGGGTTTCCACGCAGCAATGCTGATCAGTCCCCAGCAGCAATTGTCCCTGGCTGCCCGTCGCCATCCCATTCCGTTCCCAATTCGTGACAGGATTGGCAAGCGCAGGCCGGCAAACAGCCGAACGAAGTGATGCAGTTGCAGTCAGGGCTTTAAAAAGACGCGCTCTTCCGGCACGCGCGAAAACCATTCCTCTTTTTACCCCATGCCCGGCCGGTCTCCCATCGCGATTGTTCCCCGCTGACGGCTGACCAATTCCTCTCCGCGAAAAGTTCTCCACTGCGCGTTTCTGGTTTGACAGTTGGACCCCTGTGGGCGCCCCCTTTGTTGTTTTCCCCGAGCTTTTTGCTATCTCGCGTCGGAAGAACCGGCTAGTAGCGGACGCTTTTGCCGCTCAACGCTGGGTTGCGGACATGCGTGGGCGGGTTAACTCTGACCTGCTGCCTTCCTTCGTCAGACTTTGGGTTTTCGTCTCCGGTGCGCTTCTTCAGGCTGGGGTTCAGGACACTTTCATCTGGCGCCGCTCGGAGTCGGGGACCTTCTCCGTTGCGTCTGCGTACCGCATGCAGCTGCTTGGCTCCACGGAGTCTCCTCTGATGGGTACCATTTGGCAGGCTTGGGCACCGCCAAAGTGCCAGCTCTTGGCATGGCTGTTCGTCCAGAACAGGGTTCTCACCGCTGACCGGCTGCTAGCGCGCCAGTGGCCTAACTCCTATTTTTGCCCGTTGTGCATGCGCAACCTTGAGACGGCGCAACACTTGCTTCGGGAGTGTACGTGGTCCCGGCTGCTTTGGGCGACCGTTGCCGCCAGGTTTGACGTGCCTTCACTGCTACCTCAGTCCTGGAGCTCGTTGCTTTCAGAGTCGCTCCCGGGATGGCTTGCCTCGCTTTCTGACCGCGCGGGTATTGCTGCCAAGACGGCAAAGTCTCTGGCGCTGCTTGTCATCTGGACCATCTGGCGGGAGCGAAATGCTCGCATTTTCCGTGGCGTCTCTTCCTCTCCTGCTTCGGCTGCTCTCCTCCTTCTGGATGATGCGTCTTGCTGGGCGTTGGCCGGTTGCCGGCACCTTAGATGCCGCGAGTAGTCCTGTTAGGGTGTCGAGGCGCTTTCGGCTCCTTGTTTTTCTTCTTTAGTTTTCTCTTTTTTGGCCTTGTACAGTTGAGTTCCTTGTAACTCGTTCTTCTATATAATTGAAAACGCAGCTCTCCTGCGGCTTCATCAAAAAAAGAAAAGTTCTCTTGCGCTTTCGTCACTCTCCTTCTCCGACCAAAGCTCCGGGGACCATCGGAAACCCGGTGACCGGTTCCGGGCCTTCCGGCTCGGCTCACGCATTCACCTTCAAATTTATCAGTCCCGCCACAACACAGGGGCAAATTTATCAGGATGACGGATGAGTGTTGTAATGTGAGCTGCAACTCTTCCCAACCTGACAGCGAAATTCGCCCAATAGTCGTGCTACTGTCTCCAGTCCTCAGAGCATGGTTAATAATATAGCCGGCTGCTGGCTATATGTCATTGCCACGTCACATATAGTTAGTTTATAGTCAATTTGTATAATAGTTGGCTATATGCATGAAGTACTTTATCAACATATGACCCACTTTACAATCTCACATAGTGCCCAGGAGTACGTGCTGCAGCTGGCTACTAACTAGTAGCCCGCTTTGCTTCTCTCTCCTCATCTCTCTCCTCCACATAAGCAAAGATATATTATTTAAATGTTTATAGCCTGCTTATGTATACTTGCTCTCAGGCTCAGGGGTGCTATGCTACACCGTGCTCGAGAGGTTCTTCTTCGCAGCAATAAGACTCCTCCAGACCCCTTTTTGGTAATGTGACAACAACGGCCAGCTGATTAGCGTTTTGACTACATTTCGGTAGCTTGGCGATACAGTTGCCTAGAGATTTTCAGGGATCGAGGCGATGGGGATTCAGTCCGATGCGATCCACTAGCTAGGGGATGTTCTCCAACGCACATTCTACATGCACATGATGCGAGGGCGTAGGTTGATCAACGGCACGTCACGCATGATCTTTTCCCACCGACCATGGGCTGTGCCTGTACCGTCATTGGAAGTTATCTCGCGGTCGCGGCTAGTATAATCACGATCAGAAAGAATGCGAATAGGATACGTGTGGCGTACGATGCAGCTCTGTCAACCCTCTACGGTTCAGAGCCTTCAGAAGCTTCTGATGTAGTGCCATCTATGAACATTGGTGACAAACGCTAAATAACTGATAAAGTGATCTTTGTTTCGATTAAACCGTGGAGTAGAACTGTAGAGGCCGACACCGAAAGTGGCTCATGTCACTTCATGGCGCGGAAAGCACTGAAGCCGCAACCTAAGGTCACAATTTACGTACGTGGAGAGTTCAACTGTTTGGGCGTGCAACTATGATAACGGGCGTGATCGTTATCCTGCCTGCTGTTCAAGCACTAGTGAACACCGACAATTCTGCAATTGCTACGTACTCCGTGAGTACATGGGAATAATTCAACAACAGACCTTGTAGATCTGTTGGTCTTCAGAGGACTGAATACCGGCCGGTAACTTGATGAACTAAAAGGTCGAGCTGGCAAGCCAGCAAAGCATGCCACTTTGCACGTCAAGATATCTGCTCGTCTCTGGTGTGAGATGGTGCAGGATCGACTACCAACTCGCATGAATTCAGGATGAAGAAGTCAGAGAGAACAATGGAAATGAAAGAAGCGAAATTTCAGAGGTTGGACTAAGACTAGGAGTACTGAATACGGATGACGGTAGTATGGACACCTTTTCTGGTATGTGTTCATTTCGTTGACATTACGTTCAACGCAAAGGAAATTAATGGTGCCAAGCTGGGGTTCCGGTACCCGTTCTTCTTCTGACAAACAAACAACATGAACTACTGAAACTATCACCATCTGTTCAACTGATCGAGCGCTGACAAATGGCGACCTTAGCCAAACTTGACTTGTTTCCACGCTTCGAGAAACTCAAGTGTCAAAAGGAACTTATCACGGGCATCATCTTTCTTCTCATCATTTCACTTCACTGTCTTCGTGAAACGCCATCTTTCTAATCAGACATATAAAATGTTGATCTGTCAAACTTTTAGCCGAAAAGTGACAATCGCCAGCAGTTCTACAAACACTCCAAATTTCAGCGCGGAACGAAACAGTTACTAGCTGCAAAGAATATTTCATATGTTGTATATTTAGATGAACAAATCGAAACTACATGCATTCGTTACACGGGGGGAACAGATTCAAGTGTGCACTGGCGCCAAATTCGCCTTGTAGAAGCTTTTCCTCCTGAACAGGTCCCCAAACTTGCGAAGAATCGGCCTCTTCTTCTTGTCGTTGGTGGCGTGCTCCATGCCCACGTAGTGGCTCTCGTCGATGTGGTCGAATTCGTCGTCGTAGTCGTCCATGGCCGCGTCCGTCGCGGACTTGAGGTCGGCGATGTTGCTGAGCGACGCGAACATCCGGTCCTTGGGGTTCAGGTTCCCCATCCTCGCCGACTGCGAGTAGCCCACTCCCTTGAACTTGGCGGGCTCGCCGATCGAGTAGCTCCGGCTGCTCGGCGTCCTGGGCTTCTCCGCCATCCACCGCCGCGACGCCGTCTCCGGCGTCCCCTTCGCGCTGGCGACGAGACGCCCGTTCGACAGGCGGTGGTCGAAGGAGCCGTACTCCGGCGCCGGCGCCACGGGCGCGGTCTTGGTCGACACGGGAGTGCTGCACGCCGTCGTCGTCGCGGCGAGCAGGCTGTTGAGCTCCCTGAGGCTTCCCTGCGCGGCGGCCTCGCTGACCTTGATGCACTCGTACTCCTGCCGCAGGCTCTGCAGCGCGCCCTCCTTCTCGTCGACCACGTCGTTGAGCCGCGCGTTCTCGACCCTGGCGAGCTCCAGCGACTCCTTGACGACGTTGGCCTCGCCGACGGCCTGCTTCAGGATGTCGCGCAGCCGGGCGTTCTCGTCGCGGATGACGCGCTGCGACTCCACCAGCTTGGTGTTCTCCTGCCGCGCCAGGTTCACCTCCTCCTCGGCCGCGCGCACGCACTCGAGGAACACGCGCTCCTTGTCGCCCCACGTGGCCGCCGACTCCTCGGCCTCGACCCTGCACCGCTGCTGCTCCCGCAGCCTCGTCTCGGTGGCGGCCAGCTCCCCGCGCAGCCGCCCGGCCTCCGCATTGGCGGCCTCCAGCTCGGCCTGCGTCTCGGCGAGCCAGCGCTTGACCTGCTTCGCCTCCATGGTCACGTCGGAGAGCGCGACGGAGAGGTCGTCCAGCGCCTTCCGGCTCTTCTCCTCCGCTTGCATCGCCGTCCGGAGCTCGCCGCGCAGAGCCCTGACCTCCTCGTCCCCGACGCCGCCGAACATGAAGTCCTTGACAACACTCCTCTGCTCCATGACGCCGCGCCAGGAAGTCCCCGACGCCGCCGCGGCCTCGAGGCTCCTGTTGCTCCGCTGCAGCGTGGCCATCTCCAGCTTGGCCTCCTCGAGGCTGATCTTGGTCTGCTCCAGCTGCTTGGTCTGGTATATCATCGACTCCAGCATCCTGCGCTCTGATTCCTTGGCCTTCTCCACCTCCCGTTCCAAAAGTTGCACCTTTCCCGCGCCGTTCGCGTCACCGCTTCGAAGTTCGTCGAGCTCCTGCACCGCCCGTGCCTTCTCCTCCCGCTCCCTCCTGAGGTCTTCCTCAAGCTGCGCCACCCGCGCCTTCTCCTCGCGCTCCCTCCTCAGCTCCTCCTCCAGCTGCGCCGCCCGGGCTTTCTCGTCCTGCCCCTTCCTCAGCTCTCCCGCCGGCTGCGCCACCCGCTGCTGCATCGGCATCGCGCCTCCGCCACCGGTGACGCCGCGACGCTTCTGCGGGGACAGCAAGCCAAGAATCACGGTTAAAGCAAAGCACAAAACCGCCGATCAGGCGATCACCAATTAATTAAGGTAGTACTATAGAAGGTAACGGCAAAATGAAGTCGGCACAGGCGGTATACCTCCGGAGACGGCGACGCCTTGGATGTGCCGGCGGTGGAGCGGCTGCGTTGGAACCGAGGCGAGAGCTTGGATTCTCGGTAGCTGGAGGAAGCCGACGAAGCGTTCGCTCTGAGCCCCGCCTCGAAGGACCCGGATCTGCACGCGGAATCCCAGCTCATCAAATCGAATCGGGAGAACTCACGTATACTAAATAGTCAAACAATACTAAAAGAAAGAAGCGGAGCCGCAAAAGAAGGATCTTGAGGCGCATGGCCGCACTGAGACTCAGGCCTTCCGTAATGGGGTATCTTAGCGCGGGATCATAGGCAATTTGCTTACGTGGCACCCTATTTAATGATGAAAGAGATTGTAGTTGTATGTTATATAAGATACAACTCTTGCACGAGATCATAGACAAAAAAGATTGATAGGCCAATCACAAGCAAGTATTAGGCCAAAATCATTAAATACTACTTGATTTAGATACAACATGTAAGATACTCCCTCCGTCCTGGTGTATAGGGCACAATCTCAAAAACATATAGTCCCATCTATTAGGCACATTTTGCATTAATTCTCTTCTAATTAGTGGGTGGTTGGCTTTCTCCACTCCTCTCCACCAATGCATGTAATGTTTAAACCCCAATGAATGACTACCTTGGGCCTAGAGAATTGCTATATGTGCCCTATACACCAGGACGGAGGGAGTACAATGCATTAGGGTGGTCGTTTCTTAATTTTTTCTTCTACCTAGGATAGCGCGCTAAGATACAATGCCTCACCTCGGCCTGGAGGAGAGCATCGCGGGCACGCACGCGGGCGGCGCGAGGTCCGATGGGAGGGTGGAGAAAAAGAATGAAACGTCAGACCGACAGGCGGGCGTGGCAGCGGAACCGAATTTTAGAAGGCCCGGTGCAACATGGGCGTAATTAATACTCCCGCTCGCCGCGAATAAGGAGAGGAGATCAGGAGATTAGAAGAAGAAGAAGAAGAGTGTGAGGTTGGCCATGGATTAGCGACGGGAGGAGAGTGAGAGACAGAGTTCTTGGATTTGTCTATTGGAATTTTGTTTTACTTGTATGGAGCGCGCGCGGTGGAGGCCGCAAATGGCGGGTCGTGGGGCGGGGGCGTGGGCGCGCGGGAGGGACGGGCGGGGGTCGCGCATTTGGAGCTCGGTGCCGATGCGGGTGGGGAGGCAGTGGGTCAACTCAACTGACTGACTGGCGATTGGTGGTGGTTTTTTGGCCGATTTTGATCGGACGCGACCAAGTTGACAGTGGGCGCGGCCGGGTCCGTATGCATGCCGACCGGCGCGTGGAAGTGGGAGCTGGTGCGGCCGTTGTTCACTTCAGGGTCCTGACTCCTATGTTCCGCGGACTGGATTCGGTGGGGGCTGTTGGCTCGCTCGGCCGTCAGTGCGAAAATTCTGCGAGACGCGTCGTGTTCCACACACGGGTGGGTGGGATCGGACTGGGCCAGCATTGGCACAGCCTGAAATCTCAAAACATCTCCTCTCGCCGCCTCAAATAGCCGTCCGGATTGACGCCGGTTCAAAACCTTTTGGGACAGTACAGACGGGATGGCGGCCGTTGGGTAGGCCGTTCCCCGCTCAAAGCCCTGAACAAAAATCAGAAAAAAAAATCATTCATTTTTTTTAGGAAATTTTACGGAATCTAAACTAAAAGATAAATTTAAACTAAAAATGATGTGTTCAACTGATAGAACATGTCGTCCTCCTTGACGACGCATGCGTTGTCCTGGCCGCCGCCGAAGGCGGACGGTTGCTCGCCCGCCTCGTGGTCGTTCGCCGTGAGGAATAAGCCGTTGTCACCATCGAGGTCGATGACGGGCGCGCCAGTGATGGCATCATGGTCGACGAACGACCACGTGCATGCCTCCCCGAGCGTGTTGGCCGCGTTGAAGGCGGCGGCGGTCTCTTGGGGTCGGCCGACATCGCGAGCAACTGCTGGACGGCCAACATCTCTGCGTACGTCGAGGATGGTGCCTCCGTCTTCACCTCCACATGCGGCTTCTTCGGTGGCCGTAGAGCGGAGCGGCGCCAGCGCCGAGGGCGCCGGAGCTGCTTGTTGGCACCAAGCACGGCTCCAGCTTGGGAACATGGAGGTGCGGCAGTGCGAGGAGGCTCCCGCGAAGGAGTGTGAGGAGGGCGAACGGGACGACAAGGGCGTCGTCACCGCGTGCCTCGCACCCCACACATTGGACGCCACGTGGTGAGGCGGGGCTGGTCGGCAACGACGATGTGCGCCAGCACGTTCGCCAGCGTGCGACCCCGCTGCGTCCAGATGACGGTGCGCCCTCTGCGGTTTCTCTCGCCGACGGGCTAGGGGCGGGCGGGGCCTTCCCAACGGTTCCACCGCTCCACGTGGAGGCGGAGTTCGCCGGATCCCATTCCGACGCGACGCGCTGCTACGACGTGAGGGCGCAGTAGAACTACGCGAGGCACTCAGCGCCCCAACTCGCGGCGGGAAGTCGTTGGCGGCGAGACCGCATTCCATGGCGGTGGCGGGGGAGGAAGCGGGAGTGCAGCAACACGGGAGGAAGAAGAGAGAGGCGGCGAAGAGGAAGCAGGGAACGGCGGGGACAATGTGGCGGGGTGGTGTGGACGGGGTGCCACTACAAAGGCGAGGCGGCAGACAAACATGTGGCGATCATTTACGCAGTAGAGCGCCTGTGGTCACCGGCGTGCCCGTTGCGTGTGCGACGCGACTGGACGACGAGACGTCTCTCTGCGTCGTGCAGTCTCTGGAGAAGACGAAGACTTCGTTGTTTTGACTGCCTCAGTGTGAACCATGGCCATGTGACGCCACACTCGTATGATCGTCTCGTCCGGAGCCTTAACGGAAACCTTTGTGAGGCGGGGTTTCGATTGGTGTTTCCGGACGGGGATTGAGGATCGTCCGGACGGAAAGTCCGATTGAAGAAGGGGGACGCGAGTGAACGGCTTTGGGGCGTGTCCGGACGGGAAAAGTCCGGGGGCAGTGGGTGGCAAAGGCAACCGTATGATTAATCGCGATGACGACGCTGCAGTGTGGCAGCATCTGCGCTACCGTGCTTGTAATACGTGAAGAGACCCATTCCAAACGTTCTCACGCGGTTGACGGTGGAATCAGGGCACGGGCGCACGGCGCTTTCCGGCAGTGGTGGAGCGGAGGACGTGTGTGTGCCTTCAGCAAGACTTGGCCAGTGTGACGTGACGAAACAGACAACGGCTGCCTGCGCGTGTCCGTAAATCTGGAGGACCGTGAGAAGCTTCGGGCAGAGCAATACTACAGTATCAGATTCGATCCGAGCTGAAACCGTGGAGTTCGAGGCCACCGTGGGACGACCGACCACGTGATGCTCCGGTGCGCCGCCCGCGGCTGGTTGCAAATTCTAAACAAGCAAGTCAGGACGCCTTTTTAGGCGTGGAAGGAGACAAGGGTTCAGCGATCAGCGTCAACCATGATGAGTCGATGACTGATGGCCGTGTGATCCGTGCCCGAAAATAAAAGATGGAAAGAAGTAGTAACCCGTTAAGTGCAAATCATAGCCAAATCGGCATGTCATAATGCCCGCCCGCGGTTAGTACGATCATATGTCGTCTTAACCACGTTGACTAGCTGGACCTTAATTACCAATTAACCGTAGGGCGTCTACCTACGTCTTTCCATTCCGACACTGGCCACGACACCACAGTGCCGGTGCATGTGAGGTTTTGCTTGACGCGTGGCCGATTCAGATCCACGGCACACGGCAGCGGAAAGTCCAAGGTCGAGATCGATTTCCCAACGGTTAAATTTGGCGAGGTTCAGTTGACCGGCGATTAGAGAACAGAAGAGCATCCAAGTGATGTTGGGAAGCCGGCCTATACTCCAATTTTGGGGTTACTGTCAGAGGAAAACGTAGTTTGATCAAATGATGGCTAGTGTCTTCGACAAAACACATGATCTATCTCAGGTTTACCCAAATGGTCAATTCTCTACCAATAGCACCTGTTTTGCTATGACAATTTTCCTTATAATCTCTCTCTCTCTCAGTATGGCGCCATCGTCATGCACTAGAGGCTGGAGGCGCCCCCGAGGTCTTTGCGATCCGGTGGAAACGCTTAATTTTGAACTTATGCTCTACTTAATCGTACACATACCTGACAAAATAAACCATGAGAATGAAGTTTAGGACACAAATACATGATGAATACGACATATTAGTACACAAGAGTGTGTCTATTCTTACATTTTGCGGTATCGTGACATATCTTGGAAAGGCAACAAAAAGAAAATCCACAAACGGCGAAAATGTATAAACTATGTGAAGGGTTTTTGGGTGCTCCCTGGGAGCTAAAAGCCTTCGTACCTTTATTGGTTGTTGGCATGTAGCAGAATTGGTTTGTCTCTGAGCAACATGTGGTAATGCGGCACAATGCAACTATTCAAACAAATAGTTTAGAATCTCACACTACTGCCAAGTTGTAGGATGCTGAATCCTTAATATCGCCATCTTCAATATTGTAAAGGAAAAAATAAGCCAAGTCAGATTACCCACTTCAACGTTCACCAGATATTAGATTACCCACTTCAACAACTCATTAGCTCTACCGAGTCTCTTCCCTGTATAAACACAAAATGGAACAATGATTACCAAATCATGTCACTGCCATATCTCTATAAGAGCGACGTAAGACATTCTAATTTGTTCCTAATTTGCCGCATGGCTCATTTTATCATGTGCTATAGCTAGTTTATAATGTGGATCATATCTAACATCAAGGTCAAGGAAGAGTCATTATCTGAATAATCTATTTTACTATGAACTAAAAATTTCACCTTGGCGGTCCGTTCATAAGATTGAAAAATAGAATATTGACCTTTCACTATGAAGTTGTATGCCACCATCAAAAATAGAATTTCAGGGCTAAACCAATTAAACATGTCACATCACATAACCGGCGGTCTTGGGAATAAAATTACTTACCGTCCTTAGAGACGCAGAGAGCCACAAAACACCACATCACCTTTGTAACTGCAAGCATCGCCGTCTCAGGCATATTGTACGCCTCCATAATGATATCTACACTGGTAGAAAATAGGCCTTCAGTCCCGGTTCGCAAAGGCCATTAGTCCCGGCCGCGCAACCGGGACTAGATATGCGCGACTAAAGACCCCCCCCCCTATAGTCGCGCGACTTACGGACCGCGGCTAAAGACCCGTCCACGTGGGCGGGTGGCGTGCGCCGGGGGCGGGGGACCTTTAGTCCCGGTTGGCCACACGAACCGGGACTACATGCTTTTTCGTTATTTCTTTAATTCATTTGGGGTTTCTAATTATTTTTCACTCCCTTTTTTCACTCCCATTTTGTCACTCCAATTTTTCACTCTCTTTTTTTTTCCAGAATTTTTATTATTTGCTTAGTGTCTAACTACAATTATCTCTAGTCAAATTTCTTACTCGTGGTCAAACTTCCCGCTCGGTCACCCATCCTCCCACTACTCTAGCACTAGCACGCTTAACTTCCGAGTTTCATCCCGTCCCGCATCCAAGTGTTTCGCACGCATGTATGTGATACTAATATCATATCAATCCTATTAACATGTTGGTCGATGCCACATTTCTTTATTGTCGGAATTTCAAATAAATTTTTAATAAACAAAAGTAATGATGTAATTAATAATTTTGAATAAATAAATAAACATTAACTTTTTAATTTGTATTATTTCTAAAAAATATTCAGAAAAATAAAACTAATTCATTTTAGAATCTTAAAAATATAATTAATATATCAAAATATTCAGAAAAATAAAACTAATACATTTTAAAATCTTAAAAATACAAATAATATATCAAAAAATTCAGGAAAATAAAACTAATTCATTTTCCCTTTTCCTAAATGCAAAATAAAATCTGATAAAATTCATGAACCAAACCATATGAAATCTAAACCATATAAAATTTGCAGATCCAAGTTCAAACAACCAAATGAAAATACCAACCTTTTTAATAAAAGACCAGTAGGCTCTTCTATTATTTTTAGAATGAGTTCAAAAATGTATTTGAAGTAAATCCAACTGGATGAGTTTGGTATTGACTAGATCTATGTTTTACTGGCTTAGATTAATTTAGAAACGGTAGTTTTTCTGTTTTGTTTTCTTGATGTGTTATTGTTTGTTTTCTTGATGTGTTTTTGTTTGTTTGTTTTGAAATATGTGTTTTACATAATATAAAAATAATATAGCTACGAATTAATATAGAAATAATATCCATTGCATAATAATATATATGCATTACATACTAATATATCCATTACATGCATATATCGAACGCAAGATGCGGTACACAAACACCATCTACTCGAGCTCCGTCGAGTAGATGCGGAACAACTCGTAGGAAACGTATGCATCTATGGCTGCATAGTTGAGGTTGATCCGGTCCAGTGGGGTCTTTCCCCAACGCATGTGATTCTTGGAGGGGAAACCAGACTTCATGGTTTTGTAGTCGGCGTGGATGAAGGCGGTTGCCATCGGAGCCATCCCGGTCTTGAGACCGCACAAATCATCAAAATGGATAAGATCCTGAAGATCAATGTAGTGATCTTCAGGTATCACAATACCCAATCACATCAACTTCTGCCGGTCTTGAGTGATGTCAACACTGCAGAAGTCGTACCCCTTGTTGACAAGAAAATCAACAAGGGCCGTAGAATCCTTTGAACTACTGCAACAACAAAAATAGAACGTGTTAGATATGTTGCAACACATGTATTCTTCCAATGCAACAAACAAATCGAGAATGCAACACTATCCTACAAGAGAGATCGATTGTACGTGTGCGTTACCTTGCCCATTGGAAGACCAACACGACCTCCTGGAAGGCAATTTGGATGGCGGCAACATCCCGTTGATCCGCCGTATACTCTAAATCAAGCCCGAAGAACCTATGGTGTTCATCGGCTTCTTCATAGAGATTGCTGAAATGCGTAAGAAGATCGGGGAGACTGTCGCACATATTGGTGTACGCCACGTCCAGAGTCTTGCGGCATGGTGTGGCCACACGTTGAGTGTTCCAAACTTGAGCCATGGGTGCTTGGTGGAGGAAGATCGAAGAGAGGAGAAGAAACAGAGAAGAGAGGAGAAACAGAGACTCTCGGGTGCGCGCACTGTAGCAATGGCCTCTGCCTCTCGCTCGCGAAATAAAACCGCCGCGCGGGAGGCGAGCAGTTTGTACTTTAGTCCCGGGTGGCCACGCCAACCGGGACTAAAGGCAGGGAGGCCAGTAGACGTGGATCATTAGTCGCGGGTGGCCATGCCAACCGGAATTAAAGCCCTCCACGCGCCTCCACGCGCTTCCCAACTCACGACGCATGACCTTCTGTCGCAGGTCTCCTCCCGACCCGGGACTAAAACCCCTTTAGTCACGGTGCGCAAAGTTTGGGGACTGATGGGGGCGTATGGAAGGCCTTTTTTCTACCAGTGCTAGGCCAAGGTGTGACCTCGTCTTTCACATGCATAGATAAACTTGAAGCTATTAAAAGCTGGGAAATTAGTAGTAATAAATTTACAATATTTCTTCCCAATTCAACTTGAAAGAACAACATGCTTCTTTTATATTGATTTTCTGACATACACTTAAAATAAGAAAGACGTACATATTACTCAGGTTTAGCCAAATGGATGGCCATAATAGCTACATACTACTCACTCCGTCTCATATTAAGTGTCGCAAAAATAGATAAAAATAGATGTATCTAACACAAAAATATGTCTAGACACATCAATTTTTATCTTTTAAGACACCTAATATGAGACATGGAGAGAGTACAAAGTTCTTATGCAAACGATGCGATCGAAACAATTCTCTACCGGTAGCACCTGTCTTGTTATAACAATTTTCCTTATCTCTCTCAGGGTATGGCGCCACCGTCATATGATGATGTTGTTTTGGCATGATGGGAAACCAACACCATATACCATAATCTTGTCAACTCAAAATCTATCTCTCTCTTGTTGAAATGTGACGATGCCGGCCTTCACTTAATTTAGCAAATTAGCATGTTTGGTATGGAGCAAGTTAGAGCAACTCTAGCCGAACTCATATATACCGTCGGAACTGGAAAATAACTGCTGCTTCCAGTTTTTCGTCGCGAAAAAAAATGCTTGAACAAAACCCGCAAACGACGCCGAACTGAAAAACTTTTTTTATTACTGCTGGGAATTCCCCCCTCCAACCCGAGAAAATCCGGTTTTGCAGCCGACCTCAGGGTGCCCAGAATCGCGAGGAATCAGTTGGCGGGAGGGAAATTCATGTGTGCGAGTTCCCTCTCCCGTCGGCACCATCTACGAACCTCTCCAACCGCTTTGGCCGTCCTCGCCGCGGCCTTCAAGCACCGTCATGGATGCCTCCCGGCCGTCGCTACTCAGTGTCCCCATCGCGGCGGCGCCATTGTCCGATCCAGCAGGCCGGTCAGATCTCGCAGTTTGCTTGTCTGTATAGGGGGTGTATCGTAGTACTTTCGATAAATAAGAGTGTCGAACCCAACGAGGAGCAGAAGGTGTTGACAAGCAGTTTCGATGAAGGAATAGCTGTAATACTGGAAAACAAATTTGTAGGGGTTTTTTGATATTGCAGATAAATAAAGTGCGAGTAAATAAAATGCGGTAGTAATAATTGCATCGAGTGGCCCAATCCTTTCTTCAGCAAAGGACAAGCCGGTGAGTTTACTTATGATTAACAAACGTTCTCGAGGACACACGGGAGGTTTCTATCAACTGCTTTTGTTCCATGCAGTTGAATAACTTTGTGTTTTGATAAGTGTTCTGTGGGTGAATCTATGCTAATGTACCGTCCCATCCAAGACTAATACATACTTGTGATTATACCCCTTGCAAGCATCCAAAACTAAAGTAATTAAGAAATAAATCTAACCACATATTTAAACTCCGAGATCCTACACTCCCTCGTGTAATGGTTTCCTAACGGGGGTTTAGGTTTCTGTCACTCCGGCAACCCCACAATTAGTAGCCAAATACACGATGCATTCTCCTAGTCCCATAAATGGTGAAGTATCATGTAGTCGATGTTCACATGACACCACTAGAAGAATAACACCACAATTTAAATATCAAACATTAATATTATTCAACATTACTTCACTACTAACAACTTGACTTCTCGCATGTCCTCAAGAACAACACGGACTACTCACAACACATCATATGGATCATAATCAGAGGTGATATAATGGATGATAACAATCTGGTCATAAAGTGCAAACACCGATAAATCTCACAAGCATCAACTACTAACAAGTAATCTACACCGAGAGAGATCTAATGCAAAACAACGATAGAGACCCCTAATTGTTACAGCGGGATGAAGGTGGATGATGAGGTTGATGGTGCTGGTGGTGATGACGATGATGATGACGATCTTGATGATGCTCGGAGAGATGACAGTGATGATGGCAGTGATTTCCCCTCTCCGGAGAGGAGTTTCCCCGACAGATTTCTCCCTGCCAGAGAGATTTTCTCTCTCGGGTGTTTTACGCCCCGCAGCGGCGGCGGAATAATTCTTCGATGATGGAATGAGGCTTAGGGTTCCCTCGGGACCCCTGGGGCCAAAGATGACCCCCAGAGGTGGGCCAGGGTGGCCACACCCCTAGGTGGCGCGGCCGGGGGGGCGTGCCACCCCTAGGTGTGGGCCCCTGGTGGCCCCCTCTGGCTCCCTTCTTGGCTGTGTTACTCCTCTGGACTTTTAGGAACCCCCGGATGTCCCCCTTCTTCTTCCGATCTTCTGAAATATGGTATCTCGACGGTGCTTTTTCCATCAGATTTCTGGTCCCGGTGTTTATTCTCCAAAAATTATAAAACATGCAAAATAAGATAAAATAACATAAGAGATGCATCATAACATGAAATATATCGATGAATAACAAAAAATTATGATATTAAATAGTGATACAAAATGGACGTATCAACTGTCGCACCCGGACTTCTAGAGGATACACACAGCCCACTAAATAGTAGATAATTGGCTTACGGGGCCTACCTGCACCCGCATTTCAATATGAGTAGGCCGACACGTAAACGTGTGACAACCATTCTCTACTATTCATCGTCTGTGAAACCATCCAATAGGAATCCGAATACTTCCATTGACGTACTTCATAACATACACACATGGTACATCAACGACATTTGAATAAGTGATATCACAACAAATCTCTAAGACACAAAGAAATAGAAATAAGTGGCAAAAGCTCTCACTAGAGCAAAGATAGCAAATACAGTCATACAGAGGACACATGTCCCAACAAGTCATCATTACATCACAGCGGAAGCACAGAAAGTGTCTGACTACAGACAAGAACCAAATAGGCCTAAGAGGCCGGAAACGAAAAGAACGGAGCCCATCCACGAAGTCTCGGATCCTTCCCGGGTCCGCTATCTACTCGTCAGCAGTCTCGTCATACTCCACGTAGTAGCCACCATGGGGATCCTCGGAAACGTAGTCTGCAGAACCAGCAGCCCCAAAGGGGTCAGTACGGACGAGTACTGGCAAGCAAGACGCACAAGATACCAAAGTGTACCCGACAACACCAAGTACAGATGCTTTGGGTTCAACGGAAGATAGGTGATACACAGGTGCGGCAGCGGGCTGCAACAACCAACTACAGAGACACGCTACAACATTCGGCTAAAAAAAAGGGATAAGATAGCGCATCGGAGCCAACTACCACTAACCTCAAACAAACCCATCCTGGATCTCACCCCTTATCCAAAGAAGCAATCCGAGGATAACCCACATAGTTGGATTAATGAGGGTTCAGGTTATTGTGACAATATGCCTATTACTAGTCAAATTATTATTAATTAGGTGTAAGTTGTCGGAGTACTTGTTAGCCAGCACTTTCACCAAGTTGTCACATAACCGCGGACAACACGGCTTCTCGAGAAGATTACTCCCTGCAGGGTGTGCTCCAGTACCCGTACACACTTGAGCCACCAACTAAAACTCAGGTGGACTCAACACGACTCGAACCATCTCTGCAACCTGTCCTAGTAGCCACGGAGCTATAAGGTCCCGGCCAGTCCGAACTAACCTAAGCGCAAGGGTGAAAACCACACACCCCGGCACCACAGGCCTCGCCCTATATGTATGAGTCATCATCATCATCATAATCATCAACCATGGGCGCGACCCATTCATGCGTATGCGCAAATAGAACACCCGAACTAAGTGTGGCTCTTCGGACAAACTGCGGATCAGGTCAAAGTCGAGGGGGGTTCCATACGACCACCCGGATGCGGTGAGCACGCTCATCATGGATCAGAGGACAAGACCCTTTTCCTAATTAGGGTCGACACTAGCAGGCTTCAAAACCCTAACCCGGGCCTCCTGCTGGTGCCTTATCATCAAATTATTATTACCCCAAACATTAACATGATATTGATTATAACAAGCCCATCTATCAAACTAAACAGGTGATAAGATAAATGACCACAAGACTTGAGCACAAACAAACCTAAGCATGATACTACGACACAGGCTAACAAACAACCAGGTTGTAGGTGTGGGGGTGAGGCTATATTCATGGCTGCAGGATGACATGTGATAGGATCGGAACACAAGCAACGAATCATAAGGCTAGCAGATTAGACAACGGAAAGTATCGGTATCAAGTGTGGAACGGACACAATGGTTCATGTGAGTGAATACTTGCCTGCAAACTCAGTAGCCTGGTACTGGGCTAACTCCTCTGAAGTGGTATCGTAAACCTCGTCTGTCTCAACGTCGTCGTCTATTCGAGAAGAAGCAAACAAACAACGAAGAGAGACGGACAATCAATAACATGGCATAATGCACAAACATGGGATGATGCATGACATTTTAATTGGTGCATCGAAGGTAAGCTAGAGATATTATGACCAAAATTAAATGGACCCATATGCAATTGAATTGCATATGGTAAAAGTCCATATGCCTAATTTGAGGGTTTAATGAATTACACCTAAATATTTTGTTAAAGTGGATTAAATGCATGAGAGATGATAGAAATAGCAAGGAAATAGTGTTAGCTTCAACTAGACATTTTATTTGTCAAATTTGGGGTTTTAATGATTAAGTTATGCACTTTGGCATTTTTAATTAAATAAAAATCAGTACTGAATTTAGTGGGATTTTTAGTTTCTCAAAATGTTGATATTATGTCATATTTGGATATAGCATTTAATTCTGATTGGAATGCATGTATTACTTTTTGAATTTGGAATTAATATGAATAAGTTCTGAATTAAACAAGTTTAAATGCATTAAACTAAGAATTATTGTTTTCAGCAATTTACATTATCCAAAACAGAAAACAAAGTTTATATTTGGAAAGCTTATTTAATTCTGCATGGAAAACATATTTTACTTTGTGAAATTGGAGTTAGTATGAATTTGTTATTAATTTTTGAAAACCAGGGATCAATCTGTAATTCCAGGGACCAAAACGTGAAGGAAACAGAGAGTGGGAGGGCCCCGGTGCAAAAACAGGGAGTGCAGGGGCCTGGGTGCGAAATTCCGGATCCAGATCTGGATCTGAGACTTTTTGTTACGCAAAGTGTACTGACCCAATGCCGCTGACGGGTGGGTCCAGGGACACGGTGGCGCTGACTGGGCTGGCTGGAGGCTGAGGTGGCCACGGGGGTCACTGACGAGCGGGGCGCAGCTGTCAGCGCGGAATAAATTGGGAAAAAAGGGGTCTTGCGCCGTGCGGGATTCGAACTAGGGACCTCGGGCGCGGGTGGAGCTGGACCTAGCCACTGGGCTATGCTGCGGGTTGTGTTAGATCCGGAAGTGGTTGCTGTTTTGAGGTGTACAGGACGGAAAAACTGAAACTGAAACGAAGTTCAGTACTGAACTGAACTTGGTCGTCCCAGCGGCAGCGGACGGAACGGACGCCGGGGAGCGGCCGCCGCGCGCTACTGCTGCTGCGTGCGCGTGCAGCGTGGGGAAGAGAAAGAGGGGAACAGAGGGGTCACCGCGCGCGGAGGTGCTGCTGCTCTGGGCGACGAAGGCGCAGACGAGGTCGATGAGTAGCTGACGACGGACTGCAGTACGCACCGTGCGCGGCGGCGGAAGAACTCGACGGCGCGGCCGCCTGGAGCCTCCTCGGACCACGACGTCTTCAGCAAAGATGGAGAGGGAAGTTTCTACTTTCCATTCCCGCGAAGAACGGCCTCCCTCGACGAGCACAGCACCCGCGCCAACACCTCCAACTTCCGGCCACGGAGTGCTATTTTCGGGTTCAGAAAAGGTTCAGAACGAGGAGGAGCAAAGAGGAGAAAGGAGGCGGCGGCGACTGGAGAGGAAGGAGAGGGCTAGGGCTAGGGTTGGCCCCGGGGTAAAATAGGAGGAAAGGGGGGAGCAAGTGGGGAGAGGACGTGGAAGGTTCTGATCCATAGGAGCTCACCTGCTCCTCGTCCTTCCCTGTTCCGTACGAGGAAGGAGAACAAGATGGGTCGGCTGGGTTTGCTTCGCTGGGGTTGTAGGTGGCCTCCGGTTGGGCCTTTGGGCCTGGCCGGTTGGCTGCCTCCTCCACCATTTTTTTTTTGTAAAAGGTGATTTAGCATTTGGATTTGAGGGAGTTTTACAACTCCAAAAATTATGAAGTAAATTCCTTTGCACTCAGCACTAAAAATGCCCAAGTGCACAAACTTTTGTTTTTCAAAATTTTAAATATTTGTTGCTGTTTGAAATTTAAATGAATTTTCTTGAATTTGCACTAATTGAATTATTTTAAAATTACCCAAGTCACTTATTTGGAACATCAAGTTTATGGAAAACAATTAAATTGTTTGATTTGAATATTTTATTTGAAAAAGTTGTAACAGACCAAGTGTGAAACATAATGATTTGAATTTATTTGAAATTTGAAATTCCACACATGAGTACATTATGATGACATGATGCATTAATTAGAATTCAAGAAACAACATTGCAAAAGGGGAATTTTCATACTTGGGATGTTACAAAACGCCCCCCCCCCCCCTTGAAGGAATCGCGCCCCGAGATTCCTACTGAGAAGAGAAAAGGTCCGGATACTTCTCGCGAAGATCCTCTTCGGTCTCCCACGTTGCCTCTTTATCGGAATGATGAGACCACTGCACTTTTAAGAACTTGGTGCTATTTTGTGAGTTTTGCGCTCGGTCTCATCGAGAATGCGAATAGGGTGCTCCTCATAAGAGAGGTCTTTTTGCAGTTCAATGGAATCATGATCAACTGCACGACCTAGATCTTTGAAGCACTTCTTGAGCTGTGACACGTGAAAGACATCGTGCACCTTGGATAGCTTTTCTGGAAGTTCAAGACGATAGGCATTTTCTGCACGCCTTGAGAGAATGTTGAAGGGACCAATATATCTTGGTGCAAGCTTTCCTTTGACACCAAAACGACGAGTGCCTCTGAGGGGAGTAACACGGAGATATGCTTTGTCTCCAGCTGCATAGACCATGTCCCTGTGTTTGCTGTCATAGTAGCTTTTCTGACGAGACTGAGCAATCTTCAGATTGTCACGAATGATGTGAACTTTCTCTTCGGCCTCCTTAACAATGTCAGGGCCTAAGAATGAACGTTCACCAGCTCCAGACCAATTGATTGGACTCCTGCATCTGCGGCCATAGAGAGCCTCGATTGGTGTCATGCCTAGACTTGCCTGGAAGCTGTTGTTGTAGGAGAATTCAGCATATGGAAGACATTCCTCCCATTTCATGCCAGAAGAGAGACCACATGCTCTGAGCATATCCTCGAGAATATGATTGAATCTTTCAACTTGCCCTTGAGACTGAGGATGATTGTCGGATATATACTGAATAGGGGTATAGAAGATGGTAGATAAAGAGCCGGACTACCAGGGTGGCCTACATGGTAATGGGCTTAGGTCCATTGGGCGGCCCAGTAGTCCGACGCGCAGAAGCCGGATTCTAGAAGAACCCGGATCACGGCCCACGTGATCTGGCTTGGAGGAGAAGACGGATTCCTTGCTTTCCAAGTTACAAATTAACGTAGTTTTCTAGGTTTCCTATTCTGTAAGCCCTAATCCGGCTATTATATAAAGCCGGACGGGAGATAGATTAAACAGGTTCTAAGCATAAGTTAGATACAAGTTCAAGCTCTACGCAACTCGCCGAGAAGCTCATCCTCGTCGAGTAGCTAGATCTATTCCCTCACATTGTAACCCAGTTATACGGGCTTTAGTCCCAATTAGTGAGAAGTGCAGGAGTAGGTACGCCGTACTGTCGCGACGTACCGAACCTGGGTAAAATCCCGTGTTCTGTGTTACTACGCTATCCCGTTACCCCACGTCTCTACCGTAGTCTCATGGCACCCCCGTCTATGAAAACTACTACGATGTCTCGACAGTTGGCGCCCACCGTGGGGCAAACGACATCAGGCGTGAAATTCCGATCTGGGATACTCGGCGGAATTGGAAGATCGATCACTGTCGGAAGCTTGGAATTCGACGACGACGTCGGGCGCTTCCTCGACAACGGATCCTACATACCGGCGCAAAACCACCTGGTAAGTGCCTGCGTGTTACCGATTGGATCTGCTAACATCTTTATCGGACTAACTGCAGAAGCAATGGGGTTTTGTGGTGGAAGCAAATTTATCCCACCCGCCCTATACCCAGTCGAAGACGACTATGATCCCGGATTCTGCTCAGATCGCCGACAAAAAAGTGATACACACTTTATCGGCATGGTGCAATCCGAAATCGCTGAAAACACGGATGACGGAAATCCCGTGCAAGAGGCAGATAACAACCTACCCGTCATAGAGACGGAAGAACAAATACCCGTCACAGAGACGGAAGATCCGACATCCGTCAACAAGACGATGAACTCGGAAGCAGAGTCTGTGCTTGCCGCCATTGAGGCGAGGTTGGAGTCGGAAACCGGATCGGATAACTTCGACTCCGAAGACGAAGACGAGGATGCCTTCGTAAGAAAGGTTAAGTCCTTTCAAGAGGGATTCCATGAAGTGCTAATGGCAAAACCAGCTGATACAACGGGCGCCGGCAGCCAGGAAAGCCCTAAAACCCCTCCGCCGGTGGAAGAAAGAGAAGACGGAGAAACTTCTCCGATATTCCCCAATGTTAAGGAGATGATAGAAGATGAGCCTGTCAAAAAACCTCCCTCTTCCAAGAAAAAGCACCGTGCTTCTAAAAAACTCCAATACAAACTCCGGAAGAAAAAATCAGCCGATCTCGCTGATGAAAACCTAGAAATAGGAGATATTAGCGGCACAAAGCCAGCGGAAAAGAAATCTAAGGAAATCACTGCTCCGCCAATGACAGAACTGGAAGAGCAAGAGCTATTACAAACACCAGTGGGACTAGATGAACCCCCTGAGATGCTGGAAGCCAGGAGACAAGCTTTCCAACGGCAACAGCAACATCTGCTTAGATCTCGGCAACATCTCCAACAAACCCATAATGACATCAAAGTCATGAAGGAAGAAATAGAGGAGTACGAGAGAAAGCATAGATCTGCCTTAAAACCTACTAGGTTACCCGGAATCGCAAGACCGGAAGAACTGCCGCCAAAAGAAAGGTTCTATAACCCATCTTGGCAAAAGCAGTTAAACGGCAAAGATGCCAAGGGCGAACCAATATACAAAACCGCAGCAGAAAACGCGGAAGCAGCGTTCGCCATCCTAAACAACGACCTGTACTCCAACGGGGAAAAACTCCAAGGGGTGTATGCTTTCCTAGGAAAAGCATTACAGCAGCAACAGCGAGGCCAAGAACGATCAGGGAGCCTGCATGATAATTCCGCCCTCTGTAAAACAGCTACTTGCGCTGCTGGAGCACCTGGACCGGAAGAACCCGGAGATTCGGATAAAAAAGAGGATCCGAGAAAAGACAGGAAAAACCCAGACAACCGGGACGCAACGTCTAGAATCGGACCTCATCTCCCGAAAGATGGATATAAACCACACGATCGGGAAGACAAACACCGGAATGACGGCAAAATAATGCCACCTCCGAGAAACCCAGCTGAAAAAGCTGGAAGATATGATATACCTCACAGACGTGAAAGATCCCGGACACCTCCTAAGGATAAGGAAAGGCATAGAAGCAGAACTCCGCCTAAAGGACGTGAACACGGAAGAGATAGAGATAACCTCGGAAAAGCGCGTCCGCGCAACAATGGAAAAGAAAGGAGAAGATCCCCTTCTGTCCATTCAGCCGGGAGATATTCTGCACACATTGATAGAGCAGAAAAGGATGATCTATACTTTGGTCCTAAGTGTTTTACTGACAGGATCCGAAGGATAACCCTGCATTCTGGCTTCGCCAAAGTTGGTCCAACCTACCAAAAGTATACCGGCAGTACAAACCCGGATACCTGGCTCTCAGATTATTATACAGCCGTCCAAATCAATAATGGGACAGACCTGGAAGCTGTCAAGTTTCTTCCCCTAATGTTGCTAGACGGAGCCACAGATTGGATCAATGGTTTACCATCAAGAACTGTCGACAATTGGGATGATATGGCGAGAGTATTCACTCAGCATTTTCGGGGAACATACAAACGCCCAAATAGCATCAACCAGCTGAACCGTTGCACCCAATTTGAGGACGAACCATACGTGGATTTCATCTCCAGATGGACTGCAATGAAGAATAGTTGCTCTGGAGTAACTGACGTACAAGCAATGCATGCTTTCGTCAATGGCCTAAAACCCGGACTCGTACCGTTCATGGTTGGTTCCAAACAGCACAAAGATCTCGGATCTATGCTTACAACCGCTAATGAGCACGCTGCAGCCGAAGATGATATCAGAGCAAGAGGAGGCAATATTGAGTCACTAATACTCGCC
The DNA here is from genome assembly GCA_028641055.1 of Alopecurus myosuroides. Classification (NCBI taxonomy): domain Eukaryota; kingdom Viridiplantae; phylum Streptophyta; class Magnoliopsida; order Poales; family Poaceae; genus Alopecurus; species Alopecurus myosuroides. The sequence continues at coordinate 215,666,640 of CM054059.1, read as the reverse complement.
AAGAAAACCCCTCGTTCTGAAAAAAAAGGAACTCCAGAGTCAACGACAAAGCCCAAGGAGGTCAACATAGCCTTTGGAGGAGAAAAGGTGAATAAGTGGAAAGGCCGCAGTCCAGATCCAATCAATTACACCCCCGAAGAATGGGAGAGAATTAAGTCGGAACCCTGCGTCCACCACTCGCAATTTGGGAAACCAACCCACACAAACGCGCAATGCCGGCTAAACAAGCATATGAAAGGCAATGCAGGATCCGGAAATAAAGGGAAGGGTTCCAAAAGGAAACCTGCCAAACAAAAGCCAGAAGCTGAAAAAGAGGACAGTGAATCGGACACTGATGACAAAATCCAAGAACAACAGCGAAAGGGCGAACCCAAATTTCCGAGAGTTGACGGAGAAGCAATGTTAACTTTCTTAGCAACCCCGTCAGCAAAGGTGGCCAAAAGAACACTTCGGGAGATAAACGCAGTTGTTCCTGCGACCCCGAAATTCTTGAAGTACTCCAACACACCGATAATCTGGGATCAGTCTGATCATCCCGGAAATATCCCTGAACCCGGCACACAAGCTCTTGTTGTAAGCCCTATTGTTCAAAACACTAGGCTAAGAAGAGTGTTGATGGATGGAGGATCCAGCATCAATATAATGTATCTAGATACATTGAAGCACTTGAAGATCTCCGAGTCCCAGCTCAACTACAGCAATATACGCTTCCATGGCATTGTTCCTGGCAGGCAAGCACGATCCCTAGGAGAAATTTCCCTAGATGTCACCTTCGGAGATAAAGATCACTTCCGGCAGGAAAAAGTATCCTTCGAAGTAGTGCCGTTCGAAAGCGTGTATCACGCAATACTCGGACGTCCGGCTTTTGCCAAATTTATGGCAAGATCTTGCTATATCTACAACAAGCTGAAGATGCCAGGACCCAAAGGAGGAGTAATCACCATTGCCGGTGATTTCAAGCTGGCAAACGAGTTGGAGAAAGAAAACGCCCTTTGCGCTCAGAGAGTTATAGCAAAGGAGGAACTGAAGGAATTAGCCAAGGAGGTATCGCCGAAAGAAATGCCGGCAGGAAAAGAAACTCGGAAGCCAACAGATAGTTTCAAGGCGTCCGAGAATACAAGACAGGTAATCCTAGATCCCAAAGATCCGACAAAATTCTTCGTCGTAGGGACTGGGATGACTGACAAATAGGAAGGCGAGCTCATCAAGTTCCTCCGTGAGAACTGGGATATTTTTTCCTGGTGTCCAGCTGACATGCCAGGCGTACCCAGGGAACGTGCTGAGCACCAACTCAAGGTTATTCCCGGATCAAAACCCGTCAAACAAGGTCTCCGTTGTTTTGACGGAAGAAGACGGAAGGCTATTGGCAAGGAAATTATCCGGCTTTTAGCAGCGGATTTCATCAAGGAAGTAATCCATACTGATTGGTCCGCAAATCCGGTCCTAGTACCGAAGAAAGACACCACTGCTCTTAGAATGTGTATGGATTACACAGGATTGAACAAGTTGTGTCCGAAAGATAGGTTCGCGTTACCGCGAATCGATCAAATAATAGATGCCACTGCAGGCTCCCAGCTTTTATGCTTTTTGGATGCATACTCCGGGTACCACCAATTACGCATGAAAAAGGAAGATCAAATCAAGACTTCTTTTATAACCCCGTATGGGACGTACTATTACATAACCATGCCTTTTGGCCTGAAGAACGCAGGTGCAACCTACCAGCGTTGCATGCAACGCTGTTTGCATAGTCAAATTGGCAGAAACGTTCATGTTTATGTGGACGATATTGCCGTCGTAACCAAGGAAAAAGATACACTCCTTGAGGATTTGCGAGAAACTTTCGAAAACTTACGCACTTACAAGATGAAGTTGAATCCATCTAAGTGCGTATTCGGGGTTCCCTCAGGAAAACTTCTGGGTTTCATTGTTTCCCACAGAGGAATAGAAGTTAACCCGGAAAAGATCAAGGCAATCTTGAACATCTCAAAACCTACATGTGTAAAAGATGTCCAAAGATTGACGGGTTCCGCTGCAGCCGTCAGCAGATTCATCAGTTGGCTGGGGGCTAAAACCTTACCACTCTACAAGCTGCTGAAAAAATTCGACAAAGTCAAGTGGATTGCGGAAGCGTGGGAACGTCTAGAAAGTTATGTACCTTTCCGTACTAAGTTCAATTCTATGTAAACATCTTTTCAGATCATGAAATAAAGTTGTCGGAATGCTGTCATCCATATTCTTTATAAGTGTAAAGTGTTTCCGCCTCATCTATTTCCCAATGATCTTACAAATTGCTCAACGTTAACCCGAATTGTGCTTGCGTACTCGGCGTTACAAAACTGAATGATTTTTCAGCCTGTTAACGGCTAAGGAAAACTTGAATTGCCTGTGTGCCCAAGTTTCACTTAAAACTTTCCTTAAATTCTCTAAGTCTTATCTGATTGTGTGTGTGTTGGGTTACTGGAACTAGTTAGTAAAAATGCCTTTAGCATGGTCCATGTTTCCGAGTTCCAAAAACTGCTTGGTTCGTCCCCAGTTACTCGGCATGACGATTCATATTGCTATTTGAGCCATTTCAAACACTAAGGACAGTTAAAGCATACACACCAGAGAACCTAGAAGATAAAGGAATGATAAAACCCAAAAAACTTGCAAAGAATTTCATAATTTAAACTGCAACAGATGGAAGTTTCATTCATGCAAAAAGAAGCATTACATTTTGGATTACATTAAAAGAATAGTAATGCTCCTATTGTCTTTTTTTTTCTCTATCCAGGTTCCAGGTAAACCTTCAAGCATCTGACTCCTCCTCACTGCTTTCGTCTTCGGGGATTGGAGGAATCTCCGCTTCTGGATAGTTGACGGAGATATTTACCATGGAGGCAATCTGGGTGGCGTGGCCCTTGACTTCACCAAAGATGGTGTTTCGCTGCATATCCGTGTATCCTTGAGGGACACCGGACGCCACGCGCCAGGATTTAGCACTAGGGTAGTGCATGCGCATGAGGCCAAGAGCCATGCGCGCACCACCCCGTGCAGCGGAGCGAAGGAGAGATTCCTTAGACTCCGCCACCTCCATGATGGCACCCGAAAGTTTTTCAACCTCCGAGCACTCCCCAGATTTTTTGGGAAGAAACTTGTCTACTAGATGCGTTGCAGCAACCTTGATCAAATTCCATGTCTCCCCGAAAGCTCGGATGCCTGCAATCCGAGTGCCATCTCGGGTATCGCCTGTTTTTTCCAGTAAAATACCTAAAAAGGTTAGACGGAAAAACAGAGCAAGTAAAACATGGAAAGACGACAAATGAGTAAGAGATTTACCGATGAGCTTGTCGATCTCGGAAACTTCCTCCAGGCGAAGGTTCAGAGCGTCGGTCAAATCCTGAATGGTGGATTTGTCCTTCTCCGCCTGCTCGGAAGCCTTGGAATTAGAAACTCCAAGGGCCAGATTACTGGCTTCCAAGTCTTGTTGTGCTTTCACAAGGTTCTTGTGAAGCTCAACATTCTCCTTGCGGAGAATTTCGGCATTGCCAGAATCTTCTGCTGCTTGTTTAGCCTCAGCTAATGCAGCTGAAAAGCAAGGGAAAAATCAGAGTTAGCCAGCTCCTCGGAAAAAACTTAGGAAAATAATTGAATCGGAAATTTCAGAAGGAAAATGTTTACCTTGTGTTTCCGACAGTGCGAGCTTAGCTGATTCCAGCTCTGCTTCCCTTTCTTCAAGAATAGAGAGAAGACTTCTAACTTCTTTATTCTTGATGGTAAGCTTCTTGAAAACTTCCCTGTTGATGGCTTCGGAGGTTTGCTGAAACATAGCAAGGAAAAGAATGAGTACAAAAAGCATCAAAGCAAAAAGCACGCATTTTGATTAATGCTTGGGGGCTAGAGTTATATACCTGGCTCATGCGCTGCAAACCTGCCAAGTTTTCTTTGAACTCTTTCGCGTATTCCGCGAAGAGATTCCCGGCTGCATCCAAGCCGTCATTGATAGCTTTGAAATCCTTGGCAAAGGTGGGAATTTCCTCGTCGAAAGTCCGAGTTAATTTTTCCACCTCTAGGGCCGCCCTTTCCCTCGTGTCCGGGTCGGACACAATGGGCTGGCTGGGCTCTGGGGCTTGGTGGTGGGGGCTGCAGCAGGCTCTTCCGCCATTGTGCTTGGCGTGTCCGGGGCGACGGCGGGAGAAGGTTGGCTGCCTCAGCTGGAAGAAACCTTGTGTTTCTTCAGCTTCTTCGGCTTCAGGGTGGAAGGTGGCAGGCTAAAAACATAAAAACCCGGAAAAGATTAAAACACCGAAGATGGATGAAAAAAGTTCCCATAAAAGAAAATTCCAGAAGAAAGAACCTGGAGGTGGCGACGGGGATTCCGTCAAGATCGATAATTTCTTCCGAGGAAGTTATCTTCTTGCGCTTGCGTCCACCTGTAGTGGCGGTGCGCAGCGCGTCCAGCTCAGCCTCGGACACCAAGTCCGAATCTGAAAGATCCTCGAACTGTCGAACAAGCAAGATCAAAATCAGAAGCTAGGAAATCCGAGATAAAATAGAACTGTACCCAAATGACTGAAAAATTACCTTGGGAACCGGATTTTCGGCCGTGTACATTGGCCGACTCTCTGTGTATTGGTCGCGCGATGCGACCAACTGGTTGATGCGCCGCCTAAGTTCCTTTGCGGGCCAATCCTTGACGGATGTCCGCATCGGATCCTTGACTCCCGTGTATTCGCACAGGAGACGGCCGCTGTGGTTGGCTAGTGGCTGGATCCGCCTAATCAGCCAGCATAGAACCGTGTCCATGCCAGTTAGAGGCGGATCCATGGAGGTGAGCTTGGCGATGCGCCGCTTGATCTTTAGTAGATCTGGCGGCAGAACTTGGACGGCTTCTGTTCCCCAGTTATCCTGGGGAACGGCGGCAGAATTCACAAAAGGTGGAACCCCGACGGCCTTTTTAGGAAAAGGCACGTCGGGATGATAAAAGAAAGAACCCGTCCAAAATTTGACGGATTCTGAAGTTTTGATCTTGGGGAACCAATCCTCTCGGAATCTCCGAAGAGTGAAGGATATGGTCCCGCAAGTTGGGAGTGCGCCCTCCGAAGAGTTACGCTTAACTCCAAAGCAGTACATCCAGAAGTCTAACCTAGGTTCTAGCCCTAAGTAGCCTTCAAACAAGGCCTGAAAGCCGGCCATGTATAGAATGGAATTGGGGGGAAGATTGTGGGGCTGGATGTTGTAATGAGAGAGAACCTGGAGGAAGAAGGAAGATGGTGGAAGCCCCATACCTCGCAAAAGGTGGGAAGAAAGGAGTACCCTTTCGCCATCCCGTGGCGCGGGTTCGGTTTCTTCTTCTGGCAGCCGCCATTTCTTCTTGAGAACCAGGCCCTCCTTTTCCAAGTTTGGAAGGAGAGCCGGGGGAATACTGCAGGCACTCCAGTTGCCTGCAGATTCCGCTTCCTCGTCCGCTTCGGCGGCGGCGGCGGCGGCGGCCTCCGCGGCGGCGAGTTCATCGCCGAGGAGCTCGATCTTTTCCTCCGCCGTTTCAGGTGCAAACGGCGGGGTTGTCGCGGCGCTCGATGTCGCAATGTCCGCGGCGGCGGAAGTGTTTTCTCCGCCCGCCGCGGAAGCCGTAGTCTTCTCCGGCTCGCCGCCGGCGTGCGCCTGCGATCCCGGCCGCGGATCCAGATCGTTGACAAGCTTGTCGATGGCGGTGCGGGTCGGCGACGACGGCGAGGAGGCCATCTTTTGGTGGCGCGTTTCGGTGCGTTTGATGCTAAGTGCGCCTGGGACAAGGACTTGCTCTCGAGCTCGCGTGTGCGGCAATGGCGTAGGCAGTGAGGGAGTGAGGAAAGTTTCGGAGGAGGACGATGATGGCTATTTATAGCCAGAGAACAGTTTAGATACGTGCCAACGGCTCTTTTGACCGTTGGATGCTCGACGCGTGTCGCTCGCCGGAAACTACGGGAAATATAACGACAGGGGAATGATGGCTATCTCCTCTTTTCCCGTGAGAATCTGTCAGAGATACGTTGCAGGGTTTCCCGCGTGAAACCAAGCGTCGCCTGCGTCAGCATGATTAAAGCGCTGACGTTAGAAGTTCCTTTTCCGCGAAGGATCGCGAGAAGAAAAGCCGGATTTTCATAGTTCCGAGTTTTATGTTACTGTCGAAGCTCTGGCTCCGCAAATCCCTCAGGTGACCCTATCGGGTTTCGACTAGGAGATGTCATAGGCGCTGGTGAAATCGTCGGCTTGACAGGGGGGCGAGATTTACCCAGGTTCGGGGCCCTCGAAGAGGTAAAACCCTTACTCCTGCCTTCTGCTGATCTGTATTGGATGATTAGATCGATTACAGGGTGCTCGAATCGAGAGTAGATCTCGAGTTTCAAGGCTTTTGTGGTCGTGCGGTAATACTTGGTCCTCTCCTTGGGGGCTCTCCTGGCCTTATATAGATGGCCAGGTCTCAAGTCCCACCCGGAGAGGATTCGAACCCTAGTTTAGGTCGGTTACAAGTTTCCTAACTTCATCCGCAAGTCTAACGCGGATGGGCTTCAGGTGGGCCTTCTGGAGTCTTCCAAGGATGCCTCTTCTTGGGCCTGAGAGGGGGTGTCCTTACCCGCAGGGTCCAGGATCCATGCCTTCGTCAGTAGCCCCCGAGCGTGTGCTCGACTGGGATTTTTTCAGTCGAGTAGACGGTCAAACCTTTCCTAGTCTTTTCTTGAAGGTCCAACTCGACAGTTGCAGCCTTTGAAGGGTGTGTTCCCTGTATTACGAGTCATAAGTCTCGAGTATCGAGTAGTATAAGCGCCTGTTTTTAACGGCATTTTTCACAGAAGGATGTGGCACAGTAGCTTGGCTCTCCCGATAGATCAGGGCCAATTAATTGCGACCAGGGCAAAAACATTCCTGGCCTACACAGATTCGAGACCTCCGACTCGAACCCGATGAGGTGATCGTCACGACTGGGCCGTTGTGGACTTATCGAGTCGAACTTAACCTAAGAGGGTACCCGGCGCGTCCGCTAGGATTTTTCTTCGTGTTGTTGACACGGAACTATGCCGGAGGACGCAACTTTCGAGTGCGATTCCAGGCCCAAAAAAAAGATCTTTTTGGGTCTTACCTTCATATTCGAAGAATATGGCATCCGGATGTGCCTAGTCGGCTGTACAATCCAGGTTCTTGTGATGTATAATTATCACGCATAAGGTAGGTTCCTTCTACCCGATTAGATTGGTATGAGTTCCGTACGAAAAAGTTTCGTGTAGGAAATGTTAGTTCCGTATGAAAGAGTTTTCATGTTTTAGAAAATTGTGCCCGTACGAAAGAGTTTTCGTGTATAAGGTATGTTTCTCTTGTTCGAAGAGGCTTTGATCCATGAATTTCTTCATGGGAAAATTGTGTTTTATCCGAAGGAATTGATATTCGTGCGAAGATAATTTCGCGTTTGAACTTCCATTCGAAAAAGATTTCCCTTTTGAATGACGAACGCCATGACGTCAAGGCGTGCTTCTCTTCTCCCGATGGGACGTGACGGAGTGGCAGCAGAAGTTGGCCCACCTTGTCAGCTTTTTGACCGGGAAACGAGACGTCGTTCCCGGTTTTTACGCAAAACGTGCAGTAAATGCGCACGATCTTCTGTTAAGATCGTGGCACGAAACAGCACTGGGCCGCCGCTTCGTTTCATCTGCACGCGTGGCGGCCGCGATGGATGCCACGCAGCGCATCGTACGGCTGAAATCGTTTCACCCTGTGTATATATACAGGTGTTAGCGCTGCGGTAAAACTTTCTCCGCTCTCTATCTTCATCTTCCACCTCGCGCTCGTCTTCGTCTTCCTTGCGCTCGAGCTCTCGCTGTGAACAATGGCCGGCGGAAAGAAACGTGGCGCTGGAACTTCCGCGTCTGGCGAGCCTTCTGCGCCACCTGCCCCTCGCGCCGGCGACTGGCGCACCCCCAACACCACCGCTAAGAGCATCAAGGAGATGCAGCGGGAGGGTCTGCTGCCGGCGAAGGCGGAGAAGCGCGTCCGTCTTGGGAAGAGGGAAGAGGTACCAAACCCTCACTCGAACGAGCGCGTGGTCTTTGTGGACCACGTGACTCGAGGCCTCTCCTTCACTCTTCATCCTTTCTTCATCGGGCTGCTGTGTGCCTACGGCATACAGCTCCACGACCTTCCCCCGAACGCGGTGCAGCACATCTCGTGCTTCATCGCGCTTTGCGAATGCTATCTTGGCATTCGCCCGCACTGGGTGCTCTGGAAGGCGCTGTTCAAGATCCGGATCTTCCGCGAGAAATCGCGGGTGGAGTCCGAGCCTGGTGAGCCACTTCGCACGGGTGGCTTCGGGATCCAGGCGCGCCAGGAGAATGCATACTTCAACATGCACTTCATCGACTCCGCCCAAGGCTGGCGGAAGAAGTGGTTCTACGTCGCCGACAACAGCTCGAGCGGGCTTGTAGAGTTCCACCCATTCGCAGTTCTGGCGAGGCGCAAGTCTTGGAGCCACAAGATGTCAGCCGAAGAAACCCAGACAGTCACACCTCTACTCGAAAGAGTAGCTGCTCTTCGAGACCAAACCTCGGGAGTAGTGCTCAATGGGCTCCATCTGGCGAGCCTCTTCTTGAAGCGCAGGATCCAGCCTTTGCAGCAGAGGCCTTCCACTATGTGGGAGTATCAAGGTGCAGAAGATCCCAGCCGAGTGAGCCGCGAAGAACTTCCGAATGTGGAATTCGAGAAGAAGATCGTGGCCATCACTCGACTGAAGGTTGGGGAGCAATTCCCCGATTGCTCAGTCGAGGCTTATTCTGCTTCAAACCCTCCTCCAGCTGCGGTTAGTTTCCTGTCTTTAGCTTACTTCCATCTTCAGAATTTTGTAGTCGATAAGATCTTTATCGTCTTCTTATCCTTGTAGAGCCTAGCTGTAGCAAATTGCTACCCGCCTGTTGTTGGTGAAGATGCCTCGTGTCTCCAGTCGAGCCACCAGGACGGCGCGGTTGACACCAGCGTGGCCAACGCCTCCTCGAGTTCTGAGCATGATTCCTCAGATGATGCTGAAGACTCGAATGGCGTCCCACCAAAGCGCCGTTGGGTGAACGAAGACGAAGTCACCTCCAAAGACAAGTCTTTGGAGGCGTCACCTGGCCAAGCTCCAATTTCCGCGACTCCGCTTCGATCTCTTCCTCCTCTGGCTCCGTTCGCAACCGCCTGGAATGCGGATGACTTGGATGAAGACGACGAGGATGACGAGTAGGACTTTTCCATACTTTAATTCGATCAATCTCTATTTGTCAACGCTGACGTTTCTTTGTCCTTCACTGCAGTCTGCAGGCGATCAGCCCGCGTAGGTTCGCCGCCGCTGTTCCTCCCGAAAAGAGGAATAAGGCAAAGGACGCGGGTGAGACCCCTACTGCGGGTACCGTCCAGAACTCTCCCAGGGCAGCGCCTGATGCTGCGACTGTGGAGCGGGAGGTCCCCAGCTCCGCTGCTAGAACTTCGGTCTCGAAGGAGGCGACGGGCAGCTCTGCGGATCCCCTCTCCCGCGCCTCTGGACAGGTAAACTTCTATCTCTTTGGCTTTCACAAACAAATTTTATCGGGTGCACGACAGTGCTCCCGATGGGAGTAGCCCCCGAGGCTGTAGTCGATTGTAAATAATCGGGTACAGGCTCAAAACCTCTTTCTTTTCTTCTTCTTTATTTTGTCTTCTTCGGGTGCACGACAGTGCTCCCGATGGGAGTAGCCCCCGAGGCTGTAGTCGATTGTAAATAATCGGGTACAGGCTCAAGTCTTAATTACTCTAACTCTTCTATCTTCGTGCCTCCGCAGTCGCTCGTCGATTCCCTTGCGGCGATCGGTCGCCGCGTCGTTCTGGCCGAGACAGATTGCGAGTCGCTTCGATCAGAAGTTAACCGACTCAAATCTGAGAGCGACCTTCTTAAAGGTAAATTCCATTATCTTCTTGGCTTCAGTGTATCATCCATTCTTGATTTCTGATTAATATCCCCTTTGCAGCTCGAGCCGAATTCGCAGAGTCTGAAAGGACCAAACTTTCAGAGCAGGTAACTGCTCGGGAAGCTGAACTGGCGACTACCCGACAAGAGCTGGAAGCTTCTCGCAAGCAATCGGAGGAACTCAGTACGAAGCTTGCGGAGGCGCGGAAGGCCGTGAAGGACTTGGAGGAGGCCGGCAGTAAGGCTGACAACGACACTGTCGCGTTCCTTCGTCCCCTCGCCGAACGCTTTGCGGGTAAGTGTCTTGGGTTTTTGAACTTTTCATTCTGCTGATTTTTGCTAAGCATTATTTTTTTTGTCTGTAGATCTTCTGAGTGTTCCTCTGGAGATTCCTGGGATTCAGCGGGTGGACGTGCTGACCGACACTCTCGCGCAGCTCAGGAAGCATTCTGAGGGAATATTTTCCCTGATTAATGATGCTTCCAAAGCGTTGGCGCGAGTGCATGGCCGTCTTGTTGCCAGCGATACTCCTGCGCCTGCGCTGAGCGAGCTGTTGAAGGTCTTCACGGAAGGCAACCTCCTGGAAGCCTTTGCGGTTGCTCAATCGGAAGCTGGCGCAAAGACTGCGATTCAGTTCGCTCTGGCGAACGGAGTTGATGGTCTGGAGGAGGCCTACTCGTCCATGCCGGTCGACCCTTCCACGGGCAAGAAGGTACGGCTATCTCGTTTTTCCGAGCAAGCCACTGTTCTTGCTCGGAAATTATCTGAGATGTTTGCTCGGAAGAAGGGAGGGTCGACCGCTGCTAGTGGCAGCACCAACGCGGCTTCGTAGGCTCTTTTTCTTTTGTTTCTGTTGCTTGGATGTAATGAATTTTGGGATGTATTCCCGTACCTTTGCTGGTCTTTAATCGAAGCATTTTGCATTTAGAATTTATCCTTGTCGTCTATACTTTGCCTCCCGATGGGAGTAGCCCCCGAGCGATTAGTCAGATGTGCGACTAGAGACAACTCGAGTAGGGCATCTCACTTCTTTCCTTGTACTTCTTCCAGGCGATTGCGTCTGCCACTGAATCTTCGAGTGGACGTGGTAATCTAGTAAGTCCACTTGTGGCTGCCGTGGGCACTTTTGCTGGCCTTCGTGATAAGGTTCAGGAGGGTGAGCGTAGGCTGAAAGCGCTGCGCGGAGTAGCTGACGTGGCAATATCCAAGCAGAAATTGGCGGCTGAGCGCGAGCAATTTCTAATTGGTGAACTGTCTTCGATTGCAAGGGAGTTACTATGTGAGTAGTGTAGCCCCCATGCTATTTCCTCCTCTGTGTTTCTTAGCTTACTAAGTGCGTTTGCTTCTTAGTTGTGAAACCAGATGACAGGGAAGAAAAGCAGTGGGTGGAAAACCACATTCATCAAGAAGCTAACAGCACAAAGCCTCATGCGAGTAATTTCTGGTCTGATCGCAGTCGAGGTTTTGTGATGGCTACCTTGAAGTTTCGAGTCCGCCAGGCGAAAATTCTCGTGAGTTCTTTCCACGAGGTCCTGGTTGCGGTGAATGCTGCTTTTTATCCACTTGAGAGGGGCCCCGAAGACTGGAGTTATCTTCTCAGGTTATTCGGACGAGAAGGAGAGGTTCGCGCGTGCGTTCACAACCAGATGACGTGCGGCGCGGTTGTTGCTCTCTCGTTTGTCCGAATATGGCATCCTGAGATAGACTTGAACTCCGTAGCTCGGCGTCCAGATTATGCAATCGAAGATATTGCGCCGTACTATGATGCTGTTCGTCCTGCAGCTGAGAAGATTATCCGAATGACCTCTGAAGAGGTAGATAGGGTCTTAGCGACTAAGAATGCTCAGCGTTTCGACTGACTTTATCGGATGTGAATATCCTGTAAGTTTATCTGTAGTTTGTAAAAACTGTAGTAAGGTGTGCAACCTTGTACTCGATAATTCTTTTCTGTGATGCTTAGTTTTAGGTGTAGCCCCCGTGTATTTTATGGGGTGTGTACCTGTAACCTTTTAGCATGTAGTAAACTTTGAAAGCTGTCGAGTAAATATGATGAGGGAATCATGTCTTTATTGCTATGCCTGAGAAGTCATGTGTTCGAGCTACAAGATTGGCTAGTATAGCCTTATTGTTGCAAAATAAATAAACCTAGGGGTAGAATTTGCGCAGTTGCGCGATATTCCATGGATTGGAATAGATGCCTCCAGTCTCTGGATTCTTCAGTCGATAGGCTCCTCCTGGGATCACTTCGTGTACGATGAAGGGTCCTTCCCAAGGTGGTTCGAGCTTGTGTCCTTCTTTTTGCTTCAGCCGCAATACCAAGTCGCCAACCACGAATGATCTGTGGCGTATGCGGCGACTGTGATAATTGCGCAGCGATTGTTGGTAGGCTGCAGATCTTGCGAGTGCAATGTCCCGAATTTCGTCGAGTGCGTCCATATCTTCTGCAAGTGCTTTGTTGGAGGTTTCTTCGCTGTAGGCTACGACTCGTGGGGCGCTGAATCGAACCTCTTCGGGGAGGACGGCTTCTGCCCCATATACCATGAAAAATGGTGTGTATTGCGTTGATCGATTGGGGGTTGTGCGGAGGCTCCAAAGTACGGAGGGTAACTCCTCTGCCCAATGTCCTGCAGCGGGATGTAGCCGATCGAGCAATCTCTTTTTGATGCCAGCCGAAACTATGCCGTTGGATCTTTCGACTTGGCCGTTTGTTTGCGGATGGGCGACCGAAGCAAACTTCAGATTGATTCCTTTCTCCTCGCAGAACTGTTGTGTCTCCTTTGCAGTGAAGTTCGTACCATTGTCTGTAATGATGTCGTGTGGTACCCCGAATCTGCATACTATGGAGTCGAGGAACTTGATTGCGCATTGGGCGCTAGCCGAGGTCACTGGCATAGCTTCGATCCATTTGGTAAATTTGTCGACTGCAACCAGCAAATGTGTGTACCCTCCTGGAGTGGATTTGCGCAGTGGGCCAACCATGTCGAGCCCCCATTGTGCAAAGGGCCAGGCGATGGGTATCATGTGCAACTCTGTGGCGGGCGCGTGCGGCTTGGGTGAGAATCGCTGGCAAGCGTCACATCTATCGACCAGGTTTTTTGCATCGTTGGCTGCTGTTAGCCAGTAGAATCCTGCTCGAAAGGCTTTTCCCAGTATTGCTCTCCAGCTAGCATGATGTCCGCAATCACCCTGGTGTATATCCCGGAGTAACTCTTTGCCGTCTTCGGGTGCGATGCACCGCTGAAGGATGCCCGAGATGCTTTGCTTGTATAACTCTCCGTTGATTACCCGAAAGGATTTGCTACGCCTGATTAGCTGTCGAGCCTCGCGTGGATCGGCCGGGAGCTGTTTGTTGAGCAGGTAGTCGAGATATTTCTGCGTCCAGATTGGCTCGACCAGAAAAACCTGCCGTGATATGTTATGAGTAAGCTCGAGAAGCGCGATTTGCGGGCTGACCTCGGTTTCTTGTGCTGCGGGTGTCTCTAGGGCTTTCTTCACTTTGACTGATCTCTTAATCATCCGCTCGAAATATATCCCTGGCGGTATGGGTGTATTCGTGGAACCCATGTTGGCCAGTCTATCCGCCTCTTCGTTGCTGGATCTTGCAATGTGCTTCAACTCGCATCCTTTGAAGCTTCCTTCGAGTAGATTATACATGTCGCGGTACGCGATCATGTTTTCAGCAATGGCATCGCATTCTTTCATTGTTTGTTGCACTATGAGATTGGAATCGCCATAAATCATCAACCGGGTAGCTCCACAAGCAATCGCCATCTTCATCCCGTGCAACAGTGCTTCATATTCTGCGTCGTTGTTCGATGCTGGATCATCTGGTGGAAAGTCTAGTCGCAGGACGTATTGCAGTTTGTCTCCACGAGGTGAGATAAGAACGATTCCAGCTCCTGCCCCTTCGTTTCTTTTGGACCCGTCAAAGTACATGATCCAATTGCTTGTATACTCGGGTGGCCCGGGTGTTTGTAGCTCTGTCCATTCGCTGATGAATTCCACGAGAACTTGGGATTTGACTGCATTGCGTCCTGCATAGGTGATATCCCAAGTGCCCAACTCGATGCTCCACTTCGCTATTCTTCCGGATGCCATAGGGTTGTTCATGATTGTCCCGAGTGACGCATCATTAACCACTGTAATGGCGTGTTCCTGGAAGTAATGTTTGAGTTTTCGGGCTGTGAGGACAACTCCATATGCAAGCTTCTGGTAATGAGGATATCGCTGCTTGCATGGCAAGAGCACTTCGCTGATGTAATATATTGGGCGCTGGACTCCGTATGCCTTGCCATCTTCAGGTCGTTCGACTACGATTGCAGTGCTGATGACCTGGTTTGTGGCGGCTAAATAGAGAAGAAGTGGCTCCCTTTCTTGTGGTGTTGCGAGAATGCGCCTGCTTTGCAGCGACCGTTTCAAGTCTGCGAATGCTTGTTTGGCTTCGGGTGTCCATTCGAATTTGTCCGTTTTCTTCAGTAGCTTGTAGAAGGGTAACGCCTGCTCTCCCAATCGTGCGATGAACCTGCTTAGGGCGGCTAATCGCCCTGCGAGCTGCTGGACTCCGCGTAGATTGGTAGGCTCCTTCATGGTGAGGATAGCTTGTATTTTCTCCGGATTGGCCTCAATGCCTCTGGCGGATACCAGGTATCCTAGGAGTTTTCCTGCGGGGACGCCGAAAACGCATTTTGTCGGGTTGAGCTTGATCCGATATGCATTAAGGGCGTCGAATGTTTCTTTAATATCTTCGAGGAGTGTGTCCTCTACTCGAGTTTTGATGACGATGTCGTCGACATATACTTGTACGTTCTTGCCAATGAGATTGGCAAGGCATCTCTGCATGCAACGTTGATATGTTGCGCCTGCGTTTTTCAGCCCGAAGGGCATTGTCGTGTAGCAGTATACACCGTGTGGTGTGATGAATGCCGTCTTCTCTTCGTCTTCCTTTTTCATTCGGATCTGGTTGTATCCCGAGTAGGCGTCCAGGAAGGAGAGACGTTGGCAACCTGCTGTGGAATCCATGATCTGGTCGATTCGTGGTAGAGGAAAGTTGTCCTTGGGGCAGTGCTTGTTTAGTGACGTGTAGTCGATGCACACTCGAAGGATATCCGTGTTCTTCTTGGGGACCAGCACCGGATTTGCCAACCAGGTGGATATCTTGATCTCTCTAATAAAGTTGGCGGCTAGCAGCCTATTTACTTCTTCTCCCAGCGCCTTTTGCTTGGGTTCTGAAAATCGTCGAGTCGTCTGTTTGATGGGTTTGGCGTTAGGAAAGACTTCGAGTGAGTGCTCGGCAAACTCCCTGGGTATACCTGGCATATCTGATGGCTGCCAGGCAAAAATCTCCCAGTACTCACGGAGGAGTTTGACGAGCGCGCTTTCCTATGCTGGCGAGAGGGTTGTGGAAACCATCGCGGTTTTGGCGGAATCCGTCGGGTGCACTTGGTGCTTGCGAGTGTCGCTGTTGGCGCTGAATTCCAGTTCAGGCGCGTTTTTCTTCGTGAGGGGCATGACGGAGTGATCCGTGGTTTTTGCCAGCTCTTGTAGTTCTTCTTGCATCCCGAAAGATTTCGCGATCTCATTAAATTCTATGTCGCACTTATCCGATTTCTGGAAGTCTCCGTCAATGGTGATCACACCGTATTCGCCGGGTAGCTTGAGCTTCAAGTATGCGTAATGTGGTACGGCCATGAATCTGGCGAACGTTGTTCGACCAAGAATGGCGTGGTACTGTGAGGGCCAGTCGACGACTTCAAAGTCCAGGAATTCCCTTCTGTAGTTGCGTGGGGAGCCCAGTACAACTTCAAGGTTGATTGTTCCGAGTGGACGTATTGCCTTGCCCGGAACTATCCCGTGGAAGGATGTTTCTGATTCCGTTAGGCCGTCCAGGTTTTTGTTCATTCGACGGAGTGTATCCGCGTAGATGATGTTGATGCCGCTGCCGCCGTCCATGAATACGCAGGCCAGGTCATAGTTGCCAATTTGAGCTTGAATGACAAGGGCGGCGTGTCCTGGTCGATAGACTCGTGGCGGGTGGTCTTCCTTCGAGAACGTGATTGGCTGCTCGGCCATCTTCAGGTACTCGGGCTTCGTTGGTGGCGTCTGCACTGCCATGCATATTTGTCTCGAGTTAGTTTTTTGAGCTCTGCGAGAGGGGCATACCTTCTGTATCATCCCGAGGAGTTGTCCGTGCGGAGTCGGGTATGTATTTGCTCCCGTGTTTTGTTGTTGTGGTGCTGGCAATGCGGCGAGTGCCATGTTTGGGTTGGCTGGTGGAGGTGGTGGCGGTGGTAGCTGGAATTGTTGTCCGCCTCCTGGTAGCGGTGGATAGTTTTGGGTGGAAGCGAATCTTTTCTTGGCGAGCGTGTCCGAGATTTCGATGAACTTTCGGCAATCCTTGAGAAGGTGTGTTGCCTTAGTCTTGCCCGTGCGCTTGTCTGTGAACAGATGTAGCGAGCAGTACGCATCGAGGTCTTCCTCGGGTGATTTTTCTTCTACCTTTGGTCTCCATTCGCGACTTCCACGACGACCGGAGTCGCGACTTCGCGTGAATTCTTCTGCCACTAGTTCTTCTCTATCCTCGTGGTCGTAATATTTTCTTCTCTTTCTTCGCCCATGACGGTCTTCGTCGTGTGTGGGCGATGATGTTCTTTCATTGCGTACCGCGTCTTCTCCATTGGCCCATTTTTCGGCTACGACCATGAGCTCCCCTATGGTTTTGGGCGCAGCTCTGCCGAGTTCTTCTCGAAACGCGGTTCTTCTTGCTCCTTTGGCGAAGGCCTCAATCGCCACTTCTTCAGAGATTGTCCCTGCGGTGTTCCTGAGCGTGTTCCACCGCTGGATGTATTCTCGCGTGGATTCGCCACTTTTCTGTTTGCAAGCTCGTAGTTCTTCGATTGTAGCTGGCCTTTTGTAGGTCGACTGGAAATTTTTGCAGAAATCGCGATGCAGGTCGTCCCACGATGCGTAGCAAGATCGTGGTCTCCTCTCCAGCCAGCTGCGGGCCGCTCCGGCTAGGTGCAAATTGAGGTATTGCATGGCCGTGTTCTTGTTACCACGTTGGCATTTTACTGCCGTGAGGTAGTCGCTTAACCACTGGGAGGGCTCGAGTGAGCCATCGTATTTTGTCACCTCCGAGCTGAGCTTGAATCTCTTGGGTAGAGGTGCTTCGCGAATACTGCGAGCAAAGCAAAGTGCTCCGCAGGTTTCGTCGTCCGAAGACCCGGATGAGGAGCGTTCGCGATATCGTGAAGCCCTTGCTTTATCCACCTTCTTCTGGGCGAGATCGGATCGCGCGTCGTACCCGGACCGGTCGCGGTCGCTATCTTTTCTTGGTTCTTTACTTCGTTTTCTCGAGCGGCTGCTGTGGTGCCGCGAATCTTTGTCTCTCGGGCTGTCGTCGCTGCTGCTTCGACTGTCGCCGCGGCGTCGAGCCTCTTTTCCTCGGCCGCGACGCGGCGATTTATCCTTTCTCGGAGAGGAGCTCCTGTGCCTGTGGGGCGTGTCCTTGTCTTTGTCCTTCTCCTGTCGCGCCTTCTCCAGTTGTTCCTTGCGATCGTGGGAGGCGAGTTTCGCGGCTGGCAGCCCTAGACCCTTGCGGATATGCTTGTATTGTTCCACCCGAGGATCGCTGTCCGTCGGCTGGTTCATCTGCATGTAGGTTGCCGCGGCTAGAATTGCGGCGGCTGGAGTTTGCGGGTAGACGTTGCCATCGTCGTCAACCCTCATGAAAGAAGACGTGGTAGACCTGTTGGTCCCAGCCATAGATTCGTGGTCCCTCGTCGACGCTGCGGGTCCTTTTCCCCCGGGTCGGGTACCGACCGAAGGTGCAAGGGACAGCTCGGCTCGACGTAGGCTTGACTCATCCGCCGCTCTCCTGCGACGGGCTAGATCTGCTCGGGCATCCTTGATGTTTGAGGCCGCTCTCACTAGGTGATAGTGGTAGGCGGTTAGGTCTTCCTGTGTGGCACCTGCTGCGGGTGGCTGACTCTTTCGCATGGATTCCTTGGCTCTTTTCCAGGCTTCCCGCGAGACGCCGATTAGATCACGCTTGGTTGCGCTATATTCAGTTTCCGAGGGCTGTTCCGATCCTGCCATGCAGACTTGGGCCAGTCGTGGCCCGTGTGTCCTAGTCGCAGATCGGGAGGCTCTTCGCACCCGAGAGGGTTCCTCTGTCGAGAGTGCGTGGTAGTCGATCGTGTTGAAGCGGATGGACTCGCCGCTTTTCTCCATAGGGAAGTGCGAGTTGACGGCTCCAGATTCGGGTTCAGATTCATCCGAGAAGTGGAGGATTCCGTCTCTGTTTGCCATGAAGTTGAAGCTTCCGAACGTCAGGGTGACGCTCTTCTCCAGATCCTCGAATACCGGGCGTGATTCCGGCGAGTGAGGTGTGACTATGACGGATCCGATCCGTACAGGATTGTTCGGAGCCGTAGTCGATGGTTTCCAACGGGAGTTGGATGTCGATGAAGCCGAAGATGCCGGTGATCCAGCACCCGCGTTCCCCACGGTCGGCGCCAATTGTCGAAGCTCTGGCTCCGCAAATCCCTCAGGTGACCCTATCGGGTTTCGACTAGGAGATGTCATAGGCGCTGGTGAAATCGTCGGCTTGACAGGGGGGCGAGATTTACCCAGGTTCGGGGCCCTCGAAGAGGTAAAACCCTTACTCCTGCCTTCTGCTGATCTGTATTGGATGATTAGATCGATTACAGGGTGCTCGAATCAAGAGTAGATCTCGAGTTTCAAGGCTTTTGTGGTCGTGCGGTAATACTTGGTCCTCTCCTTGGGGGCTCTCCTGGCCTTATATAGATGGCCAGGTCTCAAGTCCCACCCGGAGAGGATTCGAACCCTAGTTTAGGTCGGTTACAAGTTTCCTAACTTCATCCGCAAGTCTAACGCGGATGGGCTTCAGGTGGGCCTTCTGGAGTCTTCCAAGGATGCCTCTTCTTGGGCCTTGTCCTTGGGCCTGAGAGGGGGTGTCCTTACCCGCAGGGTCCAGGATCCATGCCTTCGTCAGTTACCATCTCCTTCAAAAGGAAAGTAGAAAGAATCAAGACTGCTGAATCAAGATTTCCCGGACAAACTATATTTGGCGAAAGACGGAGAATCAGAGTTTTGATCCTTCCTGGGGGCTACTGTTGGATATATACTGAATAGGGGTATAGAAGATGGTAGATAAGGAGCCGGACTACCAGGGTGGCCTACATGGTAATGGGCTTAGGTCCATTGGGCGGCCCAGTAGTCCGACGCGCAGAAGCCGGATTCTAGAAGAACCCGGATCACGGCCCACGTGATCTGGCTTGGAGGAGAAGACGGATTCCTTGCTTTCCAAGTTACAAATTAACGTAGTTTTCTAGGTTTCCTATTCTGTAAGCCCTAATCCGGCTATTATATAAAGCCGGACGGGAGATAGATTAAACAGGTTCTAAGCATAAGTTAGATACAAGTTCAAGCTCTACGCAACTCGCCGAGAAGCTCATCCTCGTCGAGTAGCTAGATCTATTCCCTCACATTGTAACCCAGTTATACGGGCTTTAGTCCCAATTAGTGAGAAGTGCAGGAGTAGGTACGCCGTACTGTCGCGACGTACCGAACCTGGGTAAAATCCCGTGTTCTGTGTTACTACGCTATCCCGTTACCCCACGTCTCTACCGTAGTCTCATGGCACCCCCGTCTATGAAAACTACTACGATGTCTCGACAATGATAGGCTGTGCTGAAAAGAAGCTTAGTGCCCAAAGCTTCTTGAAAGCTTTTCCAGAAGTGAGAAGTGAAGATGCTTCCACGGTCTGAGCTGATTTCCAACAGAACACCATGAAGAGGAACAATTCTTCTGGTGTAGAGTTCTACCAATTTACTAGCTGAGATTGTTTCTTTAACAGGGAAGAAATGAGCGACTTTAGTGAGTCGATCAATGACAACGAAGATTGCATCGTTTCCCCTCTTGGACTTTGGAAAACCAGTGACGAAGTCCATTTCAATCATGTCCCACTTCCATTCAGGAATTTTCAGAGGTTGGAGAAGACCCGCTGATTTCTGATGAACTGCTTTGACACGTTGACAAACATCGCATTCAGAGACATATTTAGCCATTTCACGCTTCATGCCAGACCACCAATACATTGTTTTGAGATCCTGGTACATCTTTGTACTTCCAGGGTGTATGGAAAGAGGAGTATCATGAGCCTCCTTGAGAATCACATCTTTCAGGCTTTGGATTTCGGGAACTGCAATGCGTCCTTGGAAAAACACTGTTCCCTTGTCATCAATTGAGAAGCACTCATACTTCACATTGCCTGCTTTGATGTTCTTTGCGATCTTCTTGATCTCAGCATCACGAAGTTGTTAAGAACGAATCTTGTCCTCAAGCGTTGGACTGGCTGTCAAGTTTGCAAGATAGCCTTGAGGAACAAGTCCAAGATTCAGCTTTTGGAATTCTTCGTGAAGAGGAGGTTGGCTTTCCATGATCATGAGATTGTTTGTAACATCCCAAGTATGAAAACTTACCATCTAGAATGTTTGATTTCTTGTTTATTAAAGTATTGCATCATGTCATCATATTTATTTCCTTGTTTGCATTTGTTTTGCATCTGTTCTTCCTTGTTGTCATAATTGAATTTCAAACAATTTCAAATGATGTGTTTCATACTTGTCATGTTACAATATTTTCAAATCAAAAGTTCAATCCAAAGTCTCATTTTGTTTCCATTTTATTCCATAATGCTCAACTATTAAAATGATGGTTTTAATCAATCAATTAATTCCCAATCACATTCAAAATTCAAATCAAATCTTTAAGCAACACCCAATTTGAACTTATGAATATTATCAAACAAATCAACTCTTTTGTTCTAATTAAACAATAGGGTTCACCCTATTAAAAAGTTGTTTTCAATAATGTTCATTTAATAATAAAATTCATCCAAATTTGGCTTAAATCACAAACAGCAAGTTAATTTGAAAACTTTTGGGAAACAAGGTTAGCATTTAGTTGCTATGTTAAAAACTAACCTAACAATAATTCTTTCCAACTTTTTCTAACCCTAAAACCCTCCTTTTTCTTCCAATTTCTTTTCTGCAAAAAAAATAAAACAGAAGAAAAGAATAAAAGGAAAAACGTTCAAAAGGGGGGGAACCAGCCGGCCCAGCCCATTAACTTACCCTCAGCTGGCCCGGTACCGGTTCACTTCTGTTCCCCTTCGTCGTCGTGTACGGCAGGCCATCCACGCGTGCCACGGCGGCAGCGGCACCGCCCCGACGGCCAGGAAGCCACCGTACCCCCTATTTAAGCACCCTAGGTCCCTGCGCGCAGCCCTAGCCCTAGTCTACACCCTATCCCCTCGAGACCGCCGCCGATTTCCTCTCCCTCGTCGCGATCTCCTCTCTCTGCTACTCACCGGAGCAAGCGCATGTCTGAATTTCCGATGTCCGCCGCCGCTCCCGTTCACCACCTACCCACCTAGCCACAGAAACCAGACCACCTCGTCACCCTCTTCCGTTTGGACACCGGAGCCACCCCGGAGAGCCGCCACAACAACGCCGCCGTCTTCGACCTGCCGCCACCGGATCGTCCCCGAGCCTCTGCTCGACTACCATCGCCGGTGAGCACGCCACCGTGTCCTCCTCCTCCTCTATCTCTGTTGCGCTCGCATCCACGCACTGCACACGCATCACTGCACCACCAGCAGCAGCCACGAGCACAGCCCCACGGCAGCTCGCCGCCGGCGTCATCATCTCTGTCACTGTTCAGATAGCGAGCGCTGTCAACAAATGTTCAGATACGCGAAGATGAAATACAACCTCACTGCATCTCTGAATCTGTCGTCAAACTGAATCTTACCGTAGTGGCAGCAGCGCTAGCGAGCGCGCAGCAGGACGCGAGTTCGAGCCCTGGCGCTCGCATAATATCCCCGACCTTTTTCGCGCACGGCTGACAGGCAGGCCCCACCTGTCTGTGGCCCTTACTGCCACACCAGCACGCGCGCATGCCACGCTGGCCCCAGGCCCACGGGCAGTGCCTAGGGTTAGATGGCAGTGCGGTAACAAATAATTCCAGCGTTTTCTTTTTAAATCTAAGCCCTTTTAATTTACAGATTGGTCCTCAAAATGGAATTGCTAATAACTTTCAAATTATAACTCCAAATAATAAAAGTAAAATATGTTTGTTGATCTAAATTAAATTGTCTATCCATTTAAACCATTTGTGTACTGTTTTGAATTTTCCACATGCATTCCAAACTTGAATTCAAATAATTCAATTGCAATTTGCTAAAATCCATAACTAATTCATACTTAATCCAATTAATGCAAATAAAATATGTTTTCCATGCTATTTCAAATAACCTTTTCAAATATAAATTTTGTTTCATGTTTTGAATAATTTAAATTGCCTAAATAATTTAAACCTTGTTTAAATCATTTAAATTTGATAAAATCATAACTTGCTCAAATTAAATTATTTTTGAACATGTAAAATATGTTTTCAAACCAGAAAAACATAACCTTTCCAAATATGAATTTTATTTAATGTTTTGAACAAATAAAATTCAAATAATATTCAAACTTGTTTTAAATTCATTTAAAACTTGTTTAATTTTGTTTAAGTCATAATAAAGTCATCCCAACTCCTTTTTCAATATTTGAAACATGTAATCCAACTAAAATTTTGTATTCTTTTCAAATATCAATTTTGTTATTTATTTTGCACAATTTAAATTGGTGAAAACAACAACTATTTGTGTAATCCCTTTTAAGGAACCAAAAAATTCCCTAACCTAATAAATAAATTTCTAAATTGGTAAACCTTATTTCCAATTGGTTCTATTGTTGTTATTTTGTTGTTTTCCTCATCCATGCATCATACTAATCCACTTTCACCTGTTGATTAGTTGAAAAACAAATATTCCAACCTTATTTGATGGGCTTTTCATATGCAACTCAAAATTGCATATGTGTCCATTTAAATTGTGTTACCATGTCAACTATTTTATTTTGATGCAACCATTAACTTGACATGCATCATCCCATGATTGTGCACTATGCCATGATATTGATTGTTTATCTTTCTGCATTGTTTGTTTGCTTCTTCTCGGATAGACGACGACGTTGAGACAGACGATCTTTACAGCACCCCTTCTGAGGATCTAGCTCAGTACCAGGCTGCTGAGTTTGCAGGCAAGTTATCACTCGCATGAACCACTGTGTTCCTTTCAACATTGGTTACCGATACTCTCCGTTGTCTATTCTGCTAGCCTTAGTAGTAGTTGTTTCTGTTACGAACCTATGACATGAATCCCTTAACCCTGATATTGCCTCACCCCCACTCCTACAACCCCATTGTTTGAGCCAGTGTCTTACTAGCATGCTTAGGTTGTTTTGCTCGAGTCTGTTACCCGTTACTTTCTGTTACTATATTCTAACATGTTCTGGGGGCTCGATGTTAATCAATCAACATGTTAATAATAATATGCTGATAAGGCACCGGAAGGAGGCCCTGTGTGGTTTTGAAGCCTGCTAGTGTCGACCCTAATATAAAAAGGGTATTGTCTACTGATCCATGATGAGCGCACTACCCGCATGTGGGAAGCGAGTATGGGCGCCCCCCTTAATTTTATTCGATTCGCATCTCGTCCAAATCGCCTCATTTAGTTCGTGTTTTCCATTTGCCGCATGCATGTTTTTGCGAGCCCAGCGCAGGGTGGAACTTTTGTAGTCGGCATATAGGGGGACACGGTCTTAGAGTGCTATGAGGGTCCCTTTTCTTCGGGGCTTGATTAGCCGTGCGCCCAAGGTGCTTTGGGCTTGATGCGAAGAAGAGTTGAGTTGTGTTGAGTGCCCCGCTTGGTGGGAGGCATCCCATCTGGCGGGTTATTCTTACGTGTACGGCCAAATTGGTGCAACCCTGCAGGGATAAATCTTCTCGAGAAGCCGTGTTTTCCGCGGTTATGGTTGACTTGGTGAAAGTACTGGATAACAAGTACTCAGAACAACTTACACCTAACTATTAATAACTTGACTAGTAATAGACTTACCGACACAACAACTTGATCCATTATTCATTAATCCAACTGTGTGAGTTATCCTCGGATTGCTTCTTTGGACAAGGGGCGAGATCCAGGATGGGTTTGTTTGAGGTTATCTTTCAGTTGGTTACGATACGATATCATATCTTCTTTCTGTTAGCCGGAAGTGGTAGAATCTCTGTAGTTGGTTAGCGCAGCCAGTGGCAGCATCTTTTATATCCCCTTTCTTCCGTTGAACCCAAGGCATCTGTGCTTGGTGTTGACGGGCTACACTTTGGTGAACTGTGAGTCTTGCTTGCCAGTACGTTTATGTACTGACCCTGTTGGGGCTGTGGTTTCCGCAGACTACGCTTACGAGGATCCCAGTGACGGCTACTACGTGGAGTTTGACGAGGCTGCTGACGAGTAGGTAGCGGACCCGGGCAGGATCCGAGACATCGTGGATGGGCTCCGTTTTCTTTTCATTCCCGGCTTCTTAAGCCTATTTGGATTTGTCTGTACTCAGACCCTATGAATGCTTCCGCTAAGATGTAATGATGTTATGTTGGGACATGTGTCCTCTGGATGATTGTATTTGGCTATTTCTGCTCTAGTGAGAGCTATTTGCAACTTATTTCCATCTTTTGTGTCTTAGAGATATGTTGTGCTATCATTCTGTTACAAACCGTTGACGTACCATGTGTTTATGGTATGAAGTACGTCAATGGTAGTATCCTGATTTCTATGGGATAGTTTACGTTGACGCTGAACAGATAGGGGTTGGTTGTCACACATACGTGTGTTGGCCTACTCGTAAGAGGACGCGGGTGCCGGTAAGCCCCGTATACCAGAATTCTTTTCATAGCCTTCCCTTCAATATGCCATCTTGTCTTGCGGCGCTCTATCCTTCCAAGCGAGCATGTGCTCGGGGAGCACTCCTTCTATCATTCATAAAATATGCTTATCTCTCCTTGGTCGTAAAGCTTTTCATTTACCGAAAATGGGCGATGGATCTGAATGAGCCACCCGTTGGTCCTTCCTTAGCTCCAGAACCAGAAGAAAGGGGGCAAGCCCCCTCTGTTGGGCTAAACCTCGATCCATCCCAGAGTAGCCGCCGGCTGGACGGCGGCGAACGGGAGGGAGACTCCAAAAAGCAATGTTCGCGTGCCGAGGTGGAGGAATCCGAGAGGCAGTGGGAACTTGCGAAACAGTCCGTAGAAGCAAGATTAGAAGAAGAAAAGCGCGTTGATCCAGGTTCCATCGTAGCCACAAGGGACTATCTAAACTGATGAGTTTCTGTCTATAAGCTCCCACTGCATCATAAGAATTAGAAAAGTGGGTTCTTTATCTTTCCCATTGTAATTAACTTTTTTATTTGGATAGTTTCCGCAACTATTATATCTATTTGCACAAATACCTCGGCGGTTTCCAATCGTTAATACATAAAGCCCGAGATCTTTTCTTACTTGGCAACTAGAGCCTCCCCTTCGGGATTCGAGATTGAAGAAGAGGAAAACTGCTTCTAAAGGGAACTGATTCGAGGCAAGCAACTCTCTTCCGGCAGAAGCTAGCTTTGTTTACACGCTTACCTTTCTCTCCATGAATGTAATGAGCCCTATTTAGTAAGTGGGGCAAGTCAGGCAGTAGATATCTAATATGAACGGATCTTGCAATGGATTATGCCAGAGTGAACTATTTCATCTTTTTATTGTAATTAAAAAAGCATTGGAAATATGCATCATCGATGTGAAAAGCCATTGCTGGGTGACTCGCACAAGTCCTTTCTTTTTGAATGAGGAAAAGAGGCGCATAATCGATTCCGGATTGCCCGGTGCCGACTTCCTTTAATCCAATCTACTACTGTTCAACGGAACGGCGAGTATCCTTTAGAAGTCCGGGTGCGACATTGTTGCAATAGGACTTGCGACTGAGAGCGTCGGCCATTACATTAGCCTTGCCTGAAGTGTCAGAGATGGTGAGATCGAAGTCTTTGATCTTCTCAATCCATCTCCTTTGTATGAGTTTCAGATCTGGCTGACTGAAGATGTACTTTAGACTGTTGTGGTCAGAAAAGATCTCTGTGCGATTACCCAACAAGTATTGTCTCCATTTCTTGAGGGAAAAGACAACTGTTGCAAGCTCAAGGTCATGAATAGTATAGTGGAGCTCATGTGTGTTCAACTGGCGAGAAGTATAAGCCACAACTTGACGTTCTTGCATGAGAACTGCACCTAGAACTTGGAGAGAAACATCACAGAATATTTGGAAAGGTTTGGAAGGATCTGGGCCAACCAGAACTGGTGTAGAAGTGAGTTTAGTCTTCAGGAGATTGAAGCTTTCATCACATTGTGGAGACCAGACGAACTTCTTGTCCTTCTTTGTGAGGTCAGTGAGAGGTTTGGCAATCTTGGAGAAGTTTTGGACAAAGAGACGGCAATAGCTAGCCAAACCAAGAAATCTTCTGACTTGCTTCACCGTCTTTGGAGGTTTCCAATCTACAATTGCTTTAACCTTTTCTGGATCAATGGCTATGCCCTTGGCAGAGATGACATGACCAAGATAAACGACTTCGGAAATCCAGAACTCACATTTGGAAAACTTGGCATAGAGGCGATGCTCGCGAAGCTTCATGAGAGTGAGACGAAGATGTTCTTCATGCTCTTTCTCGGATTTGGAGTAGACAAGAATATCTTCAAGATATACCACAACGAACTTGTCGAGGTATTCATGGAAGACAGAGTTCATGAGTCGAGAGAAAGTCGCCGGTGCATTGGTGAGGCCAAAGGACATGAGGGTGTATTCATAGCGACCGAAGCGAGTGACAAAGGTTGTCTTTGGAACATCCTCTTTTCTGATCTTTATTTGATGGTAACCCATTCTCAAGTCCAACTTGGAGAATATAGAGGCTCTAGCAAGTTGATCAAAGAGATCATCGATGCGAGGAATTGGATATTTGTTCTTGATGGTTTTCTCGTTAAGAGGACGATAATCAACAACGAGTCTCTTTGTTTGATCCTTCTTTGCCACAAAGAGAGTTGGGCATCCCCAAGCCGAGGAACTAGGTTGAATGTAACCTTTTTCCATGTACATATCGATTTGCTCCTTTAACAATTTCAGTTCAGGAGGAGCTATCTTGTATGGATACTTGGAGATTGGAGCAGTGCCTGGTTCAAGTTCGATGACGAACTCAACAGCTCTGTCAGGAGGCATTCCTGGCAATTCTTCTCGAAAGACATCGGGGAAGTCACAAACCACCGGAACAGTTTCAATAGATGGTAGAGGATTTGCATTGAGAGTGTAGAGTTGAACAACTGGATTTTCAGCATGGAAGTAGACTATCTGGCCAGAAGGGTGTGTGATTTTGACAGACTTAGCAGGACAATCAATGACTGCTTTGTTGGCTACCAGCCAATCCATCCCAAGAATGACATCAATATCTGAAGAGTGGAGAGCTATCAGAGATGCCTGGAATGGAAGGTTTCCAATTGTGATCTAGATGTTCTGGCTAACTTTATTGCTTTGCCAGCTAGATCCCGGTGATTTCACTAGGAGGGGGATAGACAACTGTTCGAAGTTGATTTTACTGGTGTTTGCAAAGTTTTGAGAGATGAAGGAGTGTGAAGCACCAGAATCGAACAAGACTTTAGCACGAAACGGGTTCACAAGAAGTGTGCCCATTACAACCTCTGGAGATTCTTCTACTCCCTGGGCCTTGACATGGTTCACATTGACGGTTCTCACGCCAAGCTCGTTGCTGTTGTAGCAACCCAACGGAGGACCACGTATTCTTGTCGGGGTTGCCCTGTGGCGAGGTGGAGGTGGAAAGAAGTGCCTTTGCGGACACTTACCGGAATAGTGGCCCGGCTGTCCACACTTGTAGCATGTAACAACAGAACGAGGAGTTGTTCGACCTGGCTAAGATGGAGCACCTCCTGAAGATACCACTGGGGTGGGAGGGCGGGCAAGAAATCCTACCGGGCTTGGCAAGCAGATGGGCGGTGTTGGAGTGGTATATGGAACCCAAACTCTTCGTTTTTGTGGAGGCATGATAGCTTTTGAGAGATTATCCTGTTCACGAGAGTGCTTACGAGATTCCTCAACCAACTTGCGCCCATGCTCTTCATTTAGAGCGATGTTGATGAGGTCCTCAAAATTCTTGGCCTTGACGTTGGTGAGAGCATACTTGAGTTCCGGGTTGAGACCCCTGCGGAACCTTGCCATCTTTCTCGCTTCCGTGGAGACTTCATCTCCGGCATAGCGAGCCAGGCGATTGAACTCTCTTTGGTATTCAAGAACGTCCAAATTGCCTTGTGTGAAAGAATATGTAACATCCCAAGTATGAAAACTACCCTATAGAATGTTTGATTGCCTGTTTATTTAAGGTATTGCATCATGTCATCATATTGTTTCCTTGTTGTTTGCTTTTGTTTCTAAATTGTTGCATTTGTTTTCCACTGTTTTCACAACTCAAATTCAAACCTTATTCAAACAATGTTTTCATACTTGTTCTGTTACAACTTTTGGAACCAAAATAACAAATAAAAACAACCCTTTTATTCCTTGTTTTTCACTTCTCAAATTGTTGCTTTAATCAAACCAATTATCAAATCAATTAATTAAATCATTAACTACTAAATCATTTTCCATTTCAAACCAAGTTTGAAATCAGCACTCTTTTGAAAACATAACAATTCACCACATGTTTTTATTCTTAAAATCATGTTTTTAACCCTAGGGGAAACCCTATTGAAATTGCTTGTTTTCCTAATATTAATGAATATTGCAAATTTCAATCAATTTGGTTTGTTTTCCAAACAGCACCCAAGTTGGGTCATAACCACTTTATAAACATTATCAATTCAACCAACTAATTTTAATTTAAATTCATAGGGGCTACCCTATAAACATGCTTCTTTTCCTTAATGATTCATTAATATGAAAAATCTCCCAAATTGGCTTCAAATACAAACATATTTCTAAATCTCAAATAATTTGAAATCCAAGCTGGCAATATGTTTTCTAATTACCTAATAATGCTAAACTAATTTTTCTGTAATTTTTAGTAACTCAAAAGCCATGTTTTCCTTCCTAAAGCTAAGGCTACAAAAAAAAAAGTAAAACAAAAATAAAAATGCAAAAGAGAGAGAGAGCAGCACCCAGCCCATCTAACCCACCTGGCCCGATACCCCCTCAAGCCATCGCTGTCGTCCTCCTTCCCTCTGACGTCAGAAGCGTACGAGAGCACCTCCCCCGTCGATCGATTCCAGAACCCCTCCGATGGCTGCCGTACTAGCCCTTCTGCCCTTACAAAACCACCATCCCTCACCTCTGCTAACCCTAGGGTTCCTCCCATCTGCCGCGCCGCCGTTCTCCTCCCATCTTCCCCAATCGCTACCCCCCTCTGTTTTTTTTCCCTCGCTGTCTGAACCCACCGGCGACGTTGCCGTCAGAACACCGCCGTCCGCCGTCGCCTTAGTCACCTCGAGAGGGATCCGTGGCCGGGGATGGACCCGAGGCGCGTCCAGCATCCTCGCTGTGTCCTCGCCGTCCGCTGAGGGGCCCTGGGCACGCCGCGCCGTCGCCGAGTCCGCCGCTCCGGTTGCTGCTCCCTGTCGACATCACCGTCGACACCTGACGCTGCCCTTCCTCGCCTCCTCGATGTGAGCCTCTGTTCTCCCTCCTCCTCCTCTGATCGATGCATCCACAGAACCACCGCCTACCCACGCAACGCATCGCCAGCACGCCCGTCAACCACACCGGAAATCGCCGCCGGCGTCGTTCGTTATTTGGTTCGTCAGGTTCAGAACGGCAGACTGAATTTCGGGTTCAGTTAAAACCCTCGCGCAACAGAAACACATCCCCCCCGAGCCCCCTCTTCTGTCACAACAGCAGCAGTATCCCACCGGTTCTGTTCCTTGCGTTCGCTCGACAGGTCCTGGGATCGAATCCCAGGGCGCAACCCCCCCTTTTTCTTTTATTTCCCTTGCGCGCGCTGGGCCCCACCTGTCAGTCTCCCTAGTGCCACGCGGGCAGAGCACACCACGGGTCCCTACCTGGCAGCGTGTGTGTATACCACCTGCACGGTAACAAACAAATTAAACCAAATCTGTTAATTTCCAAAATCTTTTTAAATGGGCAGAATAAACATCTAATTTGGAAATGCAATAACTTTTATTATATGAATCCAATAAATACAAACTTGATGTCTATTCTGATCCAAATTTTATAAACTTTCCAAATTTGCAACTTGTGTTCTGTTTTGAATATTCAAAATGCAATTTAAATTCAAATTCAAATGATTCAAATGCAATTTGTAATAATTCATAACTAATTATTCTTAAGTCCAAATAATTCAAATAAAATATGTTTTTCATACCATTTTGAATAACCTATTCAAATATAAAATTTGTTTTCTGGTTTGAACAATTTAAATTGCCTAAACAATTTGAATCTTGTTTAATTCAATTAAAAATTGTTTAAAATTGTTTAATTCATAACTAATTAATCCAAAGTCCAATTTCAAAATGTGAAACATGTAATCCAACTAAAATTTGATAACCTTTTCAAATATAAACTTTGTTACTTGTTTTGCACACTTTAACTTGTTGAAAACAACAATTACTTGTGTGACATCAATAAGGAACCAAAATTCCTAACATAACAACTAAAAATCCCACACTTGTTTTACTCCTTTTCCAATTGCATCTATCTTGTTTACTCCTTGTTATCATCATGCATGCATCATGTTTAACCACTTACACTTGTTAATCAAATGTAGATCATTGCCTCCACCTTAACCACTTGCATCCATATGCAATTCACATTGCATATGGGTCCAATTAAATTGTGTTATATTGTCAAGTAGTTTATTCTGATGCATCTATTAACATGACATGCATCATCCCATGTTTGTGCACTATGCCATGTTATTGATTGTTTATCTTTCTGCAATGTTTGTTTGCTTCTTCCTGGATAAACGACGACGTTGAGACCGACGATACTTACGACATCCCTTCTAAGGAGTTAGCTCAGTACCAGGCTACTGGGTTTTGCAGGCAAGTTATCACTCACATGAACCATCGTGTTCCTTTCAACATTGATTACCGATAGTTTCCGTTGTTCTTTTCTGCTAGCCTTAGTAGTAGTTGTTTCTGTTGCGAACCTATCACATGATACCCTGAACCCTGATATTGTCTCACCTCCATACCTATAACCATTGTTTGAGCCAGTGCCTTACTAGCATGCTTCGGTTGTTTTGCTCGAGTCTGTTACCCGTTACTTTCTGTTACTATTTTCTATTACGTTGTGGGGGCTCGATGTTTAATCAATCAATCATGCTAATGTTACTATTAATAATAAATTTGATGATAAGGCACCGGCAGGAGGCCCATGAGAGGTTTTGAAGCCTGCTAGTGTCGACCCTAATAGGAAAAGGGTCTTGTCTACTGATCCATGATGAGCGCACTACCCGCATTTGGGAAGCGAGTATGGGCGCCCCCCTCAACTTGACCTGATTCGCATCTCGTCCAAATCGCCTCATTTAGTTCGTGTTTTCCATTTGCCGCATGCATGTTTTTGCGAGCCCAGGCCAGGGTGGAACTTTCGTAGTCGGCATATAGGGGGACACGGTCTTAGAGTGCTATGATGGTCCATTTTCTTCTGGGCTTGATTAGCCGTGCGCCCAAGGTTCTTTGGGCTTGATGCGAAGAATGGTTGGTTGTGTAGAGTACCCCGCTTGGTGGGGTGATCTCCCATCTGGCGGGTTATTCTTGAGTGTACGGCCAAATTGGTGCAACCCTGCAGGGATAATCTTCTCGAGAAGCCGTGTTTTCCGCGGTTATGGATTACTTGGTGAAAGTACTGGCTAACAAGTACTCAGGACAACTTAAACCTAATGATCAAACATGTTACACCCCATGATTAATAACTTGACTAGTAATAGGCTTATTGTCACAATAATTTGAACCATCATTATTACAACTGTGTGAGTTATCCTCGGATTGCTTCTTCGGATAAGGGGCGAGATCCAGGATGGGTTTGTTTGAAGTTATCTTTCAGTTGGTTACAATCCTCGATCTTATCTCCTTTCTGATAGCCGGAAGTGGTAGAATCTCTGTAGTTGGTTAGCGCAGCCAGTTGCAGCATCTTTTATATCCCTTTCCTTCCGTTGAACCCAAAGCATCTGTGCTTGGTGTTGACGGGTTACACTTTGGTGAACTGTGAGTCTTGCTTGCCAGTACGTTTATGTACTGACCCCTTTGGGGCTGTGGTTTCCGCAGACCTACGTTTCGAGGATCTACATGGTGGCAACTACGTGGAGTATGACGAGACTGCTGACGAGTAGATAGCGGACCCGGGCAGGATCCGAGACTTCGTGGATGGGCTCCGTCTTTTCGTTTCCGGCCTCTTAGGCCTATTTGGTTCTTGTCTGTACCCAGACATGTTGAATGCTTCCGCTGTATTGTAATGATGTATTGTTGGGGCATGTGCCCTCTGAATGATTGTATTTGCTATCTCTGCTCTAATGAGAGCCATTTGCAACTTATTTCAATCTTTTGTGGCGTAGAGATCTGTTGTGATATCAGTTGTTAAACGCCGTTGACGTACCATGTGTGTATGGTTTGAAGTACGTCGACGGAAGTGCCTTTGATCTCTAGTGGATAGTTTACATCGACGATGGAATAGCAGGGCTTGTGTTGTCGCGCATAAGCGCAGGCCTACCAGGAAGCTGGGACGTGGGAGCAGTTATGCCCCATAATCCAAGCATCTGCTATCCAGTTCGTACGGTGAGTATCCCCTAGAAATCAGGGTGCGACAAATGGTATCAGAGCCTGTCTGCCTGTAGGATCCCTTTTTACTGGTCGCAGTTGAGTCTAGAAACTATTTTGTAGCTATACAGGAAAAATGAAACGTGAGAGTAGGAATTCTGTTCTTTTTCTTCTTTCCCCACCCACCCTCCCTTTTCTGGTAAGGAAGTGCAACGTTGTTTTTTTCCTTCTCATCTGAACTTTCAAGTTAGGATTTCACGAATTCTGGTTTCTCTAGGATGGTTATATCTACTAGACCATAGGAATGGAGGTGGTTGTGACATGATTTATCATGTTGCCTACTCATGATTGAGAACGGTGGCAAATAGGCCCCGGAAGCAGATCCTCTATTCCTTAAGCAGTAGATATTGATCCTTTAGAAGCCGGATGGGTTTTCCATAGTACCTCAGGAGTTTTGTTCTCGTTTTCCCCGATGTTGATATCCTGTTCTTCTCAACATCCTTTTCGTCCGTTGAAATCTTGTTGTTGTTTTCCATTTCAGTTCTTCTACCGGCGTCTAATCAAAGTTTTCCCCGTTCATCTACTAAACTCTATTCCAGCTAAAGTGTTGTTTCATACCGGAGCATCACATTCCTTTGTGTCAACAATATTTTCCACAACATACAACCCAATTCTGGTTCCACTAAGCAATCAATACTCTGTTCACTCCCCGGGATCTCAAATGTTGACTTCCAAGATAAGTAAGAACAATCCAATTCTAATGAGAGGCCACATATTCCTCGTTACTCTCATGTTGATGATTCTGACATTGATGTCATCCTTGGTGTTCCATTGATGTCAATAACTCTGTTCCACCCTTATTACAGATAGTCTATTCTCCAAATGAACCAAATTCTATCCAGCTATACACCTTCCATACAAAAACTCTCCCTTTACTTGAAAATGTTCCGGTGGTTTGCAAATTCCCTGACGTCTATCCAATGTGCACGATGTGTTTCACGTGTAACAGCTCAAGAGGATCTTCCCAAGAAGTTTCCGAACCTTTTCTTTTCTCAGTAGGAATCTCGGGGCGCGATTCCTTCAAGGGGGGGCGTTTTGTAACATCCCAAGTATGAAAACTACCCTATAGAATGTTTGATTGCCTGTTTATTTAAGGTATTGCATCATGTCATCATATTGTTTCCTTGTTGTTTGCTTTTGTTTCTAAATTGTTGCATTTGTTTTCCACTGTTTTCACAACTCAAATTCAAACCTTATTCAAACAATGTTTTCATACTTGTTCTGTTACAACTTTTGGAACCAAAATAACAAATAAAAACAACCCTTTTATTCCTTGTTTTTCACTTCTCAAATTGTTGCTTTAATCAAACCAATTATCAAATCAATTAATTAAATCATTAACTACTAAATCATTTTCCATTTCAAACCAAGTTTGAAATCAGCACTCTTTTGAAAACATAACAATTCACCACATGTTTTTATTCTTAAAATCATGTTTTTAACCCTAGGGGAAACCCTATTGAAATTGCTTGTTTTCCTAATATTAATGAATATTGCAAATTTCAATCAATTTGGTTTGTTTTCCAAACAGCACCCAAGTTGGGTCATAACCACTTTATAAACATTATCAATTCAACCAACTAATTTTAATTTAAATTCATAGGGGCTACCCTATAAACATGCTTCTTTTCCTTAATGATTCATTAATATGAAAAATCTCCCAAATTGGCTTCAAATACAAACATATTTCTAAATCTCAAATAATTTGAAATCCAAGCTGGCAATATGTTTTCTAATTACCTAATAATGCTAAACTAATTTTTCTGTAATTTTTAGTAACTCAAAAGCCATGTTTTCCTTCCTAAAGCTAAGGCTACAAAAAAAAAAGTAAAACAAAAATAAAAATGCAAAAGAGAGAGAGAGCAGCACCCAGCCCATCTAACCCACCTGGCCCGATACCCCCTCAAGCCATCGCTGTCGTCCTCCTTCCCTCTGACGTCAGAAGCGTACGAGAGCACCTCCCCCGTCGATCGATTCCAGAACCCCTCCGATGGCTGCCGTACTAGCCCTTCTGCCCTTACAAAACCACCATCCCTCACCTCTGCTAACCCTAGGGTTCCTCCCATCTGCCGCGCCGCCGTTCTCCTCCCATCTTCCCCAATCGCTACCCCCCTCTGTTTTTTTTCCCTCGCTGTCTGAACCCACCGGCGACGTTGCCGTCAGAACACCGCCGTCCGCCGTCGCCTTAGTCACCTCGAGAGGGATCCGTGGCCGGGGATGGACCCGAGGCGCGTCCAGCATCCTCGCTGTGTCCTCGCCGTCCGCTGAGGGGCCCTGGGCACGCCGCGCCGTCGCCGAGTCCGCCGCTCCGGTTGCTGCTCCCTGTCGACATCACCGTCGACACCTGACGCTGCCCTTCCTCGCCTCCTCGATGTGAGCCTCTGTTCTCCCTCCTCCTCCTCTGATCGATGCATCCACAGAACCACCGCCTACCCACGCAACGCATCGCCAGCACGCCCGTCAACCACACCGGAAATCGCCGCCGGCGTCGTTCGTTATTTGGTTCGTCAGGTTCAGAACGGCAGACTGAATTTCGGGTTCAGTTAAAACCCTCGCGCAACAGAAACACATCCCCCCCGAGCCCCCTCTTCTGTCACAACAGCAGCAGTATCCCACCGGTTCTGTTCCTTGCGTTCGCTCGACAGGTCCTGGGATCGAATCCCAGGGCGCAACCCCCCCTTTTTCTTTTATTTCCCTTGCGCGCGCTGGGCCCCACCTGTCAGTCTCCCTAGTGCCACGCGGGCAGAGCACACCACGGGTCCCTACCTGGCAGCGTGTGTGTATACCACCTGCACGGTAACAAACAAATTAAACCAAATCTGTTAATTTCCAAAATCTTTTTAAATGGGCAGAATAAACATCTAATTTGGAAATGCAATAACTTTTATTATATGAATCCAATAAATACAAACTTGATGTCTATTCTGATCCAAATTTTATAAACTTTCCAAATTTGCAACTTGTGTTCTGTTTTGAATATTCAAAATGCAATTTAAATTCAAATTCAAATGATTCAAATGCAATTTGTAATAATTCATAACTAATTATTCTTAAGTCCAAATAATTCAAATAAAATATGTTTTTCATACCATTTTGAATAACCTATTCAAATATAAAATTTGTTTTCTGGTTTGAACAATTTAAATTGCCTAAACAATTTGAATCTTGTTTAATTCAATTAAAAATTGTTTAAAATTGTTTAATTCATAACTAATTAATCCAAAGTCCAATTTCAAAATGTGAAACATGTAATCCAACTAAAATTTGATAACCTTTTCAAATATAAACTTTGTTACTTGTTTTGCACACTTTAACTTGTTGAAAACAACAATTACTTGTGTGACATCAATAAGGAACCAAAATTCCTAACATAACAACTAAAAATCCCACACTTGTTTTACTCCTTTTCCAATTGCATCTATCTTGTTTACTCCTTGTTATCATCATGCATGCATCATGTTTAACCACTTACACTTGTTAATCAAATGTAGATCATTGCCTCCACCTTAACCACTTGCATCCATATGCAATTCACATTGCATATGGGTCCAATTAAATTGTGTTATATTGTCAAGTAGTTTATTCTGATGCATCTATTAACATGACATGCATCATCCCATGTTTGTGCACTATGCCATGTTATTGATTGTTTATCTTTCTGCAATGTTTGTTTGCTTCTTCCTGGATAAACGACGACGTTGAGACCGACGATACTTACGACATCCCTTCTAAGGAGTTAGCTCAGTACCAGGCTACTGGGTTTTGCAGGCAAGTTATCACTCACATGAACCATCGTGTTCCTTTCAACATTGATTACCGATAGTTTCCGTTGTTCTTTTCTGCTAGCCTTAGTAGTAGTTGTTTCTGTTGCGAACCTATCACATGATACCCTGAACCCTGATATTGTCTCACCTCCATACCTATAACCATTGTTTGAGCCAGTGCCTTACTAGCATGCTTCGGTTGTTTTGCTCGAGTCTGTTACCCGTTACTTTCTGTTACTATTTTCTATTACGTTGTGGGGGCTCGATGTTTAATCAATCAATCATGCTAATGTTACTATTAATAATAAATTTGATGATAAGGCACCGGCAGGAGGCCCATGAGAGGTTTTGAAGCCTGCTAGTGTCGACCCTAATAGGAAAAGGGTCTTGTCTACTGATCCATGATGAGCGCACTACCCGCATTTGGGAAGCGAGTATGGGCGCCCCCCTCAACTTGACCTGATTCGCATCTCGTCCAAATCGCCTCATTTAGTTCGTGTTTTCCATTTGCCGCATGCATGTTTTTGCGAGCCCAGGCCAGGGTGGAACTTTCGTAGTCGGCATATAGGGGGACACGGTCTTAGAGTGCTATGATGGTCCATTTTCTTCTGGGCTTGATTAGCCGTGCGCCCAAGGTTCTTTGGGCTTGATGCGAAGAATGGTTGGTTGTGTAGAGTACCCCGCTTGGTGGGGTGATCTCCCATCTGGCGGGTTATTCTTGAGTGTACGGCCAAATTGGTGCAACCCTGCAGGGATAATCTTCTCGAGAAGCCGTGTTTTCCGCGGTTATGGATTACTTGGTGAAAGTACTGGCTAACAAGTACTCAGGACAACTTAAACCTAATGATCAAACATGTTACACCCCATGATTAATAACTTGACTAGTAATAGGCTTATTGTCACAATAATTTGAACCATCATTATTACAACTGTGTGAGTTATCCTCGGATTGCTTCTTCGGATAAGGGGCGAGATCCAGGATGGGTTTGTTTGAAGTTATCTTTCAGTTGGTTACAATCCTCGATCTTATCTCCTTTCTGATAGCCGGAAGTGGTAGAATCTCTGTAGTTGGTTAGCGCAGCCAGTTGCAGCATCTTTTATATCCCTTTCCTTCCGTTGAACCCAAAGCATCTGTGCTTGGTGTTGACGGGTTACACTTTGGTGAACTGTGAGTCTTGCTTGCCAGTACGTTTATGTACTGACCCCTTTGGGGCTGTGGTTTCCGCAGACCTACGTTTCGAGGATCTACATGGTGGCAACTACGTGGAGTATGACGAGACTGCTGACGAGTAGATAGCGGACCCGGGCAGGATCCGAGACTTCGTGGATGGGCTCCGTCTTTTCGTTTCCGGCCTCTTAGGCCTATTTGGTTCTTGTCTGTACCCAGACATGTTGAATGCTTCCGCTGTATTGTAATGATGTATTGTTGGGGCATGTGCCCTCTGAATGATTGTATTTGCTATCTCTGCTCTAATGAGAGCCATTTGCAACTTATTTCAATCTTTTGTGTCGTAGAGATCTGTTGTGATATCAGTTGTTAAACGCCGTTGACGTACCATGTGTGTATGGTTTGAAGTACGTCGACGGAAGTGCCTTTGATCTCTAGTGGATAGTTTACATCGACGATGGAATAGCAGGGCTTGTGTTGTCGCGCATAAGCGCAGGCCTACCAGGAAGCTGGGACGTGGGAGCAGTTATGCCCCATAATCCAAGCATCTGCTATCCAGTTCGTACGGTGAGTATCCCCTAGAAATCAGGGTGCGACAGAATAGAATTCCTCACGCATTCTCTCCATGAGCCCATCGGGAATGTGATGGCGCACGAAGTCTTGCTTGAAATCCTCCCATGTGATTGCCACACTAGGACCTCTCATTTCTTGGAAGTTCTCCCACCAAGACATGGATTGTCCACGGATAAGGTAGGTCACGTAAGGAACACGGTCCTCGTCAGCCACATGAGCTACCATAAGAGTACGGTTCATTTCACGGAGCCAGTCATCAGCATCCAATGGCTCGGAGGAGGTATCAAACGTGCGCGGATTGAGCTCAAGGAACTCCCAAATAGACACCCGGGTATTGCCATTACTCCCAAGGTCTTGGTTCTGCTGCATCTGCGTTATAAGTTGTGTCATCTGAGACAACACTTTCCCCATCTCGGGTGGCAGTGTGGGTTCTTCGTCACCACTTTCCATCCTAAAGAGGATACCAAGATTAACACACTAACCGGATAACAAAATCCAATATAAGTGCTTACAAGGCTTACTTCAGACGGTAAGAAGGTAGCATGGAGCAAACATATACTACCCTCAACGTTCACCATAAATGGTTCGCGTACCACACGGATAGCCGTGTTGAAGAAGAAAATTTCCGGAACAAAACGGATGGAGGTTAACAACGAATCAACAGGTAAGTTGTTACAACGGAAGAGACGATTTGTGACGGACGATATCGAAGCAACAACTGGAAAACAGGAGACCACAAACACCTGAGGTACTACGGAAAACCCATCCGGGCTTCTAGAGGATCAATATCTACTGCTTAAGGAATAGAGGATCTGCTTCCGGGGCTTATTTGCCACCGTTCTCAATCGTGAGTAGGCAACACGAAAATCGTGTCACAACCACCTCCACTCCTATGGTCTAGTAGATATAACCATCCTCGAGAAACCAGGATACGTGAAATCCTAACTTGACAGTTTAGGTGAGAAGAGAAAAAACAACGTTGCACTTCCTTACCAGAAAAGGTAGGGTGGGTGGGGAAAGAAATAAAAGAACAGAATTCCTACTCTCACGTTTCATTTTTCCTATATAGCTACAAAATAGTTTCTAGACTCAACTGCGACCAGTAAATGGGATCCTACAGGCAGACAGGCTCTGATACCATTTGTCGCACCCGGACTTCTAGAGGATACACACAGCCCACTAAATAGTAGATAATTGGCTTACGGGGCCTACCTGCACCCGCATCTCAATATGAGTAGGACGACACGTAAACGTGTGACAACCATTCTCTACTATTCATCGTATGTGAAACCATCCAATAGGAATCCGAATACTTCCATTGACGTACTTCATAACATACACACATGGTACGTCAACGACATTTGAACAAGTGATATCACAACAAATCTCTAAGACACAAAGAAATAGAAATAAGTGGCAAAAGCTCTCACTAGAGCAAAGATAGAAAATACAGTCATACAGAGGACACATGTCCCAACAAGTCATCATTACATCACAGCGGAAGCACAGAAAGTGTCTGACTACAGACAAGAACCAAATAGGCCTAAGAGGCCGGAAACGAAAAGAACGGAGCCCATCCACGAAGTCTCGGATCCTGCCCGGGTCCGCTATCTACTCGTCAGCAGCCTCGTCATACTCCACGTAGTAGCCACCATGGGGATCCTCGGAAACGTAGTCTGCAGAACCAGCAGCCCCAAAGGGGTCAGTACGGACGAGTACTGGCAAGCAAGACGCACAAGATACCAAAGTGTACCCGACAACACCAAGTAAAGATGCTTTGGGTTCAACGGACGATAGGTGATACACAGGTGCGGCAGCGGGCTGCACTAACCAACTACAGAGACACGCTACAACATCCGGCTAAAAGAAAGGGATAAGATAGCGCATCGGAGCCAACTACCACTAACCTCAAACAAACCCATCCTGGATCTCGCCCCTTATCCAAAGAAGCAATCCGAGGATAACCCACACAGTTGGATTAATGAGGGTTCAGGTTATTGTGACAATATGCCTATTACTAGTCAAATTATTATTAATTAGTTGTAAGTTGTCGGAGTACTTGTTAGCCAGCATTTTCACCAAGTCGTCGCATAACCGCGGACAACACGGCTTCTCGAGAAGATTAATCCCTGCAGGGTGTGCTCCAGTACCCGTACACACTCGAGCCACCAACTAAAACTCAGGTGGACTCAACACGACCCGAACCATCTCTCCAACCTATCCTAGGAGCCACGGAGCTATAAGGTCCCGGCCAGTCCGACCTAACCTAAGCGCAAGGGTGAAAACCACACCCCCCGGCACCACAGGCCTCGCCCTATATGTATGAGTCATCATCATCATCATAATCATCAACCATGGGCGCGACCCATTCATGCGTATGCGCAAATGGAACACCCGAACTAAGTGTGGCTCTTCGGACAAACTGCGGATGAGGTCAAAGTCGAGGGGGGTTCCATACGACCACCCGGATGCGGTGAGCACGCTCATCATGGATCAGAGGACAAGACCCTTTTCCTAATTAGGGTCGACACTAGCAGGCTTCAAAACCCTAACCCGGGCCTCCTGCTGGTGCCTTATCATCAAATTATTATTACCCCAAACATTAACATGATATTGATTATAACAAGCCCATCTATCAAACTAAACAGGTGATAAGATAAATGACCACAAGACTTGAGCACAAACAAACCTAAGCATGATACTACGACACAGGCTAACAAACAACCAGGTTGTAGGTGTGGGGGTGAGGCTATATTCATGGCTGCAGGATGACATGTGATAGGATCGGAACACAAGCAACGAATCATAAGGCTAGCAGATTAGACAATGGAAAGTATCGGTATCAAGTGTGGAACGGACACAATGGTTCATGTGAGTGAATACTTGCCTGCAAACTCAGTAGCCTGGTACTGGGCTAACTCCTCTGAAGTGGTATCGTAAACCTCGTCTGTCTCAACGTCGTCGTCTATTCGAGAAGAAGCAAACAAACAACGAAGAGAGACGGACAATCAATAACATGGCATAATGCACAAACATGGGATGATGCATGACATTTTAATTGGTGCATCGAAGGTAAGCTAGAGACATTATGACCAAAATTAAATGGACCCATATGCAATTGAATTGCATATGGTAAAAGTCCATATGCCTAATTTGAGGGTTTAATGAATTACACCTAAACATTTTGTTAAAGTGGATTAAATGCATGAGAGATGATAGAAATAGCAAGGAAATAGTGTTAGCTTCATCCAGACATTTTATTTGTCAAATTTGGGGTTTTAATGATTAAGTTATGCACTTTGGCATTTTTAATTAAATAAAAATCAGTACTGAATTTAGTGGGATTTTTAGTTTCTCAAAATGTTGATATTATGGCATATTTGGATAGAGCATTTAATTCTGATTGGAATGCATGTATTACTTTTTGAATTTGGAATTAATATGAATAAGTTATGAATTAAACAAGTTTAAATGCATTAAACAAATAATTATTGTTTTCAGCAATTTACATTATTCAAAACAGAAAACAAAGTTTATATTTGGAAATCTTATTTAATTCTGCATGGAAAACATATTTTACTTTGTGAAATTGGAGTTAGTATGAATTTGTTATTCAATTTTGAAAACCAGGGATCAATCTGTAATTCCAGGGACCAAAACGTGAAGGAAACAGAGAGTGGGAGGGCCCCGGTGCAAAAACAGGGAGTTGTAACATCCCAAGTATGAAAACCACCCCTAGAATGTTTGATTTCTTGTTTAATTAAAGTTTTGCATCATGTCATCATGCTCATTGATTTGTTTGCATTTGTTTCTTATTTGTTTGCATCTGTTTTTCTTTGTTTTCACAATTGAAATTCAAACTTTATTCAGACATTTATTTCATACTTGCTCTGTTATGTCGCACCCTGATTTCTAGGGGATACTCACCGTACGAACTGGATAGCAGATGCTTGGATTATGGGGCATAACTGCTCCCACGTCCTAGCTTCCTGGTAGGTCTGCGCTTATGCGCGACAACACAAGCCTTGCTATTCCATCGTCGATGTAAACTATCCACTAGAGATCAAAGGCACTTCCGTCGACGTACTTCAAACCATACACACATGGTACGTCAACGGCGTTGAACAACTGATATCACAACAGATCTCTACGACACAAAAGATTGAAATAAGTTGCAAATGGCTCTCATTAGAGCAGAGATAGCAAATACAATCATTCAGAGGGCACATGCCCCAACAATACATCATTACAATACAGCGGAAGAATTCAACATGTCTGGGTACAGACAAGAACCAAATAGGCCTAAGAGGCCGGAAACAAACAGACGGAGCCCATCCACGAAGTCTCGGATCCTGCCCGGGTCCGCTATCTACTCGTCAGCAGTCTCGTCGTCATACTCCACGTAGTAGCCACCATGTAGATCCTCGGAAAGGTCGTCTGCGTAA
This sequence comes from Alopecurus myosuroides, assembly GCA_028641055.1. Lineage (NCBI taxonomy): Eukaryota > Viridiplantae > Streptophyta > Magnoliopsida > Poales > Poaceae > Alopecurus > Alopecurus myosuroides. The sequence goes on along the minus strand of CM054059.1, from coordinate 215,623,938 downwards.
ACCACAGCCCCAAAGGGGTCAGTACATAAACGTACTGGCAAGCAAGACTCACAGTTCACCAAAGTGTAACCCGTCAACACCAAGCACAGATGCCTTGGGTTCAACGGAAGAGAGGGGATATAAAAGATGCTGCAACTGGCTGCACTAACCAACTACAGAGATTCTACCACTTTCGGCTAACAGAAAGGAGATAAGATCGAGGATTGTAACCAACTGAAAGATAACTTCAAACAAACCCGTCCTGGATCTCGCCCCTTATCCAAAGAAGCAATCCGAGGATAACTCACACGGTTGTAATAATGATGGTTCAAATTATTGTGTCAATAAGCCTATTACTAGTCAAGTTATTAATCATGGGGTGTAATAGGTTTGATCATTATGTTTAAGTTGTCCCGAGTACTTGTTAGCCAGTACTTTCACCAAGTAATCCATAACCGCGGAAAACACGGCTTCTCGAGAAGATTATCCCTGCAGGGTTGCACCAATTTGGCCGTACACTCATGAATAACCCGCCAGATGGAAGGGCCCTTCCACCAAGCGGGGTACTCAACACAACCAACCATTCCTCGCATCAAGCCCAAAGCACCTTGGGCGCACGGCTAATCAAGCCCCGAAGAAAAGGGACCCTCATAGCACTCTAAGACCGTGTCCCCCTATATGCCGACTACAAAAGTTCCACCCTGGCCTGGGCTCGCAAAAACATGCATGCGGCAAATGGAAAACACGAACTAAATGAGGCGATTTGGACGAGATGCGAATCAGGTCAAGTTGAGGGGGGCGCCCATACTCGCTTCCCAAATGCGGGTAGTGCGCTCATCATGGATCAGTAGACAAGACCCTTTTCCTATTAGGGTCGACACTAGCAGGCTCCAAAACCTCTCATGGGCCTCCTGCCGGTGCCTTATCATCAAATTTATTATTAATAGTAACATTAGCATGATTGATTGATTAAACATCGAGCCCCCACAACGTAATAGAAGTAGTAACAGAAAGTAACGGATAACAGACTCGAGCAAAAGCAACCTAAGCATGCTAGTAAGACACTGGCTCAAACAATGGTTGTAGGAAGGGAGATGAGGCAATATCAGGGTTAAGGGATTCATGTGATAGGTTCGTAACAGAAACAACTACTACTAAGGCTAGCAGAAAAGAACAACGGAAAGTATCGGTAACCAATGTTGAAAGGAACACAGTGGTTCATGTGAGTGATAACTTGCCTGCAAAACCCAGTAGCCTGGTACTGAGCTAAATCCTTAGAAGGGATGTCGTAAGTATCGTCGGTCTCAACGTCGTCGTTTATCCGAGAAGAAGCAAACAGACAGTGCAGAAAAGGTAGACAATCAATATCATGGCATAGTGCACAATCATGGGATGATGCATGTCATGTTAATAGATGCATCAGAATAAACTACTTGACAAGATAGAACTAGGATTAAATGGACCCACATGCAATTGGATTGCATATGGAAACTCCATGAATTATGGTTGAATTAATCGTTTTACAACTAATCATCGTATGAAAGTTGATTAGCATGATGCATGGATGAGGAAAACAGAAAAATAACAACAATAGAAGCAATTGGAAATAAGGTTTACCAAGTTTGGAAATTCATTCATTAAGTTAGGAAATTTTGGTTACTTAAAGGTGTCACACAAGAATTTGTTGTTTTCATCAAGTTAAATTGTTCAAAATAGATAACAAAGTTCATATTTGAAAATAAAACAAGATTTTAGTTGGAATACATGTTTCACTTGTTGAAAAAGGATTCCAAATAAAGTATTTATGAATTAAACAAGTTTAAGCAAGAATTAAATGAATTTAATTCAAACATGAACTTATTTGAATTTTTATTTGTGCAAAACATTAACCAAGTTCATATTTGAAAAGTTTATACTTTTAGGGTTGGAAAACATATTTTATATGTCCCAAAAGAATTTGTTTTGATCAAGTTATGAAATTACCAATTTTAAATGAATTAAACAAGGTTTAAATTATTTAACCAATTTTAATTATTCAAAACAGAAAACAAAGTTTATATTTGGAAAGAGGGTTTAATTTTGCATGGAAAACATATTTCATTTGTGGAAATTGGATTTAAAATGAGCAAGTTATTATTTTGGCAATTTTAAATGCAATAAAAAAGAAACAGTTGTTTTCAGAAATTTAAATTATTCAAAACAGCAAACAAAATTTATATTTGGAAAGTACATGAAAAGTTGATTGGAAAGCATATTTAGTTTGTGGAATTTGGAATTTTTATGCCCAAGTTATGAATTTTGCAAATTTAAGTGAATTTGACAAGTTTTCAAATATTGCACCAATTTAAAATATTCAAAACAGTAAACAAATTTTATATTTGGATAGATCATTTAATTTGGTATTGAAAACATATAAAAAATGTTGGATTTGGAGTTACAATGATTTTATTATGCAATTTCCAAAATATAGTGCAAATCTGCCATTTTTTATGATCTAGGGACTTAGGAAATATATTTCAGGGGCCTAGATTTAATCAACAGGGACCTATTGGGGATTACTGAGAAGGTGCTGTTCTAAAACAAAGGAAATAAAAAAGATTTGGGTAAATGGTGGGAGGGGGGACTTGAACCCCAAACCTCCTGTTGCTGCGCAAGGAACATCACCACTGGGGTGTGCTGCGGTTGTTGGATGTAAGGTACTCGGGGGGTAGATAAGGTGTACTCGCGGGATGTTCTCTGAACTAACTGAACCTGAGCGGAACAACACGGACAGAGCTCGATGGTCTCCTGGCAGCGATGGCAGGGCTCGCCGGAGGAACTAGGGGGCGCCGGCTGGGGGCTGCGGTGCGGCCAGAGAGGAGGGAAAGGAGGCGAGATGGAGGGAGGAGGTCGATGGGGCGTCGAGTTCTCACCTTGGCGATCGGGAGCAGCAGGGCGCTGCAGCAGGTACAGAGGGCGGAGCAGGGGGTCGTGGCCGGCGGGGAAACGGCGACGGCGCCGGAGCTCCGGGTGCTCCCGGCGGCGGGCGAGGGGATGGGGAGGCGCCGGGGACCGCCCCGGTTCCATTTTCCTCCTCGGAGGCTCCCCGAGGTGGACATGTGACCGGCGATGAGGGAAGGAGGAGGGTGGTCTCGGTGGTGTTGGTTCTGCAGAATTCAGACAGAGGGAGATCGGGGGGGAAGGAAGAACAGAAACATGAGGCTTTGGCGGCGTGTGGGAGGAGGCAGGGCTAGGGCAGAGGTTTGGTGGTTTTATGGGGAGGGCCTAGCATGTACGGCTGCACATCGGGAGGGGGAAGGAGGATCTCACGGTTGTTTTTCTGTTCGTACAGTGGTGACCTCAGCCACGAGGAAGAAGACACAGGGAATGGGTACTGGGCTAGGTTTGTTGGGCTGGTTAGGTGGGCTGCTGTACTCTCTCCTTCTGTTATTTTTTTGTTTGTTTTATTTTTTTGTAGCAATTGCTTTTGGAAGAAAACTGTTAAGGTTTTATGTAAGAAAAATTCCAGAAAAATTTAGTTAAGTTATTTAGTTAATTAGAAACCACATTGCAAGCTTGGATTTCAAAAATTGAGTTGTAAAATGATAGTTGTATTTGAAACCAAATTAGAGGAATTTTAGTATTAATAAACCATTAAGAAAACCATGCTTTGGAATAGGGTTACCCCTAGGGTTTTAGAAGGGTTTAAAGAGTGCAAAAGGGGTGGTGAATTTTATGGTTTCAAAAAGGTACTGATTTGAGAATTGAATTTGGAAATAATTTGAAATTAATTGATTAATGGATTAATTGATTAAGTGATTGATTGAATTAAGCAAAAATTTAAGAGTTGATCCAATATGAAATAATTGGAAGCAATTTGGGAATTTATTTATTTGAAACAAAGCACCAAATTATTAGTTGATCAATGTGGAAAGATATGAAAGCAAATTGGTTGTTTTTTATTTGAAATAACATTTTGGAAATTGTAACATCACAAGGATGAAACAAAAGGTTTGAATTTTGGTTTGAAATTCAAGTAGAAAACAAAGGAAAACAAATGAAAACAGTTGGAAAACAACTGAAAAACAAACAAAACAATTGCAATCAACATGATGCCATGATGCAAAACATAAAATAACAGAGAGCAAACATTCTAATGGCTATTTTTCAGACTTGGGATGTTACATGTTACCACCTTTTAAATAAAAAGTTCAAATAAAAACAACCAATTGTTTCCAATTAATCCATAATGTTCAACTATTAAAATGGTGGTTTATAATCAATCAATTAATTCCAATTTGCATTCAAAAATTCAAATCAAATCCCAAACAGCACCCAATTTGAATTTATGCAAATTACCAAACATTCTAATCTTTTGTTTCTATTTTTTAAACTCCAAGGGTCATGCCATTTAAGTCTTGTTTCAAATTTTCATTTAATACTCAAAACCATCCAAATTTGAATTAATTCCAAACAACAATTTAAATTTGAAAGTTTTGGAAAACAAAGTTGACAATTAGTTGCTATCATAAAAACTAACTCAACCACAATTTTTTTTCCAATTTTTTCCTGGCCCCAAACCTATCTATTTCTTCCATTTTCTTTTCTGAAAAAAAAAAACAGAAGAATAAAATTTAAAAAAAGGAAAAAACGCGCGCAGCAGAGGGGGGAACCCACGCGGCCCAGCCCGTCTACCTTACCCGCACGGCCCGCGTACCGCTTCGCGCTCCCCTCCTTCTTCTAATCGTACGACAATCATCCCAGCGGTGCAACGGCGGCAACAGTAGCTCGCCGACGGCCGATGCGCCCCCTAAGCCCCTATATCTACCCTCCTAGACCCCCGGGAGCAACCCTAGCTACCCCTACCCACCTATCTCCCTCAGCCGCCGCCGTTTCCCCCTCCGATCACCCTCTCTCTGCCCCGTTCCTCCACCTACTGAACCTCACCGGAGAGCTCCTCCTCTGAACCTTCGTCGACCACCGCCACTATGCACCTCCTCCTCCCTGGCTGACAGCGGGAATCAGCCCGCCGTGCTCCCCTCTCCCTCGACGACACTTCCCCGACCCCATCTGCTTGCTGGATCCGCGCCGCCGAGCACGTCGCTGTCGCCACCGCCGTCTGCTCCGAGCCGCGGCTACGACGACATCGACGGTGAGCACCGCCGTGCACTCCCTCTCCTCCTAACCCTCTGCATCGCAAGCACGCGCACGCATCCGCAACAGCCACACGCAAGCACATCGACCACGGCACAGCAACGCGTCGTTGATCGCCGCCGGCCGCCGTCCACGGTTCTGTCCAAGTTTCAGAAACGTTCTTCGTCAGTTAAAATTTCAGATACGCTTAACTGAACCTTAACCACACTGCAGCCCCTTATCTGACAGAAGCGAACGCTCCACCGCAGTGGCACGCCCCACTGCGCGCAGCTCCGCGGCCACGGTTCGAGCCCCGCGCGCCACACTTTTTTGGGGATTAATTCCCTAGCCCGTGGCCCACCTGTCTGTGGCCGTGGTGGCCACCTGTGCTGCCACGCGCGCACCAGATGGCCACGCTGGCCCTGAGGCCCACTGGCAGTGACCCTGGCTAGGTCACTGCACGGTGTGGAAACATTTCCAGTTTTTCTTTTTCTGTTTAAGTCCTTTCTAATTACAGTTTGGTCCCTAAAACTAAAACCCTAATAACTTTCATTTTATAAATCCAAATAATAAAAGTAAAATATGTACACTTCCCCAAATTTAATTCTCTATCTATTTATAGCATTTGTTTTCTGTTTTGAATAATTCAAATACATCCAAATTTCAAATTCAAACAATTCATTTGAAATTTGATAAAATCCATAACTAATTCATACTAAATCCAAATAATGCAAATAAAATATGATTTCCATGCTATTTCAAAACACATTTTCAAATATAAATTTTGTTTCATGTTTTGAATAATTAAAATTGCTTAAATAATTTAAACCTTGTTTAAATCATTTAAATTTGCTAAATTCATAACTTGCTCAAATTAAATTATTTTTGAACATGTAAAATATGTTTTCAAACCATAAAAACATAACCTTTTCAAATATGAAATTTAATTAATGTTTTGAACAAATAAAATTCAATTAATATTCCTACTTGAATTAATTCCAATTTAAATCTTATTTAACTTGTTTAATTCATAATTAAATTATTGTAATTCCTTTTTCAATAATTGAAACATGTAATCCACCTAACATTTTGTGCTCTTTTCAAATATTAACTTTGCTATCTGTTTTGAAAAATTAATCTTGATGAAAACAACATATGCTTGTGTAACATCATTAAGGAGCCAAAAATTCTTAACTTGTTAAATAAAATTCCACACTTGGTAATTTCATTTCCACTTGCATCTGTTGTTGTTTTCTTTTGTTATCATCATGCATGCATCATGCTAAACAACTTCCACATGGAAATTATTAGTAGATCATTTGTTTCCACCTTAAGTCATGGACCTTTTCCATATGCAATCCACTTGCATATGGGTCCATTTAAATTGTGTTACCATGTCAACTATTTTATTTTGATACATCCATTAAATTGACATGCATCATTCCATGATTGTGCACTATGCCATGATATTGATTGTTTACCTTTCTGCATTGTTTGCTTGCTTCTTCTCGACTAGACGACGACGTTGAGACAGACGATACTTACAGCACCCCTTCTGAGGATCTATCTCAGCACCAGGCTGTTGAGTTTGCAGGCAAGTTATCACTCACATGAACCACTGTGTTCCTTTAAACATTGGTTGCCGATACTTTCCGTTGTCTATCTATGCTAGCCATATGTATCGTTGCTTCTGTTATGAACCTATCACATGAATCCCTTAACCCTGATATTGCCTCACCTCCACTCCTACAACCCCATTGTTTGAGCCAGTGTCCTACTAGCATGCTTAGGTTGTTTTGCTCGAGTCTGTTACCCGTTACTTTCTGTTACTATATTTCTATTATGTTCTGGGGCTCGATGTTAATCAATCAACATGTTAATAATAATATGCTGATAAGGCACCGGCAGGAGGCCCTGTGTGGTTTTGAGGCCTGCTAGTGTCGACCCTAATTAGGAAAAGGGTCTTGTCTACTGATCCATGATGAGCGCACTACCCGCATGTGGGAAGCGTGTATGGGCGCCCCCCTCAATTTGATTCGATTCGCATCTCGTCCAAATCGCCTCATTTAGTTCGGGTTTTCCATTTGCCGCATGCATGTTTTTGCGAGCCTAGCGCAGGGTGGAACTTTTGTAGTCGGCATATAGGGAGACACGTTCTTAGAGTGCTATGAGGGTCCCTTTTCTTCGGGGCTCGATTAGCCGTGCGCTCAAGGTGCTTTGGGCTTGATGCGGAGAAGAGTTGAGTTGTGTTGAGTGCCCCACTTGGTGGGAGGCATCCCATCTGGCGGGTTATTCTTACGTGTACGGCCAAATTGGTGCACCCCTGCAGGGATAAATCTTCTCGAGAAGCCGTGTTTTCCGCGGTTATGGTTGACTTGGTGAAAGTACTGGCTAACAAGTACTCAGAACAACTTACACCTAACTAATGCTACCTGACTAGTAATAGGCTTATTGACACAACAACTTGATCCATTATTCATTAATCCAACTGTGTGAGTTATCCTTGGATTGCTTCTTTGGATAAGGGGCGAGATCCAGGATGGGTTTGTTTGGTGGTTAGTTATAGTTGGTTACGATACGCTATCTTATCTTCTTTCTGTTAGCCGGAAGTGGTAGTATCTCTGTAGTTGGTTAGAGCAGCCAGTTGCAGCATTCTTTTATATCCCCTTTCTTCCGTTGAACCCAAGGCATCTGTGCTTGGTGTTGACGGGCTACACTTTGGTGAAATGTGAGTCTTTCTTGCCAGTACGTTTATGTACTGACCCCTTTGGGGCTGTGGTTTCCGCAGACTACGCTTACGAGGATCCCAGTGACGGCTACTACGTGGAGTTTGACGAGGCTGCTGACGAGTAGATAGCGGACCCGGGCAGGATCCGAGACTACGTGGATGGGCTCCGTTTTCCTTTCATTCCCGGCTTCTTAAGCCTATTTGGATTTGTCTGTACTCAGACCCCTTTGAATGCTTCCGCTGAGATGTAATGATGTTATGTTGGGACATGTGTCCTCTGGATGATTGTATTTGCTATCTCTGCTCTAGTGAGAGCCAGTTGCAACTTATTTCAATCTTTTGTGTCTTAGAGATATGTTGTGTTATCATTCTGTTAAACGCCGTTGACGTACCATGTGTGTATGGTATGAAGTACGTCAATGGTAGTATCCTGATTTCTATGGGATGGTTTACGTAGACGATGAACAGTAGGAGGTTGGTTGTCACACATACGTGTGTTGGCCTACTCGTAAGAGATGCGGGTGCCGGTAAGCCCCGTAATCCAATCAACTACTGTTCAACGGAACTGCGAGTATCCTCTAGAAGTCCGGGTGCGACAAATGGTATCAGAGCCAGTCTGCCTGTAGGATCCCTTTTACTGGTCGCAGTTTGAGTCTAGAAACTATTTTGTAGCTATATAGGAAAAATGAAACGTGAGAGTAGGAATTCTGCCATTTTTCTTCTTTCCCCACCCACCCACCCTTTTCTGGTAAGGAAGTGCAATGTTGTTTTCTCTTCTCACCCAAACTTTCAAGTTAGGATTTCACGTATCCTGGTTTCTCTAGGATAGTTATATCTACTAGACCATAGGAATGGAGGTGGTTGTGACATGATTTATCATGTTGCCTACTCACGATTGAGAACGGAGGCGTGTAAGCCCCGGAAGCAGATCCTCTATTCCTTAAGCAGTAGATATTGATCCTTTAGAAGCCCGGAGGGGTTCTTCCGTAGTACCTCAGAAGTTTTGGTCTCGTGTTTCCCGTTGTTGCTTCGATATCATGTTCTTCTCAACATCCTTTTCATCCGTTGAAACCTTGTTGTTGTTTTCCACTTCAGTTCTCTACCGGCGTCTAATCAAAAACTTCCCCAATCATCTGCAGATGGATCTCAGGTTCTACCCGCAGGTGGTTCGGATGACTCGTTGTGAGAGCACCGCCGGTTATCCGGAGATGCTGAGAGACATGGTCACTTATCTGGGGTTCCGTTGGGCACCAGAGTACCAGGTCTACGAGCACCAGCGAGAGTTTGAGCAGACCTACTACCAGGCTATCGTCTACATTCTGTCAGATGACGGCATGAGCGTAGCCCACCGCTACGAGGCAGTAGGTTCCACAGTGGATATGGCCGTGCAGCAGGCAGCTTATGTGAGTCTCACCGTCCTTCGTGCTGACTACTGGGGGTTTGACGATTCCATCTATCGCCACATCCCCCGTGGTTACATCACTTCAGAGGGAGCTCACTTCACTCTCTACGACAACTTGGATGTCTACGAGCATGATAACACCAGGCTGCACACCACCGCTCAGTTTGTGAGGCACAGTGACGCAGTTGCCAGCACACTATCTCAGGAGTTGGCTGCAGTCAGAGAGCAGCTCTACCTTGCTTTGACTCGTCTGGCGACTTACACCACATACTTTGTTGGAGACGAGCGCTTTGCACGTTTCGAGCAGCCAGTTGGTCGTCCTCTACCAGATGCTGGAGGTTACGAGCCGGTCAGAGGTCCACTCCTCAACCTCGGTGCTGGTTACACTGGGATTCCTCGCTTTGGAGCACAGGGAGTCGACGCTATGTACTTCACCACACCTAGAGTCGCTCTCAGACCACGTCAGATCTATGTGGATCGTCGTTCTACCTACTTTCGTGGGCGTGCTCCTCACCGTACCTCTCGCCGTACTCCTCACCGCCGTCCTGCGTGATGAGCATGGGAGTACCGATGTATCCATTCCTAGCTATGTTTAGTTATCCTTTGGCATTCGAACCATTTATGGTGTGTTGGATATTCTGATGTATTTGAACATGTGATGATGTACCTGTTGGTTATCTATTCATGCGTCGGAATAATCTCTCTTTCGGTTTCCAAGAAAATCCTTTTCTGTTGTTGTGCTAAAATGCATGTCTATTCAGGATGCCGCCAACAAGGAACAACCCGCCTGAGCCACCGCCAATCACGGAGCTGTTGACTCAGATGACTCTGGTCGTGACGCAGATGGCCCAGTTCCAGGCTAATCAGCACAACAACCAGAATTCTCCACGAGTCAGCATCAAGGAGTTTCTGAGTCTGGGGCCGAGAGCTTTCGTGGCAACACGCGAGCCTCTGGATGCTGATGACTGGATCCGTGAGATGGCCAGGGCTCTGGACATTGCTCACGTTGCTGAGGAAGACAAAGTCAAGTATGCCTCCTACCTACTGAAGGGTCAGGCAGCTACCTGGTGGGAGAACTACCAGACCATGAGAGATGGATACCCAATCACCTGGGGTTGTTTCAAGGATGCCTTCCTGAAGCACCACATCCCAGATGGTCTCATGGAAAGGATGCGTGAGGAGTTTTGCTCTCTCAAGCAGGGCAAGCTGGACGTCATTGGCTATCAGAATGAGTTCAATCGCCTCGCTCGTTACGCTGGTGATGAGGTGTCCACTGAGGCTAAGAAGATGGCAAGGTTCCGCCGAGGTTTTAACCCGGAACTCAAGTACGCCCTCACCAACATCAAGACCAAAGACTTCGAGGAGCTCGTGAACACCGCGCTCAATGAGGAAAATGGGCGCAAGGCGTTCGAGGAGTCTCGAAAGCACTCGCGTGAGGGTGGTTCCTCCTCCAACATGACCACCCCTCCGCAGAAGCGCCGCATCTGGGTGCCAATGCTGTCACTCGGGCTCCATATGCCCAAGCTTCTCCAGGCTTTGCTCCCCGCCCACCCAAACCATCTCAGATGCATGGTCAGAGGGTTCCAATGGGGCAGCCAAGGCCAGGTCCTCCTCGTGTCGTCACTTGCTTCAAGTGCAAGGAGACGGGACACTACGCTGACAAGTGCACTCAGAGGCAGCTACCTCCACCACCACCTCGCCCCAACACCAACCAGGCAATGGTGCGTGCTCCCCCGGCTAAAGCCTTCAACTCCAACAACAGGCCTGTCGGGAGGACCGCGAGGGTGAATCATATCAAGGCCGACAAAGCTGAGGAAGCTGCTGACGTCGTTCTCGGTATATTACCTGTAAACTCTTTTCCAGCTAAAGTGTTGTTTGATACCGGAGCATCGCATTCTTTTGTGTCAAAGATCTTTGCAACAACGTACAACCTAGTTCTGGTTCCACTAAGCAATCAAATCACCGTTCACTCTCCGGGATCTCAAATGTTGACTTCCAAGATAAGTAAGGACAATCAAATCCTAATTGGAGGTCGCATATTCCTTGCTTCACTCATGTTGCTGGGAAATTCTGACATTGATGTCATTCTTGGTATGGATTGGTTGAAGACCAACGAAGCTAAAATTGACTGTGCTCAAAAGTCAATAACTCTCTCCCACCCTTCTGGCCAGATAGTCTATTCTCCATATGGATCAAGGTCTATTCAGCTATGCACCCTGGATGCAAAACCTCTACCTCTACTTGAAAATGTTCCGGTGGTTTGTGAATTCCCTGACGTCTTTCCAGAAGAGTTGCCAGGGATGCCTCCGGACAGAGCAGTTGAGTTCGTGATCGAGCTTGAGCCAGGTACTGCTCCAATCTCTAAGCATCCATAGAAGATAGCTCCTCCCGAACTGAAATTGTTGAAGGAGCAAATCGATATGTACATGGAGAAAGGTTACATTCAGCCTAGTTCCTCCGCTTGGGGTTGCCCAACTCTCTTCGTAGCCAAGAAGGATCAAACAAAGAGACTCGTGGTTGACTATCGTCCTCTCAACGAGAAAACCATCAAAAACAAGTATCCAATTCCTCGTATCGATGATCTTTTTGATCAACTTGCTGGAGCCTCAATATTCTCAAAGTTGGACTTGAGGATGGGTTACCATCAAATAAAGATCAGAAAGGAAGATATTCCAAAGACAGCTTTCACCACTCGGTACGGTCTATATGAATACACCGTCATGTCTTTTGGTCTCACCAATGCACCGGCGACATTCTCTCGACTCATGAATTCTGTCTTCCATGAATACCTCGACAAGTTTGTTGTGGTATATCTTGATGACATTCTTGTCTACTCAAAATCCGAGGAAGAGCATGGAGAACATCTTCGTCTCACTCTCATGAAACTTCGCGAGCATCGTCTTTATGCCAAGTTCTCCAAATGTGAGTTCTGGATTTCAGAAGTTGCTTATCTTGGTCATATCTTCTCTGCTAAGGGCATAGCCATTGATCCAGAAAAGGTTAAGGCAATTGTTGACTGGAAACCTCCTAAGACGGTGAAGCAAGTCAGAAGTTTTCTTGGCTTGGCTAGCTATTGCCGTCGTTTCGTCCAAAACTTCTCCAAGATTGCCAAACCTCTCATTGATCTCACAAAGAAGGACAAGAAGTTCGTTTGGTCTCCATAATGTGATGAAAGTTTCAATCTCCTGAAGACTAAACTCACTTCTACCCCAGTTTTGGTTGGCCCAGATACTACCAAACCTTTCCAGATATTCTGCGATGCATCTCTCCAAGGTCTAGGTGCAGTTCTTATGCAAGAACGTCAAGTTGTGGCTTATGCTTCACGTCAGTTGAACCCACATGAGCAAAATTATCCCACACATGACCTAGAACTTGCAGCAGTTGTGTTTGCCCTCAAGAAATGGAGACAATACTTGTTGGGTAACCGCACTGAAATCTTATCCGATCATAAGAGTCTGAAATACATCTTCACTCAACCAGATCTAAACCTCAGGCAAAGGAGATGGATTGAAAAGATTAAAGACTTTGATCTCACCATTTCTTACACTCCAGGCAAGGCTAATGTTATGGCCGATGCTCTCAGTCGCAAGTCCTATTGCAATAATCTCATGATCATGGAAAGCCAACCTCCACTTCATGAAGAATTCCAGAAGCTGAACCTTGGTCTTGTTCCTCAAGGATATCTTGCAAGCTTGACAGCTAGTCCAACTCTCGAGGACAAGATTCGTTCTGAACAACTTCGTGATGCTGAAATCAAGAAGATTGTAGAGCACATCAAAGAAGGCAATGATAAATTCAAGTCCTTCTCAATTGATGACAAGGGAACTGTGTTCTTCGAAGGACGCATTGCAGTTCCTCAAATTCAAAGTCTCGAAGATGTCATTCTCAAGGAGGCTCATGAAACTCCTCTCTCCATCCACCCTGGAAGTACAAAGATGTACCAGGATCTTAAGACACTGTATTGGTGGCCTGGCATGAAACGTGAAATTGCTCAATACGTTTCTGAATGCGACGTTTGTCAACGTGTTAAGGCAGTTCATCAGAAAACAGCCGGTCTTCTCCAACCTCTCAAAATTCCTGAGTGGAAGTGGGACATGATTGAAATGGACTTCGTCACTGGTTTTCCAAAGTCCAAGAAGGGCAACGATGCAATCTTCGTTGTTATTGATCGTCTCACTAAAGTAGCTCACTTCTTCGCTGTCAAAGAAACAATCTCAGCTAGCCAGTTAGCAGAACTCTACACAGCAAAGATTGTTCCTCTTCATGGTGTTCCATTGGAAATAAGCTCAGACCGTGGAAGTATCTTCACTTCTCATTTCTGGAAAAGTTTCCAAGATGCATTGGGCACCAAACTTCTGTTCAGCACAACTTATCACCCTCAGTCTCAAGGGCAAGTCGAAAGAGTCAATCAGATTCTCGAGGATATGCTCAGAGCATGTGGTCTCTCCTTTGGCATGAAATGGGAGGATTGCCTTCCATATGCTGAATTCTCCTACAACAACAGCTTCCAGGCAAGCCTAGGCATGGCACCATTTGAAGCACTCTATGGCCGCAGATGCAGGAGTCCAATCAATTGGTCTGGAGCTGGTGAACGTTCACTCTTAGGCCCTGACATTGTTAAGGAATCCAAAGAGAAAGTTCGTATCATTCGTGACAATCTCAAGATTGCTCAGTCTCGTCAGAAAAGCTACTATGACAGCAAGCACAGGGATATGGTCTATGCACCTGGTGACAAGGCATATCTCCGTGTAACTCCCCTCAGAGGCACTCATCGTTTTGGTGTGAAAGGAAAGCTTGCACCAAGATACATTGGTCCTTTCAACATTCTCTCAAGGCGTGCGGAAAATGCCTATCGTCTTGAACTTCCAGAAAAACTATCCAAGGTGCACGATGTGTTTCACGTGTCACAGCTCAAGAGGTGTTTCAAAGATCCAGATCGTGCAGTTGATCATGATTCCATTGAACTGCAAGATGATCTCTCTTATGAGGAGCACCCTGTTCGTATTCTCGATGAGACCGAGCGTAAGACTCGCAACAAGAGCAGCAAGTTCTTGAAAGTGCAGTGGTCTCATCATTCCGATAAAGAGGCAACATGGGAGACCGAAGAGGATCTTCGCAAGAAGTATCCGGACCTTTTCTCTTCTCAGTAAGGAATCTCGGGGCGCGATTCCTTCAAGGGGGGGGGGCGTTTTGTAACATCCCAAGTATGAAAACCACCCCTAGAATGTTTGATTTCTTGTTTAATTAAAGTTTTGCATCATGTCATCATGCTCATTGATTTGTTTGCATTTGTTTCTTATTTGTTTGCATCTGTTTTTCTTTGTTTTCACAACTGAAATTCAAACTGTATTCAGACATTTATTTCATACTTGCTCTGTTACCACCTTTTAAATAAAAAGTTCAAATAAAAACAACCAATTGTTTCCAATTAATCCATAATGTTCAACTATTAAAATGGTGGTTTATAATCAATCAATTAATTCCAATTTGCATTCAAAAATTCAAATCAAATCCCAAACAGCACCCAATTTGAATTTATGCAAATTACCAAACATTCTAATCTTTTGTTTCTATTTTTTAAACTCCAAGGGTCATGCCATTTAAGTCTTGTTTCAAATTTTCATTTAATACTCAAAACCATCCAAATTTGAATTAATTCCAAATAGAAATTGAAATTTGAAAGTTTTGGAAAACAAAGTTGACAATTAGTTGCTATCATAAAAACTAACTCAACCACAATTTTTTTTCCAAATTTTTCCTAGCCCCAAACCTATCTATTTCTTCCATTTTCTTTTCTGCAAAAAAAAACAGAAGAATAAAATTTAAAAAAAGGAAAAAACGCGCGCAGCAGAGGGGGGAACCCACGCGGCCCAGCCCGTCTACCTTACCCGCACGGCCCGCGTACCGCTTCGCGCTCCCCTCCTTCTTCTAATCGTACGGCAATCATCCCAGCGGTGCCACGGCGGCAACAGTAGCTCGCCGACGGTCGATGCGCCCCCTAAGCCCCTATATCTACCCTCCTAGACCCCCGGGAGCAACCCTAGCTACCCCTACCCACCTATCTCCCTCAGCCGCCGCCGTTTCCCCCTCCGATCACCCTCTCTCTGCCCCGTTCCTCCACCTACTGAACCTCACCGGAGAGCTCCTCCTCTGAACCTTCGTCGACCACCGCCGCTATGCACCTCCTCCTCCCTGGCTGACAGCGGGAATCAGCCTGCCGTGCTCCCCTCTCCCTCGATGACACTTCCCCGACGCCATCTGCTTGCTGGATCCGCGCCGCCGAGCACGTCGCTGTCGCCACCGCCGTCTGCTCCGAGCCGCGGCTACGACGACATCGACGGTGAGCACCGCCGTGCACTCCCTCTCCTCCTAACCCTCTGCATCGCAAGCACGCGCACGCATCCGCAACAGCCACACGCAAGCACATCGACCACGGCACAGCAACGCGTCGTTGATCGCCGCCGGCCGCCGTCCACGGTTCTGTCCAAGTTTCAGAAACGTTGTTCGCCAGTTAAAATTTCAGATACGCTTAACTGAACCTTAACCACACTGTAGCCCCTTATCTGACAGAAGCGAACGCACCACCGCAGTGGCACGCCCCACTGCGCGCAGCTCCGCGGCCACGGTTCGAGCCCCGCGCGCCACACTTTTTTGGGGATTAATTCCCTAGCCCGTGGCCCACCTGTCTGTGGCCGTGGTGGCCACCTGTGCTGCCACGCGCGCACTAGATGGCCACGCTGGCCCTGAGGCCCACTGGCAGTGACCCTGGCTAGGTCACTCCACGGTGTGGAAACATTTCCAGTTTTTCTTTTTCTGTTTAAGTCCTTTCTAATTACAGTTTGGTCCCTAAAACTAAAACCCTAATAACTTTCATTTTATAAATCCAAATAATAAAAATAAAATATGTACACTGCCCCAAATTTAATTCTCTATCTATTTATAGCATTTGTTTTCTGTTTTGAATAATTCAAATACATCCAAATTTCAAATTCAAACAATTCATTTGAAATTTGATAAAATCCATAACTAATTCATACTAAATCCAAATAATGCAAATAAAATATGATTTCCATGCTATTTCAAAACACCTTTTCAAATATAAATTTTGTTTCATGTTTTGAATAATTAAAATTGCTTAAATAATTTAAACCTTGTTTAAATCATTTAAATTTGCTAAATTCATAACTTGCTCAAATTAAATTATTTTTGAACATGTAAAATATGTTTTCAAACCAGAAAAACATAACCTTTTCAAATATGAAATTTAATTAATGTTTTGAACAAATAAAATTCAATTAATATTCCTACTTGAATTAATTCCAATTTAAATCTTATTTAACTTGTTTAATTCATAATTAAATTATTGTAATTCCTTTTTCAATAATTGAAACATGTAATCCACCTAAAATTTTGTGCTCTTTTCAAATATTAACTTTGCTATCTGTTTTGAACAATTAATCTTGATGAAAACAACATATGCTTGTGTAACATCATTAAGGAGCCAAAAATTCTTAACTTGTTAAATAAAATTCCACACTTGGTAATTTCATTTCCACTTGCATCTGTTGTTGTTTTCTTTTGTTATCATCATGCATGCATCATGCTAAACAACTTCCACATGGAAATTATTAGTAGATCATTTGTTTCCACCTTAAGTCATGGACCTTTTCCATATGCAATCCACTTGCATATGGGTCCATTTAAATTGTGTTACCATGTCAACTATTTTATTTTGATACATCCATTAAATTGACATGCATCATTCCATGATTGTGCACTATGCCATGATATCGATTGTTTACCTTTCTGCATTGTTTGCTTGCTTCTTCTCGACTAGACGACGACGTTGAGACAGACGATACTTACAGCACCCCTTCTGAGGATCTAGCTCAGCACCAGGCTGCTGAGTTTGCAGGCAAGTTATCACTCACATGAACCACTGTGTTCCTTTCAACATTGGTTACCGATACTTTCCGTTGTCTATCTATGCTAGCCATATGTATCGTTGCTTCTGTTACGAACCTATCACATGAATCCCTTAACCCTGATATTGCCTCACCTCCACTCCTACAACCCCATTGTTTGAGCCAATGTCCTACTAGCATGCTTAGGTTGTTTTGCTCGAGTCTGTTACCCGTTACTTTCTGTTACTATATTTCTATTATGTTCTGGGGCTCGATGTTAATCAATCAACCTGTTAATAATAATATGCTGATAAGGCACCGGCAGGAGGCCCTGTGTGGTTTTGAGGCCTGCTAGTGTCGACCCTAATTAGGAAAAGGGTCTTGTCTACTGATCCATGATGAGCGCACTACCCGCATGTGGGAAGCGTGTATGGGCGCCCCCCTCAATTTGATTCGATTCGCATCTCGTCCAAATCGCCTCATTTAGTTCGGGTTTTCCATTTGCCGCATGCATGTTTTTGCGAGCCCAGCGCAGGGTGGAACTTTTGTAGTCGGCATATAGGGAGACACGTTCTTAGAGTGCTATGAGGGTCCCTTTTCTTCGGGGCTCGATTAGCCGTGCGCTCAAGGTGCTTTGGGCTTGATGCGGAGAAGAGTTGAGTTGTGTTGAGTGCCCCGCTTGGTGGGAGGCATCCCATCTGGCGGGTTATTCTTACGTGTACGTCCAAATTGGTGCACCCCTGCAGGGATAAATCTTCTCGAGAAGCCGTGTTTTCCGCGGTTATGGTTGACTTGGTGAAAGTACTGGCTAACAAGAACTCAAAACAACTTACACCTAACTAATGCTACCTGACTAGTAATAGGCTTATTGACACAACAACTTGATCCATTATTCATTAATCCAACTGTGTGAGTTATCCTCGGATTGCTTCTTTGGATAAGGGGCGAGATCCAGGATGGGTTTGTTTGGTGGTTAGTTATAGTTGGTTACGATACGCTATCTTATCTTCTTTCTGTTAGCCGGAAGTGGTAGTATCTCTGTAGTTGGTTAGAGCAGCCAGTTGCAGCATTCTTTTATATCCCCTTTCTTCCGTTGAACCCAAGGCATCTGTGCTTGGTATTGACGGGTTACACTTTGGTGAAATGTGAGTCTTTCTTGCCAGTACGTTTATGTACTGACCCCTTTGGGGCTGTGGTTTCCGCAGACTACGCTTACGAGGATCCCAGTGACGGCTACTACGTGGAGTTTGACGAGGCTGCTGACGAGTAGATAGCGGACCCGGGCAGGATCCGAGACTACGTGGATGGGCTCCGTTTTCCTTTCATTCCCGGCTTCTTAAGCCTATTTGGATTTGTCTGTACTCAGACCCCTTTGAATGCTTCCGCTGAGATGTAATGATATTATGTTGGGACATGTGTCCTCTGGATGATTGTATTTGCTATCTCTGCTCTAGTGAGAGCCAGTTGCAACTTATTTCAATCTTTTGTGTCTTAGAGATATGTTGTGTTATCATTCTGTTAAACGCCGTTGACGTACCATGTGTGTATGGTATGAAGTACGTCAATGGTAGTATCCTGATTTCTATGGGATGGTTTACGTAGACGATGAACAGTAGGGGGTTGGTTGTCACACATACTTGTGTTGGCCTACTCGTAAGAGATGCGGGTGCCGGTAAGCCCCGTAATCCAATCAACTACTGTTCAACGGAACTGCGAGTATCCTCTAGAAGTCCGGGTGCGACAGGAGTGCAGGGGCCTGGGTGCGAAATTCGGGATCCAGATCTGGATCTGGGACTTTTTGTTACGCAAAGTGTACTGACCCAATGCCGCTGACGGGTGGGTCTAGGGACACGGTGGAGCTGACTGGGCTGGCTGGAGGCTGAGGTGGCCACGGGGGTCAGTGACGAGCGGGGCCCAGCTGTCAGCACGGAATAAATTGGGAAAAAAGGGGTCTTGCGCCGCGCGGGATTCGAACTAGGGACCTCGGGCGCGGGTGGAGCTGGACCTAGCCACTGGGCTATGCTGCGGGTTGTGTTAGATCCGGAAGTGGTTGCTGTTTTGAGGTGTACAGGGCGGAAAAACTGAAACTGAAACGAAGTTCAGTACTGAACTGAACTTGGTCGTCCCAGAGGCAGCGGACGGAACGGACACCGGGGAGCGGCCACCGCGCGCTACTGCTGCTGCGTGCGCGTGCAGCGTGGGGAAGAGAAAGAGGGGAACGGAGGGCTCACCGCGCGCGGAGGTGTTGCTGCTCTGGGCGACGAAGGCGCGGACGAGGTCGATGAGTAGCTGACGATGGACTGCAGTACGCACCGTGCGCGGCGGCGGAAGAACTCGACGGCGCGGCCGCCTGGAGCCTCCTCGGACCACGACGTCTTCAGCAAAGATAGAGAGGGAAGTGTCTACTTTCCATTCCCGCGAAGAACGACCTCCCTCGACGAGCACAGCACCCGCACCAACACCTCCAACTTCCGGCCACGGAGTGCTATTTTCGGGTTCAGAAAAGGTTCAGAACAAGGAGGAGCAAAGAGGAAGAGAGGAGAAAGGAGGCGGCGGCGGCTGGAGAGGAAGGAGAGGGCTAGGGCTAGGGTTGGCCCCGGGGTAGAAATAGGAGGAAAGGGGGGAGCGGGTGGGGAGAGGACGTGGAAGGTTCTGATCCACAGGAGCTCACCTGCTCCTCGTCCTTCCCTGTTCCGTACGAGGAAGGAGAACAGGATGGGCCGGCTGGGTTTGCTTCGCTGGGGTTGTAGGTGGCCTCCGGTTGGGCCTTTGGGCCTGGCCGGTTGGCTGCCTCCTCCACCATTTTTTTTTGTAAAAGGTGATTTAGCATTTGGATTTGAGGGAGTTTTACAACTCCAAAAATTATGAAGTAAATTCCTTTGCACTCAGCACTTAAAATGCCCAAGTGCACAAACTTTTGTTTTTCAAAATTTTAAATATTTGTTGTTGTTTGAAATTTAAATGAATTTGCTTGAATTTGCACTAATTGAATTATTTGAAAATTACCCAAGTCACTTATTTGGAACATCAAGTTTATGGAAAACAATTAAATTGTTTGATTTGAATATTTTATTTGAAAAAGTTGTAACAGACCAAGTGTGAAACATAATGATTTGAATTTATTTGAAATTTGAAATTCCACACATGAGTGCATTATGATGACATGATGCATTAATTAGAATTCAAGAAACAACATTGCAAAAGGGGAATTTTCATACTTGGGATGTTACATCAACTCCCTCCCAAGCATAGACCTCGCTTGTCCCCAAGCGAAACTGAACTCAAAAAACATGACCACAGGTTTATGGAGTGAAGAGTCGATAGATAAAATACGGACAAGAAGCATCACATTTACCTATGCACCAATCATTACAGACAGCAACTACTTCTCACATAACTTAACTTGAAACAAGTAAAAGGAGTCACAAACAAAGATACAAAAGAGCGAATCAAAATTGGTAATGGCAAACTTCGTTCTTGGTCAGAGAACATTTTAATGAAATTATACTTATCTTCGGTGAATTTTTTATAGCAAGGTTTATGGTGTAGGGCTTAACATGTTTAATAATAACAACTCTTTTACATCGATTCATAGCTTTCAAAATAATATTCATTCAGATAATAAAGCATGTGCTAAACAAAGAAGGATGGAAAACATGATTGAATAAATCAACATATAGATGATGAGAACACAACAACTCAAATGCTTGCTGGAGACAGAGAGAATGGGTTTACTGACTCAACATAAAAGTAAAAGATAGGCCCTCCGTAGAGGGAAGCATTGACTACTCATGTGCTAGAGCTTTTATTTT
This sequence comes from Alopecurus myosuroides, assembly GCA_028641055.1. NCBI lineage: Eukaryota > Viridiplantae > Streptophyta > Magnoliopsida > Poales > Poaceae > Alopecurus > Alopecurus myosuroides. The sequence continues at coordinate 215,603,001 of CM054059.1, read as the reverse complement.
AATAATTAGAGGTATAAAATGCATGACAATCCTCCCATCCATCTTACACAAACCATGGCTAACCGAATCCTCGGGTGCCCGCCAACAATCACAAACCGTGGAGGAGTGTCTAAATTTTGAGAGGTGTATATTTATGTCAACGAATGACAGACAGAAAATACAGTACGTCACAAGCCAACTAGACTCACAAGAGTTGCTCCCATGGTGAAGGACGCAACTGGTGTAGAAGGTCATTCCTATTTCTCTTTTGTTTACGCAATTATGTTTTGATTGTTAAATCAGGGGCAAAAAGAGTGAAGAGAATTTGTATTATTATTTGGGGTCAGAAACATTTGGATAAGCGGATGAAGCCACTAGTCCAGGTGTGTGAGTCCAATCAACAAGTGAGATAAAGATTCTCTATTTGCGTCCTCATGAGCTAAAACAGGAACACAAAACAGGAGTAATTTGAAAGTTTTAAAGGTAGCACATGAGCAATTTACTTGGAGTGGTGGTGAAATACCACATGTAGGTAGGTATGGTGGACACAAATGGCAAGGTTTTGGGTTTAAGGTTTGGATGCACGAGAAGCATTCCCTCTCAGTACAGGGTTTTTGGCTAGCAAGGTTGGGTAGCAGGCATAAGAGTTGAAGGAAAACAAACAAATATACATATGATGAAACCAATCATGCAATCTTCATTGAAATCACAAACGATCTTAACTTGTGAATACTAAGTTTATGAGCTAATAGGAAAATTCCTCTTTCTTATACTTGCAACTCAAATTATTATTTTTGCTGACCCCAAGCTAAGTTCGCCAAAACCAACTAGATTAACTTGATTATCTCTAGAGTGATACCAAATACTAATAGGAAGCTCAACCATATGATAGAAGTTGAACACTGAAATAATATGCATAGAAAGTAAATGGTGAAACTTCTCATTAATATTTCAAACCGGCAACTCACACCAACGGATACAACGATAACCAACTAGGGAGAGACACTTCCATACTGCAAACCATCCTATATGATAACTTATCTACTCATGATATGACTCTACTGAAAAACTAAAAGATGAAAGATAGTGATGTGATACCGCAGCACTCCTCCCAAGCTTGGAACAAGCCGAGGGGATGCCAAAACCAATGACGAAGCAATTCTTATGTGGTGGTGGATCCTTCTCATCGTCGGTCTTCCAAGGTAAAGGCTCTCCATCCACAAATGACGTCTTGGTCTCCATCATCCTGAAACTAGCAGCAGCGCTTATACGTTTAAACATGTTCTCATACTCATAGTTCTGGTTCTGCACGTCAAAGAGTTGTGCTTGCAGATCATGGGTGATCTTGTTGAGTGAGAGAATCTCCTCCCAAAGCTTCAAATTCTCCCTCTTGTATTCAGTGATATGTTCTATCTTTATCCTGTCGATGATCTCAACTTCAGGCTCTGCCATCTTCTTGTACCTAAAAACTTCTTGCTCCAGTTCTTCCATCCTAGCTTCCAGACCGACTTCTCCTCTAGGGCCCCGAACATCTTCAATCTGCACCTTCCCGTCCTTGAGAATCAATTCCTTGGTATGTATCTTCAACTCGTTCAAGTATGGGTTGACGACGTTCTCAAAGAAACTGTCTTTGGGAGATCCAGGAGAAGCCATTGATGCTCTAGATCTGAAGATGTAACCTGGCAGTAACAGCTCGAAACAGAAACACGACGAGAAAACGATATACGGACCTCGGGGGGTCCGGGGGATTATATAGCGAAAAATTTCATAACGAAAGGAAAGTCCAGGTCGAAAATGAGTCGGAGAGGGGCTCCGGGGCGCCCACACCTAGGGCTGGCGCGACCAGGAGTGGGCCCGCGCCACCCTATGGTGTGGAGCCTCCGGGCTCCGTCTCCCTCTCGTTTCCGGCTCATAATTTTTCATATTTCCCAAAAACAGTAAAAATATAAGTTGGAAGATGTTTCGCGAACATTTTCTTATCAAAACTGTTACCTATTTGAAAACTGACTCTGCAGTTTCTGAAATATGCTTCCTAATAAACTCCTCCGGGATCATGGCTTGAATACAATCAATATTTTCATTATAAGGATCTCCGGAGATATAATGCTTGAGTCTCTCGCTATTCACCACTTGTGAAGAGTTGTCTTCAAGGGAAACAATTTTAATTGGCCCCGAACGATATACCTCTTCGATAACAAAAGGTCCTTCCCATCTCGAGAGTAATTTTCCTGCAAAAAATCTGAGACGAGACCTATACAATAGCATTTTCTCACCAACATGAAATTCCCTTTTAATAATTCTCTTATCGTGCCACCTTTTAACTTTCTCTTTAAAGAGATTAGCATTTTCATATGCTTCACTCCTCCATTCATCTAAAGAACTTAAGTCAAGCAGCATTTTCTCACCAGCAAGTTTAAAATCACTATTTAGGTCTTTCACTGCCTAATAAGCTTTGTGTTCTAATTCTAGGGGAAAATGACAAGCTTTTCCATAAACCATTTTATAAGGAGACATGCCCATGGGATTTTTGTAAGCATTTCTATAAGCCCACAGAGCATCATTTAATTTCTTAGCCCATTTTTTTCTAGATCTGTGAACAGTCTTTTGCAAGATAGATTTGATTTCTCTATTTGATAACTCTACTTGCCCACTAGTTTGAGGATAATAGGGTGAGGAAATTCTATGATTAACATCATATTTAGCAAGAGTTTTTCTAAAACCACCATGAATAAAATGAGAACCCCCATCTAGGCACACCAAACCTAGGAAAAATAATGTCTTTCAGCATTTTTAAAGAGGTTTCACAATCAGCACTTTTAGTAGGTATAGCTTCTACCCATTTAGTAACATAATCAACAACAAAAAGAATATGAGTATAGCCTTTTGAAGGAGGGAAAGGACCCATAAAGTCAAAACCCCAACAATCAAACGGTTCAATAACAAGAGAATAATTCATAGACATTTCATTACGTCTAGAAATATTTCCAACCCTTTGACATTGATCACAAGATAAAACAAATTTTCTAGCATCTTTAAAGAGAGTAGGCCAATAAAAACCTGATTGTAGAGCTTTATGTGCAGTTCTATCTCCAGCGTGATGTCCACCATAGGCACTACTATGACATTTTCTCAATATCTCTTGTTGTTCATTATAAGGAACACATCTTCTCATAATACCATCAACACCTTCTTTATATAAGTGTGGGTCATCCCAAAAATAATGCCTCAAATCATAAAAGAATTTTCTTCTTTGCTGAGCTGTAAAGGTAGGAGGTAAATACTTTGAAACAATAAAGTTAGCATAATCAGCATACCATGGAATCTGTTGAGAGCTCACTTTTATTGCAGCTAACTGTTCATTAAGAAAACTATCATTAACAGGAATAGGGTCATCAGGGATATTTTCTAATCTAGACAGATTATGAGCAACAGGATTTTCAGCACCCTTCCTATCCACAATATGTAAATCAAACTCTTGTAAGAGAAGCACCCATCTAATAAGCCAAGCTTAGCATCTTTGTTTTCCAGAAGGTACTTAATAGCAGCATGATCAGTATGAATAGTAACCTTGGAATCAACAATATACTGACTAAATTTATCACAAGCAAAAACTACATCTAGGAATTCTTTCTGAGTGGTAGAATAATTCTTTTGAGAAGCATCAAGAGTTTTACTAGCATAATGAATAACATTTAACTTCTTATCTACCTGCTGTCCAAGAACAGCACCTACAACATAATCACTAGCATCACACATAATTTTAAATCGTAAATTCTAATCAGGTGGTTGAACAATAGGGGCAGATATTAAAGCCTTCTTAAAAATTTCAAAAGCTTCTTTGCAATCTTCATCAAAAACAAATGGTACATCTTTTTGAAGAAGATTGGTAAGAGGTTTTGATATTTTAGAGAAATATTTAATAAACCTTCTATAGAAACCATCATGACCAAGAATACTACGAATACCTTTAACATCCCTGGGACAGGGCATTTTCTCAATAGCTTCAACTTTAGCTCTATCAACTTCAATGCCTCTTTCAGAGATTTTATGTCCAAGAACAATTCCTTCATTAACCATAAAATGGCATATCTCCCAGTTAAGAACAAGATTAGTCTCCTCACATCTCTGCAAAACTTTATCAAGATTCTGCAAACAATTATCAAAAGAAGTTCCATAGACGGAGAAATCATCCATGAAAACTTCCACAATTTCTTCACAAAAACCATGAAAGATAGCAGACATGCATCTTTGAAAAGTAGCAGGAGCATTACATAAACCAAAAGGCATACATATATAAGCATAGGTTCCATAAGGACAAGTGAAAGTTGTTTTCTCTTGATCAATCTTTTTAACAGCAATTTGAGAAAACCCAGAATAACCATCAAGAAAGCAGAAATGAGTTTTCTTAGACAACCTTTCTAACATTTGAATAATAAAAGGCAAAGGATAATGATCTCTCTTAGTGACTTTGTTAACCTTCCTAAAATCAATGCACATCCTATAACCAACTACTACTCTTTGAGGAATAAGTTCATTATTTTCATTTGGCACAACAGTCGTCCCTCCTTTCTTAGGGACACAATGCACAGGACTAACCCATCTACTATCAGCAATAGGATAAATAATACCAGCATCAAGGAGTTTCAATACCTCATTTCTTACCACATCCTTCATCTTAGGATTTTAACGGCGTTGATGCTCAACAACTGGCTTTGCATCAGGCTCAATATTAATAACATGCTGACAAATAGCAGGAGAAATCCCTTTCAAATCATCAAGAGTATAACCAATAGCACCTCTATGTTTCTTCAATATTCCCAATAATCTCTCCTCTTCTTTATCAGAAAGTTGAGAACCAATAGTAATAGGATATAATTTCTTATTATCAATATGAGCATATTTAAGATTATCTGGCAAAGGCTTTAGATCAAAAACAGGATATTCCTTGGGTAGTAATGTTGTACCCAAGTCTTCCACGGGTAAATTATGTTTCAGCATTGCTGGCTGATGTAGGAAAATCTCATCAATTTCATTCCTTTCTTCCATAAAGACATCACTTTCGTGGTCTTCCATGTATTGCTGCAAAGGATTGTTAGGAGCAAGAGAAATAGCAGCCAACTGTTCAACTCTATAATTTTCATTAGGTAACTCAGCTTCATAAGGTGCTTTAGCAAATTTGGAGAAATTAAATTCATAAGACTCTCCATCAAACTTTGTAAGAATTTTCTCCTTTTTACAATCAATAACAGCACCACAAATATTTAAGAAAGGTCTACCAAATATAACAGGACAAATATCACTAGTAGAAGTGCCTAGTACTAGAAAATCAGCAGGATACTTAGTTTTACCACACAAGACCTCCACATCTCTAACAATACCAATAGGAGAAATAGTTTCCCTATTAGCAAGTTGAATAATCACATCAATGTCTTCAAGTTCACAAGAACCAATTTCATGCATGATTTCTTTATAAAGCTCATAAGGAATAGCACTAGAACTAGCACCAATATCACACAAACCATAATAACAATGATCACCTATCCTAACAGATTGCACAGGAACATTATGTTTCCTAGATTTACTAGGATGAGAGACAATATTAGAAGCATCTTCACAAAATATAATGTGTCCCTCTTCTACATTTTCAGAAACAAGGTCCTTTACTATTGCTACTGTAGGTTCTACAATTATTTGTTCCTCAGGTTCTACAGGTTTCCTTGCACTTTTATTAACCACACTAGCTAACATAGAGTGTTCTTTTACCTTAGCAGGAAAAGTCATTTTCTCAATATAAGGTTCAGGCACAATAGAATCAACAATATGAACTTCTATATCTCTAGCAGGAACACAATTAACCGTATTTTTATAAGGAGCATGGTAATTGTCCCATTCCTTTTTAGTAATATCAAAATAAGAAGCAAAAGCCTTATACAAGTTTGCAACAACTTGAGAATCAAGACCATAAGCAGTACTAACATTATGAAAATCCTCAGATGACATAAAGGTTTTAATGCATTCATAGCCATAATTTATACCTGACTTTCTACCTTTGTCATTCTCCCATGCTTCAGTATTTTCTTGAATACGGTCAAGAAGATCCCATTTAGCTTCATATTTCATACGTGTAAATGATCCAGAACAAGAAGCATCCAATAAATCCTTATCATGAAGAGGAAACCTTGCATAGAAATTATTAATGACAATATTACAAGGGAGCTCATGAATGGGGCATTTGAGCATTAGTAACTTCAATATCCCCCACGCTTGGGCAATACTCTCTCCGTCATGAGGCCAGAAATTATATATATAATTCCGATCTCTATGGATTTCACTTGGAGGATAGAATTTAGAATAAAAGAGAGGTACAATTTCCTCCCATTCAATAGTCTGGCTATTTTTCAGCAGTTTGAACCATTCAGAGGCTCGGCCTGTCAATGACATAGAGAATAATTTCCTCTTCACTTGGCTCATTGTAATACTTGCACACTTGAACAACTCGTATAATTCATGTAAAAAGAGAAAATGATCACTAGGATGGACATTTCCATCACCTGAATAGCAGTTATCCATAACATGTTTAACAATCTTTATATGTATTTTATAAGGATCCATATCATAATGAAGTGGGTCACTTACTACCCTAGCAGTGGAAGCAGTGCCCGCAAATAAGGACTCAAAAGGAGTTCCAAACATAGTGTAATAAAGCAGTAGATAGAAATAAAAACAGAAATAAAAATAGCACTTACAACAGAAGCTTCCTTTATCAATTCCACTTCCCAATAGCGCTTCACTACCCGGCAACGGCGCCAGAAAATAGTCTTGATGACCCACAAGTATAGGGGGTGTATCGTAGTACTTTCGACAAGTAAGAGTGTCGAACCCAACGAGGAGCAGAAGGTGTTTACAAGCAGTTTCGATGAAGGAATAACTATAAATACTGGAAAATAGATTTGTAGGGTTTTTTGATATTGCAGATAAATAAAGTGCGAGTAAATAAAATGCAGTAGTAATAATTGCAGCGAGTGGCCCAATCCTTTCTTCAGCAAAGGACAAGCCGATGAGTTTACTTATGATTAACAAACATTCTCGATGACACACGGGAGGTTTTTGTCAAGTGCTTTTGTTCCATGCAGCTGAATAACTTTGTGTTTTGATAAGTGTTGTGTGGGTGAATCTATGCTAATCAACCATCCCATCCAAGATTAATACATACTTGTGATTATACCCCTTGCAAGCATCCACAACTACGAGAAAGTAATTAAGAAATAAATCTAACCACAGCTTTAAACTCGGGGGTCCTACGCTCCCTCGTGTAATGGTTTCCTAACGGGGGTTTAGGTTTCTGTCACTCCGGTAACCCCATAATTAGTAGACAAATACACGATGCATTCCCCTAGGCCCATAAATGGTTAAGTATCATGTAGTCGACGTTCACATGACACCACTAGAAGAATAACACCACAATTTAAATATCAAACATTAATATTATTCAACATTACTTCACTACTAACAACTTGACTTCTCCCATGTCCTCAAGAACAACACGAAATACTCACAACACATCATATGGATCATAATCAGAGGTGATATAATGGATGATAACAATCTGGTCATAAAGTGCAAACACCGATAAATCTCACAAGCATCAACCACTAACAAGTAATCTACACCGGGAGAGACATCTTATGCAAAACAATGATATAGACCCCTAATTGTTACAGCGGGGTGAAGGTGGATGATGAGGGTGATGGTGATGGTGGTGATGAAGATGATGATGACGATCTTGATGATTCCCAGAGCGATGACGGTGATTGTGGCGGTGATTTCCCCTCTCCGGAGAGGAATTTCCCTGGCAGACTTCTCCCTGCCAGAGAGCTTTTCTCTCTCGGGCGTTTTTCGCCCCGCAGCGGCGGCAGAATAATTCTTCGAGGATGGAATGAGGCTTAGGGTTCCCTCGGGACCCCGGGGGCCAAAGATGACCCCCAAAGGTGGCCCAGGGTGGCCACACCCCTAGGTGGCGCGGCCGGGGGGGGCGCCACCCCTAGGCGTGGGCCCCTGGTGGCCCCCCTCTGGCTCCCCTCTTGGTTGTGTTCCTCCTATGGACTTTTAGGAACTCCCGGATTCCCCCCTTCTTCTGGTTCTGATCTTCTGAAATATGGTATCTCGATGGTGCTTTTTCCATCAGATTTCTGGTCCCGGTGTTTATTCTCCAAAAATTATAAAACATGCAAAATAAGATAAAATAACATAAGAGATGCATCATAAAATGAAATATATCCATGAATAACAGAAAATTATGATATAAAATAGTGATGCCAAATGGACGTATCACCCGCCACTCCTTAGTCGGTGGCAGTCTCCTCCCACCCCACGAAGCGGAAGCGGCTGGGCAACATCGGCGCTGCCGCCGCTGCCACCGTTGGTGCCTCCATTCCCGCCGCGGCGGGGATGGTGAAACCATCGAAGCCCAGGGTCGCCATGGTGAAACAGAAGAAGGCCCCCGCCAATCCCTTCGACGTGTCCCAAGTGTTTAAAGAAATGCACCCACCAAGGCATGATTCTCCTTTCCCTCTCCGGGTTGCTTCAAATTCGGGTTTAGTTGTGAAATTGTGGTATCTATTTGTAGCTCCAACTTGTATGAAGTTCCTACTTCTTTGTATGTTAACATGTTGAATGAGCATGGTAAACATTGATGAAACCCCTCTCAGCGATTTTGGTTACAACGAGACCGATGGTGACGTTGATGGTGGCGGTGGGGAAGAAGAAGACAAGACGGAGGATGATACGTCCAAAACGTATCTCCTTTTCCGAAAACTTTTCTTATTGTTTTCCTCTAAACTTGTGAGTTTTGGATACCACTAACACGGACAAACGATGTTTTCAGCAGAATTACCTTGGTGTCTCGTTTTTGTGCAGAAAAATCAACTTTCTGGAAATTGCCCAGAAAAGATCCCGTTGTGCTTAAAACACCAGAAGACCCCGAGAGCCAGAAGGAGGCCAGGAGAGGGACCAGGAGGGGGCCATAGCACCCCTTGGCGCAACCCTCCCTGGCCGCACCGCCTGTTGGTGTGGGCCACCCCTGCACCCCCTCGGGCTCCCCTTTCGACTACTTATGCCCCGTAACCTAAAAACGGAGGGGGGATTCTTCATATTGCACAGAAACACAATAGAGTGTCGCCGCCACCTCGGAACTCGATTCGGGGATCAGAAGTTCCTGTTCTGGCACCCTGCCGGGACGGGGATTCGAATTAGATCATCACCATCGACACCGCCACCTCTTCTCCATCAACCATCCATGATCCCCCCTTCCATGTGTGAGTAAACACTACTGTAGGCTGAGAGGGATGGAAGGGATTGGATGAGATTGATCATGTAATAATGCCAGATTGTTAGGGCATAGTGCCTAGTATCCATTCTTAGTGTTTTCTACTGTTGTTGCAACTTGTTATGCTTAATGCTTATCACTAGGGCCCAAGTGCAATGATCTCAGATCTGAACATGTTATTGTTTCATGAGTATAATTATGTTTCTTGATCATATCTGCAAGTTGTTTACACATGTGAACCCGAGGACCCAAAGTGACATAAATTGGGACAACCGTAGGGGATGGTTTTGATGTGAGGATCACGTGTGTTCACGGAGTGTTAATGCTTTTCTCCGGTGCTTTATTAAAAGGAGCACCTTAATTACCAGTAGTTTCCCTAGAGGCCCCACTGCCACGGGCTTGTAGGACAAAATATGTTGTGCAAGTTTCTCATTGCGAGCACGTACGACTATATTGGAACATTTGCCTATGGTTTGCCTAGAAGTTGGATGCTTTATTATTATTATCCGCAATTCCCGTGTTTAGATTACTACATGACCTATGTTATCCATGCAATGCCCGTCCATCCATTCTCTCTATGCCTACGGTACTTCCCATCCTGCTGTTTTCCACGATTGCTACTGTTGTTACTATTTTACTACTACTGTTATTTTATTTCTACTTCTACTATAAAACTGTTACCATTGATAAATTGGTGCGAGCAAGTCTACTTTCAGGTGCAGCTGAATTGACAACTCAGTTGTTAAGGCTAATAAATATTCTTTGGCTCCCCTTGTGTCGAATCAATAAATTTGGGTTTTACTTCTCTCGAAGACTGTTGCGATCCCCTATACTTGTGGGTCATCAAGACTATTTTCTGGCTCCGTTGCCGGGAAGCATAGCTTTATTTATTTGCTCACTTGATCGTGATATTGTTTGATGCAAGCCATTCATCACGGGAAAGACTCGTGATGGAAAAGTCTCTATATTACCATCCACTACATGAAGAGGTACAACTCTGAACACCTATGTTTCTCTTGATTCACCGTCTGTTATGAGTAAGCTTCTTACTCCACCATATGCTACACGTATTGTTACTTCTACTGAGTCTGAGAATGTTTCTGATACTTTTGATGACGCTTCTCCTGTGCTTGATGATACTGGTTCTCTAGGTCCTTTCCTAGATGCTACTATTGCTAAATCCAAACAAATTAAAAATGCTGAAATTCTTGTTGAAAATATTGGTACACCTGTTAATTCAACTGAGTCTATTGATGATCTTGATGAAACCTATATTTAACTTAATGATGATTTTATTGAAGAAGCTCGTGCTACTACTGGTGCAAGTGCTCTTAAGAGTCTTCTTGCAAGGCATGTTGTGAAATATAAATCTTCTCTTGATGCTAAGGTTGCCACATCTCCCATACAAATTAGAGACAAGGATTATGATTACTCTTTAGATTTATCTTATATATCTATTGTTGAGAAGGAACCTTTTTGCAGAACTGAAAGTAAAAGTGCTATGGAACACATGAATGAGCTTTCATCTTTGAGTAGTTTATTTTTTGATGATACTAAACTGCGTACTTATTTTGTTACCAAGATCTTCCCTTTCTCATTCAAAGATGAAGCTAAAACTTGGTTTAACAATCTGTCACCTGGATCTATTACTAATCCTATGGATTTGGTTAATGCTTCCTTTCAAAAATATTTTCCTGCTAGTGCCCAACATGCTATTGTGTAGGACATCTTTAACTTTGAGAAAATTGAAGGAGAAAAATTGCCTAAATCTTGGACAAGGTTTTGTTCTTTAATAAGAGCTTGCCCTAGATATCCATTACCTAAAAATGAGCTCCTAGATATATTTTATAATGGACTAACTGTTGAATCTAGGATATACTTGGATAGTTGTGCTGGTTGTGTTTTCAGGAAAAGAACTCTAGAAGAAGCTGGGGAATTAATGGCTAAAATAGCCAAAAATAATGATGATTGGAATATACTTGAGTCTACACATACACCAGAGCCAACACCAATACCAACACCCAAGAAAAGATGGATGATTGAATTAAATGATGAAGTGATGAAGGAAGCCAAGAAATCTCTTAAATAGAGGGGTATTAAATCTGAAGATGTAAAGAATTTACCTCCTATAGAAGAATTATGTAAGCTTATTCCTCATCCATCAACTGTTGAGGTACACTCTCTCCAATACTTTGATAATAGAGATATTCCTTACTCTAAACCACCTGATCAATGCTTAGATGAATTTGATAATTATGTTGTTAAGCAAGACAACTTTAATAGGAGAGTGCAAAATCTCCTTATGGAAAACTCTAGAGCTATTGATAATTTGCATGGTATTATTGAGAGAACCTCTAATGATGTTAAAATGCTTGTTAAACATTTTCAAATGGTTCAAACTGAAATTGATCAACTTACTAAAGTGCAAAAAAGACATGCTAGCTAATGCTTCTAGAGATAAACATGTTTATGAAATAATTACTAGAAGTGGTGTTTCTACTCAGGACCTCTTGTATCCCGAAGGACATCCTAAAAGAATTGAACAAGATTCTCAGCAACAAAAAAATAATAGTTCTCCTTCTAAGAAAAAGAAAAAGAGACATAAAAATGTTGTAGAATCTCCTGAACCTGCTAAAGATCCTAATAGTATATCTATTTCTGATGCTGAAACTAAAAATGGCAGTGAGAAAAGTGATGCTTGTGATAAAGAAGAAATTGTAGCTGAATCTGAAAAGCAAACTAAAACTGCAAAGTATACTAAGGAGGATTTCATTGCTAATGAACATGGTAATAAAAGAGAGCCTTGGGTACAAAAAGAAATGCCTTTTCCTAATAAGAAACACAAATCAAAGGAAGAAGAACATTATAACAGGTTTTGTGAGTGGATGAAACCGCTGTTTTTGCAAATCCCTTTGACTGATGCTATCAAACTGCCTCCTTATTCTAAATATATGAAAGATATTGTCTGTAACAAAAGAAAGATTTCTAATAAGAAAATTTCCACTATGCTTGCTAATTACTCTTTCAATGGAAAGGTTCCAAAGAAGCTTGGAGATCCTGGTATTCCTACTATCCCTTGTTCTATTAAAAATAATAATGTTAGAACTGCTTTATGTGACTTGGGAGCAGGAGTTAGTTTTATGCCCTTTTCTCTCACAAGAGGCTCTCTCTTGAAAATTTGATACACACTGATATATCTTTGCAAATGGTTGATAAGTCTACTGCTATTCTTGTTGGTATATGTGAGAATGTTCCTGTTCAAGTTGCTACTAATTGTTTGATATTAGCTGAGTTTGTTCTGTTGGAAATGCATGAAGATGATAATATGTCTATTATTCTTGGGAGACCTTTTTCTGAACACTGCAGGGGTTGTTATTGATTGCAATCAAGGGAAAGTAACTTTTAATGTTAATGATAGAGAGCATACTGTTTATTTTCCCAAGAAGATTGATAGAAGATATGGTTTAAATTCAATTGAAAATATTGAGACCATCAAGATTGGAGAATTTTATTGTCCCATTCCAGTACCACCAAAAGAATATGAAATTATTATGATTGGGACTATGTCTATCAAGGTTGAGGTAACATAATTATTTAGTGATTAGCAAAGTTTTGCTTCATATGAAAATTGTTCTGGTAACAAGACTTGATCACCCTTGTCAACAAAATGATTTTGAATGAAGAGGACAATGTTTTCACCTTCCCCATTATGTTTTCACCATGTTTACTTCTGTTACCACCTGGCTACCTTAGTACAATCATGTTTTCCATCATCCATATTCATGTTTTCCTGATGTTTTCACCGTGATTACCGTGGTTATGCATGTTTTGACCATCCATAATTTTGTTTTCACCACCTCCACCTTTGTTTTCTTTGGATATTTTTCCATTTGAGTGTCATAGAACCTCTGTAGTTCTCATTTTGGTTTTGTTTTCCACCTTTTCACTTTTGTTTTTCTGGTTTTTATTAATTATTAAAATTCTGGAAATACCTCAAGAATAAAGTTTCTCGAAAAATTCCAGAAATATTATAATAATTTTAACGTCAAAAAGAGGCAGAGAGCCACATGGGAGGCCCCAGGGGGACCCACCAGTAAGGCACACCATGGGGTGGCACGGCCTACCCCCTGGTGGCTCCAGTACATGGTGTGGGGCCCGCCTGGCCCCCCACTAACTCTCTCCCCTGCCAAAGTTCCTTCTCTTACCTCGCAAACTCAACACATTTCCTGGAACCCGAGTTCTTGCTGTTCTTCCTCGAGATTTTTCGATCTCTTTGCTCAGCCCATCATTTGTGCTGAAATTTGGTGCATTTGCTCTCCGGTATGTGACTCCTCCGATTATCAAAGTAGAATTTTGTTTGGTGGAGTATTTCTTGAGTATTTTGGTACTGTAGGTGACAACTTATGTGAGTTTGCATGCTTGATTTGAGTAGAAATAATGTAGTTTTGATGCATGTTTAGCTCTCCTATAAGTCCCTATGGTTGTTTCCACCTTATAGTTGCTTGAAATCAATTTTTGTAACGATTGTTGATAAATTTCAGAGATGAACATCCATAACTTTGGAGAGATATTTAGGAGTGATGCTCCTAGGAGAACAAGGCCCTCACGTTCATCTACCTTAGTGAGGCCATCGGATAATGAAGATCTTATTGCACCAAACATCGACGATGCTGGAGGTCATGGAATTGCCAACCCTTCTAGATTTCCTTGTGTTACATTTTTAAGAAGTGCAGGTCTATTAGATGACTTTCTGATGCTTATTGAAAGAGTTGGTTTAACCAGCTACATGGAGGATGAAAGTCCTCAATATGCCGCTCTCACAAAAACTTTTGTTGAGAGTTTTAAATCTTAGAACACACAATTTGGTCCCACTATTGCTTTCAAATTATATAGTAGTTATTTTTCTTTGCCCTTGGAGACTTTTCGTAACATTATAAGTATCAATGCTTCTCGGACAACATGCAAGATTCAGGATAAACCCGCAGATCTCATGGCGCTCTATCGAGAAATCACGAGTGATGATGGTCGCTCACCCCAGCGTGGGAAGACAAGGAACACCCAACTTCATGCCCTTAGATATTTTACTTACTATCTTGCTACTAGTATCCTTAGTAGGGAGAACACTAGCAACATTTCTAGTTACCACTTTGCTTTCATTGATGCTGCGCTTAACCGTAGCAAGAAATATTACCTTGGTTCACTTATTGCTCGCCGCCTTGCTACTAAGGGCCCCATTTTTGGGGGCATTATTGCTACACGCATAGCAAATGCTCTAGATTTTTCTATTGCTCTTGATGATGAATTAATTGCTCCCTAGAGACTCAACCTTGTTGCCACGAAGCCTCATCATTTTATCACTGCCAACTCTACTGCTGATCGTTTAGTATATAGAGTTTTATTTATGGATGGAGATGAGCGGAAAGTTGTTTTGCCGCAGCCTGTTTTGTTCAAAGTTGACAGGTCACCATGGTCGCGCTCCAACGAGGAGATAGATGAGCATCCGAGCATGATAGAGTTTTACAGGCAGCAAGAGAGGCGAGACACGCCTCCCGAGGACTACAACACGCAGTACACCGGCGCATCCTCGAGCGCACACCAGGAGGAGGGTTCCTCCTCAGCATACTACGGGGGCGCCACATCATGTTCCCCTTCGGGATGATCTCCACTTAGGCCAAAATACTAAGCTTGGGGGGAGGTATACCGACATCACACTTATTTATATATCATGTTCGGTCGGTTCTTTGTATATCCATGTTTTCGTTTCTTTCGTTTTGCTTCGTTTCTTTTTGTTTTTATTGTTTTGTGCTTGCTTTCCAAAACACAAAAAGACCAAAAATATATCTTGTTTCTCTTTGTTTTCTTCCTTTGTTGGTTTGCTTTCTTTTCTCATTTCGGTTTAGTATTGAAAAATCCATTTTTTTTTGCTTTGTTTGCTTGCTTCTTTCTGTTCTGGTTTCAATTCGAAAACCCAAAAAATTTGTTGTTCTTCTTTGATTTTTTAAAGTTTGCAGAGTTCATCGGACTTCCTTGTCTCTATTGGAGTTTTATTATCATTCTATATTATTCGATCCACACAAGTGAAGAGCAGTAATGATAATTTACGACAATCCAAGTTGTGGTGAGAGGCTGGTATGAACTCTATTTGTTTTATTTTTGTACATATAGTCATCCGTGTGAACATGCTTAGTTGGTTAATGTAAGGTGTATGTTACTTAATTTATGCTTAGTAGTTCGTGCTCCACGTGTTTAGTTCCAACTTATTAATATAAGATAGCATGTCATATGAATGTTTTCTTGCATTGTTTTATTCATAGAAGGGTATGACATTGTGGTATCTCCCTCTGATTGTTTCGCTTGAATCGACTTGGCACATGCTCACGCATCCTATGACTGAAAACAAAAATTCAATCAAGCCTCGATGATTTATTTTGCCTCAGAGTATTTGTATCATTTTTATGCCCCTGTTAATTTTGTTTTGTCGCAAGCATGATTATGACAGTTGTTGCTCTCTTGATTGTCGCTCCCTATCTATTGCTAGCCTTCACCTGTACTGAGTATGAGCTCTACTCGTGCATCCAACTCCCAAAAACCAAAGTTTTCCAAATGTGTCCACCATACCTACCTATATATGTGGTATTTAACCGCCACTCCAAGTAAATTTCTCGTGTGCTACCTTTAAAACCTTCTAAAAATTATTCCTGCTTTGTTCCCCTGTTTTAGCTCATAAGGACGTAAATAGAGAATCTTTATCTCACGTGTTGATTAGATTTCACACCCTGGACTAGTGGCTTCATCCGCTTATCCAAATGATAGAAGAGCCGGCAGCGGGGTGCCCAGCCCCAAATTAAAACAATAAATTCTCTTCACTCTTTTTGCCCCTGGTTTATCAGTCAAAGCATAATTATGTAAACAAAAGAGAAATAGGGATGACCTTCTACCCAGATGCGTCCTTCTATGGGAGCCGCTCTTGTGAAGTCTAGTTGGCTTATGACGTACTGTATTTTCTATTTACCATTCGTTGACATAAGCATACACCTCTCTAAAAATATATTTTCAATACCTTTGTTTAATAAAATAAAAATCTCTAGCACATGAGTTAATCCCTGCTTCCCTCTGCGAAGAGCCTTTCTTTTGTTTTTATGTCGAGTCTTCACCTTCTCGCTTTATGCACCTTCTTGAGAGCATGATTGTCATTCTTAGTGTAATGTGCTTTTCCCAAAACACGGTTGATTATGGTATAAGTTTGATGCTTGTATCTTTGATATCTTTATTTCTAGTCTTCATTTGAACTTCAGAGGTGCCCTAGAATTTATGTTTTGCTCCATTATTAAGGGCAAGCGAGTACACTTTATCATACCCTATTATGAGCATTGCAATCCTGCAGATTGATATACTTCATGTTGTCTATTATTAGTTTGTTGGCATCTCTTCATGGTTTGCATAACTGCTATGTGACTTTTATCTTCCATACATCTTATTATGAATTACTTCAGAACTTGATCATATAGTGAGTATATTTGCATCATATGAAACAAATGTGTTCGTAAAAGTCTTTTATTGCACTCTATTGTCACTGAATTGCTTGATGACAAGCAATAAGCTAAGCTTGGGGGAGTTGATACATCTAAAACGTATCTCCTTTTCCGAACATTTTTCTTATTGTTTTCCTCTAAACTTGTGAGTTTTGGATACCACTAACACGGACTAACACTGTTTTCAGCAGAATTACCTTGGTGTCTCGTTTTAGTGCAGAAAAATCAACTTTAGGGAAATTGCCCAGAAAAGATCCCGTTGAGCTTAAAACACCAAAAAAAAACTGGGAGCCAGAAGGAGGCGAGGAGAGGGGCTAGAAGGGGGCCACACCACCCCCTTGCGCCCCCTAGGCCACGCCGCCTGGTGGTGTGGGCCACCCCTGCACCCCCCGGGATCCCGTTTCGACTACTTATGCCCCGTAACCTAAAAACGGAGGGGGGTTCATCATATTCCACAGAAACACAACAAAGAGCCCCCGCCACCTTGAAACTCGATTCGGGGATCAGAAGTTCCTGTTATGGCGCCCCGCCGGGACGGGGATTCGAAGGAGATCATTGCCATCGCCACCGCCACCTCTTCTCCATCAACCATCCATGATTCCCCCATCCATGTGTGAGTAAACAACGCTGTAGGATGAGAAGGATTTAAGGGATTGGATGAGATTGATCATGTAATAATGCCAGATTGTTAGGGCATAGTGCCTAGCATCCATTGTTAGTGTTTTCTACTGTTGTTGCAACTTGTTATGCTTAATGCTTGTCACTAGGGCCCGAGTGCCATGATCTTAGATCTGAACATGTTATTGTTTCATGAGTATAATTATGTTTCTTGATCATATATGCAAGTTGTTAACACGTGTCATTGTCCGGAACCTGAGGCCCCAAAGTGACAGAAATTGGGACAACCGAAGGGGATGGTTGTGATGTGAGGATCACATGTGTTCACGGAGTGTTAATGCTTTGTTACGATGCTTTATTAAAAGGGGTACCTTAATTACCAGTAGTTTCACTAGAGGCTCCGCTGCCACGGGCTCGTACGACAAAAGATGTTGTGCAAGTTTCTCATTGCGAGCACGTACGACTATATTGGAACACATGCCTATGGTTTGCCTAGAAGTTGGATGCTTTATTATTATTATCTGCAATGCCCGTGTTTAGATTATTACATGACCTATGTTATCCATGCAACGCCCGTCCATCCATTCCCTCTATGCCTACGGTACTTCCCATCCTGCTGTTTTCCGCGATTTCTACTATTGTTACTATTTTACTACTGCTGTTATTTTATTTCTACCGCTGCTATAAAATTGTTACCACTGATAAATTGTTGCGAGCAAGTCTACTTTCAGGTGCAGCTGAATTGACAACTCAGTTGTTAAGGCTAATAAATATTCTTTGGCTCCCCTTGTGTCGAATCAATAAATTTGGGTTTTACTTCCCTCGAAGACTGATGTGATCCCCTATTCTTGTGGGTCATCAGAGGAAATTAAGGGGACGATGTTTGAAACATCGCAAGAAAATACGTGCCCGAGGTCCATGAACTACACTCAACCAGAAGATGAGGTCTTGATCCGTCATTGGGAGATAATTTCTCTTGACCCCGTTCACGGCAATGATCAAACAGGCAAACGGTATTGGCAAAGGGTACAAGACAAGTTTTTCCAATTGATGCCTCGCTTTGACCAAGACGGGAAATGATTGCAGACCATACCACACACCCATCGATCACTCCAAGTTCGTTGGGATGCGATCAAACCGACTTGTAGCCATTTTGGAGGATGCTTGGATCAAGTGCAAAATACACCTCCAAGTGATACCAATGAGGGTGAGTTTATTTTGTATTGTTTGACACTGTACCTTTGTTTGTCATTGCAGTAACATTGGTAAGGTTTTATTTTTCGTAGGAACGAATTGCAAAAAAAAATGTACAAAGACATGCCATATTCCAAGGGCAAGTCATTTGCACTAGATCATTGCTGGAAATTTCTCCAACAAAGTGAGAAATGGAAGTTGAGGGAGCAAGAACCAAAAAACGGTGATATTACCAAAGTAGAAGATGATAGCGCAAGTGGAGGAAGAAACTATTGGAGATATTCCCTAGAGACAATAATATTCAGTTATTATTCCATCTCCAAGTTCAGAGTTAAGTTTATGTCATCATGCTACAACCGCTATAGCGCTTGAAGCTTGCGTTTTCAAAGTAAAATCTTTGTAAGGGTGTGAAGACAAAAACAAACAAAAGTTACTAATTTTGTCTCTAATATTAGTTTATGGTTTTTGAGGTGATCACATTTTCCTGATTATGGACTTGGTTGAAAACTTTGGAACAACATACGATTTTATTGTTAGGGTAACAGTAGTACTGAACCGATCCAAGTATAAGATCTTGCTAAAAGAGAATAAACAATTGTAATATATTTAGCAAAATACATATTAAGTTGCCATTGACTATAATTTCTATACTATGAGAATATCTAGTGATAGCGTGATCGAAAGTTATACTTTGTATGTCATCAGCTGTAACTGGGGATCATAACGGTGATGTCTGGGTATAATCTAGAAAGTGTAATGGAACTGAGATCAGTCAAGAATAGTACTTAACTCCTCTAGACGATAGAGAGATACACACTTTAGGACCTCTCAGTATCATCGATGACAACCAATTATCTGGCCAGATACAGTGTGATTTATCACAAGGACATTAGGGATATGGATGAGAAAAGAGAACGATATCGGCAAGGAGTTCTATATGTGTTATGATCAAAGAGTTTGATCAGACGAGATCACATAGTCTCAACTCGTGATATCGTTGGTATCATGAAGTTAAGGAAATAAGTTCAATGAGTAACTTATAAGGTTCCCTCGTCATTCGTGAACACACAGGAGCCATCATGGGCGTCCACGGTCCCGCTATTGTTTATTGTTCGATAAGTTACCAAACATGTTTGTGTGTTATTGAGACTTTACATGTCACATGCTTAAGCTGTGCCAACCTTTAACTGAGAGAATTAATATTTTTTTATGAATGTTCAATGTTGATACGATGTGGTAGAAACAAGTCAGGTGTCAATTGGAGAGGTTTCGAGGAAGTTACTATAGGGGAGAAATTATGCATATGTTACGAAACATTTATATGAGAGATAACGGAGGACATGAGAGGCCTCGAAATATTATAAATATGTTTCTAACATCAGTAGATAATATCAATGATTTTATCTATTGGGTTCATAGGGTTCCAAAAGAGTTTCGGGCAAAAACCAGGAAGGGGGAGTGCCGGAGGGTGCAATTTCACCCTTAGGCCGCACCAATGGGTAGGGATGACATGTGAACCCCATGGCCTCCAATCATGGTACTAGGAACCTTCTAGGGCTTCTTTGATTCATAGGATAGGAAAAGTATAGGAATAGGAAACCCGCAGGATTGGTATGACATGGCTAAGTGAATCCTATGAGAAGAGCAATTTCATTTGATTGTGTGAAGGAATTTTTTCATGAGGTCGGACCTCATGTTGTTTTCCTGTAGGAATTGTACTACAAAATTCCTATGGGAATGTTTCCTATAGGATATGATCCTATGAATCAAAGAGAATTTCCTATAGCAGTATAGGAGAATTTCCTATAGGATCCAATCCTAGAAAAATCCTATGTCATTCCTATGAATCAAAGAGGCCCGAGTGTTTTTCCTATTTTATTTGAAGGGAAAAAAGGGAAAAGGAAAAGGGAGACAGGAGATGTAGTTGGACTCCCACTAGGGAGTCCAATCCGAGTTGTGCTAGGAGGAGGGGTGTGGCCACCTTCTTGGTGCGGCCAAGCCCCTCATAGCTCAACTAGGATTCCTCCCTCCCTTTGAAAAATTTCCCCTCCCTCCAACTATAAAAAGGACCCCAAGGCTAAGAGGTAAAGCATAATTTTGTGAGATAGGATCTCTCTCTTTCTAATAGAATTAAAGGGTCTTATTAGAGCCCTCTAATTGAATTAGAAATTCTTCTAATTGGGTTTTGAGGTGTCCTCTCCCGATTAGACCTTGCTGCAATTAGTAGTTCTCTCTCATGTTTTGAGAAACTTCCGGATTCATATAACTCTAATCGAGGTCGATTAGAGCTACCAATTAGCAACGTCGAAAGTATGTCTCTGTTTGTCGGTGCCAAGTTCTGGACGAGTTGACATGAGCATACGTGTGCATACCATAAGAGGGATGACATGTGTGATGCTTGACGAGTGAAGCTTAGCGACATCCTTGCAAATAGGCCTAGTTGTGAGGATCTATGATTGGTCATAACTCTTCTATGACTATATCGATTCTGTTGCCCAGTGAGTCGTGATCCTGATCCTTGTATGTGTGGGCATGCCTCGTTATCTACATAGTGATCTTGGCGGACTAGGTAGGACAAGATTTTAAATTCTACAACATAGACCAGCAGAAACAAGAATAGGTCTGATGGCAACAAGAAGGGCAAGAAAAATATCAAGAAGCAAACCGAGGTATCAAGCTTGAGGGAGAAAATAAATCATATGGTGCTATCAAATGATGCCATAATAAGCCAAAACATTGGAAGCAAAGAAGAAGATGACCGAGAAGAAGGCCCAACAGAAGCAAGAAGAGTTACAAGTGCTCCCGGAAGAGGGATTGGGCAAGGCCGCCGTCAAAGAGATAAGAGTCAAATCCTAGGATAACAAGTGTGTGGCAAACCTCCTTACCGAGGATAACAAGATAACGATGATAAACCAAAGTGAGATGGATGACTTAACCAAAGAGCGGTGTGACATGGAAAAGAAAAAAAAACTTAGAGTGAAGGAGGCTAACTTTGATGGGTCTGCTGTAACATCCCACTTTTGCTACATTAGGGTGTGTGGTGTTGTGTTCATATCATACATGCATGAAAAAAAAATTAAACCATGTTGAAACGATTTAAATTGGGAATTTAAATGGTTTGAGAAAAACCCCACAAATAGTACTTAAAATGGGTCCCAAAATCTTGTGTTGAAAAATATTTCAAATACACCAAAGAAACACATGGTTTTGTTGGAAATTTTACAAGGTTTTCAAAATGTATTTTTGCCAAATTTTTACTTTGCAAAAAGGTCCTCAAATTTAAAGTTCTGTTCTGTTTCATAACAGAAAAGGACTAGCTTGTAAAATTTACAAAAATTCCAGGGGGGTTTCTTGGAAACGTTCTTTTTGTCTTCTTCAACCTCCTGCAAGTAGGAGAGCTGACCACCGACGGCCCCCTCCCTCGCGCCATGCACCTGTGTGCTTCCCTCTTCGTGGCATGGATAGGGGCAAAAGGACGCCCCCGACCTCCACCCTCTCCCTATCCTCTCCGTTCTCTGCCTCTCCCTCTCGATTCTTCTCCCGGCCAAAACCCTAGCTCGGGTTGGCCGCCATGGAGCCATCGCCTCGAGCCGCCCCGTGACCTGCCGCTTGTCTCGCGAGCTCCGCCGGGTCCTTCCCTATCTCCTCGTGGAGCTGCGCTTGCTGGGAGCACGCCAATCGCCGCAATCGGGCCATCTCCTTCGACTCCGGCCGCCGGCCAAATCCTCGCGTCGCCGCGGATTCCGGCCGCCCCTGCCCACTCCGACCACTCCTCTAGCATCCATGCATCGTGGTGAGTCTCACGGTACCTCCCTCTTGGTCCGTTCCCCTCTGTATCCACCGTCCACCGTGGTGAGTCTCACGGTACCATTTGGTCACCGGTTGGTACCCCTCAACTCCCCTCGAGCTCCTCTCCGTCGTGGTATAATTTCTTTCATCCAATTTGCAACCAATTCGTCGAATTTGAACTCACCCATGATGATCAGAGCAAGATGATGACGTCATTGCATCACTGTGATGTCATAACCCTCTCTGTTTAATAATTCCACGAAATTCCAGAAAATGGTTAATTTTGTAAATTGAATAACTAATAAAATATTAAACAGAAAAATAAACTAAAAGTATGGTTTTGTTCAGAAAATTATTATGTACCCAAATATTTCATTTTAATCATGTTTGAGAAAGTTGATTTTTGAACATTATTTAATGTTGGTTAATTTATTTAAAAATAGAAAAATAAGTTTTTATTCAATAAAATTAGAAAATTAAAAGTTATATACCAAAATGCTCAAAATGACAAATGCAATCTATATATGGTGTTTTCAAACACATTCAAGCTTTTAAAATTGTACTCGCTTCATAATTGACCGAAGTACCCCTCTAGGGTCTATTTCGGGCAAATTTCAAAAAAACTACATAACTGACATATGAACCCTAGCAACCCAACGATCATGTTTAGGGATTAATTTATTGCATTAACTTGCTTATGCATACATGTTGTGCATTGCATCGATGACATGTTTGATTGTTTTTCTTCTTTTCGGTGTTTGTTCCCCCTCGGTAGAATCCGACCCCGAAGTGAAGGCCACCAGTCCAATGGTGAAGACTTGATCTTAACCGACAAGTCAAGCACTTATCCCAGAAGATATATCTATTAGTTTTCTTATAACCAAGGCAAGAATAACCTCTTATCTGCTCATATATGTTTTCCAACGTCATTTGATTCTCGTACTTTGCATTCGATTCCAAAGTATTTTGATGCTGGTAGATATAGTTCACCTATATACTGCATTGCCTCAATATCCTGATCCACTGCTCCTAGCCGCCATAGATTTTCCTGTGCGCATCGCCATAGCCTCATATCTTCTTCGCTTAGTCATACATGTTTGTTTACCTCTGCTCCATCCGGTTGATGAGTC
This sequence comes from Alopecurus myosuroides, assembly GCA_028641055.1. Classification (NCBI taxonomy): domain Eukaryota; kingdom Viridiplantae; phylum Streptophyta; class Magnoliopsida; order Poales; family Poaceae; genus Alopecurus; species Alopecurus myosuroides. Next base: position 215,579,434 of record CM054059.1, on the reverse strand, counting down.
AGAGCTACGAGAATATAGTATGATATGATGACGTGGTAAGATGAGCATTGTGTGGTTAACCTGACTAAGGCTTGGACGGGAGGCCACTTGGGAAGTGATTGTTTGTCCTGTACTTGCCAACCCTAGGATTAAGGTCTCGCCGCGGAAACCTAGACTGAGCGTGCAACCACACGGGCGAGCCGATGAACCTCGCTCGACTAACTAACTTGTTTGGCTCTATCCGTGAGTCACGTAGTTTGGGAGTTCCATCTGCGTATGAGTAAAAACCTTTTGGAGGTGTTTAGGGCGTGACAGGGACAAGTGATGGACGTACACGGATCTTGATCCCGCCTCACATAACAGGTGCCGTCAGGAGGTGGCCAACTCCCTGTTGACGGGGTGGCCCTATTTGGGTTGACTCATGGATAGGGTTACACAAGGTAAAGGTCGGAGCCATCCACCCTCTGTCGCGCTCCATGGAAGAGCGTACATGTGGCGCTAAGAGTCGGAGGGTACGTGTGGGTAAAGTGTACCACCCTGCAGGGATAAATCTTTTGGAAAGCCGTGTCCACGGTTAAGGACGACTTGGTGAATGTCGTGTGGCCATAGATAACTTCAACGTGACGTAAAAGATGTTGGCAATGTTTGACGGGTGCCTCCTCGGAGATGCCGAGAGGGGTGATCCTTGTAGCATGAGATAGTGTGGGAATGAGAAGGACTTGGTGGAAATACAAGAAGATGATGATATCAGTAGTTGACTAGCTTTCTCATCTGTTTTCAAAATATTCTACGAGACGTGCTATTCCTCCTCGATTTGGAAAACAAAGATTGCTTTACACAAATCATCCATCATAAGACCCTTTCTGACAATAGCAGATATATAATATGTTAACTAAGTCTTGTTGAGTACCTCCCGTACTCAGGTTTGCTTAATTTTGGTTCAGGTGAAGATCTCACTTCACTGGTGTTTCAACGTGGACATCGACGAGTAGTTTGGGATTCCGAGGTAGCAGTCTGGAATCTATGGGCTGGGACGTCGCCTTATGTTGCGGCCTCTTAGGCCTTTTTGGTTCTTGTTGATTAGCAACATAATTTTCCTTTCGTTGTCTAATGTAATGTTGGGTCATGTGACCTCTGCTTGTACAACTACTCTAGTAACACCTGTTTAATAAAGCTTCATGTCTAGAGTGCTGCTTTGATCGGTTGTTGGTTTCGAGCTCATTGTTATAAAGTTTTGGCTATGCCTGCATAGTTGTCGTAGTCGAGGGGTTTTGGAGTCTATGATCCATGTACGACCCCGCCAGCTGATGTGATTTGGCCTGGGGCTAGGTAACCCCAGTAACCCTCGATTGTTGTTGCACTTTCTGGACACATAGCAGCTTTGTATAGCTTTAGTCCCGTTTCCTTCAGTTTCGTTCGATTAGTGGACGCTTTGATATGCATAGTTGGTTATGACTAGCGTGGACACAAGGAGTAGTAGTACCGTGGTGATCCGGCCTGCGTGCTGATGAATCCGGTCTGCCTGCCGTTGTTTGTTGCGGCCGGGGCTGGTAACCCTGAAGCCCTTGTGGGTCCATGTCTAGGAGCACATAACAGTATGTATATCTCTGGGTCCGGAGTCGTGACAAGTCATGGTATCAGAGCAGGACTGCCTGTAGGAAAACCTTACTACTTGGTCGATGTCGAGTCTAGTGTTTGTGAAAACTATTTGAAAACTTCAAATGATTGTGAAAAACCTTCTTAGGATTCTTTTTACTCCGTATCTGGTATCGCTTTAACTCTGGGTCACCTTACCTGTTTTGATCTGAAAAGGTTTTGCTATCTCTTCTATTCATTCAAAACCTAGGTGCCTTCTTTGGCAATGACGTTTTTACCCAAGTTGACCTAGTGTTATAGTTTCTGGAGTCGTGTGTGTTCCATAGTGCGTTTTATCTTGTTTAAATTGGGAGATTTCCTTTCCATCTTAATCTCTCAGAGTTGTTTGAATTCCACATCCCTATGTTCTTAAGTTTCAACTTCAGAATCTCGAGATTTCCTTTTCATCTCGAATGTGTCTGTTATCCTCTGCTCAAATACTTCTGGAGCTAAGTTTGTCTTCTTGGAAAGATACTCCGTGATTGCTATTCATAGTGCCCTTTAAGACACTAAGATAGTAGTTACTCTTTTCTTTGGGTTTTTAACCCTTGGACTTGAACCGAAGGTCCCGGAATGTGCTGAATTGTGGAGAGTTGAGTCATGTGATTTCTTAACCATGTAATGCTCACACTATCAGTACAGGATGCTGACCTTTAACCCAAGTTCTGTTTCTTTCGATCCTGAAGAATCTGTTCTACCTCAGGATGTCTAGGTAATATCAATTCCATAGCCATAGGTTTTCTTTGGAATCAAAAGGAATCACCACAAGAGTGTTCTTTATGATTCCCATATCCTTGTTCTTGACTCTACTATACCTATCTTTTAGCATGGGCTTTACAAATGAGTATTACTCTATGCAATCAACGTGATCTTAGGAATTCTCCTCAGCATGTTCCTACTTACCAGTTGCTCTCAGATCTCCATCCGTTGTTTTGGACATCAAGTTGCATATGTGTGTTGGAGTCTTCCAATGCATGTTGCTCTAGTGTTCCTTGAGAACGTTCCACTTGGAATGTCAGGAGAAACAAACTCCAGAACCTCATTCATCTCTAGGACCAGGTCAATTTTTTGTAATCCGCAGATTAAAGAAGTTTCATTAGCTTCTGTTCTGTTCCAACTTCGAGTATCACACTCTTATATATCAAGAGGTTGTGTTGAGTTTCATGGCCTTATTGATGAAGTGATGCTCTTACACATCTTCACTCCCCCTTCTTCCAAGCTTGAATGCACGAGAATGTTGGGTGTGTATTGAAGTGTGTATCAGATATTCCTAGCAATTCTTATTGCTTTGAAAAATCTAAGAAACATCTGTATCCTTCTTACTCTACTGATCAACCGGTAATTAAAGTCGGTTGTGTTACCAAATGCGTTCATTCCGGTGCACATTCCTGGTCGAAGAGTTAGGTTCATACCAAAGCTCTCAAGACCATATCAGTTGCTTTGAAAAGCAAGATTCCTTTTCGGACTTCAAGACATACCGGTAGGTTGTGATATTCTGGTTGTCTTACTAGAAGTATCACCAGGTTGTTACCTGACCGTGATGTCTAAACAATGGGTAATTTGAACTACTCCTTTCTCCAAGAAATCTATGCTGGATACCCTGGACTAGTTGGTTGAGCTTAAACAACAGCTTGGAGAGTTGAGAGACAAAAGCTCATCCTAACTTGATCGATCGTTAAGGGATGTCTAGTTTCGTTTGTGAAGAAGAAGGATAGTATCTCATTTGCAGAAATGCTATCACTTTACCTCTTGATTTGATTTGGGCTATCGATAAATCGAGAAAAGATTCAAGGACTATCTTGATGGTGTTTCTACTCATGGTGTTCCATCTAAGTACACTTCCATGTCCTTTAGTCTCATCAACATGTTTCCTTGTTCATAGATCATATGAATCCCTCTTCTTGGAGTGTTTTTATAAGCGTGTTGTCGAGCCCATTGATGACATCCCTATTTTCCCAAGTTGCAAGAGGTTCATGTTGAACACTTGACATTAATGTTCGAAACTTTTAAGAACCACCTTTGTGTCATCACGAAGTTGTGTTCTAGAGGTTCGAAGTGGCTTACTCTAGTCCATGTGCTTATGGTGAAAGTTTTCGCCATGGATCCGAGTATAGTTTTATTGTTCCCTCGGGAATAATCCCAAGTCAGTCAGGCATGTGTGGACTATTCTTGAGATGGTAGATACCTCAATTTCTTGAACAAGTTCTGTATGCATCCCAAGCCACTGACTGATTGTTAGTAAAGAGAAGAAGTCCAAGAACTTTGTTATCTTTGTGACCATCTTCCCAAGAAGGACTCCGGTGTGTTCCTCCGCAAGTAGTCCATGTAGGTGCAACCATTTTTTGCAAGTTGCTAATACATGAGTCCTGCAATCTCGCTCATCTTGTTGAGTGTGGTATTGTAGTCCACATCTTGATAATCTAGTAAATGTATCTCAAATGTAAACGGTGCAATCTCTTTGATCAAACATACCGAGTCTGAGTTATCAACTCCCTAACCAGAGCTGAATCTCAAGCAGCAACGATGGTTGGTGTTATCTCAAGGGTATTGAATTAGGTCTTTTTAGAATCCGGCATGGTTGATGTTGTGGTTGACACAATTATCCGGAAGGCCTAACTTTGTAATCCTTTGAATCAGAAAGAACAACCACTCTCCGTGAGAATTCTTGTGTGGCTTATTCTAACAAGTTTTCTTCACCGTTCTTTTGAACCGAAGATCATCTTTCACTTGATAACCTATAGAAGGCTTGACATGAGCCTGCTATCAATATCTCGAACATTAAGGAGAACTTGGAAGTTGTTCTGTTCAACGTCTCTTTGTTGATCCCCCAAACCTTTGTTCTAGTGGAAACAAGTTCATCATGAAAAAATCTCATGGTGTTTCGTAACCGCCATTGATCAGTTCCCTTTTCAAGTTGTTGGTACTTGAAGTTCTGTTCATCTCACACATTGTGTGAATTTGTGAGTTACTTTAGCCTGGGGTCTTAACCATGTGGTAGATGTATTGCTACGTCCAAACCACAACGAGAAAGAGATTCCTTATTTTCCCCGATGTTTCAATCCCTGTTGGTTACCCATCCTTGTGGTGTGACCAAGAATTCCTCCTTAATACAGTGTTCCCACATTCCGTGGTTTCTCATCTTCTGTCGTGAAGTAACATTCCGATCCTTGACAAGGATTTCAAGAAACTGTTATGGAATGGTTGAAAGTTCCGTTATCTTCCGTGTCCACTCCGAAGAGTGAACATGATCTTATATCAAATTCTCCCCGACTCACGATTACAGTGTTTTCTCGTGTTCTCCCTCGTCTGTGGATATTATGTTTTGGTATCCAAGACCATCCTTCCCATCTTGGTATTCTATTTCGAAGAAACCTTTATGTCACAAGTTTTCCAACCTTTCTTTTCCAAAAGGATTTAAAGTCTTATGCAAAGCTCATATTCTAAATCCTTTCAAGAACCATCGTCCAAAACCTTGAAACCTTCTCTTATTCCCTCCGTTATATTGATGTGTTTCATGCCTGTTAACTCAAAAGTTCTTTACGAACATTCCTATACTGAGTTAGCCATGAGATACTCGATCTTCATGAAGATTAATTCCTAAGAGTTTCCCTCCTACCTAAGGTGTAACCGCTGGGTATCTTCGCAAGTGCTACGGATCAACCTCTTCGATAAGAGAACCGTAAGGTTCGAGAAGATCATCCAAACCGGTGTTCCTTCTTTCTTCTCCTTCGGGAATCTCGGGACGAGATTCTTGTAAGGGGGGGAGTAGATTTGTAACATCCCACTTTTGCTACATTAGGGTGTGTGGTGTTGTGTTGATATCATACATGCATGAAAACAAAAATTTAAACCATGTTGAAACAATTTAAATTTAAATGGTTTGAGAAAAACCCCACAAATAGTACTTAAATGGGTCCCAAAATCTTGTGTTGAAAAATATTTCAAATACACCAAAGAAACACATGGTTTTGTTGGAAATTTTACAAGGTTTTCAAAATGTATTTTTGCCAAATTTTTACTTTGCAAAAAGGTCCTCAAATTTAAAGTTTTGTTCTGTTTCATAATAGAAAAGGACCACTTTGTAAAATTTACAAAAATTCCAGGGGATTTTCTTGGGAACGATCTTTTTGTCTTCTTCAACCTCCTGCCAGTAGGAGAGCTGACCACCGACGGCCCCCTCCCTCGCGCCACGCACCTGTGTGCTTCCCTCTTCGTGGCATGGATAGGGGCAAAAGGACGCCCCCGACCTCCTCCCTCTCCCTATCCTCTCCGTTCTCTCCCTCTCCCTCTCGATTCTTCTCCCGGCCGAAACCCTAGCTCGGGTTGGCCGCCATGGCGCCGTCGCCTCGAGCCGCCCTGTGACCTGCCGCTTGTCTCGCGAGCTCCGCCTGGTCCTTCTCTATCTCCTCGTGGAGCTGCGCTTGCTGGGAGCACGCCAATCGCCGCAATCGGGCCATCTCCTCCGACTCCGGCCGCCGGCCAAATCCTCATGTCGCCGCGGATTTCGGCCGCCCCTGCCCACTCCGACCACTCCTCTAGCATCCATGCGTGTGGTGAGTCTCACGGTACCTCCCTCTTGGTCCCTCCCCCTCTGTATCCTCCGTCCACCGCCGATCGCCGCCGCGCCATCGCTCGCCGCCGACCATTCCGGCGACCATTTGGTCACCGGTTGGTACCCCTCAACTCCCCTCGAGCTCCTCTCCGTCGTGGTATAATTTGTTTCATCCAATTTGCAACCAATTCGTCGAATTTGAACTCACCCGTGATGATCAGAGCAAGATGACGTCGTCATTGCATCACTGTGATATCACAACCCTCTCTGTTTAATAATTCCAGGAAATTCCAGAAAATGGTTAATTTTGTAAATTGAATAACTAATAAAATATTAACCAGAAAAATAAAGTAAAAATATGGTTTTGTTCAAAAAATTATTCTCTACCCAAATATGTCGTTTTAAATCATGTTTGAGAAAGTTGATTTTTGAACATTATTTAATGTTGGTTAATTCATTTAAAAATAGAAAAATAAGTTTTTATTCAATAAAATTAGAAAATTAAAAGTTATATACCAAAATGCTCAAAATGACAAATGCAATCTATCTATGGTGTTTTAAAACCCATTCAAGCTTTTAAAATTGTACTCACTTCATAATTGACCGAAGTACCCCTCTAGGGTCTATTTCGGGCAAATTTCAGGAAAACTACATAACTGACATATGAACCCTAGCAACCCAACGATCATGTTTAGGGATTTAATTTATTGCATTAACTTTCTCATGCATACATGTTGTGCATTGCATCGATGACATGTTTGATTGTTGTTCTTCTTTTCGGTGTTTGTTCTCCCTCGGTAGAATCCGACCCCGAAGTGAAGGCCATCAGTCCAATGGTGAATACTTGATCTTAACCGACAAGTCAAGCACTTATCCCAGAAGATATATCTATTTGTTTTCTTATAACCAAGGGAAGCATAACCTCTTATCTGCTCATATATGTTTTCCAACGTCATTTGATTCTCGTACTTTGCATTCGATTCCAAAGTATTTTGATGCGGGTAGATATAGTTCACCTATATACTGCATTGCCTCAATATCCTGATCCACTGCTCCTAGCCGCCTTAGATTTGCCTATGCGCATCGCCATAGCCTCATATTTGCTTCGCTTAGTCATACATGTTTGTTTACCTCTGCTCCATCCGGTTGATGAGTCAGAGCAACGAGAATCTAGTATGATATGATGACGTGGTAAGATGAGCATTGTGTGGTTAACCTGACTAAGGCTTGGACGGGAGGCCACTTGGGAAGTGATTGTTTGTCCTGTACTTGCCAACCCTAGGATTAAGGTCTCGCCGCGAAAACCAAGACTGAGCGTGCAACCACACGCGGGAGCCGATGAATCTCGCTCGACTAAGTAACTTGTTTGGCTCTATCCGTGAGTCACGTAGTTTGGGAGTTCCATCTGCGTGTGAGTCAAAAACTTTTGGAGGTGTTTAGGGAGTGACCGGGACAAGTGATGGACGTACACGGATCTTGATCCCGCCTCACAGAACATGTGCCTTCAGGAGGTGGCCAACTCCCTGTTGACAGGGTGGCCCTGTTTGGGTTGTCTCATGGATAGGGTTACGCAAGGTAAAGGTCGGAGCCATCCACCCTCTGCCACGCTCCATGGAAGAGCGTACATGTGGCGCTAAGAGTCGGAGGGTACTTGTGGGTAAAGTGTACCACCCTGCAGGGATAAATCTTTCGGAAAGCCGTGTCCACGGTTAAGGACGACTTGGTGAATGTCGTGTGGCCATAGATAACTTCAACGTGACGTAAAAGATGTTGGCAATGTTTGAAGGGTGCCTCCTCGGAGATGCCGAGAGGGGTGATCCTTGTAGCATGAGATAGTGTGGAAATGAGAAGGACTTGGTGGAAATACAAGAAGATGATGATATCAGTAGTTGAGTAGCTTTCTCATCTGTTTTCAAAATATTCTATGAGACGTGCTATTCCTCCTCGATTTGGAAAACAAAGATTGCTTTACGCAAATCAGCCTTCATAAGACCCTTCCTGACAATAACAAATATACAATAGGTTAAGTAAGTCTTGTTGAGTACCTCCCGTACTCATGTTTGCTTAATTTTGATTCAGGTGAAGATCTCACTTCAGTGGTGTTTCAACGTGGACATCGACGAATAGTTTGGGGTTCCCAAGTAGCAGCCTGGAATCTATGAGCTAGGACGTCGCCTTATGTTGCGACCTCTTAGGCCTTTTTGGTTATTGTTGATTAGCAACATAATTTGCCTTTTGTTGTCTGATGTAATGTTGGGTCATGTGACCTCTGCTTGTACAGCTACTCTAGTAACACCTGTTTAATAAAGCTTCATGTCTAGAGTGCTGCTTTGATCGGTTGTTGGTTTCGAGTTCATTGTTATACAGTTTTGGCTATGCCTGCATAGTTGTCGCAGTCGAGGGGTTGTGGAGCCGATGATCCATGTCCGAGCCCGCCTGCCGATGTGATTCGGGATGGGGCTAGGTAACCCCATTAACCCTCGATTGTTGTTGCACTTTCTGGACACATAGCAGCTATGTATAGCTTTGGTCCCGTTTCCTTCTGTTTCGTTCGATTCGTGGACGCTTTGATATGGATAGTTGGTTATGACTAGCGTGGACACAAGGAGTAGTAGTACCGTGGTGATCCGGCCTGCGTGCCGATGAATTCGGTCTGCCTGCCGTTGTTTGTTGGGGCCGGGGCTGGTAACCCTGAAGCCCTTGTGGGTCCATGTCTAGGAGCACATAACAGTATGTATATCTTTGGGTCCGTGGTCGTGACATCTGCCAAAGTGACGACGAGCATGGTGGTGGCAGTGATAATTGATTTGGCGATGATGAAGTTAGAATTTTGATGAGATTATTGTGGACATGGTGCAAAACTATGTTAATTTTTTCTTCGAAATGGGTAGTCCCCTGCCTCTGCATCGAGTGATGCACACAGCTGTTTATTTATTATTAAAAGAAGTATATAGTGTTAAACTTTTACATCTTATCAGACACAAAGATCACTGAGAAAGACCACACCACCAAAAACCAGCAAAAAGACCTATAAACTACGAAAGTCTAGGTATATGCTGCCACGTATGCTGGGAGAAAAAATCTTGTGCCACCGAAAGCAGCCTCATGCATCCAGCCACCATAAGCTTGCGCTGGTTCGAAGAAAGCAGGAAAGCCCAAAGCTGAATCCAGTGAACCGCCATATTGATAACCTTTAATACATGAAAAGATTGTTTTCTGTTAAAAACTAGATTATTCCTACAATTTCAAAGAGACAAACAAATAGCCGAGACGCCGATATGAATTATATTTTTAGTCTTTACATCCACACCGTTCAACCAGTTACCAAACATGTTAGTGACATTGGATGGATGTGGGATATTGTAGGTACAAAAAACAACACGCCATACAAGTTTAGCAAAAGGGCAGGAAATAAAAAGGTGATCAATAGTCTCTTCATTCCGACAAAAAGAACAATGAGTATCACCTTTCCATTTCTTTCTTTCTAGCTAGATTATCCTTAGTAAGCAAGACCTTTTTATCAAGGAACCACATAAATACTTTTATTTCCAGAGGTATTTTTAATTTCCACAAGTAAGTTTTAAGAAATCTAGTATGTCCACTCATTAAATCCTCATACATAAATTTAACTGCAAACAAACCATTTGTGGTCAAATTCCAATAAAAACAATCAAGAGTATCAGAAAGAGAAACATCCACGAGGCTTAAAACAAGGTGAGACCACATATCCCATTTATTCCCAACAAGAAGTATTATAAATCCTAAATTTAGAGGAGGGGTTCTATGTAACACTGCATGAACCGACACGTTTCTATGTTGTACAATGTTATAAAGAGCGGGATATTGACCTTTTAAGGGACTTTTGCCTAACCAAGTATCCTCCCAAAACCTTGTTGTTTCCCCATTGCCCACCCTAAATGAGCCTCTTAGAAAAAAACTCATCTTTAACAGTCATGAGTCCCTTCCAGAAAGGGGAATCCGTAGGTTGAGCCTCAACTTGAGCCAAACTTTTACTATGAAGATATTTGTTTAACAATAATTTCTGCCAAACACCTTCTTCATATAGCAGTTTGAATAATCATTTACTGAGCAAACACTTGTTTTTCAGCTCAAAGAACTTCAACACCCAACCCACCTTGATCTTTTGGTCTACATATTATGTTCCATTTAGTCAACCTGTATTTTCGTTTAGTCTCATCATTTTGCCAAAAAAAACCGATACCTGTAGAAATCAAGCATTTTTCTGACTCCCTTGGGAATCTCTAAAAAGGAAAGCATGAACATGGGCAAACTAGTTAAAACCGAATTAACCAGCACAAGACGATCCCCATATGACATCAACTTCCCTTTCCAACAACCAAGTTTGTTTTCAAAACGACTTTCAACTGGATGCCATTCTGCATTACGAAGTTTTTTTGTGATGCATTGGGATCCCAAGGTATTTAAAAGGAAGAGAGCCAGATTCGCAGCCGAAGATCTGCTTATACTGATCCTCAACCTCCAAAGCCTTCCCAAAACAAAAAACTTCACTCTTATGAAAATTAATTTTTAGGTACGATAGTTGTTCAAAAATACAGAGAATCAATTTCATATTCACCGCCTTTTGGATGTCATGTTCCATGAACAAGATAGTATCATCGACATATTGTAAAATGGATAAACCCCCATCCACTAAGTGGGGTATAAGACCATCAATCTGATCATCATCCTTTGCTCTTGCAATGAGAATGACCACATATCCGCAACAATGTTAAACAGAATTGGAGAGAGAGAGGATCTCCTTGCCTCAACCCTTTTCTAGTTTGAAAATAATGACTGATATCATCATTCACCCTGATACCAACACTACCTCCCTGCACAAATTGCATGATCCATTTGCACCACTCAGGTGCAAATCCTTTTATAAAATTCAGCTGGAAAACCATTAGGTCCCGGTGCTTTATTTAATTCTATCTGCGAAATGGCCTTATACACCTCTTTCACTAAGAAATCGGCTGTAAAAATCTCATTTTTTTCTTGAGATAACTGCGGTATATCATGGATTACATCCTCATTGAACAAAACTATGTTAATTACCATCTATTTTTATGTAAACTATTTTAATTGTTGAACTTATGTCATAATTATGGTGAATTTGACGTATTTGTGCTAAAATGGTTAGATTTGAGGTTTAAATTCATATTCTGTTTTACCGCGCAGATTTGCGGGTTTTGTTCCGCCCGATTTCAGTGCGAAAAAGCGGCTTTCGTGGACCGAAAATGGTGTTTACAATTTCGCGGTTTTCGGTCGTGCTGGGTTATCCAGGAGCGTGTTTTATGGCCGCCGCAGCGTTGACGTTAACAAATCAATCATGGATGCACCGTGCACGGTCGTTTCAAGGATCTACTTCGGCCGCTTGTGCTCTCACGCGCATGGTGTGCTCTTTGCTCAGGTGCTGTTGGACTCCGTCTCCACCAACCGGACGTCAGACCCGTGAAAGGTTCTTGCCATGCATACCGACCGCGTGTGTTTCCCAGCTCACCATTGCTGACAATCTGTTGCACGGAAACCAGTACTCAGAGTCATAGCTGTACCTTCAGCTGTTCAGCTCTGTGGTACTCCCTCCGATCCATATTAATAGGTGCTGAAGTGGATGTATTTAGACATGTTTTATTTCTAGATACATCCACTTCAGCACCTATTAATATGGATCGGAGGGAGTACTAGTATTACAGAATTTCCGGACTAGTTCATTTTGTTTTGGAGAAAAGGACGAGTCCAAAAAAAAAAAAAACTGACGAGGTATACTCTTTCCTCGAAGCCCATCAGGCTGTCTGCAATCTGGCCCAAAGCCCACCTGGTGACATGGATCATTCGCACAAACCTGAAATCGAACTGAATCAAACAAAATAGGGCGAGAGGCAGAGACACGGAGACGGAGGGGAAGCAATGGAGGCGCTGCTGGAGCTGGAGAAGGTGCAGAGGGTGCTCTCCCTCATGGGCTCCCGTGGCCTCTCTGATTCCACCGCCGGCGGGGGCGGCGGGGACCGCTTCGTCGCCCACTTCCTCCTCTTCCTGGTATGGCTCACCACTTCGCCCCCTTTTCTTCCGCCGCCTCCACGAATTCAACTTCCAAAGGGGAATCGCCCCCAGCTTCAATGAAACTTAAAATGTCTACAGGCCCCAGGGTATTAGAGGACAGTAGAGAACAACTCGCAGTCGCCAACTGCAACAGAACACAGCCACACTCGTTTCTCAAAAAGTCTATCCACTGCCTATTCTTGTAGTCCAAATTAAGGGTCCAGAATATGGCAGCTAGACTGATCGTAAGACACTTGCCCTGACCCTGAACCCTGGAATTGCATTACCCAAGTTCCCAGTTTTCCAACAGTAGCTGGTTGAGCTGGAGGGTTAAATGCACACTGAAAAAACCCCACAAGAATCTAGCAATAGGACGTTTGAAAAAAAATATGACCTATGCTTTCATCAGAAGCACAAAGTATGCATTGTACAGCCCCATCCCAAACCTTTATTTTCAAATTACCTTTAGTCAGTCTTCTCCCACACACATCTAGCCATAGAAAGATTTTGATCTTGGCAGGGAGCTTCAAACAACAAACCTGTTTGAAAATCTTAGCACGTGCCCTAGTTTGCAGAGCATTGTAAAGGGTTTTAACAGTAATCCCTTTGTTGCCCAACTTCCATGAGACCCTGTCACCTCCCTCTTTCGAGATCACACCTTGAATGATTTCCAGCAACCTATCCCATTCAATGGCCAAATCACCCCATAAACATCTTCTAAATTGTAGATGGTTGCGCCTAGAGGATACCACCTTGTCCACTTTAACATTTTTGCTAAAGGTTAAAGTGTATAATCTGTGGAAACAGTCAACGAAGATCTTTCCCTCATGCCATACATCCTCCCTAACCTAGTTTTATTACCTGATATCACAAAATTTGTAGAAGATACGTTTTCTCTAAATCAATCCTGACCAGAATTGTGATAAACCTTGCCTGTCAGAAGCTTGAGTCAATGTTTCTTTCTGAATATATTTTTTCAGAAAGGTATAGCGAAGGTAGACTACAGGTAATTACAGAACCAAATGAACCAACAAAAGCAACCCGCAGTCGCCAACTGCAACAGAACACAGCCACAATCGTTTCTCAAAAAGTCTATCCACTGCCTATTTCTTGTAGTCCAAATTAAGGGTCCAGAATATGGCAGCTAGGCTGATCGTAAGACACTTGCCCTGACCCTTAACCCTGGAATTGCATTGCCCAAGTTCCCAGTTTTCCAACAGTAGCTGGTTGAGCTGGAGGGTTAAATGCACACTGAAAAAACCCCACAAGAATCTAGCAATAGGACGTTTGAAAAAAAATGTGACCTATGCTTTCATCAGAAGCACAAAGTATGCATTGTACAGCCCCATCCCAAACCTTTATTTTCAAATTACCTTTAGTCAGTCTTCTCCCACACACATCTATCCATAAAAAGATTTTAATCTTGGCAAGGAGTTTCAAACACCAAATCTGTTTGAAAATCTTAGCATGTGCCCTAATTTGCAGAGCATTGTAAAGGGTTTTAACAGTAAACCCTTCGTTGCCCAACTTCCATGAGACCCTGTCATCTCCCTCTTTCGAGATCACACCTTGAATGATTTCCAGCAACCTATCCCATTCAAGGGCCAAATCACCCCATAAATATCTTCTAAATTGTAGATGGTTGCTCCTAGAGGATACCACCTTGTCCACTTTAACATTTTTGCTAACGGTTAAAGTGTATAATCTGGGGAAACATTCAACAAAGATCTTTCCCTCATGCCATACATCCTCCCTAACCTAGTTTTTTTTTATGGTCACCCTAACCTAGTTTTATTACCTGATATCGCAATCCTATCACAAAATTTGTAGAAGATATGTTTTCTCTAAAACAATCCTGACCAGAATTGTTGTAAACTTTGCCTGTCAGAAGCTTGAGTCAATGTTTTTTTCTGAAGATATTTTTTTCTTCAGTCTCCAAAGCCATTTGCATAATAAAGATAATATTCATCAAATTTAAATTAAGAACACCCAGGCCACCAAAATCCATTGGTGAACGAACTGTCTCCCAAATCATCAAGTGATACTTTTTCTGACACCTTGTTCCTCTTGCAACATCATTCTCACCCTAAAAATATCACACACTTTACTCACCCCCACTGGTATTCTATAAAAGGATTATTCTAGACCCAGTGTCCAACAACTTCCCTTGCCAACACCTAATCTTTTCTGTATCTTATCTTCGCTAGATTTCCAATGCTTGTTAAGCAGTCTAATTTATCGATGGGGATTCCCAGATATTCAAGTGGAAGCACCCCAGATTTGCAGGTAAAAATTTCCTCGTAGAAGGTTGTGTTTTCAGTGCAATTGCCCAGGCATAAAACTTCATTTTTCTAAAGGTCTATTTTAAGCCCAGACATTTGCTCAAAAAGACATAGAAGGAATGTTAAATTTCTTGCATTTTCTTGTCCATCGTTTAATAGAAAAATGGTATCATGTGCATATTGGAGAATGGCAATTCCATTCTCCTGCAGACGAGGAACCATGCCAGTAATTTAAACCAGCTGCCTAAGCATTTTTAATCATCACATTCAAAGAATCAACTACCAAATTAAAGAGAATGGGAGGCTTGGGGTCACCCTGTCTCACTGCCCTGTAAGTGTAAAAAAAGGACAAGTCGATCATTCATCTTTATGCTCACCTTCCCACTAGTCATAATGCTAAAAATCAGATCATTCCGTTTGTCTAAGAAACCCTTTTTAGGGTCTGTTTGTTTGGGCTGCTGCTGTTGAGAATCAGCTGTAGCTGGTGAACTGTTAGAAAGCAGCCGTAGAAATCAGAGGTTTGATGTTTGGCAGAAGTGCTGTTTATGGCTGCTGCTGCTCGGTTAAAGGATGAAATGTCTGGAATGCCCCTAAATGCGAAGAAAGTTATATAAATGCTTATTCAAAACAAATTAGCTAAGTCTAATATTTTTTTATAACATAGTTGCCATACTTAAGGGTCGAATTATCTCAATTTTATCTTCTTTTGCTAGAGTAATTGGTAAACACATTAATTATCAAAATAACAATCATATTTCTATCGTACGACCGTCTAGCTAGGCCTCAGCGCGACCGGTCAAGACACAAATACGCACCACGCCGTGTATTTCCATCGTACAAACATTAACGTGCACACATATTCAACATATATAGCTAGCTAGCCAGCTTAGAACCATCGATCCAACGCCAGCGTAGAACCATCGATCCAACATATTCAGCTAGATAGTAAGCTCAGATCCTATATAAATCAGCATATTTATACGCAAGCCAGCAAATAGAGTGGGTTCGTGCATACAGTGTACCGATTCATGTGCGTATCCTATTAATTAGTACTCGTACTAGTTGCTTGGAATTAGTGAAATGCGTACAGTGCACAGTGCACGTACAAGGCCATGGGAACAGGTTACAGTGCGCGTACAGTGGGCGTACAAGGCCCTGATGGAGATGCTCCCGTCCATGTGCCTATGCGGGGGCGAGTGGCAGAACGCGAGTGGCAATTTGCAGTAATTTCGAAAAATCAGATGGGCACTACCGTGTACCGATTCGGAAGTTAAAGAGAAAGCTGCGGGAAGCAGCCCAAACGGTGCTTTGGCCGCTTCTTGGTTTCTAGTTCATTTCGACACCTCCGCATTTGACAAGTGCTTTGCAATATTTGGGTGTTTGTTTGTGCTTCTGCTTTTTTGACTCAAAAGCACAAGCAGAAGCCCAAACAAACAGGGCCTTAAGCATTATGCTGTAAGGAAAAGCCCAACTAATATTATCAACTTTTAAAAGGGCTTCAGACTTTTTTTTTCCTTTTTACTTCACGTAACATCGAAACACCTTCTATTATGAATGTATTTTTCACAAAGAAAGTTTGTGTTTTATCAATAATTTCATCAACTACTACAACCAATCTATCATTCACTCATGTTGTTATAATTTTTAAACTTTCATTCATAAGGCAGATTGACCTGAATTTTTGAATCACCATTGCATGCTCACATTTGGGGATGAGAGTGATAATTCCAAAGTTCAATCCATCAATATATAATGTTCCAGCAGAAAAAGCTTCAACCAAACGAAACACTGGCCTCTTAATAATATCCCGAAAAAACTGATCCCCAGGGAACCCATCAAGTCCTGGGCTCTTATTATGAGCTAAAGAAAAAACTATACGTATAGAGAATCAGTAGTTAGAATATCATTTTCTTCCTGGATGAAGCTCATATGTATGCGCTCTGACCTGTCCCTGTCTATGGGTCCGATAACCTCGTTAAGAACTTTCATTATCCCAAGAGTTTATGCAATTATGCGCGCAACGTCGCTCGTGCATCCGCGTCATTATTCGTCTTGATGGAATGTTTCAATGATTGCGAGGAGCAGCTATAAGTTTGCGTGGGCTTGCTAAAATAATTTCAATCCGAAGCGGTGTATGTAGATGTTGTATACTTACACGTGCTTGTTGAATCGCAAGCAACATCTGCGCTTATCTGCTGGATTTGGAGCTTCAATAGTTGAGGCGAGTGAGATTATACAATTGGGAAAAGCATGATCCCCTGACATGTCTAAAGTGCCAGCAGATGGGAACTTGATTTCCCCTTAGAATGGTTTATACTTTTTTATGATGAATTGATTTTAATAAATTTACTTTGATAATATTTTGTTGAACAATTCAAGCTAGTTCCTATTTACTAGATAAGTAAGAGTTTCCCTTCTAAGCTTCAGTCCTTTATCCTTAGAGTATCTTCTCACTTGGTCAGCATACCTTGACTTTCCTCATTCCTCTGTTGAATTCAGTACCTCCTGCTGAGCTTTTAAGTGTTAACATGACATGATTGTCGCATCAGCAAACTAAATGCATTTGGCACCTCTTTTCGTCAAATACGACTTCAATGTTAAGAATATGTTTTCCTCTTCTTTTTTATTTGTAGGTACAACCATTTGATTCACTTACCATGGAGAAGAAAGTCCTATTGATCTCTGAGCTGTTAAGAGAGGTAATTTTTCATCAACATTCCTGATTTTAAGTGTTTGCAATGCTCAATTGTAATTCAGATTTGTGTGGAAGGTTAACTCTGATACCCTTGAAAAAGTACAACATCTCGTGAGTCAGGAAGGCACTAATAGTGAAGACGAAGTAAGGATTATCCCCCAATTACCTTGTAAGTCAGTTCTGCAAACTTGCTGTTAACTGGCACTTGTACTCCATAGAGATTATTCGCTTTCTTTTGCAGCTGATCATGCTATATCTTCTGGAGATTTACTTCGGCCAAGTAAGAAGCTCAAGATGAATGCCGAGAAATTAACCATCCAGTATGTGCCTATGATTGGATATGATGCAATGGCAAGGGCCAACTCCACACTAGAAGATTTTGTGCGTACTCTTTGATATATTTGACAACCTTTAGTTGCAGTTGCACCCAGCTTCTCTAAGAATATGTGCTAATGCTGTCCTATTGTCTTCTATAGAAGTCGTAAAAGACCAAGACAAACTTCCATGGACAATATTTTGTGCTTTCTTTGATTACATTGCTTATTTTACATAGAAACTGGATCAATGTGATGTCTCTGATGTTGGTTATTCTCATGCAAGCATGCAGCATGCGTACATACTTTTGTTTTCTTATAAGGTTGTCCTTAGAAATATTATGTATAATGATGTTATTCTTAACTTTTTTTTTCTTGAAATGGCAGTGCAGGTCATACTTCATATTTCACGGTTTGGACATTAACAGACCACAATCTGTGTTCAAGTTTCTTCCTTTTCTCTGTTTCACAGAGAGCTACATATACCAGGTTTTTGCTGAATCATGCTTTTCACAGTTTCTTCCTAGGGTTTTTATTTTTCATTGGACAAACTCAATCTTTCTTGTTGCAGTTAGATGCGTCCAACGAGAACAGTTTGCTTTTAGTCCCAGACAGCAACTCTTCTTCCACAGTAAGATTTCAACTTTTGATTTGGTTATCCTTTGGAATATGAAATGGAAAATCATTTGCGCTGAATCTGATCAACATAGGTCCTGTATTATTGTGTGTACATTGACTATCTCCTTTACTTAGTTGCTGGTATTTCTTCGTATTTTTTGACAGCTTTTATCTTGTTATTGATTACTGTTGGTATTACCAATGCAGGTGTTGGATACGGAAAAAGAATCTTCGAATGAAGCATCCTTGTGTGACATGCTTGACCCCCTTGAAAATCTTCTTCAGTTTCAGGGGTTAATGACAGACCAGTTAGGAACTTTCTCCTCTATGCATTATAAATATGTAGTATTTGGTATTCACCCTATCGGATTGAATTTGCTCTTTATTTTCCCATGTTTTAGACTGCGAAGTGAACTCAGATCAGGCATCCAGTATTGGTCTCTAGAGAGGAAGCTTTGTCAAGCATTATCAAGAAATGATAAGGTTAGTAGATCTTTTTCTTAGATCATTTGTTATATTGATTTGTTGATGTAGAAGTTACCAAAGGGTACTACTGAAACTTGAAAGATCAGAGGCCATATGCTAGCCTCTAACAGGAATTAGATATAGGAGCTTGGCAGATTGCTCATGAAAATATGAAGTAACTAATGACCAAAACATCGATTTTTTGTTGTTGTAAAATCAAGCATTTTTTGCATTAGATAACCTCCCCCCTTGCCAAACTCAACTATGGTGCTGAAAATTTTATGTATAGATATCAATTGAAGATGTGATGGCAGCAATCCATCTCAAATCATTTGATTACCGAGTTCTTAATCTGATGATGTATCGGCTCACTGGTCAGCAGGTATATATCTCTTTACCTTTGTTTCCTATCAAACGCCAACTCTGAGATGTCTTCTTAATACCTGGAAAATTTTCTTCGGTTACTTACAGGTCAATGAATTGCATATGGAGTTCTTGTCTGTCTCAGAATTTCTAGTTGAGATATCTGATGACCTGTGAGTATACTTTAAATCTTGATTTTGCACGCACAACTGAGAAGTGCCTATCCTTGAAGAAATGTAGCACATATTGTCTGCTTGATTAAATGCTTTAGTGATTAGTGATGTCTGTGTGTTTGTGCAAGTGGAAGGAAATATAACTTAACCTGAAATGTGCAAAACGTGTAACCTGAAAATGAGGCGATACATATTCAACTCGAAAACAAGTATTTTTATCATAAATGAAGGTGTCACTTTGGTTATGAAGGTTAACCTAATTGATTAATGACCTAAGAAAATAGAAACCCGATTACAATAAAACTACTTCTCAATATTTAGAGATTTTTTTTTCTGTACAACATCAATGAAAACAGTTGTTGCATCAATAACTGGTTTAACTATCTTGCAGGTATGATTATGAGGTGAGTGTTGCTAATGATATCGTCACTTACTGAAAAATATAAGCTTATTAATGCATATCTAACTGTTAAACTAGTTCTTTTGTGTTGTAGGACGATGTGATTAACAATACTTTTAACATCCTACGCATGTTTGCTGCGATATATGGACCTTTGGATGCACCAAAGATGTTGGTGAGTAACATATTACTTGCGCATTTTGACTTCAGGCATATAATCTCTTCATAATACCACTGTCGAATTCTTGATGTTTTCATTTACGCGAAGACTTACTTTGTTAAAATATAAAATAATGACCACAGAACTCGTGGGGATACTTTTACTTGGTAAAAGTAGTTATGTATGGCATGAAGGGTAGCTGCTTAGATTCATGTAAATTTTGGAGTTATTCACAAACCCGATGATATTTTGGGTAGTTTAAAATCGCGTGAATTCATCCATATGATTTTGACTTATTTACACCATAATAGCTTCTGTTTACTTACGTAAATTGCTCTACTAAGTATTTAAAATTACATTCTTGCAAGTACGCTTCACTAGATCTTGCTGATCAGTTAAAATTAAAAGTTTGGGATGCTAATTCGTTCTATGAAATGACTGATGTACCTGTAGGCCAAGTGCATAGGCGAGGCTGAAGAAAAATATGAGAGGTTTTCAAAGAAATTGGACCCTGGCCTATCAGGGAGTTACTGGAGAAGGTGTGAGGAAGCTACGAGGGAAGGTTTGTCTTCTTTGTGCAGTTTGAAGACATTCTGATAATTATTTTCTTAATCTGATTTGATTGGCTTTTTGAAAATAGGTGGAAAAATATCTGGCCATACATATGGCACATGGAATATCCCTCCTCTGATAAGAGACGAAGAATCATTTCGCCGTGATAGAATGAACAACGATGATGCTTGTGCTGTGACCATCAGATGACATATGTCATGTTTTCCGATCATTTTCAAATAGAAGCGCCGTTGATCATTGCTAACTAGTGCCTCGCCGCCTATGTGTTTTAGGTTCTGCCCATTATCTGCCATCCTTTGTGCAAGGTGCCTGGGTGTGTTCCAATCTCGTGCAGTTCAGTAAATCAAATTTGACAAGATTTTTCATAGCTAGGAGCATGTTATTTTGGTGGATTTGGGCCAGCCATTCAGTTTTCTGTGCTTTGAATGAACTCGGCCTTAACCAAGTCGAAAGTGCTCGATTCTTGTGATCCAGACTCCAGCAACTCGTCCAGCAAATCATTTCTGCGTTCTGTGCAGTTTGAGATAACGTTAACCAGTGACAGTTACTCCCTCCATTCCAAAATAGATGACTTCCACTTTTTCAAACATGCATGTATCTAGTAGTAAAACATGTCCACATACATGCATGTTTGGACAAATGGAAATCATCTATTTTGAAACGGAGGGAGTAGACGATAATTCTAGTTTCTTGAGCTGGTCCTGAGACCTGAGTTTACGTCTCATCACTAGAGAAACAGCTAGCCCTGAGTTTGCGTATTGCTATAATCACGGGTAATGCAAATAATTGGTCCTCAGATCCCAAGCGATAATATATAGCGGGGTCCGTCCATTGATTCCAGAAACCGAAAGGCAGAGAACGATGTGATGTGACTTAATGCCCGGTGTCGATGCGTGCCCCCTCCTTCCAGGATTTTTGTAAACTGCATCTCATAATGATCTATCTGCAACTGCATGTGCCCGCGCAATATAAAATTTCCCATGCACGATCTCAAGTTGTTACTCCGTATCCGCGTGGTGTATTCTTTACCAAATGATATTGCCATATTCTGCAGACAGCTCCTATGGACATGGACCAGATCACGTATTGATTGGTGCAAATTCCGAAAAAATATTTCCACCCATGTCAGCGCTTACGCCTATATGTATATACTCCCTCTATAGTGCAAAGGACACAATATTTTTTTTTTTTTTGAAACTTAAAACCACATATATTAAGCAAGCAAGCCGCCTCATTAAAAACCTTCCAGTCCCCTCAGGTACCCTGGTAAGGAAAAGAGTGCGTAAAAAACTTGCTGCCCCAATCATAACAAGGATACATCGTTAGCTAGAGTGCTTACAAGAAAATCAGGTGGTTCCTCTTGCCAAGATACTGACAAGAAACCCTCAACATTACTAGCTACCAGATGAGCTGCTCTATTAGCCTCTCTATGACAATGTGAGAAAATAACCGAGGAGAAATTGCGACAAAGCATGACACACTCCTCATAGATCGCCACAGCTGGTCCAAGGTGATTCCCTCCATTGATCATAACTTCGATGACTTCTAGACAATCTGAGTTCACTTCAAGTCTATTACACCCCAATTGTCCCGCCAAAATAAGGCCATCACGAAGGGCATACGCTTCTGCCGTAGCTGGATCGGAAACATAAGGAATACCCCGACAGAAGGCAGCCAAAAACACCCCTCGATCGTCACGAAGAATAGCCCCGGAGCTCCCTGTCCCTGTATCAATAGAGAACCCCGCATCAACATTCAATTTGACAAAATTTTCTCTCGGTTTGAGCCATCCCGCCCTCGGGGCTTGGGTATTCTTCTTCCTAGCCCTAGCGTAGTTTAGGGATAGCGCCGTTATTGCATGTGCTGTTCTTACTGTTGCTTGCACCGTTTCTCCCTTCGTGGCTCGGCGCCTCTCCCACCAGATATACCAAATAGCAACAGCAACTAGTTCATTGCGGCCCACCTCAGAAATTAACGGAGCTGTCGCATTGGTATCCCGTAGCAGAGCTTCCAAAGCAGATTCGCCCTCAACCTCAACATCACAAACTTGGTTGATAACATCCAGTAGACCAAGATGACTCCATAGATCATTGGAACCCTGGATATCCTCACCGTCTCCTTGTGTGATTAGCATAGTATTAGTCTCGCCGACCCGCAGGTGGTTCTGTCGATCATTCATAAAATTCAGGGATCTCTTTGTCTGTTTACTAATGTCTGACATAACTATGTCAGTCTGCTTAATCGGACTGGACGCAGTATCAGCAAGATCATCGTCTTTTTTGGATCCCCCTCCACAATTATGTTCAGGGTGCTGTCGCCAGTCTTGAACATCCGGAGCCATTCTTCCTCTGCCACCGAAGTCTCGGCCACCTCTGCGTCCTCCAGACCCCATATTTCTGCCTCCACCGAAAATCCTTCTTCCATGCCATGTCGCAGGGTCAGCCTTCAAAAAATCACCCCACTTCAACATGGAGATATCATGTTCACCGGTACCACATTCTAGTGAGACGTGGCCCAACATACCACACACCCCACAGAACTTAGGGAATTTCTCGAACTGAATTTTGTAGAACTCTCGATTGCCCCCTCTTGAGATCGAAACAAATCTTGCCAAAGGAATTCTTGTATCTATACGAACCCTAGCTCTCACAAAATCACCCATCCCATATAGTGCCGTCTCCACCTTCGATACCTTTCCAATTTTCTTCTCAACCAAGTTTTTGATTAGAGCATTAGATCGGTAACCATCAGGAAGCTTGTGAATCTGTACCCACGCATCAAAAAAATTCAGGTCCACTGATCCCGGAGAGCACAATCCATCATATGGCTCTATGGATACGGCGTTTTGCCTAAACAACCAAGGCCCTTGTTCAGACACTCTTAGCCAATCCCCAAGCAGTAACATTGTATGGAGAATAAATTCCACTCAATTGGACATAATATATTACCGTAGAGTGTAGACTTATATTTGTTTTGAAAGCGTTTTGTGATGGTAACATAATATGCTACTCTATTTGTCTTCCTCCTTATTAATTAGCTGTCACGTCATCATTTTTATTTACCACCTATGTTACACCAGTATGGGTAGTCTTATGTGTTTACGGAATGCGAGAGTCCCGTGATCAAGTAGTATATGAGTATAATTAGGGTACGCCTATTGCCCAGTTGACGCCAGTCGACAATTAACCCGGAGCTCTCTATCACACGATCAAAGCGAAACAAGATGTCATTTTAGATCTATATAAAATAAAGATACGCAATGCTCATTTGAACGAGAATTGGTTTAGTTTTTATTCAAATGACATCACCCACATTAAAAAAAAAGGCTAGTTGCAATCACACTAAAAAACTATTCCTTTACAACCATGGAGCAACAGGAAAAATTTCAGTTTTAAAATGAATTTTCTTAGATACAAATGGAAAACAATAGTTTCAACTATTCTAACTTGATTTTTGTTTTAAAAAAATTCAGTTACAACTACTGCGTAACTCATTGCCGGCCCTAATTTATCGAAGCCGCGCCGTAAGGCAGCTATTTTTTTTTCTTAAAATAAATATTACATGGAGCAAATTTAGTTTTCACATCCTTCTAATGCAAAAGTATGGAAAAATGATCATGATATTTGCATAATAGTTCATGGTCTAGGGGTTCGAAAAAATGCAAACATGGCTCGAAAAAATGTTCATTAGGTTAGCTAGGCGGGCTCACCCGTCTTGGGCGACGATTGAAACCTTTTTTCACCATTCAACCCACTGCTCTTTGTTTGTCCGCTTGTCAGCTGCTCGGTAAAAAAAAATGTAACTAGAAACAAAAAACTAAAAATATTCCCGTTACAACTGCTCCCTCTTTTTTATAATATAAAACGTTTTACCAAGCTATTTTAGTTTACTAATTTTTTTACATTGTGGAACAGAAGATGTATTACGTAACTCACTAACACCAAATCTTCATGTCAACATCCAACGGCTAAAGAGTTAACGGTGATGTAAAGCTAAAACATTTTTCTAGAAGGGGCCTAGATGTACACTTCGTGAAATAACGAGCACCGGTGGCCGGCGCTCAACATTGGGCCCGTCGATTTTGCTCTCCTGGCTGTAGTAGGTGTATTTATTTGGCAAGATACAAATTCTATGGCTTGTTGCGGGCGAGTCTAAATCAGTACATAACTAACAATATGTGTTAGGCAAGAGGTGTATACTCCCCCTTCCCTCTCCATCCACACGCATGCACTATCGTCATGCAGTGGCGGAGCCAGCGCGGCGTAACGCCCTAGGCAAACAACTAAGCTACAGTGTCAAATCGTGCCAAACAGTAGGCAAAGTACGTCACCACACCCCGGACCATGGCAGATTTGCCCCGGGGCCTGTCTCCGCCCCTGCCGTCATGGACGTCAACAGGAAGTTGCTCGACTGGCACAAGACCACCGGCTACATCAAATTTGACATCCTTGCGCCCGCCGGAGGCAAGGCCGCCAAAAGGCTTCACCCAGTTTGAGCAGGTTAGCCGTGGCGTCAATCCCCCAAACCGATTTCTTCATGGAGTGTGAGATCCACCACCGCAAGAAGGAGCTTCGGTTGTGGCTAGACCCAAAGTACCATTTCAACAACACCTACCGGGCCATGTTTTTCCGGGACAAGCAAGAGTCGGCGCTCAACCGCACCCCCGGACAACAACGTTGCCTAGTAGGCGATGTTTTAGTCATTGTCCGGCCACACCGTCTAGGACTTCATTGAGGCAGCCCGGGCAGTAGAGAGCCATCGTGAAGTTGCGGCAGATGCCCTCAAGACCGGCATCAAGGGAACGACGTCCGATCCGAGACCCAATTAGGTGCCACAAAGGAAGAGGAGGCGCCGAATTTAGCATAGGTTTGAATGAAATGAATTAGTGTAGGTTTAAACTCCGTATTTGCTTTTCTTTTTTCATATGGTGAGCAACACCTATCAAACCAAAACCCCCACACCCGCCTTCACTATACCTGATGGGTATGAATTTTTATCATTAACCTAACCCGTGGTTTTTTTTGGTAACCAACTACCTCCCTATTTAATGCGGGTATTCATCGGGTTGAGTACCGATTGCCATCCACACGTGGAGATGCTCCCACCGATTTCCATGCATTCATTGCGGCTAAGCTTGCACGGTTGGTCTGGACTCCGCAGCAACCATATGAAGCTTGGAAGGACGTTTTAGCAAGTTGTTTTCGCTTGAAAAAATATCTTATATTGTACTCCCTCCGTTCCTAAATGTAAGATGTTTTAGCCCATTTTCCATATACACACATGTATCTAGATAACTTTTAGTGCACATGTTCACTCATATTAACATGCATCAAGACAATACGAGCAAATAGCTACGACATCTTATATTTAGGAACGGAGGGAGCAGAACAGAAGGAGTATTATACAACTTACTAACACAAATCTTCACGTCAACATTCAAAGAGTCGATGGTGCTGTAGAAGGGCCTAGATACAGTTTGTGAAATAACGAGTACCGGTGGCCGGCGTTCAACATCGTGCCCGTACGTCAATTTTCCTCTCTTTTGACTGTAGTAGGTAGTACTACTTATTAGGCAAGATACAAATGCTGTCCTTGTTGCGAGCAAGTCTAAATCTGTACAGAACTATCAATACGTGTTAGGCCGTAGGCGAGACGCGTACGTGTCTCCTATCGTAAAGTCGTCACACGGCATCCATTGATCCATGCCAGCATATATTATTTGTAGCTGTGTACCACAATGGTAAAACTTCCGTCCGTTGCCATGCATAGTCTGCGGCCAAGCTTGCACGGTCGGTCCGGGCTCCGCAGCAGCCATACGAAGCTGCAGGGAAGGACGTTGACACGTACGGTCACTACGGCGTCTCCTCGATTTGCCATGCCCATAAATACCTTGTGTATTCCTCACTTCAGCTCAACTACACAGCTTCACAAGTACACATTCAGTACAGGCACGTAGCGTACCAGCATGGGCTCCGCGCAGGCCGACGCCGACGTCAAGCCGCACGCCGTCTGCGTGCCGCTCCCGGCGCAGGGGCACGTCACGCCGATGCTGAAGCTGGCCAAGATCCTCCACTGCAGGGGCTTCCACGTCACCTTCGTCAACTCCGAGTTCAACCACCGCCGCCTCCTCCGCTCCCGCGGCGCCAGCGCGCTCGACGGCGTCGAGGGGTTCCGCTTCGCCACCATACCGGACGGCCTGCCACCGTCCGACGCCGACGCCACCCAGGACGTGCCCACCCTCTGCCGCCTCACCAGCGCGACCTGCCTCCCCCACCTGAAACGCCTCCTCGCCGACCTCAACGCCTCCACCGACTCGCCGCCGGTCACGTGCGTCGTCGGGGACGACGTCATGAGCTTCACCCTCGACGCCGCCAGGGACATCGGCGTACCGTGCGCGCTGTTCTGGACTGCCAGCGCCTGCGGCTACATGGGCTACCGCAATTACCGCGCCCTCTACGAGAAGGGCCTCTTCCCACTCAAAGGTACTGGTACTACCGGTCAGTAGCTAGTTAGCTAGCGTTCCACGAACTCTGTTACGAGAAGAAATTTTACGGATGAATGAATGAATCGTGGCTTGTGAACATGCAGACGCGAAGCAGCTGACGAACGGGTACATGGACACGCCGGTGGGCTGGGCGGCGGGGATGAGCAGTCACGTGCGGCTTAAGGACTTCCCGACCTTCATCTGGTCAACGGACCCGGAAGAGTACATGGCCCACTTCGCCCTCCACGTGACGGAGCGGCTGGCGGAGGCGGACGCCGTGATCCTCAACACCCTGGACGAGCTGGAGCCGGCGGCGCTGGACGCGATGCGAGCCATGTTCCCGCCCACCTTGCCCATCCACACGGTCGGACCTCTGGCCTTCCTCGCCGAGGAGATCGTGCCACAGGGCGGTCCCGTGGACGTGCTTGGCTCCAACCTGTGGAAGGAGGACTTGTCCTGCTTCGCCTTCCTGGACGGCAAGGAGCCCGGGTCCGTGGTGTACGTGAACTACGGCAGCATCACGGTGATGACCAACGAGGAGCTGCTCGAGTTCGCGTGGGGCCTGGCCAACAGCGGCCAGGTCTTCCTGTGGATCATCAGGCCGGACCTCGTGAAGGGCGACGCGGCGGTGCTGCCACCGGAGTTCCTGGAGTCCATCGAGGGGCGCGGCATGCTGGCGAGCTGGTGCCCGCAGGAGGTGGTGCTGCGGCACGAGGCCGTGGGCGTGTTCCTGACGCACTCGGGGTGGAACTCCACGGTGGAGAGCCTCTGCGGCGGGGTGCCGATGCTGTGCTGGCCCTTCTTCGCGGAGCAGCAGACCAACACCCGGTACTGCTGCATGGAGTGGGGCGTGGCCATGGAGATCGGACACGACGTGCGGCGGGAGGCCGTGGAGGCCAAGATCAGGGAGGCGATTTGCGGCGAGAAGGGGAAGGAGATGAAGCGCCGCGCCGTGGAGTGGAGGGAGGCCGGCGCCCGCGCGACGCGGCCCGGCGGACGGTCGTACGCCAACCTCGAGAAGCTGGTCGCCGACGTGCTCCTCTCGGGTGGCAAGCGCAGTTAAAATGTTAAATTACTACTACTACCACCACTATTTTGTTGCTGCCTCCAGCGCATATGGAGTGGATGCGATTCGCTGCATCAGATCCGATGTTACTATTAATATACTGTATCTTGATGGGAGCAACAAATCAATGTCTAATTGCTGGTTGCTCCATATTTCTTGTTGGTGGTCAGCTAACTACTCCCTCCGTTCAACAATAGATGACTTGCATTTGTCTATATATGGATGTATCTAGACACTAAAATATGTCTAGATACATCTATATCTAGATATGTGGAAGTCATCTATTGTTGAACGGAGGGAGTAGCTCGTGCGCCGAGATGGTGCCGTGAGGATCCTCCTGAGCACGACGCGCGCAGCAGATAAGATCGAGACTCCTACGCCGGGACGGAGCTCTCTGCTTGAGACAACACCCACACCGTGAACCGGAGCATCACCGCCACTTGTCTCATTCCGATGATCTAATCCACGTTCTTTCTTTATCCATTGCATGCATGCCTCAGTCGACCGCGAGCGCCTTCCCATCCAGCCACCCACTGCTCCAGTGACATCAACCAGCAGGGTCACGTTTCACATGCATTTTTGCATACAATTTTCGGCGTGTTCGGTAGCATGCACCCCGCTAGGCCAGACCCTAGCGGTGGGAGGCTGGCCACCCGTTTGTTTCTGTACGGGCGAAAATATGGTTCACACGAACCTCAAAACACCTCCGAGTCCGACCCGTTAGGAACGGTCGTTTCTGTGAAGCCAGGTCGGGGCGAGCTTAACGTAGCCCTTTTTTTCCGAGCGGTTGCACGTGTGGAGAAGCGCGGGAGACACGAATAACTCCCCACGCTCTCTCTCCACTGCTGTCACTGCCCACTCCTCTCTCACACGTCCCATCGACGCTTCGTTCACACCGCCCCCGAGAGAAAACCCCCCGCCATGTCTGCCGCTGCTCCTCGTCCTCCACCACCGCAGGGCCACGACCCGTGCATGAAGAACTACAACCATCGGGCCTCGGCGGCGACCACGCGCGCCGTCGTGGAATACGAGTTGGCGCAAAACAAGAGCGCGGGGGCGCAAATCGACGCCGCCAAACTCTCCCCATCTCAATCGGGCATCACCGATCTCCCATCGACCTTCCGCGGCCGCGATGGTCGCACGGAGGAGGGAGGCGGCGGCGGAGCGCCGTCAGGTGGCTGCGCTCATGGTGTCTGGCCGCGCATTTGTGCCGATACGTAACCCTACCCCGCCGCTGTCGCACCCGCCAGGCTTCGGCCCCGTGCCGGCGCACCCTCCGACGGAAGATACATATCCACTGCCGGGATATGCAGCGACCGGCGCTAGATCTTCAAGGTCTCCCGCGCCCAATGAAGCTGGCCCCTCCAGGCCGCCTGCTCCTTCACCTCATGCGGCCTTCAAATCCATGGTAAGTACCCCTAGCGTGAATTAGTAGATAGTGTTTGCTAGTACCGTATGAATAGTAGATAGTGTTTGCTACCACGTAAATTTACCAATGTTGAATTGGGAATTGCTCAATTGGGCAATGCTCAATTCAACATTGCTCAAATGCTCAACCTCTCCAATTGGGAAATGCAGCATTGGGGGCATGCTGAATCCCCAATGTCTCATAGTGGTAGTGCTCATAGTGTTGTAATGCTGAAATGCTGATTGTCTTACTGTATTGCTGATAGTGTATTGGATCATCAATTCATCATATTGCTCATAGTGGTAGTGCTCATAGTGTTGTACTGGATCATCGTACTACTCATGATTGTCAGTGTATTGTATTGGATCATCAATTCATCATGGTAGTGCTCATAGTGTTGTGTTGGATCATCATACTGCTCATGATTGTCAGTGTGTTGTATTGGATCATCAATTCATCATGGTAGTGCTCATAGTGTTGTGTTGGATTATGAACTTGGCAGTTTCAATTTCGATTGACCTGGGAGGAGCTCTGTAGGCTCCAGGGCGATGGGATGGAAGACATGGTGTGGCACAACGAATTCTACAAGCGCACCAAGCCTCTTCTCCTGGAGTTGTCCATGGCGATTGTCGTGGGATAATCACGGCAGACGTTACCGGGGGTAACTTATCTTGGGGAAATTCGACTCTGGTGTTTGGGAGAGGGTTTAGCTCAAGGGAAACCATGTTATCAATCGATCTGGCAGCTCTGGCAATCAAGTCGCCGAGTCTCCGATCTAGGGTTACAATCTCAACTCTCGTATTACAGGGAAACTCGAATATCCGGTTCAAGCTCGTCCTATTTCTGAGCCTAGGAGCCGGTTTATATCTTACCCGGCCCCCTAGCTTCCTATCCAAGGCACACCCGGAGTCCTACCTAGTCACCGCATACAAACCCTAGATCTCCTTATCGTAACCCACAAGCCGGATTACGAGGCCTACACTACTTCTTGGGCCTTCTAGAAGTTCCTTTTCCTTGAGCCGGGTCTTGCGCGGTTCCCTTTGGGCCGAGTTACACCTTGGCATTGGCCTACCGGGTTATCATCCCTCCATCAGTAGTCCCCAGAATAGCTTGGGCTTCGCGGGATCAACCATGAAGCGCACGCTATTCCCTGCAAAATAACAAACATACAAGTTCACAAAATACCGGGTTAGAATGCTTTGATAATAGCTAGGCCTAACTCTGTGGGTGGTCCATATTGTAACCCGGCTTTCCCCGAATCTAGCGCTGTTTTCCCGGGTCAACACTCCGAGAAAACATACAAGACCCGGCTCGCACCACTTGCCAGTCAGTCCGAATATCTCGCCCGTAATTTGTCCCAATCATTTCCGGATTTCCCGTAATGGGAGCCTTTAATGCCTATCCCAAAAAATCCGGTTAGGTATCCCTTT
Source organism: Alopecurus myosuroides (assembly GCA_028641055.1). NCBI lineage: Eukaryota > Viridiplantae > Streptophyta > Magnoliopsida > Poales > Poaceae > Alopecurus > Alopecurus myosuroides. The sequence goes on along the minus strand of CM054059.1, from coordinate 215,548,777 downwards.
TCCGAAATTTGGGCTCCCGTCGCTTGGATCTAGGGCACCTCCACCCCGCGCCTATAAGTAGGTGTCCAGGGGATAAACCTAGGCCTGGTACTCCGTTTCTCCCATCTCTTCGCTTCCACCTCATCTCGGCGCCCTCTTGTTCGAGCTCAAGGCCGCGCCGCCACGGCGCCCACGGGCACGCTACCGGAGACGAGCCGCCGCCGTCCGCGCGCCGCACCAGCCCCCGCAGCGCCGCCGTTGACCTCCGCCGCCGCGCCCTCGAGGAGCTCACCGGAAGGCCTAAAGGACCACCGCGACTGCGCCATCTGCCGCCGCCGCGCTCTCCTCCAGATTCCACCGGTAAACGATCTTACCTCATGAATTTCGCTTTCAATTTTACTCGATTAGATTGGATCTAGTTCCGCCCGTGGTTGCCTTCCTTGCTTCTTGTTAGTTGAATCGCTCCGCACCCCGTAATTCCATAATATACTCTAGTTATAAATTCAATTGCACTCCTCACAATATATCTCCAACACTTGTAGTCACAAATTTCCTCATAAAATTTTCCGCCTAGATCCAATCTGCACAAATTTTCCACAAGTGTTCCTCAGTGAGTCAGACAGTGATCATTTCCGGGTCTTAGCTGCTTACACCCGGCACTCTATCTTCTTTTTAGGTTAATCCCATGGCGCCTAAGGCCAGCGCGAAGGTGAAGGACAAACAGCCGGCCAGCAAGGCCAGGCCGAGTCAGTCGATCTCCGCCAACTGGGCGAGATCCACCGTGACCAAGGCCAAGTTGGATGAGCTCGCGGAGTTGGGTGTCCTCCCCGCCCGGGAAGATATCCACTGGCGCGTACCCGGAGACGAGACTCGGCCCTCTCGGGCTATCGACGAGGTAATAGTCTTTGTAGAGCATGTGATCCGGGGTTTCCGCCCCCCGGGTCACCCTTTCTTCCGTGAGTTGCTGAACCACTACGACCTCCGGGTTTTCGATATAGGACCCAATTCCATGCTTAACATCACCCATTTCATTGTCTTGTGCGAGTCATACCTTTGCATTCCTCCAAACCTCACTCTCTTTCTAGAACTATTCCAGTGCAAACCGTGCCGCGAGAGCGGTGACGGGGCCCTCCTGGTTTGCGGGGGGGGGGGGGGGGAGGGGGGTTTCCATCCAAAGAAGAAAGAATTCTTTGATGCCGACTTTAAACCTGAACTCCCATGTCAAACATTGGCAAAAGTCCTATTTCTGTTGCCAGGACACCTCCTCACCCGGCGAAAAGACATTGCCGGGTTTCTCCGAAAATCTGCTCACACTTTCCGACAACATTAGCTCTTATGCCTCTGAGTCGGATCGGAAATCTATCCAGCCCCTCCTCGCCAAACTCGCTGTTCTCTCGGCCCAAGGCCTTCTTGGGCTTAACTTAGTCAAAACCTGGGTAACCTTCCGGGTCCAACCCAATGCTGTACGGACCAAGCTCATGTGCGAATACTCTGGGCATACCACGGATTCCCTTCGTTACTCGATGAGGAATTACCCGGCCGCGGACGCGAACAAGATAATCAAGAATTTCTTGACCGAGAAGATGGAGGTGATCCGGGCTATAGCTGGCCTGGACCCCTACACGCGGGATAACCCGGCTCCAGCGGTAAAATCCGGCTCTTACTTTTTATCCAACTTGACATTTTCTGATATAACCACTAACTTTGTCCACTGCACTTTTACCTCAGGAGGATAGCCCTTTCTGGAAGATTGAGACCCCGCCTCCTTCCGAGAACTCAGAGGAGGACGAGGAGCCGGCTGACTCGGACGAAGGTAACATCCGGGTTTCACCTATTTCCACTTCTGTTGACTTCACTTTTCCAACTTGTTTTTCCTTTTTCAACAATATGCTATGCTTTCCAGGGTTAGAGGATGAGGAGGAGACTCAGTCGGACGAAAGTGAGGCTGAGCCGGACGTCGAGGTTGGAGCTAAGCGGAAGCCCCGAAGGGTGGTATTCAAGGTTCCGTATTCCACTATCACCTCCAAACCATATTCATTCGCTAACATGTGCGAGCTTAACCAACGCTTGTCCGATTCGCCACACTTGAAGGAACCCGCTCCAGTCAAGCGCAGGGTAACCCGGAACTCCCCGGGTGATGACCCTCTCAACCCGGGTATCCCTTCGTCCCCAGCTCGCCGTGCCGGTATTCCCAGACCCATCCTTCCCATTCTCCTCAAAGACATCCTTCTCCCAATAATCCACTCCGTGGACAATTCCGGGTCTCACTTTCGGACCCCTTGACAGCCTCCTCCGGGTCTAGCAACGATCTTCCGGCGGATTTCTTCGTGAACACTGGGTAAACTACCTCTCTTGCTATTTGGTACGCCAACGCTTTCCATAAGTTTCGTTCATCATATGCTAACTGCTCCTTTTATTTTCCTTAGAGCCAAGGTCACAACCAGTGACCCGGACGATATGGGCGTAGATAACCCGGCGCTGGAAGAGCCGGTAGATACTGTGAAGGCCGCGGCTGGCTGCGCTGAAGAAGAAGAAGGAGAAGACCTGCTGAAAGACCCGGCCGATCAGGAGGCCGAGTATCCCATTCCCTCGCATGGATCCGGGGGTGATGACGCCAAGGTCCTGGGCGCGAGGATGGGTGACCCCACTCCTGAGACCCAAGCAACCCGGGTGTCCCCCCTCAAGCAGGAAAGGACTCCTCCTCCGAATAACCAGGCCCCCAGCTCTTCCGGGGTGAAACTTGATGAACTGAGCTTTGATGAGATGCTAAGTTGTCTCTATACCTTAAAAACCGATGAAAAGGGGATTTTGGAAGCCATGGCGGAAAAGCACCAGGTAAGTGAACCAATACTGCTTATATACTCACCTAGTCCCCAAGTTCCGAGTGAACTATGTATAGTTTGCTTGGTACTTTATAACGCTATAGTTTGTCACACCCGGATTTATCTTTTGCTACGACTTATATTCCCTTTTCTCTATTTTCGCAGGCTTACGTGGCCCAATCTGAAGAAGTGTTGGCTAAAACCAACAAACTCCTCGAGACGGAGACGAAGCCGCGTGAAGCGCTGGAAGCTGATGCTGAAAAACTTGAGAAAAATGTGAAAAAGTATAAGAAGAGGTCCCAACTAGCTGAGGTTGAACTGAAGAAACTGTCGGCCCAAATTGCTGATACTTATCGCACACTGCTTGGTAATAACTTCTAACTGATTAACTATAACCCGGATTTCTTATTCCGCAAAAAACTCGGAATTTCTTGCTTTAACCTTTCTGTTATTCTGCAGGGCCGGGTGAGGCTATGCCAGACAAAGATGATATCGAGAAGTTGAAGACCTTGAAGGCCGTGATCCGGCAACTCTGTGCCGGCACCAAATGGATTTTACAAGCTATCAAGTGGCCGGGCACCGGGTATGGTGATTTGAACACTTTGCTTGACGCGTGTTCCACCATTCCCGAGTGGATTGACCACTGGAAGCGCTCTTCGTGCCGGGTTGGAGTAACCCGGGGACTCGCTCTGGCCAAGGCCTACTTTCCCAAGCTTGAGCCGGCAAAACTCGTTGGCGGGTTTCCTGAATTCAACAATGACGGCTCCAAATTTTCTGGTAAGAACTTCAAGGCTATCAATACTGAGGTGCGTCACTCGGCGAGCTTGATCGCCGACAGTCTGGATTTGAGCAACATCGTTCCGCCTTACGATGCCAAAGACAAGCCCATTAAGTCGGATTTGCCTAAGCCTTATGAGATGCTGGCATGGTGGAAGGCGGAAGCTGCCAAGAGGAAGGAAGAAGCTGCAAAGAAGAAGGCTGAGGCCGATACTACGCCTGCCACCTCTACGCCGGTTGTCCCTCCTCCAGCGCGCGCCGGTACTGCTGTTGATCCGGATGCAGGAACCGGGAAAACCACCAGCGAGCAAGTCGAAGACCCGGCTGCCAAGGATAACGTTGAAGACTCGGCGAAGGATGCCGAGTGAAGCTTCACTTTTCGCTGCCAAAAAACACTTTATTCGGCCAATGGGCATCTAAAACAATTATTCTTTTAATAGTGCGCCTGTGCACTTTTCGATACTACTCCTTCGGTTTGTAATACGTTAAATTCTTAATAGCTTTCGTGGCCCTTCTGGCCTTTTGCATGGATTTGATATTTACTAGCTTGAAACTTTTCGTTGCTGGTTTTCCGACTTTCGCTATTTTTCCTTTTGTGAGACTCGGTTTCCGGGTCTCGGGGGTTTTGACAAGTGGATTTTTTCTAAGTCCCCAAGTCCCGAAGACTCGGATGTTTGGGTTTTGAAGCTTAATAGCTATACAATTTGTTACTTTTTTTCAAATTCCCAAGTCCCCAAGGCCCGAATTTCTGAGTCTAGGGGTTTGGAGTTTTCGAAAGAGCAAACTGTTTCTGCTAAGGCCCAAACCCTAGAGTTACTCACATAGGTTTGAAGTTATGCTTGATATATTGCGATTTTCCGGCTGTTAACCTTGTACTCTGCATAACTTGTGGTTTGGATGACCCTTTTGATCCTCTTTGCTGTAAGCCGGCTTTCGCGTGGATAATCAATGCTGCTATAACTGTATAAAAACAGGGTCAGGCAAGTCCCCATGGGCATCATGGCTGATTGTAATTACACGCTAGCAAAGCATGCCACGTTCTTGCGAGTCACATCAAGCTTAAGCACGAGAAATCAAGAGAATTTGGCTCTATTGTCCGGTTATAAGATTGTAACCGTACTTATTCTAAGTAATCGGTCCTTATAACTTAATGGCATCGTGGCCGGGTCTTTGAGTTTGCAACTGTGCTATTCAAGCAATCAGCCCCCAAGACCTGTATATGTAATCTTTAGAAAACTACTGTACTTATAAATAAAGGACTAATACTTACTTGAAAACATCAAAAACGGAAAACAAAAACAGGATCACGAAAAACTTAACAAAAAACGCATAAGAAAGAAACAACATCGTAGTTTAACCATCTGTTTATTGATATGAGAAAAGTTAGGTCAGCAAGCCGCCTCATTAAAAACCCTCCAGTCCCCTTAGGTACCCTGGATAGGAAAAGAGTGCGTCTGAAACCTGCTGCCTGTTACATCGTGTAGTTCCACTTGTAAACCTAGTCTAGTCTAGGTGTAGTAGGGACGTAGCTGAGCCACGTTCCATGGTATTTCCCTCTCTTGCATAGATGAAGTGGTATGAGTGGTGTCATTGACAGTATCCGACTCTTCCCTTGCATCTACCAAGTAATATGATCCATTGTGCAAATTCCGGCTTACGATGAACGGTCCTTCCCATGGTGGAGATAGCTTATGTTTTCCTTCCTTTGACTGTACCAGGCGTAACACCTGGTCTCCTTCCTGGAAGACCCGGGTTTTGACTCGCCGGCTGTGATACCTCCTCAGATCCTGCTGATATATGGCTGATCTCTCCAAAGCTTGTTCTCTGTGTTCTTCTAGCATATCCACAGCGTCCTGCCGGGTCTTCTCGTTCTCTACCTCGACGTAAGCCGACACTCGGGGTGAGTCGTGAATAATATCACTCGGCAACACTGCTTCTGCACCATAAACCATGAAAAACGGGGTCATCTGAGTAGATCTGTTAGGTGTGGTGTTAATTCCCCAAACCACTGATGGTAACTCTTCTACCCATGCTCCAGCAGCTCTGATGCACGGGACCCGCAGCCGTGGCTTTAACCCACGAAGTAATTCCTGGTTTTCCCTTTCCACTTGTCCATTAGCTTGTGGATGGGCTACTGAAGCTATGTCAAGCCGTATTCCATTGTTCCCACAGAATTTTTCCATCTCACCAAGGGACATGTTGGTTCCATTGTTTGTTATTATGCTGTGAGGATACCCAAACCTGTAGATGATTCTTTTTAAGAACTTGACTGCTGTGATTGCTTCGCAATTGGTAACTGGCATAACTTCAACCCACTTTGTAAATTTATCGATAGCTACCAAGAGATGGGTCTTTTTGCAGGGTGACATGTGGAAGGGGCCCACCATGTCCATGCCCCAGACAGCGAACGGCCAGGTTAATGGGATTGTTTGCAACTCCATAGCCGGCACATGGATTTGGCGAGCGTACCTTTGACATCCATCGCATCTTGCAACCAAGCGCTCCGCGTCTGCTAAGGCTGTGAGCCAAAAGAAACCGTGTCGATATGCTTTGGCCACAAGGGATCTTGTGGATGCATGATGCCCACAGTCACCTTCATGGATCTCTTTCAGAATCTGCCGGCCTTCTTCTGGTGCTACACAACGCAAAAAGACTCCTGCTGCACTCCTTTTATATAACTCGCCATTGATGATGGAATAGCCCTTTGCTCGTCTCAGAATTTGCCTTGCTAAAACTTCCTGTGGTGGTAACTCGCCCCGTGATAAATAAGCTAAAAACGGCTCTGTCCACTCGGGAACAGCACGTACCGTGCCCACGAGCTCTAAATTCGGGTCTTGGTTAGCCACCTCTTCCTCAGACTCGGTTTTAACAGATGGCCGCCATAACTCATCCAGGAAAACATTGTGTGGAACCGGCTCCCTGCGCGAGCCGAGTCTTGCGAGTGCATCTGCTGCCTCGTTCTTTCGCCTGTCAATATGCTCCACCTCATACCCGGAAAAACACTCGGCGACCCTGTCCACCTCTCTGCGATATGCTGCCATAGTTGCATCCTTCCTATCCCAGGTTCCTGAGACCTGCTGTACCACAAGGTCCGAATCTCCATAGCATCGTATCCGCCTGATGTTCATCTCCTTGGCTATTCTTAATCCGTGTAATAATGCCTCATACTCGGCCACGTTGTTGGAACAATCAAAGTGAATTTGCAACACGTAGCTCAGTTTATCTCCTTTGGGTGATGTAAGTACCACCCCAGCTCCTGATCCCTCGTACTGCTTAGAACCATCAAAGTGCATCACCCAAGACTCGGAACTTGGTGTCATTGTTGCCATGCTTGTGTGAGTCCAATCATTGATGAAATCGACTAAAGCTTGGGATTTGATTGCTGACCTGGGCTCGTAATTGATGTGATAATCTCCCATCTCAATGGCCTACTTGGCTATTCTACCTGTTGCATCTGAGTTTCTGATAATATCCGACATTGGTATAGATCTAACCACTGTTATGGGGTGTTCCTGAAAATATGGTTTCAATTTCCGGCTGGCCATGAAGACCCCGAAAACCAACTTCTGCCAATGTGGGTAACGCTGCTTTGCTTCCGATAATACCTCGCTTACGTAATAAACTGGCCTCTGTACCGGGTGATCTTTTCCATCCTCTTTACGCTCAACAACAACCACTGCGCTAACCGCCCGGGGCCCAGCCGCAATATATAGTAACATGGGCTCCTTAGGACCCGGAGCTGCTAAGACTGGTGCCTCAGATAGTTGCTTCTTTAGTGCCTCGAACGCCTCATCCGCCTCTTGGTCCCAAACGAACTTGTCGGATTTCCTCAAGAGCCGGTATAAGGGAATTGCCTTCTCTCCAAGTCTGGATATGAACCGGCTTAATGCTGCTACGCAAACTATAAGTTTTTGAACATGCTTCAAATTTTCCGGCTTTTTCAAACTCTGGATAGCTTTGATCTTGTCCGGGTTTGCCTCGATTCCTCTCTCGGAAACAATGAATCCGAGTAATTTTCCTGCTGGAACTCCAAATACGCACTTTGTAGGGTTAAGTTTCATCTAATACCTTCTCAAATTCTTGAACGTTTCCTTTAGATCATCAATAAATGTTTCCGCTTTCCTGGTCTTGATTACCACATCATCCACATAGGCATGAACGTTGTGTCCAATCTGATCCTCAAAGCACTTCTGGATGCATCTGTGGTAAGTTGCACCAACATTCTTTAGCCCGAAAGTCATGGTTTTGTAACAGATAGCCCCAAAGGGGGTTATGAACGATGTTTTCTCCCAATCTTCCTTCTTGAGCTTGATCTGATGATACCCATAATACGCGTCCAGAAAACATAATAGGTCACTTCCAGCCACTGCATCTATGATCTGATCTATCCTCGGAAGGGCAAATGGATCCTTTGGGCAGTGCTTGTTGAGACTCGTGTAATCTATGCACATCCTCCACTCGTTACTCTTTTTCAGTACTAGAACCGGATTTTCCAACCAATCCGGGTGGAATACCTCCATGATAAAGCCGGCTGCCAATAGCCGGGAAATTTCTTCTCCTATAGCTTTTCTTCTCTCCTCATTCATTTTTCTCAGGCCCTGCTTCACAGGCCGGGACTTAGGATCAACATGCAAACTGTGCTCAGCTAACTCAGTCGGGATACCTGGCATATCACTGGGCGTCCAAGCGAAAACGTCCTGATTTCCGCGAATGAACTCAATGAGTGCCTCTTCTTGCTTACTGTCTAGGTTAGATCCTATAGCAAATTTCTTGGAGGGATCTCCTTCAACAAAAGCCACCATCTTTGTGTCCTGTGCTGCCTTGAACTTTGCTCTCTCGTCCTCCGTATTTGGCCTCTTTAACGTTGTTCTGTCATTCGGGTCTACTTGAGACCGGTAATACTTGAGCTCTTCTTTTCTGCAGGCTTGTTCCGCCATTGCCGCATCTCCTTCGTCACACTCAGCTGCTATAACCCGGCTCCCATGTATGGTGATGGTTTGCTTGGGACCCGGGATCTTTGGCTGTAGGTATACGTAACACGGCCTGGCCATGAACTTGGCGTAAGCCGGCCTTCCAAACAACGCGTGATAGGGGCTGCGCAACTTTACCACCTCGAACGTGAGCCACTCCACTCGGAAATTATCCTTTGATTCTCCAAAAGCGACCTCCAATGTAATCTTCCCCTCGGGGCACGTCGAGTGACCCGGCACGATCCCGTGAAAAACTGTAGAACTTTTCTGTAGCTGGAACTCCTTGAGGCCCATGCGTAGGAAAGTTTCCCAATATAGGATATTGATGCTGCTTCCGCCATCCATTAGCACCTTTTACAACTCATAACCATTAACCTGTGGTGCAACCACCAATGCTGAGACACCCGGATGTTCTATTCTTTCCGGGTGATCCCTTCTGCTCCATGTTACCTCTTGATCCGACCATCTCAGGTATCTCGGGACAGCCGAGGAAACCGAGTTTACTGCCTTTTTGAGTATCTTTCTATCCTTGTTAGAAGTTCCTGTGGTGTGAACGTGGTACTGCCCCAATTGCTTGGGGTTGGCCTGGAAACCTCCAGCTCCTCCCTGGTTGTTACCCAGATTGCCACCTCCTGGGTTGCCTGCTGGGGGTGGGCCGTTGCCCGGGTTACCACCCGGACCCGGTCCTACTCCCCGGCCTGCACCTCGCATTGCCTTCTATATTTCCTCATTCTTCCATCTCTGTAAATCCACGCACTGTTCCAGCGAATGATTAGCCGGCCTGCCGTTCCTGCTATGACGCGGACAGGGCATCCTGAAGGCCTCTATATGGTTAGCCAGCCTTGGCGGTCCTTGGTAATTTCCCCCATTAAAGTTTCCTCCGTTGAAATTTCCTTCTGCTCTGGGTCTTGCAAACCCGGCCTCTGTGCTGGCGACAAACTCGGAACTTCCCTCGTACGGGTTGTTCTGGTTGTTTCCATTATTTCCTCCATTGTTACCCGGCGCAGATCCATTGCCGGGTCTTCCACTGTTGCTTGTGTTGGCTTTGGCTTTCTTGTCATCAACATCCTCCTCTGTGGTATCCGTGGCGGCGTGCTTGTTGCACGCGTCCATCAACTCTCCTATAGTAACCTCCGAAGCATTCCGACTAGATTTCATGCATGTTAGCTTTTGCACTAGGGGTATGTACTTGCATGTTTTTGCCATAGCCTGTAGCGCATCCTTTGGCTGAATATCTGTGGACGAGTGAAGTATTTCCATAACCCGGCGCGCCCAACTGCGCGCCGACTCACCCTTCTTCTGGACACATCGTTCTAGATCATCGATTGTGAATAACTTCCTGCATGTCCCATGAAAGTGCTTGATAAATGCAACTTTCAGCTCACTCCATGAATTGATAGATTTTTCCGGTAAATTGTTGAACCATAACTTTGCTGCTCCCTCTGACATCATCAGGTACATAAACTTGGCTTGCAAATTTTCAGATGCATTGCGAATCGACATGGCCATCTCATAACTACTCAGCCAGGTTTCTGGATCCATGGTTGGCTCGTAATTGACCACTTTACCCGGTTCCTTGAACTTATCCGGGTAAGGCTCGGCTCTAATGGCATCCGACAAACATTTGGGCCCGGCCAAAATTGCCGGTATTGGCCTTACCCGGGAAACATGTGATCCGGCGGCAGGTACGGCGGGGGGTGCAACCGCTACCGGCCCTCGTACCGCAGACCCGGCTGCTGCGCGCCTGGCTCGAGAACTGTCCACGATAGCTTGTGCCGCTGATACTGCAGGTGTTGCTGGTCTACGGGGAGGAGGCGGCATTTGCTGCTGCTCTGCCCTCCGCCGTGCTGAGCTTGTCTGAATATTACCGGTGTTTCCGTTGTGCCGGCTAACATACGGCGTTCCATGCATTCCACTCCTGTTATCCGGGTAATTGGCTTGCTGAGCCACTGCTGTGCGCAATAGATCTATCGCCCGACGGGTATCCTCCGCATGGGGTGACTCTCTTACGGGGATGCGATCCAATGCTAATGTTGCTGCATATACATTGTCCATGGGGTTATTGAAGGCACCTGGTGGGGTGTGGAATCGTGGCGGTGGTGGTGGTGCTGTATTGCCAGTTACGATCCCTGTTTGCAATGTTGGTAACCCGGCTTGTACGTTTACCGGCTGTCCTCCCAGGGTTGCAGGCTGATGTCCGGTTTCCTGATTCACAGCCGGAATTGGTTGATCCTGGGGTGTGATAAACAGCGCGGCCGGGTTTAAAGTTCCTCCCGTTGCCGGTAATCTCGTTTGGTGCCTCTGATTATGCATCCTGGTTGACTGAATTTGGAGCCGGTTCTCCAATGCCTCCAGCTCGCGCCTGCGCGCTGCTATCCCTTGCCTCTCGGCTTCTACATCTCTCCTCTGTTGGTCCAATGCGCGGCGGGCCACATCCAGATCCGCAGCGCGTGCCGCCGCGTTTTCTGGGGTTATCACCGTTGCTAGCACCGTAGGATCCAAGATCAGGTTATTGTTGAACAGAGCCAGATTTCGCGGATTCGAGGGCCCTGCTCCTGGCGTTCTGTTCGTCATAAACCCAAACATGTTTCTTTGCAATTCACTTTCCGGGGTATTGCTGGTGACTGAAGCCGACTCTCCGTCAACCCGGGCAATGACCGGGTTTCCATCAACCGGATTTTGTTGCTGAGCCAGCGCTCGCGCCGCTCCGACCGCGGCCGTAGTCACGTCCCCCTGATTAAGATTGGTTGCAGGGGCCGTGTAGACCGCGACCTGGCGCGCGATGCCTGGTGCAGATTCATACTCTTCCTCATCGCATCTATCCTCTTCGTACCGATCCTCCAACAGGTGCAGGATAGACTCGGTATCATCTTCCCTCGTGACCCGGCCACGCGGGGTCCATGCCGGCTCCTCCGGCTGTTCCCTCTTTGTGGTGGGCTCTTCTATCGGATCGATCGTCCCGACCGACTCTTCCCCATCCGACTGAACGCACGTCGCTTCTCCTGACACGGAATCATATTCAACATTATCAGGAATTGAACCAGACGTACGTACCATGCCGACGAAGACGTTGACCCGGCCAATTGTGATGATAGATCCAGTATCCAGCAAATCCGATTCTGGCCCCAGCCAAAATTGTCCACCATCTTCTCTCCTTCGGGGTTGGTGTAGATCTCGCCGATGACGAGGTTCTTCATGCTCTCCCGAGCTTCTCCCGTGATGTAAACACCCTTGGACGCAGGCCCCACGGTGGGCGCCAACTGTCGTGGGATAATCACGCCAGACGTTACCGGGGGTAACTTATCTTGGGGCAATTCGACTCTGGTGTTTGGGAGAGGGTTTAGCTCAAGGGAAACCATGTTATCAATCGATCTGGCAGCTCTGGCAATCAAGTCGCCGAGTCTCCGATCTAGGGTTACAATATCAACTCTCGTATTACAGGGAAACTCGAATATCTGGTTCAAGCTCGTCCTATTTCTGAGCCTAGAAGCCGGTTTATATCTTACCCGGCCCCCTAGCTTCCTATCCAAGGCACACCCGGAGTCCTACCTAGTCACCGCATACAAACCCTAGATCTCCTTATCGTAACCCACAAGCCGGATTACGAGGCCTACACTACTTCTTGGGCCTTCTAGAAGTTCCTTTTCCTTGAGCCGGGTCTTGCGCGGTTCCCTTTGGGCCGAGTTACACCTTGGCATTGGCCTACCAGGTTATCATCCCTCCATCAGCGATGAAAGAGAAGGAGATGCAGAAGGCCAAGAAGCAAACTCCATTAGGATGTAAACCGCGACTTGGAAAGGAGGAACATGAGCCGATGCTGAAGAACTTCAGCGTGGAGGTCACCGAGTTGGAGTTCAAGGCGTTGATAATGCCGAAGGCGATCACCCCTCTCCTCGTCGAGCAATTCAAGTTGAAGAAGCATAAGAACAAGCACGACAAGAAGGGTGAGAGCGAGCTAAAGCTCTGCATTCCCCTTCACACCACCAATTGCTGCCCATTCCACGTGCAACTGTGTAGGCACCGCGTCATCTTCTAGGGCTAGGAGGAGTTTACCCATAGTATCAATCTTGGGTTGGGCAATCTCATCTTCCTGGAGTTCAACGGTGAGGGCTTGAAGGTCTTGGTGTGCAAGCAGGCGAACTCCACCCAACATGTCTTCTTTTGCGACATCCACCGGTGCTACTGATGATGATGACCTGATGAACTTGTTGATGTATGGTTGTAGGGGCAGTATATTGGATGCCCCTACTGCTTTTTGTGCCAGGGTGTGTACCCCTGGCTTAACTACTAACTAGGTGCAAGGATTGCACCTGATGAACTCCTAATGCTACCTGTTATTTTGTGCCAGGGGTATGTACCCCTAGCGTAAGTACCTTTATGCTAGCTGTTAATTACCTAGTATGCTATTAGTTCTGTTGTCATCGTGTGTTTGCTGTTGTTTTTACTCTTACTTCTATGTTTGTTCTTGTCCTTTGCCTGTGTACTGATAACCTCACCAAATTTGAAAGTGGTGAGTGGATTTGCTATTAGTGCAACAGAGAATGAAAACAAACACTGTGCACTCGTTACTACACGCACAGAAATGGAGTCTGCAACCCACCAAACGCACTGGCACTTTCGTCCCTGTTCTCTGATGCAGGCTACCAAACAACTCACACAACACGAATGCGTATCATCTCAGCGTGGCCAAGTCTTGGCCGGCCTGCCCCTGCAGACACGCCCTTATGACTCAACCGCAGCAGTCGGATTTGCGCTTTGAGATCTCGCGACTGCAGGAAGAAAGTTAAATCAAAATGCGAGCACCTTCTTTGATGTTTTTTTAGACAACTTTCTTTGATGTGGAGTGACCCATTTTTTCTTCGATAAAGTTACTTTTTATTACTTAAGAAGTTTTAAAAGATACACACAACCAACACAGTTCCAGCAGTACGAAAAATAAAAAACATGAATTACATATCATGATAAGAAATTGTAAAAACAGCTATAAAGATGGAGCACCAATACGCAAATTATGCTGCCATCCATGTTGAGATAAAATTCTCTCGCCGTATCTTTTAGTCTTGTACATAACTTAGTAAAGAGGTATCAATGCTCCACACGTTGCAAAGGATACCAAGAACGGTGCGCAATTGTACTCTTGTAGATAACCTGCATAAGAGGATTTTTTATCATTAGAAACTTGTCATTTCTACACAGACACAGTGGCCATATAACGGCAAACGCTCCCACTCTAGTATGTCGTCTAAACCTAAGGTCCACATCATTTAGACAATTGCGATACTTCATGGTGGTGCAAGGTAGAACCTATTTGAATAATTGACTATATCGAACTAGCAAATTTACACTCGAAGAATAAGTGTTTAATCATCTTGTCCTTATGACAGAAGATACATTATTTACTTCCATGCCAATTGCGTTTCGCAAAGTTATGCTTAGTGAAAATTACACCTTGATGAAGACCACACAAAGAATATATTTTTAGTGGAATATTCACCTTCCAAATCTTTTTGTTATTATCGGCTGGCACATCCGACGGAATTAGCGCTTTGTACTTAGAGTCCATCGAGAATTTATCACTCGTGTGCAAATTCTACCGAAACTCATCGGTTCCCTGCGTCAAATTGACCAAAGTAAAATAGTATACCAACTCCTTCCAAGATGCTAACCCGGGGCCAACAAGATCTCTTCTCAATGTCGCATTTGGTGGGTTATTTCCACACCTAAGCGAGTGTATCGCTTTTGTGACATCCAAGTACTATATTGTACAAGGCTGTATATTGTTCTCGAAGCGTAGTGGCACCTAGCTGTCTATCCTCCCAGAACCTTATCTCCAATCCGTCCTTAATAGAGAAAGAGTTGTATGTGAAGAAGAATTTCTTTGCCGTCATAAGGCCAGCACAGAAGTGTGGATCATTTGGTTTCTAAGGAACCTGTGATATTGATAGCACACTTAGCCAATATACTTTCTCCTTAGAAGAATTTGCCAAACCCCATCTTCGGTAAGAAGCTTCAGCAACCATTTACCGAGGAGGGCTTTGTTCTTGATCTCTAGGTCATGAATCCCGAGAACTCCTTGATCTTTTGGGAGGTAGACTACATTCCACATAGTCTGTCGAGATTATACCCATATGTGAACGTTATGATCCCCTGTTACGATGGATAGTTGGAGACATCCAAAGCAAAACTATCGATTATGCAGTCACTAGATATTTTTATAGCATAAAAATTATAGTCAATGGAAACCTCATATGTACTTTGCTAAATACGTTACAATTGTTTAGTCTGTTTTAGCATGATAAAATACTTGGGTCGGTTCAGTGCTACTATTACCCTAACAATAAACTCTTATGTTTTGCTATACTTTAACTAAGTCCATGATCAGGAAAACATGATCATCTCACAAACCATAAACTAATCTTAGATACAATATTAGGATTCTTGTATGTTTATGTCTTCACACCCGCACAATTTTTTTTACATTGGAAACTCACTTTTGAAGTGATATAGCGGTTGTAGCATGATGCCATAAACTTAATTCTGAACTTGGAGATAGAACAATAACTGAATACTATTGTCTCTAGGGCATATCTCCAACACGTCTGAGTTGTCTGATACGTCTCCAACGTATCTATAATTTCTGATGTTCCATGTTGATATTATGCCAATTGCTACATGTTTTCTCGCTTCTTTATAGCATTTTTACACGTTTTTCGGGACTAACCTATTAACAAGATGCTAAGTGCCAGTTCCCTGTTTTCTTCTATTTTTGATTTCAGAAAAGTTGTTCTGGAAATATTCTCGGAATTGGACCCCACGAATCCCGAAGTTCCTATTTTCCCCGGAAGCATCTAGAAGTCCCGAAGAGCCCCGGAGGGGGGCCACAGGGTGGCCACACCAAAGGGTGGCGCGGGTCCCCCTGGCCACGCTACCTGGTGGTGTGGCCCCCCCGGCCACCCCCCGGCATTGCTCTTTCCCCTATTTATACTCCCCCAAGGGAAAATCCTAAAAGAATCAGAGAAATTCCACGAAACCTTCCGCAGCCGCCGTCATAGTCAACCCAAGTTTCGGGGGACAAATCTCTGTTCGGGCACCCTGCCGGGACGGGGAAATGCCCCCGGAAGCCATCTCCATCGACTCCACTGCCATCTCTATCGCCGTTGCTGTCTTCTATGATGAGGAGGGAGTAGTTCTCCCTCGAGGCTGAGGGCTCTACGATAGCTATGTGGTTCATCTCTCTCTCTCCCAGGGTGTGATATATATGTGATCATGAGCTTTGTAATCTAGTTGAATAAGTAGATGTTACTCTTCATCTTGTGCTACTCAAGTGTTTTGTTAATATGAACTTTGGAGTCACGTTGTCCCGCGGTGTGAAGGTGACAGCGTGCACATCGTGTGTGTCTCCTCTATGAATTGTGGTGTTTGTCTAGTACCTTCTAGGACGCTCATAGTGACAGCGTGAGGTTAACTAGACATGGGAATGCTTACTTTAAGGAATGCTTTTTGCAGCCCTACGCAATGATTAGTGTTCGTTATCCAACCGGAGAGGGTTAAGAGTAGCATAGTGAAGAGAAGATATTTAGTTATTCAATTATGTGATCATTGTTGAGAGTGTCCACTAGTGAAAGTAGGATCCCTAGGCCTTGTTTCCAAGCATTGAAACACCGTTTTCCTCCTGTTCTACTACATGTTTGCTTGCTGCCATATTTATTTAAGATTGCTATTATTACTTATAACCATCCATATTACTCGCATTTCACTATCTCTTCGCCGAACTAGTGCACCTATATACCTGATAAGTATATTGGGTGTGTTGGGGACACACGAGACCTCTTGTATCTTAATTGCAGGGTTGCTTGAGAGGGATATCTTTGACCTCTACCTCCCTGAGTTCTATAAACCTTGGGTGATCCACTTAAGGGAAACTTGCTGCTATTCTACAAACCTCTGCACTTGGCGGCCCAACACTATAAAGAAGAATAGAAGCGTGCGTAGACATCAAGCTCTTTTCTGGCGCCGTTGCCGAGGAGGTAAGGTAAAAGGTACTCACATCCTCGGGTGTGAGTGCTCGGAGTTATTTCCTTTAGATTCTGCAATTTTATCTTTTTGTTTCTTGTTTTTATTTTCACTAGTTAGGCTTATTTTTACTTGTCACTTTTTTTTTACCTTTATTCTTAAATGGGAAACAATAAAAAATGAGAGAGCTTTGTAATATTTATCTTGAGTTAGGACATGAAGTGTTTGAAGAGAAAATTAAAAATCCTATGGAACTTTATTTGCATGCTAGTGGCAATGCTATTAGAATGAACTCTTTAAACACCATTATTTCTAATGCTATGGAAAAGTCTAACCTTGAGGAAGCTAGTTTTGATGAATATGATATTTTTAGTCCCTCAAGTTTTTAGGAGGAAATTTTCTTTGATGATACCTTGCCTCCAATATATGATGATTATAATGATTGTGGTATTCTAGTTCCACCTGTTTATAATGATGAATATGATATTTTCAGTCCACCTACTATTGAGGAGAAAATTAATTATGATTACAATATGCCTCCTATATTTGATGATTATGGTGATGAGAATAATAATGATAGCTATTTTGTTGAATTTTCTCCCACTACTATTAACGAGAATGACTATTCTTATATGGAGAGTATTAATTCTTTTATGCATGTGGCTCATGATAAGAATGTTTCATGTGATAGTTATATTGTTAATTTTATTCATGATGCTACTGAAAGTTATTATGAGAGAGGAAAACATAGTCTTATGCATCTAAAAAAATATCAAGTTTCCCCTCTTTATGTTGAAAATTTTGAAATCGCACTTATTTTGTCTTCATATGCTAGCCACTTTGTGCTTTATTGACTTGTTTTTATACAAGATTTGTTTTCATAGGAAGTGGGTTAGACTTAAATTTGTTTTACATTTGCTTCTTGATGCTCTCTTTTGCTTCAATTCATATTTCCCATGTGAGCATCTTCTCAAATTATCATGCCTAGCTAAAAGGCTTTAATGAAAAGCACTTCTTGGGAGATAACCCATGTTTTTATTTTTGCATTGTTTTTCTCTGTTTTCTTTGAGTCAAGGGGTTGTATACTTCTGTAGAAACTCCTTTGTATCTTTATTTTTATGTCTTTGTTGAGCCAAGTAAAACCTCTAGTGGAAAGTTGAGACTATATTTCGGATTTCTGCGCAGGAACCAGATTTCTGCTGTCCACTGTTAAATTCGTATAAAATCACAGAAAATTCAGAATGACCTAAGTTTTTTTGTGCGTAATCCTGGGCTATATAAGAACTTTTCTTAGTTGAGCACTTTTTTATCTGAGCAACAGAAGATTTTCGAAAAAAATCATCTTTACCTATTGTCCTGTTTTGACAGATTTCTGCCAATAATTGCATTTGCATCTTAATCTCTTTCTTTTGGTGTTCTTTTGAGAAAAGGAGTTTTAAAAGAAGTTGTGACAGTAGCTAATGCATTTATGAGTGTTAGGCTTGTATTGAAATTGAACCATGTGAATTTATTATTTTGATTTGCACTAACGTTGCTAATGAAGATTGTGAGAAGTTTGGTGTGAAGGAAGTTTTCAAGGGCCAAGAGAAGAGGACGATATGATGTGATAAGAAATTCTAAGAATACTCAAGCATCTAAGCTTGTGGATGCCCAAGGCATCCCCTTCTTCATCAATAATTTATCAGGTCACTTCTAGTGAAACTATATCTTTATTCGGTCACATCTTATGTGCTTTACTTGGAGTGTCTTTTTTTTTCCAGTTTGTTTGGTTTTCTTTGTTGTAATAAATAGTTGGATCCTAGCATATTTGTTTGGGAGAGAGACACGCTCCGCTTTTTCGTTAGAATACTCTTGTGCTTCACTTATATTTGTTGCGTATTCATGCTTAGATATTTTAGTGCTTCCAAGTCTTGTTTTGCATGCATCCTTTGTTCAGAGCTGTTAGCTTTTGTAGTTAGGTGGTTCTCATATGTATTTTTGCTTGGAAATAGGAAGGCTTATGTGATAGTTGGTATAGTGGAAAAATCCGCATGGTCTTGTAGATCACTAAACTGCTTCACTTGAATCACTTCTGTTGTTTTGAGATATTAATTTGCTTAATGGATAAACGGGAAGGACTAGTAAGTAGAAAATTTTAATGGTTGGTCTAAGAAACTTGAAGCTGTGCCACACTTAAATTACCCGCTGATAGAAACAATGGTATATGATTGCTACGAGTGATACATTTCTAATCGGCCTTTTGTTACGCGCTACGGTCGGGGTAGCCAACAGTGACTTGTCACTGCCACGGACCCTCTTGGAGTGATTTTCACTTTGCCTTATAAGATGATTTTCTTGCTGCAATCTTTTAACTTGTGAGTCTATGTTGCGGTTCCTGGCACTTCCACCATCCATATTTTCTAGCCTCCTCGGTACTGTGCATTTCCTTTTCTCACATTGAGAGTTGGTGCAAACTTCGCCAGTGCATCCAAATTCCGTGGGAGGACTTTATTCTCCTACACATAAGGCCATATATTATTCCTCAAAACAGCCACCATACCTACCCATCATGGCATTTCCATAGCCATTCCGAGATATATTGCTGCACAACATCCACCTCCATTATGTTATTTGATGATGAGCTTCATGGTTATTTATGCATACTACTACACTGGCAGGAGCATGCAGTTGGGACGGGGCTTGCCTGCGCCCTCCGTATGCTCCCATCCGTGCACCCCACCGTAAATAAATCATCGAACGGCTGCTACACATTTCTCTCTCCACGTTCCAATTCAATCAACAATAATTCTAATTAACTTTGTATTTAATTTTCCTAACCATACTAGTATGCCGTATCTCCTTCTCCCCGTTCACTTTTGGACACAGGACCTCTAGCGGAGCAATAGCAGCGGCGAGACAAAGAATGAACCGGAAGGTTAGCGATCCTGGCAACGTTGGCGGCTGGGCATGGCATCAGACCACTGATGTGGCTCCAGCTCGGCGAGGCCTCTGCCATGGTGGTCTACAACACCGAGACGCTGGGGGAGATGATGAAGGCCAACGTTTGCGGACCGGTGGACCAGCAGGATTCAGGAATTCGTTGGCTTCGGCGGCAAGAGCATCATCTTTGCCCCCTACGACGACCACTGGTGTGAGCTGCTGCGCAAGGTGTGCATCGCCGAGCTACTCAACTCCAAGCACGTCAAGCGCATTGAGAGCGTCAGGGCAGAAGAGCGTGTTTAATCTGGAGCGAAGGAGTAATCGCGAGTCACGGCGGCAGGGAGTGATGCAATCTGGAGCGGAGGAAGGTGAATCACGCTGCACCCATCCAGCTATGAAAGGAAGACAAGAGGAACTGCCGACATCCGTCGGCACCGAGGAAGTGCAACAGGGTAGCCGCTCGGCTCAGGCGTAGGCGGCGACCGGTTCTGCGTCTTTGGTGGGCGGCGTGCCCACGCATGTGTCAGGTCTCATGTTCGAAGGCGGCGGCACCAGGATGGCACGCGTGAAGGCGTGAACTCATGGAGTTGCTTCGGTAGCAAAATCACCATGGCGCATGGGGGTAACTAAGTTAGAGGCTGCGGGAGTGGCTGCGAGGACAGAAGTTCGTCGGCGAGGGGGCGGCCACGGAATCAACCGTGTGATGTCGCTCCAGTGGCTCCAGCGTTGTGGCGGGGAGTTGGCCGACAGTGTAGCGGACGTCGTCAACGCGGCCATGACCGAGGAGGACGAACACAAGGGGATGATTTTCCTCGTTCAGTTTTAACGTTCTGCATGTATTACGGAGGAACGAGTATTATTATCAGAATTGGTGTTTTTTTTTTTGGAAGAAAAGACCCGCATGGAGGACATGGTAGATGGGAGCTCCGTTTGATTATTTATTTACGGTGCGGGCGCACGGATGGGCGCATATGGAGGGCGCCGGCAAGCCTCGTCCATGCAGTTGGATACATTAGATATATTCCATTATGAGTTATGACTACTAAAAGTGTGATGATTCATTGTAATATAGGATGTTGCCCCTACCGGTGAGGATATATAAAAAAAAATGAAAAAGCCCCCCAAAAAAGGGCCAAAGAGAGAATAAAGAGAGAGGGGGCGCATCACTATCCTTTATACCACACTTGTGCTTCATGTTTAGCACCAATACTTCAGTTTGGAGAAAGTTTTCATATTATCATTCATCCATAACTATGTGTGGAACTTTACATTATAGAACTTGCCTAGTATATTCCAATGACGAGCCTCCTCAAATGAGCTCTAGGTCTTCGTGAGCAAGCAAGTTGGATGCACCCCCACTAGCTCCACTGGAGAGATTTCATACACTTATAGCTCTATGTGCATCCGTTGTGTGGCAATCCCTACTCATTGCATAGCTTCGGTTGTAAGACTTTCTCTTATCTAATCACCACTTTCAGCTTTGTGAGTCTTTCTTCCATTGAGCACATTTAATATCCAATGAGTAGGATTGCCACACCGGGATGTTATGGCTAAGAGATCTTAAACTATTTACGCACTGAAAACAGGCAAGTGTTCTGGCACTCTGCCGGGATGGGGAAGTGCCCCTGGAACCATCTTCATTGACTCCACCGCCATCTCCATCGCCGTTGCTGTCTCCTATGATGATGAAGGAGTAGTTCTCCCCCGAGGCCGAGGGCTCTACCGGTAGCTATGTGGTTCATCTCTCTCTCCCATGGCGAGATCTATATGTGATCGTGAGATTTGTAATCTAGTTGAATAAGTAGATGTTACTCTTCATCTTGTGCTACTCAAGTGTTTTATTAATATGAACTTTGGAGTCACCTTGTCCCGCGGTATGAAGGTGACAGCGTGCACATCGTGTGTGTCTCCTCTATGAATTGTGGTGTTTGTCTAGTACCTTCTAGGACGCTCATAGTGACAGTGTGGGGTTAACTAGACATGGGAATGCTTACTTTAAGGAATGCTTTTTGCAGCCGTACGCAATGATTAGTGTTCGTTATCCAAACGGAGAGGGTTAAGAGTAGCATAGTGAAGAGAAGATATTTCGTTATCCAATTATGTGATTATTGTTGAGAGTGTACACTAGTGAAAGTAGGATCCCTAGGCCTTGTTTCTAAGCATTGAAACACCGTTTTCCGCATGTTCTGCTACATGTTTGCTTGCTGCCATATTTATTTCAGAGTGCTATTATTACTTATAACCATGCATATTACTCACATTTCACTATCTCTTCGCCGAACTAGTGCACCTATATACCTGATAAGTATACTGAGTGTGTTGGGGACACAAGAGACTTCTTGTATCTTAATTGCAGGGTTGCTTGAGAGGGATATCTTTGACCTCTACCTCGCCGAGTTCGATAAACCTTGGGTTATCTACTTAAGGGAAACTTGTTGCTGTTCTACAAACCTCTGCACTTGGAGGCCCAACACTATCTACAAGAATAGAAGCGTGCGTAGACATCATTGTCCACAGTGGTAAACTACTCTATTTGATTGGAGATCCCGTGAAGTAAAAGTGGGAGAAAATTTGTTGGTCGGCTGAGAGGAGAGTATCCTTAATACCTTATCCCACTCCATGAAGATGTAATACTCTTCTAATCTGCATGGCAGATTGACATTTGTTTTAATGTGTTCCAAGTGACTTATTTATATAAGTACAAATGTGTCATGCAGAGCATCTCTTGAGAAACTCACCTATATGAGTTTGATTACTAAACGTCGCAGTCTACGAGATTTGGGTGTTCTCTAATAAACTCATGAAAGACTTTTGGAATATGGTGTATATTCTTCACCCGCGGGGAAGCCTTGTGGCAGACTAGTATTGCTCTAAACGTTGTGTGAAACTGGTATCACAACAAACTTGGAGCTCAAGGCATAGTCCACAATCCAAGTTGTGAACTAGTTTAGCATATTTTTCTAAGTGAAAGTTCAACTTAAGAGTCTCCAGTAAGCACCAACATATAACTAATGTTTTGGAACGAAATGATTAGATGTGCCAATGAGATTTTGTGTGGGATTGTTGAGTTTTATACTTGGGCTTTGCCCAAAATCCCAACTAAAATCTGAAATTCTCATGACCCATTCATGCTCAGCATAGTGTGAGAAGTGGGACTAAAATTTAGTCACACATAGCTAGTTGGGAGAGAGTGGCACAACCTTATAGGGTGAGCCATTCTACCACCGATATGAATTGGTGTGAAGTCAAAAGAGGTGTTCCGCACGCTCCCTGCTCCTCCACTGCCTGCCACACCACGCCACATCACGACACGACGCGTCGCGGGTTCCGGGAATGAGACGAATCGAGGACGTTTATTTTGATGATTAGGAGAATTAATAAGTCATTAGTTGGTAATTAGTTGACGAATTAACTACTAAACTGTTTCCAATTCTTTTGGGTCATGGAACTAAACCGGTATGGACGTGGAGTTACTCCCACGTCTCTCCTAGCCCGTGGTATATATAGACGTCTACCCTACCCACAACCTCCTCGTATGGTTTCACACCGTTTCAAACTTTGGGCCACCACACAAGTCTTCTCCATCCCTTCTTCCGGCGTGCACCGCAAGAAGCGACAACAGACCTCTGGAACCTTGCCTCTTGTAATCCTGTACGGGAGAGAGACGATCAGGTTTTGGGGAGTGCAATCATGCGACTGTCGACGACGATCACTTCTCCAACGATGACTTCTTCTCGGATTTCGGCAAATTCTTCATCGACGATATGACCGACAACCAGGACAGCAGATCCGCTCATGCTGCACAGTAGCAGTAGCATCTATATGAGTTTCACGTATGTCTAGTTTCCACTCTAGATTGAATCTGTTCATCTACTATATTAGATATTTGCATAATTAGTTTAATGGTTACTGATATGATTTACTTGTTGTTAATTTGGATTATATTCTATGCTAAATTGTTAATATATTCAATCGTGGACAACCGTAACACGTATTCCTCGATCGACTCGCCGTCCATGAAGCGCAGCCGGACTCCCGCTGGCGAACCTATGCCTTGCCTTGGCCTCGCCGACGCGCTCGAACCCCATTCGGAGGGTCTTGAGTGTGTCCCCTTGGCATTGTCCTTCGCCGCGAGGGTGCGCCGTGCGCACAAGCTTGAGCTATCCTTCACCGCAAGGGTGCGCGCAAGCTTGAGCATCACAGCGCGGAGCACTGCAGCAGGAGCCGCCTGTTCCTTGGCTCCTCGTGATCGTCGTCGTCACCGAGGTGCACGGCGTCACAGAGCCCCTAGACCTAGAGCTGGACGCGCATGACAACCGTCTATTCTTCGTAGTTCATATGCGTCAGTTTGAGTACTGTGTGCCGCCACCTCCCTCCCTAATGACCCTCTCCCTCACCACCAGCTCGCGCACATGGCGTCTCTCCGGACTGCGACCACGGTGAACTGGGTAAGGAGAGACTAGATGGCGAGGGGAGCGGGAGGGTGTCTTCGAGGTACCCGATCCCACCAGATCGCTCACGAAGCTCTGATACCACTTGTGGATTTTCAGATGAACAAAGCTCAGAAAATTCAGAGTGGAGACAGTATTTGCACTGCGTGCAACCTTGCAGTTTCACTGCTTTCTTTCTCTACGTTTTATTCAAGAGTGGAGACGATTGTGTCTGGCTACACGATGCCCATACACGAACCTGCCATCCCACGTCTGAGTGATCGGGTTTACAGGTTTTGATTAAAGTCAAAACAAACGGAGAAACAGCCCTGAAAACCTAAAACCTAGCTGATCCTAAGTGACACTAACTGAAACTCTGACTGAACGTTAAGACAATGACACCTTAGACAGTGTATACTCCACCCAATGAGAAATGATTATGGATTACCGAAAAAGGCTTTACGCCCCGCTTTATAAATAAAGCAACCACCAATCCAGAGTCAAACATTACACCTCAGAAGGCAAGGAGAGAGAGAGAGAGAAAGGTGTTACAAGCTTGCTGGGGCAACAGCACAGAAGAGCCCAAATAGACATAGTGCAACAAACAAAGGAAAGAAAAGAACATAAGCGACTAAGATGAGGCGAGGTCCGTAGCGCTCCTCCTCAAGTGTAGGGCTCAACTCGACAGGGAGGATGAGGAGTAGATCTGACGCGCCAGTGCCACCAACCGATCCAGCATGACGTCCAGCTGAGCTCTGTCCCGCTGGCTACACAGCGGGTGCCACTGCTGCAGAAAAGCGAGAAATTTGAACATCGAGTCAGAAGCACGCCGAAGGAAAACTCGTTCAATCACCATCTTATTTCTAATTGTCCACAGGGTCCACGACATTCCAGCAAAGATGAACCAGAAGAGGCGGCGTCCCCTCCCCGTCCTCCTTGCCTGGACCTCCAGGAACTCGCCAAGGTCTGAGGCCCTCCATTCGGCCCCCAGACCTTCATACACGAAGTTCCATAGAAATCTAGCCGCGGGGCAAGTGAACATAATATGGGTTTCCGTTTCCGGAACTCCACAAAGAGGACACTTGCCCTCACCAGGGCCTTGGCGTTTCCGGACCTCCACCCCCGAAGGGAGGCGGTCCCGCAGAAGTTGCCATACAAAGATCTTGATCTTCAAAGGCAATGGGGCTTTCCATAACCCCGCAGACCACTCCTGCCTAGGCCCGGAGAAGAGGCTACGATAGGCCGACTTCACAGAGAAGGAGCCCGTTGCTGTGAGGCTCCAGGAAACCCGGTCCGGGGGCCCCTCTAAGGACCCTGGCAACGTTGCGATAAGCTCAGTCCATGCCACTGCCTCTGCAGGGCCGAGCGTCCTTCGGAACGAGATGTTCCAAATTCCATCCGGCGCCGCGTCGGCAACCAACATCCGCGGATCTGAGCATATCGCAAACAGACTAGGAAAGGACAGTTTGAGTGGTCTATCCCCTATCCAAAGGTCTTCCCAGAAGAGGGTGCGCCTCCCATCCCCGATAATGAAGCGCGCCCCTCTTCGGATCTCATCTTTAATGGATTGGAGGGATTTCCAAAATTGGGATCCCTCCCGGCGCTCACAGGACAGCAGAGGGCAGCCTCGCAGATATTTCGCTTTGATAAGCTGAAGCCAGAGACCTCCGTCGTCCTGCAAGATACGCCACACCCATTTTAGCATGAGAGCAGTGTTCATCTTGCGCGAGGCAAGAATCCCTATGCCCCCAAAATCCTTGGGGGCGCAGACGTGAGCCCACTTGACCATATGGTACTTCTGGTGGCCATTGGAGGCCGACCAAAAGAATCGAGAGAGCTCCTTGTCAAATGCCTTATGGGCCCCTTCCGGAAGAAGGTAGAGACCCATCATGTACATAGGCATACTGGATAGGCAAGAGTCAATAAGCACGGATTTGCTCCCCTTCGAGGTGAACCTCCCGCACCAAGGCTCAGCCTTAGCCCTGACTCTGTCTATGAGGGGCTCAAGGTCCCTCATCAAGATCCTGGAGTCCCCTAGAGGTACTCCAAGATATTCCACCGGAAACGAGGACAGTTTGCAGTTGAAATTATCTGCAATGCGCTGCCGCTCCTCCGGTGGGTACCCCAAAACCACCACCTCGCTCTTGTCAAAGTTAATCTTTAGACCCGACATGGACTCAAAGCAGAGGAGGAGGAACTTCAGGTTACGGATATCTAAGTCCGAGCCTTCTACCATGATCATAGTGTCGTCCGCATACTGGAGGTGGGTAACCCCTCCTCCGGGGATAAGGTGGCCTACCACACCCGAGATGTGGCCAGCCTCCTTGGCCAGCTCTAACATAGACGCAAGGGACTCGACTGCTAGGTTGAACAAGATGGGGGATAAGGGATCCCCCTGTCTAACCCCGCAGGAGGGCCTAAAGGAGGATCCAATCTCCCCATTAATGTTAATCGCCGTGTTCCCGCTCGTGACCGTCTGCATGATCCAGCAGACGACCCTATTATCAAACCCTCGACGTTCGAGGACTTGGCGCAGGAACGCCCAGTCCAACCGGTCATAAGCCTTTTGGAAGTCCAGTTTCAGGAAGACACCCTTATGGTGACGTACCCTCACTTCATGAACTATTTCATGAAGCGCTAGAATCCCGTCATGGATATACCGGCCCTTAGTAAAGGCAAACTGTTGAGGGTGAGTTAGGCGCTGAACCACCGGAGCCAACCGAATCGCAAGCACCTTAGAGAAAAGGCGTTGGATGACGTTGATAACCGTGATTGGCCTGAACTGGCGGATATCCGTAGCCCCAACCACCTTGGGGATCAGGGAGATGACGCCAAAGTTCAGGCGGGACATCACCAAGGTCCCAATATAGAACTCTTGGAACATTGGCATAACTACTGCCTGGAGAAGGGCCCAAAATCTCTGAAAGAAAGAAACCGGAAGACCATCCGGACCGGGGGCGGAATTAGCCTTCATGTCCAAAATCGCTCGGCTAACCTCTTCTAGCAAGAATGGGGCGGTTAAGCCCGCGTTCTCCTCTTCTGAGACCAGCGCGTCTAAGCGCCAAAGGTCTCGGGAAAGAGCGATCCCCGAACGGGGACCAGCTGAGAAGAGCTCCTTGTAAAAGGAGTAGATGTGGGCAGACAGCTCCCGAGAGTCCTCGAGGAGGGACCCATCTGCCCAAAGCCAAGGGATCGAGCACCGACGGCGTCGTCCATTAGCAATAGCATGGAAGTACGCCGTGTTGGCGTCCCCCAGCAACAACCATTTCTGGTGGCTACGCTGACGCCAGAAGATCTCCTCCCCCCTAAACACAGCCATCAGTGAGGCTTCCAGGGAGTAGCGGTGGAGCCACTCATCCGTAGAGAGACCTTGAGCATCGGCCACAGAATCAAGCGCCTGAATCTGGGACAGAAGCAGGGCCTTATGTCTCCGGATATCCGCCCCCACGTTAGCCCCCCAGCCTCGCATAAATTGGCGGACCATCTTAGCACAATGATGCCAGACATCCACCGCATTAAAGACGCGAGGCGGGGCGGCCGCGGCCTCCGACCACCTATTTCCCACCGAGTCCACAAATCCCGGCTGCTCAAGCCAGAACTCCTCAAAGTGGAAGCGGTTAGGTCTAGGCACAGTCCCCCCTCCAGAAGAAAATATGAGGGGAGCGTGATCCGATCCCACCCTAGTGAGCGCCCGAAGCGAGCACAGCGGGAAGGCAATCTCCCACTCGACTGAGACTAGGACCCGATCAAGGGCACTCCGGATGGGGTTCACCTGGTTATTAGTCCAGGTATAACGGGCCCCCACCCTCTCTATCTCATGCAGGGCAAGGTCAGCAATGAAGTCATTGAACATCCGCATCCTAGGGAAGTCCACGTTGTCCGAGCTCTTATCTTCCGGGGACCGAATAAGGTTAAAGTCCCCGGCCACTACTACAGGAATGGGGCAACGTTCCACCTTCGCCGCAAGCTCCGCAAGGAACTCAGTGGACCGTCGATGGTCCGCGGGTCCATAGACAATGATAACCTCCCATTGGAGGTTAGACCGTCTATGGGTGAGCGACATGCTCACGAAGAAATCCCCGCGGTCCATGTCGTCCACCTGAAAGGTCTCCTCCTTGGCACCAAGGAGGATCCCGCCCGAGTGCCCCGAGGCAGGAAGCCAATTCCAAGCAAATTTGGATCGGCTCAGTCTCTGAAGCTCAGCAATGGAGAAGTCTTGTCTAATCGTTTCCTGTAGGCCCACAATATCCACATTTTCCTGCCGCATGTAATTGGTGAGCTGAAGTTGGCGGCCGTCCGCCCCGAACCCCCGCATGTTCCAAATGAATGTAGAGACACTCATTGGGAAACCATGCCGGGGGAAGAAGTCCCCTTAGGGGGGACTGAGGTGGCCCTACCACTAATCGAGGGCCTGGACGTCGCCTTGGGGGGACGTCCCCGTTTCCTCCCCAACTGGGGTGGAGCTACGGGGGCCACAGACGCTAAGGGCCTAGGAGAACCGTCCGTACTGGACCCCGGAGTCACCCGTGGTTGTCCAGTCGACGTCGAGGGGGCCAGCCGCTCACGCTCCGCCTGAGCGCGAGCAGCTGCCAGAGAACCCTCGTAAATCTCCTTAGCCCTAATGGCCTCAATCTGCTCCTCCCGGGGACCACATTCCCCACGGAAGATAACACCACTGTCAGCTGCAACCTGGGCCAGCGCCTCAAGGGGAACCGAGTCGAGAACCGAGAACCTAGAACCAGAGGGGGGGCAGGGGAGGGGGGGGAGACATGAGAGAGGCGGGACGTACCAGGCTCCAGGCAGCGAGCCGCCTGGCGGCGAGATGCCAGCTCGCTCACCGTCGGCTCGACGACCTCCGCCCCCGTCCTGGCTCGGGCGATGCGGGCGCTACGACGCGTCGTGACCCCAGGTGCGGGAGAGGCGGTGACGACCGCACCCTGGGTACGAGCGTCCGGCACCGGCGTGGCTGGGAGTCTGGCCGGGGACCCCTGCGGAGGAGTGGGGGGGGTCCCAGGCGAACGAGTGTAGCAGACCACCCCTGGAGAGCGAGGCGAAACCGGAGCCGCCACCTCCATGCTCACTCCTCCCGAGTCTGCCGCCTCCGATCCCGACTGAGGGGAGGGCAGCCCAAGAAGGGCGTCTGCCACGAGGCTCGCAAGATCTAGGGAACCTGCCCCCTCACATAGGTTCGACCCATACTGTGAGAGAGACGGGCCCATAGGAACCTGCGAGACCTGACGGGAGACGTCCACAAGGGGCAGCCGAGCCGGCGAACTCAAGGGAGGAGGAAGTGCGGAGGGAGGGGAAGAGAGCGAGGCAGAGACCTGGAGTGGCGCGGCGAGCTGGGCCGCCTGCCCCGACAGAGGTGGACCCTCTGGGGCTGGGGCCGCCGCCCCCTGAGGAGGGGCCTCGCCCCCTGGGCTGTCGCCAGAGTCGTCTCCCGAGGAGTCACCCTCAGACTCGGTAGAGCTGTCGCGGTGTGTGGACGGAGAGTGACGAAGGGGAGGAGGAGGGGAAGATCGGTGTAGATCCACCTCACCCTCCACCTCCACCGAAAGAGGACGGTCGACGCCGTCGAAGTAGAACGGAGGCAGGGGCCCCTCCAGCTTGGAGACATCCGGGACCATCATGCGAAGGCGGACAGGGCCCCGGCCCGGGAGCGAGGCCGTGTCTATCTCCACAAGACGCCCCACCGCCTGAGAGATCAGGTCCACGATAGGAACCGTCTTCGCCTCCAGCGGGATCCCATGGATCCGAATCCACACCGAAGCAAGAGTAGCGCGAGAGGCCGGGTCGACGAAGGAGCGCTCGATGGATACCTTGATGTTGCAACCCCGTAGAGTAGTCGAGTCTCCCCAGGCCAGTGCCGTGAGGAGGCTCAGTGACGGGAACTCCACCGCAAACTCAGAGGGGGAGAGCTCTGTCACCACCCACGGCGCTGCAGGGTCGAGGAGGAGGAAGGCCGCACGGATGACCTCAGCGGAGATCACCACCGACGGAGATCGGGAAGGATCTGGGAGGACCGTCACTACCGCCATAAACTCCGGCGAGGATAGAGCGACGCCCCCCATGTCGATGTAGTAGAACCCTGAGTCAATACCATGCCCGAGCAGAGTGAGCGTCCCCCTCCTCGGTGGAACCCCACCCACCACCTGCTGAGGAGCTGAGATGGCCTGGGCGTCAACCCTCGGCACCCCCTCCACGGTCGACGACTTCTTCTTCTTCTTCTTTTTGTTCTTCTTTTTCCTCGGCTCCGAGGGTAGTTCAGCTGGAGGGGGGGCACGAGTCTCGCGGCGAGGTGAGCGGTCACGGCGCCAATCGCCGCCGCGATCACCTGAGCGCCAACCAACCCGTGACCCCGGGCGCTGGACTCCACGCGCGCCATCCCGGGCATCAGCACCCAACCCCCGCGCCAACGTGCCTCGGGCGCCCCCAGCCACCTCCCCTGAACGAGGGCCACCCCTAGAGCCGTCGGGGCGTGGCAGAACCTCTTCCCGGCGACCCAGCGTAGCCCCCTCGGGCCCAGACGGGGCACCATGGCGCTGCACCAGAGCCGCCCGGAGCTCCTCCTCGCGAGCGCTGGCTCCTGGCGACCCTCCCTGTGGCCGAGCGCCCGGGAGCTGGCCCAGGTCGAGCCCCGCCCCGGTCTGCCCAGAAGGCCTGCGGGGGGAGTGGGCCAGGCCCACACCGCCACGGCGCCCAGGAGAGCCCCGCGCAGCCGGCGCGCTGACCGGAGGCCTGCGAGGCGGCGGGCGGTATGGCGGCTGTGGGTCGCGAGACGAAGGCGGGGATCGGCGCGGAGAGCGGCCCCGCCGCGGAGGGGACCGGTCCTCCCGAGAGCGCTTCATCGGGGAGGAGACCACGTCGGCGAAAGATCTGAGGAGAGGCGGCGGCGGTGGGGTGGCGACGACAGCACGAGCGGGGACAAGGGACTTGCGAACCTGGCTGCCGGTGTGAGGCTGGCGAGCCTGGTTGATGGGGGCAACAAACCCTAGATCGGACGCACAGGATCTGTTCGAGATCCAGACGCACGCGTTGACGGGCCGGGAGCCGTGGGCCGAAAGCGGCCCATCAGCCGCTCGGGGGTCCTGGCTGCGCCAGCCCATGATGGGCCGAGCCGCCGGGCCCTCGAGAGCAGGCCTAGGGTTCCGTCCCGACCCCGGCCCAGGCCCAAGGAGAGAGCCCCCGTCTCCCGCAGTCTCGCTGCCTAACTGGACGATGAACGGCGGCCGACTCGGCCGGCGGCGCGCCGCCACCGCATCCGCCGCCGGAGGCCCTACGCGCGCGGTCCCAGGGGCGAACCCCGGGTCCACGGGTAAGCCAGCAGCAGCAGATGGGGCAGCCGCCGCCATCACCGGAGCAGCGCCGCCGGAAGAAGCGCGACGCGGCGCACAGATGCGAAACCTCGCCGGAGTGCGACGGGGGGAGCGAGATGCCACCGCAAGGAATTCGCCGAGCGTGGGCAGAGCCGGTGGCGAGCACCAGCGCTCGGCCTCCAGGCGCTCCGCCGTCTCAGCGTCTTCCTCGTCGGCGATATCTGCCCAGCGGGCGCCCTTCTCCAGCGAGCCCGCCATCCTCACGCGTTCCGAGCTCAGCGAGGACACCCGAGGTGCAGCGGCCATCCGGCGGTCCGACGGGAACATCAGGGAGTCACCGGGCCGAGGTCACCCGCCGTGGCGCGGTGAGGGGGACGCTCCCCGGCCGTGCGCCGCCTCCGAGACGCTCCATCCGTCAAGCTTCCTCTTCGCCCCTCGTTTGTGACGCTCCATCAGACCCACCACCACCCCTGGGGATTTTCTTGATACGAGTGTATGCAGAATTTGCTTTCTTGGGAGGTGTCATTAGCCCGTTGAACCTGAAGCGCGCACGCCGAGGGAAGGTGGCATGGCGTGTGGCGATGCGAGGCCGCGGATAATGTCACAAGGGCCACCAGGCGTGCGAGTGGCCGGGGAAGTTGACTGCACCGCGCGCGTGAGCGAATCGAACGTTGCTGTACCGGCTTTGGGTTGTTCTTGTTCTTGTTCCGCATCAGGTAGCTCCGTGTGAGTTGTTCTTGTTCAATCGCCAATTCGTCATGGCTTTGGGTGCCAGAGCTCTACCGGCGGCGGCGGCGGCGGCCTCCGAGATCGCCGTGGATGCCAACGTCGATGGGACGAGGGCGCTGCCTGCAGGGAATGGCAACGCTTCGTCTACAGTGAGATGGGACTTCGAGGGTAACGTCGCGATAGATTTCCCGATAGAGGATGAGAAGAGGATGAAGCAGGAGCTGGTCGCTTGGGCAAAGGCCGTGGCCTCTATGGTTATCAGGGCATCAAGGGAATGCAGCTAATGTAGTAGTGCAGTGTGTAGCACCGTGCATAGATACGATCAAACGTTGGATGCTCGTGCTCCATTTTTTTTCTTTCTTTTTTGTACCTTAGATGTTTATTCATTGATCGTTCATTCAACATGTACATGCTTACGGAGATCTGGAGAGGAAGAGAATTGACTTCATTAATTCCATGTTGAGCTTACAGCGGGAAGTTTAATATTAGAATCATGCTTCCATCAATTCTTTTTTCAAAATGGTAAGCTAACCCTGGAATCTGCATCAGTCGATGCACACACAGCCCTATTTATTGCGCAGTTTCAGAATTTAAGTGGAGTATATAGAATTTATAGCTAATAGGTCACGCCAAGTGTACACAAAAAACAGGCAACGTAAAATAAAGGGAACAATGCGCCTATGCATCTTGTAAGTGTCTAGCAAGCCGTAAGCTATGCCGGTTGTTAAAAATAGTCATTTATCGAATTGCCCACAGCGGACTACTGCTACTCAGTTTTACCCCTAGCGCAGAATGGTGCTCAGTTTTGCCCTTACCTCGTGCGCAACTACTATGGAGAGCTCGAAACGGTTAGTTTGGAGTCGATTATGTCTGGTGGCGTTAGCAAAGTGAGTCCGGAGCTTACAGAGTGGACCGCCAAGTTAGTTGAAGTCGTCCGGAGCTTACAAGTGGGACCGCCCAGTTAGTTGACTATGCTGAATAGTCCACACCCGAGCCTCCCGCCACCACCGTCGTGCGCTGCCGCTATCGTGCGCTGCCGCCCAGTTAGTTGACCCGCCGTCGTGCGCTGCCGCTATCGCCGCCGCCGCCGCCACACCACCCCCTGCTGCGCCACGAGCACCTACGACACCACCACCATGTGCGGCGCCACCACCACCTGCTCCACCGCCACCTGATCCTCAGCCAGCACCACCTCCCACCACCACCTGTGTCGCAGCCAGCAGCACCCATTTGCGCCGCCATCACCACCTGCACCCCCGCGGCCGTTCCGTGTGGCCACCTGCTTCACCGCCACCGTCCTGCGATGCCGCTGCCCGCCACCTGCTCGTTCCAACACTCCGCCCGCCACGTGCTCGACGAAATGGATAGAAATGAAATGGAGAGCGGCGACGACCTGGGTGCGGAGACACGCCGCGTCCACGATTGGGTTCCTATTGGGTAAGTACTGAGTTTTGAATTGACGATTCGACATGGGATGACATTGATTTGCAGCTGATTGCGTCTCTGTTTTCGTGGGTTGGGATGAAGTTGCGGTTTGCTTTCTTGGTGAACATTAGAAGGGAACGCTACATCGTCGATGCAGATAATAAGAAGAAATTCCAAGGATGTTTCAGTTATTCGGTCCCAATGGATTGTAATTGGAGTTTCAGACAATTTGGGGAGATAATTTGCAGCCCATATCCTTAGGGTTTGCATGATGAAGTGGAATTTAGATACTTTGATGGGGGAAAAGATTGGATCCAAATTAGTAATGATGAAGAGCTCGCTACCATGTTTGCTAAGCACAAGGAGGCAGCGAATTTTCATGTGAAGCTGCAAAATGATGTGGTTGTGCCGGCAGTTGGACAGACGGTGGCGGGTTCATCTTCTGTGGCAGTACCATCACGTCGTACTGCCAACTCTAGCCAGAACAGTTCAAAACCAAGTCGACGTGGTGGCTCGACAAGTGTGGACACTGGGAGAAAGGTTCCTGTTGAAGTGGAGTCTTATGCCTACATTTCTGCGGATGATGAAGAGAGACTATATTCTGATGTTCTTCAGAATTTAAGACGGACATCTCGGGCTGAAATCCAATATGAGTATGACAGTGACCTTGAAGAGGAGGAAGAACGGCCACCTGTTGAATGGGACCCTGAGAACCCTCTTATGGCAGAAGGTTACATATTTGCTTCCATGGCTGAGTGTAGAAATGCACTTGTGACGTACTCCATTAAGGCAGAGCGTGCATTTATAGTTGACAAGAGCGATAAAAGGCACTAAACCGTGCACTGTATGTCTGAGGATTGTCAATGGAGGATGCACGCATCTAAAATGTGTGGTATCACCAATATTCAGGTAAAAGTGAACCCTTTTCCCCACACATGCCAAGAATCAACCCTTAGGAAGCAAACAATCGGTAGAGCCAAGTCAAGATGGGTGGCGGATGAAGTAAAAAGATGGGTGGCAGAAAACCATCAAGTGAGTACAAAGGAATTGCAGAAAAACATCAAAGACAAGTTCAAGATAGATTTACCATACATGAGGCTGTTCAATGGTAAACGAAAAGCATTGGAATCTATCCATGGTAACTGGAATGGAAGTTTTGAATTGTTGTATTCATTCAAAGCTGAAGTGGAGAGGACAAACCCAGGTAGTATTGTTGAAATCGATCACCACTCCGTGGAGTACACATTGAAGGGAGTTACAAGGACCAAGGAATGATTTAGGAGGGTTTTTGTGTGCTTTGAAGCTTGTCGAATGGTTTTTTTGGTAGGTTGCAGGCCTTATTTGGCTATTGATGCTACTTTTCTCACAGGGAGGTTTAAAGGAGAGTTAGTAGCAGTTTGTGTAGTTGATGCACACAATTTTGTTTTTCCAGTTGCCTACGGTGTGCTGGAGACAGAGTCTGAGGAGAGCTGGACATGGTTTTTGCAGAATCTGCGCCGGGCTATTTCACATCCCAATGGGTTGGTAATTCACACAGATGCATGCAAGGGTTTAGAAGTGGTCGTGGACAATGTGTTCCCAGGAGTAGAGCATAGGGAATGCATGCGTCACCTTGCTGCAAATTTTGTGAAGAAATTCAAAGGAAAGTTTTTTACCGACAATTTATGACGAGCATCTTTGACTTTCAGTGTGAGGAAACACAACTACCACATGAGGCAGTTATACACAAATGAGAAAGTGAAGGAATACTTGGAAACACACCACTCGAAGTTATGGGCCAGAAGCCAATTCAGTGAACTGAGCAAAGTTGACTATGTGCACAATAATCTTGCAGAATCTTTCAACTCAACGATCCGGAAACTAAAGCATTTTTTATTTGGCGGATTTGCTTGACAGGATAAGGATAGAATACGCCGAGAAATTTCATTTGCGTCTTGGAATAGCTAATGCAAAATTCATGGGCCACGTTATTATCCCGGCTGTGATGAAGGTGTTGAAGCAAAAAACAGAAGGCTTGATAATGAACATGAGATTTATCTCGGATACCAAATTAGAGGTATCAGTCTTTGATAAAGCTAACAAAGAATGGAGATATCCAGTGGATTTAGAAGATAAAACTTGCAGTTGTAGGCAATGGCAGATAACTGGGTTGCCGTGCATTCATGCCTTGTTTTTCATCACTTCTATCTCAGGTCCAGCAGGGAATATACAGCAGTATGTGCATGATTACTACTCTGTTGCAATGTTCAGAGCCACATATGCATATGCCTTGCCTGCTTTGGACGGAAAACAACAATGTGATAGAGTGGACCCTGGATTCAAACTTTGTGCTCCAGTTCTGAAGAGAGCTGCAGGTAGACCGAGGAAGAGTCGACACCGACGTCGAGGTGAAGGAGGTGGACTTGGAGCGAGGGTGCGTTAGTGCACAAGTTGTGGTGGGACTGGTCATTTCGGCAAATATTGTGATAACACAGTAGATCCTGGGTTTGGAGAGAGTATTCCTGATGAAAATGATGGTCAGCAGCCGGATGCAGCGTTTGAAAATGATGGTCAGCAACCGGATGCAGCATTTGAAAATGATGGTCAACAGTCAAGTGATTCAGATGATGCAGCATTTGAAAATGATGATCCAGTCCATGATCCAAATGATTATTCAAATGATGATGAAGTCCATGATGCTCGTCCGCTGGATGCTCCGGTCGATGATCCGCTGGATGCTCCAGTCGATGATCCACTGGATGCTCCATTCGATGATCCTGCCATGATCTCACCAGTTTCATTTTCAGATGGGTATGTAAATCCTGCCATGATCTCACCAGTTTTTATTTTTCATTTTTCATTTATCATGATCCTTTATATTTTGTATAGATCTGGTGTAGTTTCAAAGAAGAAGGTTAAGGTACCGACTACCAAGAGGAGAAGACAAGAAGCTGTGAGCAAGATAAGCACAAGGAGCAAAGGGCCATTAAAACAGCCAAGGATCACAAAGAAGCCCCGACGCTATTTAGACTAAGTTGGTGTTGTATTTTTGTTGAATAATGTTGTATTTATGTTGACTGGTAATGTATCTATGTTAGAACATAGTTTGGATGATGTTTGAATAATGTTTGATGATGTTGAACTAAGTCATTCCAAAATTTTAGGCAAATGTGCTTCAAATGAGGTCTGAAGCTAGGGTAAACACCCCCTTTTGTAATTTCATGAAAAATTCGACCTTGTCTAAATTATCCAAATAAATTTGAGGAGCAACTATATCACATATAACAACATTGTGCGTTGGATTCATGTCATTTTGATTTTTTTTGAATTATTTATGCTCATTTGAAACCATCGCTCTATTCTCATGAGAAATGTGCTTCAAATGAGGTCTGAACCTAGGATAATGTGACGCCCCGAGATCGGGCACTATGCAGATTTCGGCATTTCCACCCAAATCCGCATAATAACCGATTTCAGGTTGCCACTTGTGATAACATTACAACAGGTCACGAATAATCCACAACAACAACAGAGGAGGTATATACAAGACGACTCAAACGAGTCAAGGATACAACTGATACAATACAAAGATCCAAATGACAGCGGAAGAAACAACATAGTGTCCGACTACGGACAAGATACAAATTGGACTAAGAGTCCTGAAGATAACCGATGGCGTCCAATCCCTGCCCAGGCCAAGCCGGAGGGATTCCCAAGATAACGTCGTCAGACTTCAAACCTGTTGACTGCAATGTGGAATATGCAGCCACGAAATGGATTCGTGGGTCAGTACTATTAAGTACTGGCAAGTGGATAAACCATACTCACAAGATACCAGCGTAACCAATCATCACAAGATACAAATACTTTGGATACAACGGAAGGAAGGGATTATTGCAAAGAAGCGGCAGCGGGCTGCACTAACTAACTACAGAGACGCGCTACAACATCCGGCTAAAAGAAAGGGATAAGATAGCGCATCAGAACCAACTACAACTACTCACCAAACAATACCCATCCAATGTTACCCCCTACTAAGGAAGCAACCCAAGGAAACTCACACGGTTGATTAAGGTGACATTCATTTTTATGGTGAAGGTAATCTATATTACTAGTCAAGTTATTATCGTTAAGTGTAAGTTGTCTGAGTACTTGTTAGCCAGCACTTTCACCAAGTCATCCATAACCGCGGACAGCACGGCTTCTCGAGAAGATTTAACCCTGCAGGGATGCACCAATTTGGCCGTACACGTAAGAATGACCCGCCAGATGGAAAGGCCCTTCCACCAAGCGAGGCACTCAACACAACCCAACTCTTCTTCGCATCAAGCCCAAAGAACCCCGTGCAATTGAGCGCACAACTAATCAAGCCCCACGAAGAAAAGGGGACCCTCATAGCACTCTAAGAACGTATCTCCCTAAATGCCGACTACAAAAGTTCCACCCTGGCGCCAAGGGTTCGCACCTGCATATGCATGCGGCAAATGGAAAACCCGAACTAAATGAGGCGATTTGGACGAGATGCGAATCGAATCAAAGTTGCGGGGGCGCCCATACTCGCTTCCCACATGCGGTTAGTGCGCTCATCATAGATCGGAGGACAAGACCCTTTTCCTAATTAAGTTCGACACTAGCAGGCCTCAAAACCACGCCGGGCCTCCTGCCGGTGCCTTATCATCAAATTATTATTACCCAAAACATTAACATGTTGTTGATTGAATTGAAACCCAACTATCAAACTAAACAGGTGATAGAACAAAGGACAACAGGACTAGAGCGTAAACAACACTAAGCATGCAACTACGACATGAGGGCCAACAAGGTAAACAAACAACAGTTAATAGGAAGTGGAAGGAAGGCTATATCATGGCTGCAAGGTAAACATATGATAGGATCGAGACACAAGCATCGAATCATAAGGCTAGCATAAGGACAACGGAAAGAATCGGTAACAAGTGATGAAAGGCAGCCATAGGTAGCAAGTGAGTATACTTGCCTGGAATCCAGCAAGTAGAGGTACATCCGAAGAACTTGTCGTTGCTCACATCATCTCAACGTCCTATCCGCGAAGAAGCAACGAACTAGAACAACACCGGATGCAACAATTACTTCTACGGCAAAAGATCCAGCATGATCAAGATATGGATGCATGACAAGTTTAAGGATGCAATCAAAGATAAACTAGTTGACCTGGTAAACATATTTAAATGGGCCCATATGCAATTTGGATTGCATATGGAAAAGCCCATGAATTAATGTTGAATTAAATGATCTACAAATAACCATCATGTGAAAGTTGATTAGAATGATGCATGGATGATGAAAACAATAAGAAAACAACAATAGCTTCAGTTTGATATGTTGTTTACCAAGTTTGGAATTTTATTTATCAAGTTATGAACTTTGGCATTTTAAATGATTTAAACAACCATTTGTTGTTTTCACCAATTTTAAATGTTCAAAACAGATAACAAAATTTATATTTGGAAGGAACACAAAATTTTAGATGGAATACATATTTCATTTGCTGAATTTGGATTTAAAATGAGCAAGTTATTAAATTGACAATTTTAAATGCGTTAATTAAGAAATAGTTGTTTTCAGCAATTTAATTTATTCAAAATAGAAAACAAAGTTGATAATTG
The DNA here is from genome assembly GCA_028641055.1 of Alopecurus myosuroides. Classification (NCBI taxonomy): domain Eukaryota; kingdom Viridiplantae; phylum Streptophyta; class Magnoliopsida; order Poales; family Poaceae; genus Alopecurus; species Alopecurus myosuroides. The sequence goes on along the minus strand of CM054059.1, from coordinate 215,509,773 downwards.
GAAAGCTTATTCAATTTTGCATGGAAAACATATTTTACATGTTGGAATTGGATTTGAATTGCCCAAGTTATGAATTTTGCAATTTAAAAGGTGTAATTAAAGTATTGAATTATTACTCCAATTTTAATTAGGAAAAACAGTAAACAAATTGTATTGAAAAGGTTGAAAACATGTAGCAAATGTTTCAGTGAACATTTTGAGCTATTAAACATAATTTTTGGATCATTATTGAATTTATTATGCATTTTTTCATAAGCATTTTTATTCTGCCCTTTTTAGTAAACAGAAGGAAACATGTTGAAATTTAATTCAATTGTGACCAAATAAAATACCACTGTGTAGAGTTTGTTAAGACAAAATTTTAGAGCTCAAGTTTGCTCAATTTGGGTGAACAGAACTCAAGTTATGAATTTCCAAAGTTTCAAATTTTAATAGCCTTTTCTGTATTTAATTATTTAGTGCAAAATTTATTACAGAAACATGTTGCAACTTTGTTACTAACAGAAATAGCACAAGATTCTGAATCCATAGAAATTTGAATCATTGAAATTGGAGCATTTTTCAATTTGTTATTGATTTTACAAATAAAGATTTAGTTCTGTCTTTCTGGATTTTCGAGAATAAAAGAAAATGGACAAAAAAGGGTGGCTTTTCGGCCGGACGGGGATTCGAACCCGCGACCGCGAGGTGCGCGCGCAGAGATGCGCTAGCCACTGGGCTACTGCTCTTGGTTGTGATGGATGTGGAGGCCGGCCCAATATGGGGAGATGCTGCGCGGGATTTCTGACGAACTGAAGATCGAGCGCTGCTGTACTCGTCGGTGACGGACAGAGGACGCCGGGGACACGCTGGTGACTGCCGTGCCGCTCGACGGCGGGGTTTCCCAGAGCAAGGGGGAGGGAGAGAGGGTAGCCCGAGGGCGGAGAGCTCACCGGGGGTCGTTGCGTAGGCGTTCCTGCTCGGAGTCGACGGCAGCTACGGGTACAGGCGAGAGGCGAGGTAGACGTGCCCGTGGTCGGAGGAAGAAGATGGCGTTGGCGTCGTCCCCCCCGAGCGTCCCCTACCCCCAATTCTTCGACGAGGACGGCGAGGGATATGCCCCGTTTCCATTCCCAGTCTCCGGAGGTCGAGGCGGCGACCACAACTGCGGCCCTTGGTGCTCCAAGTTTCGGCCATGGTGGTGCTCTCCCTCTCTCGGTTCAGATTCAGAAAAAGGTACAGAGAAAGGAGAGAAAGGGAGGGGAAAATGGCGGCGGCTGGAGAGGAAGGAGGGAGGAGAGGCTAGGGTTAGGGTTTGGAGGGGAGGGGGCTGCTTAAGAGGAGGGAAGGGAGCAGGTGGAGGAGGGGACCATGGTGGACAGCGACAGGAGGGGATCACGTCCTCCTCGTGCCTGTACGGATGGAGGAAGGAGAAAGGCTGGGGTAGGCTGGTTTGTTGGGCCTGGGCTTGGTGGGCTGCTGCAAGGGAGAAGGTTGAGCAGCTCGGCTGCTCTCTCTCCCTTTTTAAAACCCCCTTTTTTTGCAGAAATTATTTAGGCAATAAGAAAAAGATTTAGACATCAAATAAAGTTAAGTAAATTTTAGCAACAAGATTTGAGTAATTTTCAATTGTTTTGCAAGTTTTAAATGCATGATGATGCAAGATGCCATGATGCGAAAAAAGAAACCAAACAATATTATTTTGGGGGAAAACCCCGGGTGTTACAGATAAACACCCCCGTTTGTAATTTCATGAAAAATTCGACCTTTTCTAAATTATTCAAATAAATTTGAGGAGCAACTATATCACATATAACAACATTGTGCGTTGGATTCATGTCATTTTGATTTTTTTTTGAATTATTTATGCTCATTTGAAACCATCGCTCTATTCTCATGAGAAATGTGCTTCAAATGTGCTTCAAATTATTTATGCTCATTTGAAACCATCGCTTTATTCTCATTTGAACCTCACAAAAGCTTCATTTTGGAGTGATTAAGAAAGATCCAAAGTTATTTTTTCATTTTGATGAGTTTACATGCGCTTATAGTCTTGGTGAGTTTACATGCGCTTATAGGTTGAAATTCCCGTATCGGACGAAACATTGTGAATCTTCCGAAGAGGTGGGTTCTACCTTTTTGTTTTGTGTTCCTATGGGCTATCCTAACACAACCAAGAAAATAGCTCCACATTTCTACCCCCTTTCGACGCCGTTACCGCGTGTTTCCATATAAGTCCGGTATTTCTCCAGCGGGTCTAGGGCTTCACCGGGAGGGGGGCTACGGAGCGTATGGATCCCAACACAAGATAGGGGGTGCCATGCCAGGTTAGTATAGGTGTGTTGTGTGCTTTGTATGTCAAATATTGCACTCCGGGGTGTGACCCGCTTCACCGGCATCCACTTCTCTCTCGTGAGTTTACATATGCTTATAGGGTGAAACTCCCGTATCGGACGAAACATGGGGAATCTTCCGAAGAGGTGGGTTCTACCTTTTTGTTTTGTGTTACTATGGGCTATCCTAACACAACCAAGTAAATAGTTCCACATTGCTACCCCCTTTCGACGTCGTTACCGCGTGTTTCCGTATAAGTCCGGTATTTCTCCAGTGGGTCTAGGGTTTCACCGCGAGGGGGGCTACGGAGCGTATGGATCCCAACACAAGATAGGGGGTGCCATAACATGTTAGTATAGGTGTGTTGTGTGCTTTTGATGTCAAAAATTGCACTCCGGGGTGTGACCCGCTTCACCGGCATCCACTTCTCTCTCGTGAGTTTACATGCGCTTATAGGGTGAAACTCCCGTATCGGACGAAACATGGGGAATCTTCCGAAGAGGTGGGTTATAACTTTTTGTTTTGTGTTACTATGGGCTATCCTAACACAAACAAGAAAATAGTTCCACATTTCTACCCCCTTTCGACGTCGTTACCGCGTGTTTCCGTATAAGTCCGGTATTTCTCCAGCGGGTCTAGGGTTTCACCGGCAGGGGGGCTACGGAGCGTCTCGATCCCAACACAAGCTAGGGGATGCCATACCATGTTATTATAGGTGTGTTGTGTGCTTTGTATGTCAAATATTGCACTCCGGGGTGTGACCCGCTTCACCGACATCCACTTCTCTCTCGTGAGTTTACATGTGCTTATAGGGTGAAACTCCCGTATCGGACAAAACATCGAGAATCTTCCAAAGAGTTGTGTTCTACCAATGTTTTTTGGGTTGCTATGGGCTAACCTAACACAACCAAGCAACTAGTTCCACATTGCTACCCCATTTCGACGCCGTTACCGCGTGTTTCCGTATAAGTCCGGTATTTCTCCAACGGGTCTAGGGTTTCACCGGACGGGGGCTACGGAGCATCTAGATCTCAACACAAGCTAGAGGGTGCCATACCATGTTAGTATAGGTGTGTTGTGTGCTTTGGTTGTCAAAAATTGCACTCCAGGGTGTGTGACGCTTCACCGGCATCCACTTCTCTCTATGGAATTTACACGCGCTTATAGGGTGAAACTCCCGTATCGGACGAAACATCGGGAATCTTCCGAAGAGTTGTGTTCTACCAATGTGTTTTGGGTTGCTATGGCCTACCCTAACATAACCAAGAAACTAGTTCCACATTGCTACCCCCTTTCGACGCCGTTACCGCGTGTATCCGTACAAGTCCGGTATTTCTCCAGCGGGTCTAGGGTTTCACCGTAGAGGGGGCTCCGGAGCGTCTGCATCCCAACACAAGCTAGGGGGACACCACACTGTACCAACTATATCTAAAGCTGTCTAGAAATGACATGGCCGAGTAGTGCAGACAGCACCCATCTACACTATTGTACATGCCCTAAAAACAGAGGGAACCAAATCCTCTTACTTTGCCCACCTTACGTTCTCTGACTTTCCCCCATGACACGTGGGTCCGGTGTGTGATGGGCTCCATTTGTCACTGACCTAAAGTCAGAGGATCCCGTTTCCGCACAGAGAAGCGCTCGTCTCAGCGTCTGCAGGTCATTGCCACCGTAGCTTGCATGCATGGACTCGATTTGCACCGTTCCTTACGATCAAACGATTGAAAATGACGCGGTGCATGGACTGGGTGTTTTGTCTCAACGTAACTGCATGCAACAATGGACACTGTCTAGTGGGGCACGTTCACCTGCCCGATGCATGCAGACCTCGACGCAGCCCTGCACGCCTCGTTTTATCAGAGTAAACAACGTCGCGTCGCATTTGCAGCGACACAGCCTCCACGCCTCGTTTTCAGAAAATGCACGCAGCGACGCAGACTTTGGCGTGAGACTTTGGATTTCATCTCTTTCACCTCTTTAATACACGCATGCAGGCTACGTCGCATCACTTTGACTTCCTAATGCACGCACGTACTACTAGCTGTCCGACGCCTAATGCACGCACCTCTTTGACCATGCATCGCCCGTTCTACACTGCATCTTCAACGTTTTCACACAGTTGCTTCATCTACCCCAATTAATTCACGTCTCATCGGGTCTTTAAATAGCGCCTTTGCCTCCTCCTCCATCTTCTCATCCCTCTCCAGCCCCTTTGCCTCTTCCTCCATCTTCTCATCCCTCTCCTTTCAGCCCCGAGCACCATGTCGACCTACTCTCTCCCTTCCAGCCCCGAGTCCGCCACCGACGAGGAAAACCATCCCAAGGCTTGGCCTTGGTACGAGCAGGAGTGGATGCTGGAGGAGATGGGCATCGTGCACGTCGAATCTCCCAAGCGGAAGCGCTCGCCGTCACCCCCTTCGTCCACCACCCCGACCCCGTCCGCGTCGACCGAGCCGCCAACCTCTCCGTCGCGAAGAAGAACCGCCGCCTTAAGAAGGAGATGAGGGCGGAGAAGAGGGAGATGGAGGCGGAGAAGAGGAGGGAGGAGAAGGCGGAGGCGGAGGCGGAGGCTCTCCGACGCTGCATTAAGAGGGCCCATGAAAGCTCAGAGGACAGGATGCGGGAGGAGAACCGCCGGGCCTTGGCCAAGCAGGAGACGGCGACCAGGGCGGCGGAGTGGAAGTAGGCCAACCCCCGACGGTTGGCCAGAGGACGGAAGGGCGCCCGCAGACGGAGGGCGGTTAGGGCGCCCGCATGCAGACCGAGGGCGGTTAGGTTTAGGGTTAGGGCCTTTTTTTAAGTTTAATATATGTAATGTGCGTCGGGCCCTAATATCTATATGTAAAGTGGTCCAATGTTTATGCTTTCTAATATATATAAGGGTATGTTTAAATTATTTTTGTCCAATGTTTAAATTATTTTTGTCCTATGTTTGTCCGTGGTAATATACATTGGGCCTCTTTTAACATTGGGTCTGTCTAGCTTTTACATGGGCCTGCCCTTTTATCCTAAACCTGAACTGAACCCGAACTGAACACTGAACCTGAACTGAACACTGAACTGAACATACGAACTGAAATAAACTAAATCAGGGCTGGATTCCTGACGCATCTATACTTCTTATAAAGCAAAACCCCACTAACATGCATTAATTATTTTTCAATCTCAACATGCAAGCTATCCACATCATCCATCCTCTTAGCCAATCAATTGTCCATGTCATCTCCACTAATATTTGTTAATTATTACATGCAATCTCATATCATATATATTTTTAAACCATCCACTTTTTAGTTTAATGATTTATGCAAGCTACATATCATACATTCCTTAAACCATCCATTTTGCAAACTGATGGTTTATAATACGCATCGCATGTCTATAAAATTTAGTATCTCGAGTATGATCAACCAAAATTTTCAAATTTCTTTACACTATATAATGTATCATGCTGTTTATTTTTTCAAAAAGGAGGTTGAGACCCTTGGCCTCTGCATAAAAAAAAACACATGCCATTTACTTTAAGGGATTCCCGCCGCAACGCGCGGGGTATCGTTCTAGTTTATTCCATGTCTTAGCCATACACAAATTAATCATGTCAAGCTAACTACAACACTAACTACATTATTTTCGACTAATGATCAGCAAATACACAACTCCAAGAACAATTGCACATAAATAAAAAATTGCAGCCAGCAGACTGTTCTGCTTCTTTAGATCGACAAGCTTCTCCAACTGTTTGGCCATCTTCTTCAACTCGTCGTTCTGAACCGTAGCAACGACCCCAGCAGCATATCCCAATTGCTCCACCGCCGGTAGCAAATTGGGCACCTTTTTTTCCTCCTTTTGAATCCTCTTGATGTAATCCTTAAGCCACTCGAAATGGTCACATGGAAGCAGATCCTGCAAATACGAAAACCCAAATCGGATGAAAACCCAAATCGGCTGAAAATTGAGGAAACATAAAACGAAATTGACAGGGGGAAACACATATCTCACCTTCTTAAGCTGTTCTTTGCTCTCACATTTCACATACTCGCGCCCGCGGTTGCCGTTCTTGTCGCTCGTGGTGACCCGCCGCTGTAGGGACGCCGTCCGTGGGCAGTCAGGGCACCTTCCCAGCGGAACTGGCCCGAAGCGCGGCCATTTAGAGTGGGATTCGGAAGCGGAGCTCGACGACATGCCGCCGGAGAAGAAGGGGATTCGGAAGCGGAACTGATTTTCCTGCTCACCGTCGCGAGCCCCCGGGACGCGCTCCGCCGCTTTTAAACCACCGGCCGCAAGCGAGCGGTCAACAGTTGGGTCCCACAAGCCGCACCAACGGTCAACAGCTGGGTCCCACAAGCCGCGCCAACGGTTCCACAAGCCGCGCCAACGGTTATATTATGGGTCCCACAAGTCAGCATGCTAACGGAGACTGCAAGTCTCACGGAACGAATCCTTGCGCACAGACTAGGGGCAAAATCGAGCACGATTTGGCGCTAGGGGCAAAACTGAGGTCGTGGTACCAACTGAGGGCGGGCTGATAAATAACCCTTAAAATTAATATCATTCTGACAATTCTCTAAAGACCATACTAAGAGCAAGTACAATAAGCTTATGTAAGCGGGCTATAAGGATTAGAATAATATTTTTGTGATGACATGGAAGAGAGAGAATAGGAGAGAGAAGAGGAGTGGGCTCTCATGCAAGAGCTAGCTGCAGCACGTGCTTCTAGGCACCTTATGAGAGTGGGAGGTGGGCCATGTATCAATAAAGTAACACATTTTTATAGCTCACTATTGTACATGTTGGCTATAGAGTTGCCTATAGGTGACATGGCAATTTCTTGTAGCCGGCTGCTAGCTCTATTATTGAACTTGCTCTAAGTCACAACTCACAAGTGCCCATGCGAACTTGCGCCTTAGTTTTCTTCTCCGTCCTATTTAAGCCAATCGTCAAACATATTTGACCCATTGGATCATGAAGTGATGTTAAAGGCGTATTGAACCACGGTCCAAACAACACGAGCAGAAAGGGCAAGTACAAAATAAATGGTTGATAGATTTCTACCAATCACAAAACGTACATTCCGTACACCCGTTTCATTGATGCTTCGCGGGGTTATCTTTTGTTAAAACTAGATGATTCCCCGCGCGTTGCAGCGGGAATATGTTGAAATATACCTTTTGAGAACCGGTGAAATAGAAGTGACAATATACATTGAGTGTTAATAAGATCCAGTGTCTGAATTATCACTATCTAATTGATGGAACATATATAATGTAACTATCGGTACAATGACATAATCTAACCAAGTGTTACACATTTAGTCAATACAATAGAATCATTTTAGACATATGACTGTTGGCCTAAGTTGCTAGTTTGATAGTAACGAAGAAACATAGTATAACTGATTGTTTAGTTGGTGCCTGCTGTAAAATTTAAACACAATAAAATCTAGGGTATGTGATGCATCGTGAGGCAAGGTCACACAATCAAGGAACCACATGAGAGGGAACCATTAAATCAAGATAGGCAACTTATGATGTAAATGAATAACTCGAATCACAATATTCAGGGAAGAGGGAATGCCCTATATTTTTTTAGCACCAAGTCATGATGCACCAATTAATAGGTGATAGCCATTATTCTATCGAATAATATCCTTGGTTTTTCACAGTTTATCCAAAATATAGCTTGCAGGTGTGATATGAGCGGTAATAAAACACAACACGGAAAAACAATAGGAAGCAAGGAAATAAACACGTCAGAAACATACTGCATTATGATTCCTCATTATCCATCTTGCAGCACTACCAGGTTCTGTTCTAAAATCACACTGAGCACTTGGAATATAAGTGTATTATAAATTGTTAATCATATATATAACGCTGATGACGCAAATAAGTATATTTAGAGCGTCCATGATCCACCTTCTTGTATCAATTATTTGTGTATAAGCAAAAGACCATTGGATCTACTTATCGACAATCGGCTCATATGTTAAACAAATACTTAAATGATTAAATAGATGTAATATTAGAAAACCAATATACATTAGCCAAGATGAGATTTCTCTATTTTCTATATCTGAGACACACGATAACAAAAGAGAAGGGAAATATCACCGTAAAACAAAAGAAAGGACATACACATAGATATACTCCTGCCATCGCATCCATCATCAGAACCATAGAACATCTACACACACGTCTGGTATAAAATTAATAAGTGCATTGAAACACATGCAGTTATTTTAGTACTACATAACGGAGACATGTGTACACGAATCTTATCAGTAACAAAGGGACCTTACAGAAGTGTTGGATGCTGCTTGGAGTGAATGCTTCTCACGTCCAGTCCGAGGTGGGCTTCAGGCCACCGCCATCATGCTGCCGAATTGCCAAGTGAAATGGAGAAGCTCTAGATTTAGTAGGTTGCAAAGACACAAAGAACAAAATCGTCTGACAGGATAAGGGAGGAAAGCAGATAGTGTCAGTACCAACAAACAATTGAACTATTGAGTGAGGAGAGGAAGAGGAGAAGATCGAACACGTCAACCTGTACCAGAGCAAGATGTGAGCAGATGTGTCGAGGTGAAGCTTGGAGTTTAAATGGGTGAAATCCACACGAACACCTTGTATTCCTCCATCGGTTTCAAGTACAGTTTTTCTCTCTCGCGGAGATTATGGGGGGAGAGGAAGAGAGTGCGCCACTTGGAATATTGATGGGAAAGAGGAAGCGACAATCCTGCAGTCGATGGACACGGTTTGGTTACTCGGTTGCCTATTGCAGGAATTAAGAGGGAAAAAATTAATGGGCTTCTCCATTCGTTGGTCCACAGTAGAGAAGTTGGACAACGGGCTGGGCTGAGCTGAATTATCGGACTACTTTTGTGAGCATCTGTACACTAAATGGACCAAACATTTCTAAAAAAAACACATTAGGGATAAGCCTAACGGGAACAGACGGAACCATACGTAGAGTAGAACCTGGATGGCTGAGGTCCCTCAAAAAAAAACTGGATTGCTGAGGTGGCATGTGTGATGAGGTGGGAGGCTGCATGTTGAGAGAAATGATTTAGTGGGTTGCCTCTATTTAGTTATACTAGAAGAATGCCCCGCGCGTTGCAGCGGGTATTTCTTGTATTGCAATTATTAGATGGGAAGTGGAATATTTAGTTGTATTAGAACTCAATCTAAAAATGCATGTGACATGTTCTATTTGGTTATTTCTTTATCGGTTATAAGTAAAAATTGTGAGGAAAATAATTCTTCTCTTTGAAACATTAATGAAGTTTCCGTCGTAACGTGCGAGGTATCATCTAAATCTCTAATGCACATTCTTAATGGACCCTATAGATTCCCATGCAATTGTTTTTTTTTTCATCTTATAAGGTTTATAGGTGTATGGTCTAGACGATGAAACCTTTTTATGTCTCTAGTATACTAATTATTGAGGAATCTGTAGCCAAGAATCTTATAATTAGTGACATATAAGCTTGTTGTTTGCAATACAAACAATAACACAGAAGTATCATCAAGATGGTTGCACACAAAGGAGCAGTCGGCCTCCTGTGTGAGAACGCTGGACAAAAAGAGAAGAATATGAATACATCACGTAGTGGGAATCATATTACCCGAGAAAACTCTACAGGTGTGAAACTATTCAGCGGAGAGAAATAAACCAAGGGACTCGCCTCTGTGCAGTTGCTCTCCCAGGAGTGGGGTACTTGGATCGGTTGCTACTTTAGGTGTGCAGTGCTCTTGGGAACATGCCATGTGATGGATTTAGATGGCCAAATCTGTAAAAGAAATCAATAGAGAATCAAAGAAAATGGGTGAAAAAACCATGATTAGATTATCGTGAGGAGTGGGCCAAGCAAGCAAGCCAGTGATAAAACCGCTGCTGCTTGCTCCTGATTCAGCCTGCTACCATCGGCGGTCTCCAGATTAAGGTTGCTGTAGAAGGTGGCCACGGCTGGATCTGATGACATAAAGAAGAATCGTCATGGGAACACGTCTTGAGAGGAGCACGATAGTTATGGGAGGCAGTCAGGCAGGCAGAGGGGAAGATATAGGGGACATCCAGCCGAGAATGCGAGCAGTCTCGCTACCGGCCTAGAAGATTGGGAGGAGAAGCGATTGGGACGCCATGCTCGGTCTGCTGGTTGAGGCGTTTCGGTTGGAAGAAATACAGATGGTATTTTTTTTCCTCACACGATCATGTACGTGACAATTTTGGGTGCGCCAAATATCATGGCCAACTCAGATCGATGGATGTAATGAGATCGTACGGCTAGGATTAACTGATGATGTGGATGTGTTGCATGTCAAGATAGACAACTTAAATGACCCTCTAGTGGGGTTTTACTTTATAAGAGATATAGATAGGATGAACCACATAAATATTCTTATTTTTAGTGGCACATATAATTTCCAAATATACTTCCGAAGAAAAACAGTACGACAATTCATAAAATCTAGTACGTATAAGGATTTTTCCGCGAATGTTTACCGTGAAAGTTTCCAATGCAGTAAGCTTCCACACAAATTTAACTTCCTCGTCTGATTTTATGAATGCCAGCCGGCCACAACTTGGAAAGTGCCACACCTAGGTATTATCGATGTTGCGCCATTTCACATTCACGACTCGTCACACTCTGATAAGAGTAGCACGTAGGACGGATACAAAAACATAACATATGCTACGCGTGCATCACACGCTCTACCGCTATATGTGCACGCGCGTGCGCCCCACTTGCCGCTTTATAGGGCGCGTGTGCCAAACTCCTAGTTTTTTTTTTTGAACAAGAGCTGGCATTGAAGTGCCGATGCTGCATTTAACGAGTGGAGAGTACAAATTGCACCGAGGCCCTTATCAAAACTTGCCCTATAGACCTAAAATTCGAAGATAAGGCCTCAGCATTTATAGAACACACCCTGGACGAAAAATCGAAACGCAATCCGGTCCTTGTGCTTCTTCTCCACGAATCGCCGGCGATCTCCAGGCGGCAGAGCCACCGAAATCGGAGCACAGTGAGGAGCCCGAACTCTCCCTTCCGGCGAGGCACTTGACGCCGGCTAGCTCCCATCCACCGGGGACAGACCACTTGGTGGAAGAGAGCAGTCGAGCTCCGACGACGAGCGCAGAGGGCCTCCGTCTTGGAGGTTGCTGATGAATGGCCACCCTTATGGCCATGATTGGCGGCGGTGAGCTTCACCTCCACTTGATTTGCGCAGTTCTGCAGCGAATACCACTCGAACCATGACGAGGAAGAGCAGCAACTCGGCCTCCTTCCCTCACCTCCGTGGTGAAGCAGAGGAGGAAAAGCTCCCTTCTTCTTCGCATCTCCCGAGCAGCCGGTAGGGCAGACGATCTTATTGAAGCAGCTTCGATCTTCCCCTCCGTCAAGCGAAGTCCACCATGGACCTGACCTGCAGAAAGGCGAAGATCTGGCCTCCGCGTCGCTGCGATTCGCGGAGTACCAGCCGGAGGAAGAGAAGAAAGCCATAGCGGCAACTACCAGCACGGAGGCTAGGAACCTACATCTACTATTCACATGCCAGGTTACGCCCTCGAATCCTCGCCGGACGGCATTGCCGCCGGGGGGAGACGCGGAACGCACCGGCGGGGGTGGGGGAGCACAGAAGTTGACTCTCAAAACGGGGGGTGGGGTAGTACCTGCAGCTCCCGTCTGTATCCAAAACTCCTAGTTGCACCAACGATCGAGCTAGAACTTGTGCCGCAAAGCCAACCCCCTGCTAATTATCAGCTCCGTGTGGGTTTTTCTTGTTAGTCGTCAATTTGTCATGGCTTTGGGTGCCGGGGCTCCACCGGCGGTACCAGCATCAGTGCGACGAGGGAGCTGCCAGTCGGGAATGGAAATGCATCGTCTACAGCGAGATAGGACTCTGATGGTGCCGTCGCGTTAGATTTACCGCTACACGGTGAGAGGAGGATGAAGCGGGAGCTGGTCGCCTAGGCAAAGACCGTGGACACCATGCTTATCAGGGCATCGGTGCAATGCTAGCTAAAGTAGCAGTGCAGTGTTTTTTTTTGGAACAAGGTGGACCCTCGAAGGGGCAGAAGCCTCATTCATTCCATACAGAGGGTGTACTATGAAATTACAAAGGACCCATGAATAATAAATTATACATAGGTCCCTCGAATAAGCAGAAGAGCCCTTGTCTAAAGATTGAGAATTACAATCGAACCCATCTCTTTCCCCACCTTCGAGCACGAAGAAGAAGAAGCCAAGCTTGCCATCGTCGGGCACCGTCACGGGGATAGAACCACTTGCTTCGATGTCGGCGTGCACCACAACACCAGCTGACTTCGGAAAGGGCCTCACATCGGAGGTTGTGATTGCGCTGGAGCACACCAGCGATTCCCCGCCAGTCATCATCGACCGCGGCAGATGAGCTCGAGTAGAAGCAGGCTTCGTCACTCTAGGATCGTTGCACGCCGCGAACCACTGCATCTCCATACCTGTCTGCCACCTCCATGGTGGCCAGCAAGATGTCGAAGGATCCAGCGATAACCAACGGCAAAAGAGCCAAGATTCCCCACCATTGCTCTTTGATAATAATTCTGCCATCAAAAATTCAAAACCTGCCACGGATTGGAGGAGGCAGGCCAGAAATACTGCAGCAGCATTGAATCCGATAAATACGCTTTATTCCAGAGCCGACACCTTTCTCCTTCCACACATCCTTCCACCTCGGAAGCACACCCGGAAGATTGGGCATCATCTAATCGGCGTAGCGCAGGAACGCCGAAGCAGCAAAGCTCGACAAGGCCTTATTTATGGAGAACACCTTGGCTTGCATCTTCAGCTTCCACCCCTCCCGCCACCGGAGGAGTCGCCCGAAGAAGAAAAGCCACGGTATGCCATGGATTTGGCCGAGGGGATCCAGAGCTCTACTCCAAAACGCCATATAGGACCAACACCAGCTGATACTAATCCCACTATCTACATGGGAACCTCCAGCGCTTCTCCTCTGCCATCTCTGGCTGGCCGCGCCGCCGCGAGAGGCTCGGGATCCGCCCGGTCTAGCACGAGAGACTCTCAAACTACTGTAGCTCTATCTAGAGGCTCCGCGAGAGAAAGAGAAGCCACCATAGGGCAGTGTTAGCACCGTGCATAGAGTAAACGTACGTGCGGGAGAGTCATACCTTGGATGTGATTTTGCTCCATTTTTTTCACCTTATTGGTGCTTGTTTAGCCATTGACTCTTGATAGTTTATTCAGCATGCACTCTCTCTCTCCGTGGCCGCGAATAAGTGTACTTTTGGCTTTTGGCGTTGGACAAAGTCAAACTTTATATCATTGACCAACTATATAAAAAATGATAGCATTTATAACACTATATTAGTTTCATAATATACGAATTTGATGTAATATATGTTACAGGTCTTTTCTAAAAAAGTTGATCATAATAATTTGGCTTAGACCAAAAGTTAGAAATGCACTTATTCACAGACGGAGTGAATAGTTGCTTACGGATACTTGGGGAGGAAGAGAATTAACTTCACTAATTCCATATTTAACTTATTTGAATCATGTTATGTAGACCAGGAGTGCTGCGACATGTAACCGGATAAGCAAACTCCATTGGGATTAATTCTCCCTAAGCTCTATTGATCTCCCTCTAATCCGGTTTATGTGACAATTACGATGTGCAATCACTTTCATGGGATATATCCAATTCAAGAGGGAGGATTTCCTGGTGTGGGAACAATTGTTCATTCCTCTAAAACACAATTTCCTCTCTAATATACCTCGGCAATTATTCACTTCTATGGAAAACATTTTCTTTTTTGATAGACCTAGGGTGAGATAGGCTTTTGAAAATATGGATAAGTTATGTGAAATCCATATATAGATGGTTGTCCAGCAGGGAGTGTCTGATTCTCAATCGTTGAAAATCTAGAAACTTGAAATCCCTTTCAAAATCATGGTGTTTTTATGGCAAGTATAACCTACCAGGTAATAATTTCTCACGAGATGAGACCTAATGGTTTCTGCCCCTTCCGTGCTCTTCAAGAATTTTGGGATCAACTCTTCAAAAATAAAAAGAATCTCAATATCGGTAGCTCCTCTTTTTCCCATTGTCCAATTTGTTCGCGGGGTGGTATAAAAGTGCATCGATCTCTCAAAATAGTTTTGGAGTTGATAACAACACAATTAAGGTTCTAACATTGCGTCTAAGTGTTTTCAGGAAATATCAAAGTTACACAAAAAGGAAGAGGTATCTGAGTTGATCCAACGAGTTAAAACTTGACCCAACGGTAGTACCGACCTCCCCAGCGGAGTACCGCTACCTCCAGGAATCGGTAGTACCGCGAGTGGTACCGCCAGACGTACCACCAGCTTGGATTCCGTCTCTGTTTTCACCGATACTTCAGCGGTACTGGCCTAGTAGTACCGTTGTTATATGGTTTTAATTCGGAGCAAAGTTTCACCCGACGGTAGTACCGCTACCCACATCGGTAGTACCGCTGGAGGTACCGGGCAAAGTACCGCCAGGTAAACATTTGCTCTTTGATTTCCGCGGTACCAGTGCGGTAGTGGCCTAGTACTACCGCCAGCCACTTCGATATAAAAACAAGTGGGTCACCAACGGTAGTACCGCTGCTGGTACTTTGAGGTACTTCTCCGGTTTTAGCGCCGGACACTAGTACGTGGTACACCCTAGTATCGCTGGGGACATCAGGTAGCGGTAGTACCGCTGGCTCCAGCGGTAGTACTACCAGGCAAGAAATGGCTCAAATGGTCAGATTTGGGAAGGGGGTATAAATACCCCATCCCTTTCTTCTCCAAGAGGTAGCTTGTTCAGCATTGAGGCACCATTAACAAAGCTCACCAAAAGCTAGACTTCTCCCATCTCCTCGAACCAAACTCATTAATTCTTGGAGGAGTGAAGGAGAAGGCCTCGATCTACCTCTTCACCAAGCTCGTCCTTCATTTTCCCCTTATTTACTTGAGGTATTTGTTTTGAGGGTTTCCTTGTGGAAAATCTAGATTCCATTGTTACTCACTTGTTGTTTGTAGCAGATTGTTGGTATTCTTGGGAGCCCCTAATTAAGTTATGAGTGTGTGCCTCAAGATCATTGTAAAGACACCAATTTCCGCCTCGAAGGTAATCAATAGTGAATAGTGAACTAGTCCTTTGTGGCGAAGTTCATCGGAGAATAGGGTGAGACTTTTGTGGCGTTGAGTAGGCCTTCGTGGCGAAACTCACACCCATCCAACGAGATGTACTCCACTCAAAAGGAGGAACTCGGAATTACATCCTTGTCTCCGTGTGTTTCCTCTGTTGATTCCTTCTATCCTTTACCTTTACTTTGTGTTTGTATCTTGCTTTGTGTAGCCTTTGCCACATAGGTAAATTTACCTTAGTTTCGTATCTAGAGAATTTACCTTCGTGTCAAGCCTAAATCAAAAAAAAAATTGGAATCCCCCTCTAGGTGCCCATACTCTCCATTCACGATCAAGGATTCCCTTGATTATAGCCATCGGGGATGTCATTTAGTTCCTCTATGAAGAAGTGTGACATCTTCTAGAGAGTTCTCATGTTATGTATGTATTTCAGTAACACAGCCTACACCAATACAACATACCATATAACATGGTGGTGAAATACGATGGTACTGTCGAAAACTCCCTAGAAAATGTCTTCCAGTTCTTCTATGAAGAGGAGCATACGACATTTTCTACGAAGTCCTCACATTACCTATGCATTTAAGAAAAAAACACCTACACTATTGCAACAAGTAAGTTACGGTAAACTATCACATTTCGATCTAGGTTAACCGATTGGTACCTATGTTTAATTTTTCCTTCAAATCGCTACCACTTCTGAGATGAGAAGTTACAAATAGTGTTGTTTCCCTTCAAATCATGTTGACAACATTCCACACTTGTGGGACCCTTTTGTAAGGACCGAGTTGGAAGCACATGTAGAGAAGAAGCCGAGGTGGACGTGGAACCCGCTTGTCAGCCCCTATATTCCCCCCTCATTCTTATCCTTTTTCCTCGCCTTCTGTCGAGACATCGTAGTAGTTTTCATAAACGGGGGTGCCATGAGACTACGGTAGAGACGTGGGGTAACGGGATAGCGTAGTAACACAGAACACGGGATTTTACCCAGGTTCGGTACGTCGCGACAGTACGGCGTACCTACTCCTGCACTTCTCACTAATTGGGACTAAAGCCCGTTTATCAGGGTTACAATGTGAGGGTGTAGATCTAGCTTCTCGGCGAGGATGAGCTTCTCGGCGAGTTGCGTAGAGCTTGAACTTGTTGTGTCTAACTTTTTTTACTTCCTTTTATCTATCTCCCGTCCGGCTTTATATAATAGCCGGATTAGGGCTTACAGAATAGGAAACCTAGAAGACTACGTTTAACTTGTAACTTGGAAAGCAAGGAATCCGTCTTCTCCTCCAAGCCAGATCACGTGGGCCGTGATCCGGGTTCTTCTAGAATCCGGCTTCTGCGCGTCGGACTACTGGGCCGCCCAATGGACCTAATCCCATTACCATGTAGGCCACCCTGGTAGTCCGGCTCTTTGTCTACCATCTTCTATACCCCTATTCAGTATATATCCGACAGTAGCCCCCAGGAAGGATCAAAACTCTGATTCTCCGTCTTTCGTCAAATACATTTTATCCGGGAAATCTTGATTCAGCAGTCTTGATTCTTTCTACTTTCCTTTTGAAGGAGATGGTAACATAAAACTCGGAACCGTGAAAATCCGGCTTTTCTTCTCGCGATCCTTCGCAGAAAAGGAACTCATAACGTCAGCGTCTTAAACATGCTGACGCAAGCGTTGCTTGGTTCCACGCGGGAAACCCCTCAGCGTATCTCTGACAGATTCTCACGGGAAACGAGGAGATAGCCATCATTCCCCTGCCGTTTTATTTCCCGTAGTTTCCGGCGAGCGACACGCGTCGAGCATCCAACGGTCGAAAGAGCCGTTGGCACCTATCTAAACGGGTTTCCGGCTATAAATAGCCATCATCGTCCTCATCATAAACTTTCCTCACTCCCTCACTGCCCACGCCATTGACGCGAACGCGAGCTCGAGAGCAAGTTCCTTGTCCCAGCGCACGCATCCTTCGCACGCCGTAACGCAACGCGCCACCAAAAGATGGTCTCCTCGCCGTCGTCGCCAACCCGCGCCGCCATCGACGAGCTCATCGGCGACCTGGATCCACAGCCAGGATCGCAAAAGCACACCGGCGGCAAGCCGGAGAAGACTACGGCTTCCGCGGCGGGCGGAGAAAACACTTCCGCCGCCGCGGACATTGCGACATCAAGCGCCGCGACAACCCCGCCGTTTGCACCTGAAACGGCGGAGGAAAAGATCGAGCTCCTCGGCGACGAACTTGCCGCCGCGGAGGCCGCCGCCGCCGCCGCCGGAGCGGACGAGGAAGCGGAATCTGCAGGCAACTGGAGTGCCTGCAGTATTCCCCCGGCTCTCCTTCCAAACTTGGAAAAGGAGGGCCTGGTTCTCAAGAAGAAATGGCGGCTGCCCGAAGAAGAGACCGAACCCGCGCCACGGAATGGCGAAAGGGTACTCCTTACTTCCCACCTTCTGCGAGGTATGGGGCTTCCACCTTCTTCCTTCTTCCTCCAAATCCTTTCTCACTATCACATCCAGCCCCATAACCTTCCTCCCAATTCCATCCTCTACATGGCCGGCTTCCAGGCTTTGTTTGAGGGCTACTTAGGGCTAGAACCTAGGTTAGATTTCTGGACCTACTGCTTCGGGGTTAAGCGGAACTCTTCGGAGGGCGCACTCCCGACTTGCGGGACCATATCTTTCACTCTTCGGAGATTCCGAGAAGATTGGTTCCCCAAGATAAAAACTTCGGAATCCGTCAAGTTTTGGACGGGTTCCTTCTTTTATCACCCCGACGTGCCTTTCCCTAAGAAAGCTGTCGGGGTTCCACCTTTCGTGAACTCTGCCGCAGTTCCCCAGGATAACTGGGGAACGGAAGCCGTCCAGGTTCTGCCGCCAGATCTACTAAAGATCAAGCGGCGCATCGCCAAGCTTACCTCCATGGATCCGCCTCTAACCGGCATGGACACGGTTCTATGCTGGCTGATTAGGCGGATCCAGCCACTAGCCAACCACATCGGCCGTCTCCTGTGCGAATACACGGGAGTCAAGGATCCAATGCGGACATCCGCCAAAGATTGGCCCGCAAAGGAACTTAGGCGGCGCATCAATCAGTTGGTCGCATCGCGCGACCAATACACGGAGAGTCGGCCAATGTACACGGCCAAAAATCCGGTTCCCAAGGTAAGTTCTCAGTCATTTGGGTACAGTTCTATTTTTCTCGGATTTCCTGGCTTCTGATTTTGGTCTTTGCTTGTCCGACAGTTCGCAGATCTTTCAGATTCGGACTTGGTATCCGAGGCTGAGCTGGACGCGCTGCGCACCGCCGCTACCGGTGGACGCAAGCGCAAGAAGATAACTTCCTCGGAAGAAATTATCGATCTTGACGGAATCCCCATCGCCACCTCCAGGTTACTTCTTCTGGAATTTTCTTTCATGGGAACTTTTTTCATCCATCTTCGGTGTTTTAACCTTTTCCGGATTTTATGTTTTTAGCCTGCAACCTTCCACCCTGAAGCCGAAGAAGCTGAAGAAACACAAGGTTTCTTCCAGCCGAGGCAGCCAACCTTCTCCCTCCGTCGCCCCGGACACGCCACGCACAATGGCGGAAGAGCCTACTGCAGCCCCCACCACCAAGCCCCCAGAGCCCAGCCAGCCCGTTGTGTCCGACACGGACACGAGGGAAAGGGCGGCTCCAGAGGTGGGAAAATTACCTCGGACTTTCGACGAGGAAATTCCCACCTTTAACAAGGATTTCAAAGCTATCAATGACGGCTTGGACGCAGCCGGGAATCTCTTCGCGGAGTACGCGAAAGAGTTTAAAGAAAACTTGGCAGGTTTGCAGCGCATGAGCCAGGTATATAACTCTAGCCCCCAAGCATTAAACAAAATGCGTATTTTTTGCTTTGATGTTTTTTGTAATCATTCTTTCCCTTGCTATGTTTCAGCAAACCTCCGAAGCCATTAACAGGGAAGTTTTCAAGAAACTCACCATCAAGAATAAAGAAGTTAGAAGTCTTCTTTCTATTCTTGAAGAAAGGGAGGCAGAGCTGGAATCATCTAAGCTCGCACTGTCGGAAACACAAGGTAAGCATTTTCCTTCTGAAATTTCCGATTCAATTATTTGCCTAAGTTTTTTCCGAGAAGCTGGCTAACTCGGATTTTTTCCTTGCTTTTCAGCTGCATTAGCTCAGGCTAAACAAGCAGCGGAAGATTCTGGCAATGCCGAAATTCTCCGCAAGGAGAATGTTGAGCTCCACAAGAATCTTGTGAAAGCACAACAAGACTTGGAAGCCAGTAATCTGGCCCTTGGAGTTTCTAATTCCAAGGCTTCCGAGCAGGCGGAGAAGGACAAATCCACCATTCAGGATTTGACCGACGCTCTAAACCTTCGCCTGGAGGAAGTTTCCGAGATCGACAAGCTCATCGGTAAATTTCTGTCTCATTCATCATCTTTCCATGTTTTACTTTCTCTGTTTTTCCGTCTAACCCTTTTGGGTGTGTTATTGGAAAAACCAGGAGATACCCCAGATGGCACTCGGGTTGCAGGCATCCGAGCTTTCGGGGAGACATGGACTTTGATGAAGGCTGCTGCAACGCAGCTGGTAGACAAGTTTCTTCCCGAAAAATCTGGGGAATGCTCGGAGGTTGAAAAACTTCCGGGTGCCATCATGGAGGTGGCGGAGGCCAAAGATTCCCTTCTTCACTCCGCTGCACGGGGTGGTGCGCGCATGGCTCTCGGCCTCATGCGCATGCACTACCCCACTGCCAAATCCTGGCGCGTGGCGTCCGATGTCCCTCAAGGATACACGGATATGCAGCGAAACACCATCTTTGGTGAAGTCAAAGGCCACGCCACCCAGATTGCCTCCATGGTGAATATCTCCGTCAACTATCCAGAAGAGGAGATCCCTCCGATCCCCGAAGACGAGAGCAGCGAGGAGGAGTCAGATGCTTGAAGGGTTATCTTGAACCTGGATAGCAAAAGTAGACAATAGGAGCATTACTATTCTTTTAATGTAATCCAAAATGTAATGCTTCTTTTTGTATGAATGAAACTTCCGTCTTTTGCAGTTTAAATTATGAAATTCTTTGCAAGTTTTTTGGATTTTATCATTCCTTTATCTTCTAAGTTCTCCGGTGTATATGCTTTAACTGTCCTTAGTGTTTGAAATGGCTCAAATAGCAATATGAATCTTCATGCCGAGTAACTGGGGACGAACCAAGCAGTTTTGAAACTCGGAAACATGGACCATGCTAAAGGCATTTTTACTAACTAGTTCCAGTAACCCAACACACACACAATCAGATAAGACTTAGAGAAGTCAAGGAAAGTTTTAAGTGAAACTTGGGCACACAGGCAATTCAAGTTTCCCTTAGCCGTTAACAGGCTGAAAAATCATTCAGTTTTGTAACGCCGAGTACGCAAGCACAATTCGGGTTAACGTTGAGCAATTTGTAAGATCATTGGGAAATAGATGAGGCGGAAACACCTTGCACTTATAAAGAATATGGATGACAGCATTCCGACAACTTTATTTCATGATCTCAAAAGATGTTTACATAGAATTGAACTAAGTACGGAAAGGTACATAACTTTCTAGACGTTCCCAGGCTTCCGCAATCCACTTGACTTTGTCGAATTTTTTCAGCAGCTTGTAGAGTGGTAAGGCTTTATCCCCCAGCCGACTGATAAATCTGCTGACGGCTGCAGCGGAACCCGTCAATCTTTGGACATCTTTTATACATGTAGGTTTTGAGATGTTCAAGATTGCCTTGATCTTTTCCGGGTTAACTTCTATTCCTCTATGGGAAACAATGAAACCCAGAAGTTTTCCTGAGGGAACCCCGAATATACACTTAGATGGATTTAACTTCATCTTGTAAGTGCGTAAGTTTTCGAAAGTTTCTCGCAAATCCTCAAGGAGTGTATCTTTCTCCTTGGTTACGACAGCGATATCATCCACGTAAACATGAACGTTTCTGTCAATTTGACTATGCAAACAGCGTTGCATGCAACGCTGGTAGGTTGCACCTGCGTTCTTCAGGCCAAAAGGCATGGTTACGTAATAGTACGTATCATACGGGGTTATAAAAGAAGTCTTGATTTGATCTTCCTTTTTCATGCGTATTTGGTGGTACCCGGAGTATGCATCCAAAAAGCATAAAAGCTCGGAGCCTGCAGTGGCATCTATTATTTGATCGAGTCGCGGTAACGCGAACCTATCTTTCGGACACAACTTGTTCAATCCTGTGTAATCTATACACATTCTAAGAGCAGTGGTGTCTTTCTTCGGTACTAGGACCGGATTTGCGGACCAATCAGTATGGATTACTTCCTTGATGAAATCCGCTGCTAAAAGCCGGATAATTTCCTTGCCAATAGCCTTCCGTCTTCTTCCGTCAAAACGACGGAGACCTTGTTTGACGGGTTTTGATCCGGGAATAACCTTGAGTTGGTGCTCAGCAAGTTCCCTGGGTACGCCTGGCATGTCAGCTGGACACCAGGCAAAAATATCCCAGTTCTCACGGAGGAACTTGATGAGCTCGCCTTCCTATTTGTCGGTCATCCCAGTCCCTACTACGACAAATTTTGTCGGATCTTTGGGATCTAGGATTACCTGTCTTGTATTCTCGGACGCCTTGAAGCTATCTGTTGACTTCCGAGTTTCTTTTCCTGCCGGCATTTCTTTCGGCGATACCTCCTTGGCTAATTCCTTCAGTTCCTCCTTTTCTATAACTCTCTGAGCGCAAAGGGCGTTTTCTTTCTCCAACTCATTTGCCAGCTTGAAATCACCGGCTATGGTGATTACTCCTCCTTTGGGTCCTGGCATTTTCAGCTTGTTGTAGATATAACAGGATCTTGCCATGAATTTGGCGAAAGCTGGACGTCCGAGTATTGCGTGATACACACTTTCGAACGGCACTACTTCGAAGGATACTTTTTCCTGCCGGAAGTGATCTTTATCTCCGAAGGTGACATCTAGGGAAATTTCTCCTTGGGATCGTGCTTGCCTGCCAGGAACAATGCCGTGGAAGCGTATATTGCTGTAATTGAGCTGGGACTCGGAGATCTTCAAGTGCTTCAGTGTATCCAGGTACATTATATTAATGCTGGATCCTCCGTCCATCAGCACTCTTCTTAGCCTAGTGTTTTGAACAATAGGGCTGACAACAAGAGCTTGTGTGCCGGGTTCAGGGATATTTCCGGGATGATCAGACTGATCCCAGATTATCGGTGTGTTGGAGTACTTCAAGAATTTCGGGTTTGCCGGGACAACCGCGTTTATTTCTCGAAGTGTTCTTTTGGCCACCTTTGCTGACGGGGTTGCTAAGAAAGTTAGCATTGCTTCTCCGTCAACTCTCGGAAATTTGGGTTCGCCCTTTCGCTGTTGTTCCTGGATTTTGTCGTCAGTGTCCGATTCACTGTCTTCTTTTTCAGCTTCTGGCTTTTGTTTGGCAGGTTTCCTTTTGGAACCCTTCCCTTTATTTCCCGATCCTGCGTTGCCTTTCATATGCTTGTTTAGCCGGCATTGCGCGTTTGTGTGGGTTGGTTTCCCAAATTGCGAGTGGTGGACGCAGGGTTCCGACTTAATTCTCTCCCATTCTTCGGGAGTGTAATTGATTGGATCTGGACTGCGGCCTTTCCACTTATTCACCTTTTCTCCTCCAAAGGCTATGTTGACCTCCTTGGGCTTTGTCGTTGACTCTGGAGTTCCTTTTTTGTCAGAACGAGGGGTTTTCTTGGCGAGTATTAGTGACTCAATATTGCCTCCTCTTGCTCTGATATCATCTTCGGCTGCAGCATGCTTATTAGCGGTTGTAAGCATAGATCCGAGATCTTTGTGCTGTTTAGAACCAACCATGAACGGTACGAGTCCGGGTTTTAGGCCATTGACGAAAGCATGCATTGCTTGTACGTCAGTTACTCCAGAGCAACTATTCTTCATTGCAGTCCATCTGGAGATGAAATCCACGTATGGTTCGTCCTCAAATTGGGTGCAACGGTTCAGCTGGTTGATGCTATTTGGGCGTTTGTATGTTCCCCGAAAATGCTGAGTGAATACTCTAGCCATATCATCCCAGCTGTCGACAGTTCTTGATGGTAAACCATTGATCCAATCTCTGGCTCCGTCTAGCAACATTAGGGGAAGAAACTTGACAGCTTCCAGGTCTGTCCCATTGTTGATTTGGACGGCTGTATAATAATCTGAGAGCCAGGTATCCGGGTTTGTACTGCCGGTATATTTTTGGTAGGTTGGACCAACTTTGGCGAAGCCAGAATGCAGGGTTATCCTTCGGATCCTGTCAGTAAAACACTTAGGACCAAAGTATAGATCATCCTTTTCTGCTCTATCAATGTGTGCAGAATATCTCCCGGCTGAATGGACAGAAGGGGATCTGCTCCTTTCTTTTCCATTGTTGCGCGGACGCGCTTTTCCGAGGTTATCTCTATCTCTTCCGTGTTCACGTCCTTTAGGCGGAGTTCTGCTTCTATGCCTTTCCTTATCCTTAGGAGGTGTCCGGGATCTTTCACGTCTGTGAGGTATATCATATCTTCCAGCTTTTTCAGCTGGGTTTCTCGGAGGTGGCATTATTTTGCCGTCATTCCGGTGTTTGTCTTCCCGATCGTGTGGTTTATATCCATCTTTCGGGAGATGAGGTCCGATTCTAGACGTTGCGTCCCGGTTGTCTGGGTTTTTCCTGTCTTTTCTCGGATCCTCTTTTTTATCCGAATCTCCGGGTTCTTCCGGTCCAGGTGCTCCAGCAGCGCAAGTAGCTGTTTTACAGAGGGCGGAATTATCATGCAGCCTCCCTGATCGTTCTTGGCCTCGTTGTTGCTGCTGTAATGCTTTTCCTAGGAAAACATACACCCCTTGGAGTTTTTCCCCGTTGGAGTACAGATCGTTGTTTAGGATGGCGAACGATGCTTCCGCGTTTTCCGCTGCGGTTTTGTATATTGGTTCGCCCTTGGCATCTTTGCCGTTTAACTGCTTTTGCCAAGATGGGTTATAGAACCTTTCTTTTGGCGGCAGTTCTTCCGGTTTTGCGATTCCGGGTAACCTAGTAGGTTTTAACGCGGATCTATGCTTTCTCTCGTACTCCTCTATTTCTTCCTTCATGACTTTGATGTCATTATGGGTTTGTTGGAGATGTTGCCGAGATCTAAGCAGATGTTGCTGTTGCCGTTGGAAAGCTTGTCTCCTGGCTTCCAGCATCTCAGGGGGTTCATCTGGTCCCACTGGTGTTTGTAATAGCTCTTGCTCTTCCTGTTCCGTCATTGGCGGAGCAGTGATTTCCTTAGATTTCTTTTCCGCTGGCTTTGTGCCGCTAACATCT
Source organism: Alopecurus myosuroides (assembly GCA_028641055.1). NCBI lineage: Eukaryota > Viridiplantae > Streptophyta > Magnoliopsida > Poales > Poaceae > Alopecurus > Alopecurus myosuroides. Next base: position 215,485,009 of record CM054059.1, on the reverse strand, counting down.
CCAACTTCCAGGTTTTCATCAGCGAGATCGGCTGATTTTTTCTTCCGGAGTTTGTATTGGAGTTTTTTAGAAGCACAGTGCTTTTTCTTGGAAGAGGGAGGTTTTTTGACAGACTCATCTTCTGTCATCTCCTTAACATTGGGGAATATCGGAGAAGTTTCTCCGTCTTCTCTCTCTTCCACCGGCGGAGGGGTTTTAGGGCTTTCCTGGCTGCCGGCACCCGTTGTATCAGCTGGTTTTGCCATTAGCACTTCATGGAATCCCTCTTGAAAGGACTTAACCTTTCTTACGAAGGCATCCTCGTCTTCGTCTTCGGAGTCGAAGTTATCCGATCCGGTTTCCGACTCCAACCTCGGCTCAATGGCGGCAAGCACGGACTCTGCTTCCGAGTTCATCGTCTGGTTGACGGATGTCGGATCTTCCGTCTCTGTGACGGGTATTTGTTCTTCCGTCTCTATGACGGGTAGGTTGTTATCTGCCTCTTGCACGGGATTTCCGTCATCCGTGTTTTCAGCGATTTCGGATTGCACCATGCCGATAAAGTGTGTATCACTTTTTTGTCGGCGATCTGAACAGAATCCGGCATCATAGTCGTCTTCGACTGGGTATAGGGCGGGTGGGATAAATTTGCTTCCACCGCAAAACCCCATTGCTTATGCAGTTAGCCCGATAAAGATGTTAGCAGATCCGATCGATAACACGCAGGCACTTACCAGGTGGTTTTGCGCCGGTATATAGGATCCGTTGTCGAGGAAGCGGCCGACGTCGTCATCGAACTCCAAGCTTCCGACAGTGATCGATCTTCCAATTCCGCCAAGTATCCCAGATCGGAATTTCACGCCTGACGTCGTTTGCCCCACGGTGGGCGAACTGTCGAGACATCGTAGTAGTTTTCATAGACGGGGGTGCCATGAGACTACGGTAGAGACGTGGGGTAACGGGATAGCGTAGTAACACAGAACACGGGATTTTACCCAGGTTCGGTACGTCGCGACAGTACGGCGTACCTACTCCTGCACTTCTCACTAATTGGGACTAAAGCCCGTTTATCAGGGTTACAATGTGAGGGTGTAGATCTAGCTTCTCGGCGAGGATGAGCTTCTCGGCGAGTTGCGTAGAGCTTGAACTTGTTGTGTCTAACTTTTTTTACTTCCTTTTATCTATCTCCCGTACGGCTTTATATAATAGCCGGATTAGGGCTTACAGAATAGGAAACCTAGAAGACTACGTTTAACTTGTAACTTGGAAAGCAAGGAATCCGTCTTCTCCTCCAAGCCAGATCACGTGGGCCGTGATCCGGGTTCTTCTAGAATCCGGCTTCTGCGCGTCGGACTACTGGGCCGCCCAATGGACCTAAGCCCATTACCATGTAGGCCACCCTGGTAGTCCGGCTCTTTGTCTACCATCTTCTATACCCCTATTCAGTATATATCCGACACCTTCTCTCACGAGTCCCCTGACACCACGAACTTGGCTGATCCTCCTCTGCCGCTGGCAAGGCTCCTGCCACCTCTCCCTTGCGCCCAACACCTCTCTCCATGATGCCTCGTTCCCAAATAATATATTTTCATAATATGTTAGTTAAATCTTGTAAATGTTCATGATTTTTTTAAAAATATTTGTTAAAGTTATATTATGTTGACTTTTGACTAAAAAGACACACCTTATTTTGCAAAACAGGGGTAATATTTCACTATTGATTCTCTACTACATTATGTTGCATCTCTAAAGATGAAAAAATAATGAGGAAACACCACATTCAAGTGAGGGGCTATATAGATGGTAACGATGGCTGAATATGCCAATAAACCCATAGACGGAAGAAAGCGGGAGCACAGAGAGAGGGAGAGGTGGGGAAGGAAAGAGAAGGGATGGAAAAGAGATAGGGTGACAAAGCGATGGTTATAGAAAATAAAATAGGAGAATAAAATAAGGAAATGGAACAAAAATGAGAGAAAAAAAATGTCTAGGTAGGAAATATTGTTTGTCAAATGCTTATTGATCGTACACTCGGCAAACAATACAAAATGGCGATAAATGCTTCGAGTAAGAAAGTGGAGGGAAAGTGAAAATAAAACGTTTAAATAAATGAAGGCTAATTGAGAAATCCCTCTCGTCCTCACGTCCCACGTCGCCCCCCGCGCAGGCGACGGGGACGAACCCTAGCTGCCGCCGCCGGCCAGTCCCAACCCCTTCCCTCTCCCTACCCGCCGCCGCCGGATGGCGTCGCCAAGCCTGGGCGCTGGCGGCGGGTGGGGGGTCTCCTTCCCCCGTTCATGGAGGGGACGGCGTGGGCCGGGTGGCCATGGCGGGCGGCGAGCTCGATGAGGGGCACACCGGCGCGGCTTCTGCTGCGCGAAGACCTTGCGCTGAAGTGCAGACGGGGGGTTGCCCCCGACGGCGGTGGTGACGGCTTGAGCTATGCTAGGGTTTCAAGAGATGTCGTCAAAATGGCTGAGGCGGCATCGCGTCAAAATAAGGGTGATAGAGCTCGATCCCTATCTCGATAAGGCCACTTGTGGTGGCGCCGGCGAGCTGCTGGCCTGGTATCCTCTCAGATATGCGGATCTGGGGAGGATGGTCTCTCCGGGCGCGGTCATTTCTCGACTCTGCCATGGAGTTTCGGGAGTCGGAGGGCTGTTGTTGCTGTTGTTTTCCACTCGGCCGACCGTGGTGGCGAGGGAGTGGAAGGGGATGGTACAACCGTCTTCTCGTTAGGGTTCATTATGGTCTTTTTTTGAGTTGCGTCTGTCGCGTTTGAAGCTTCTTTCGGCCGGCCATGGTTGCGAGGGGAAGAGGCGGCTCTACGTGGCGTCGATGGTTGGGACCTACTGCTCGGGGATCTTTGATTGGAGGTTTTTCTTGGTCTTACCCATCTCCTGCCTGCCCGATGGTCTGGAAAAGTCTCTTAGCTCTCACTCCTCGGGGTGGGCACTCTTGCGGTCTTCAAAGCCCAATGTGGCGAAGGTGGCGGTGGTGACTAGATGGTGTCTGAAGATGTGCTGCTTCTGGATCCGTTCCCTGTACTTGGGTGGTGACGATGAGGACGATGGGCTTGGTCGTGATTTGGAAGTACGGTGTGTGGTCTTCTGGTTCCATGTTGTATTTTCCTTTTTTTTGTGGAGTCGTTTGTACTCGGTTTCGTCATGGTTGAAATTCCATCAGTTGTTATTAAAAAAACGTTTAAATAAAACACGGTAGAAAATATGCTGCTGCTTCCTCTCTGTCAACCGCGACAACCTAGGACACATGTCCCTAGCCTTTTCTGTGTTTCAGCTGGCTCACAGTCACGATAAAGACGAGCCTTTGGCGAGGGTTTCCAGTTGGCAATGGACAAAGACCAATGTTTGCCGAGTGTCTTTCACCTTATATATGGTTTAGGTAGTCCTTTGACGAGTGTCCGGAAAATAACACTCAGAGACTTGCGTCCGCCGAGTATCTGACGTTTGCCAAGTGTTTTACACCTGACACTCGGTAGTCCTTTGCCCACTAGACAAAGAGTTCGACGCTTAGGAAACGACTAAATTCTAGTAGTGCTAATATTATGTCCTAGTCTAGCTATGGGGCTGATGTTTGTTTTAAAGTTTTCTCGATTGGGCTAGCAGCGGCGGTGTGGTCTTTTTAGACCATTCAATATCTTGTAATTCGACCGAGAGAGAGCCGAGAGAATGAACAAATGAATTGAACCCCTTTTATTGATGGTTACATGATCCTTTTATACAGGGGAACAGACGCTTACAAAGGAACACGCCGGTTCCAAAGACGGTTTCCTGGAGGCGACGCTCCTAGGAACAACCGCTACGGTTCCACATCGTGGGGTTACACGGGAGAGAAAAGTGTGGATTTAACCCTAATTGCCGCTAGGCTAATTAATCTTAACACTCCCCCTAATCACCACTTGACTGCATAAGGATCCATCATCTTTTATTAAGACTCCTCCAAAAATCCCGTGGGAAAAATATGAGGAGTAGTATAGGATATGCTGGTAAAACTGCTTCAAACCCCGTGGGAAAATAAGGAGAAAATGATCCAACATATAATGATTATTGCCCCTCTTAACTCAATATGAAGTATATCCACAGAATTTAGAGGACAATAAATATGTCGTGTATACTTTCCTAAAAACCCCGGTGGGGAAAACAGAAAGTATGACATATGATCTCATGTTGATATTACCTCATTAAAAACCTTAATGAGAACGTGAAAAGTAAACTCATAAAGGGAAAAAGAGTGTAATATGATGCTTTGAACATGAATAGTTCAGGAAGATACTCCTCCTGACTCTTGCAAATCCCGAAGCCGTCGCATACCAATCCCATGAATGTATTTCTGGAATACTGAAGTTGGTAGAGACTTCGTGAAAAGATCAGCGAGGTTATCACATGATTTGACTTGCAAGATGTTGATCTCCCCACTCTTCTGGAGTTCATGGGGATAAAATAACTTAGGGGCAATATGCTTGGTAATGTTGCTCTTTATGTATCCTGTTTGTATCTGTGCAACACAAGCTGCATTATCTTTGTTGATAATGGTGGGTGATTTGATAGAACCAATTCCACATGATTGTTGTATGTGGTTTATCATTCTGCGAAGCCACACACATTCGCGTGAGGCCTCATATAATGCAATTATTTCAGAATGATTGGTGGACGTTGCAACGAGGGTCTGTTTCGAAGACTTCCATGATATGGTTGTTCCACCATGTAGGAACACAAATCCGGTTTGCGATCTGGCATTATGGGGATCAGATAAGTAGCCAGCATTAGTGTATCCCATCATATTGGAATCCAGATTTCTCTGGAACTGAAATAATAGGCCAAGATCCTTTGTGCCTTGGAGATATCGAAAGACATTCTTGACTCCCGCCCAATGGTGTTTGGTGGGAGCTGCACTGTGTCTAGCAAGTAGATTCACTGCAAATGCGAGGTCAGGTCTCATACAATTTGCAAGATACATAAGCGCTCAATTGGCACTGAGATATGGAACCTCTGGTCCCAACATCTCTTCTCCATCATCCCTCGGCCTGAACGGATCTTTCTCTACCTCTAGAGATTGAACCACCATGGGAGTTTTAGATGGGTAGGATTTGTCCATATTGAATTTCTCCAATATTTTCTGGATATAGGCAGCTTGGTGTACCATTATTCCCGAGGGAAGGTGCTCGAGTTGAAGACCCAAGCAAAATTTGGTTTTACCCAAATCCTTCATCTCAAATTCCATCTTTAGATGATTGCGTGCTTCATCAATGTCTTGTGCGTTTCCAATGATGTTGAGATCATCGACGTACACAGAAATGATGCAAAATCCTGAAGAGGACTTCTTGATGAAGACACATGGGCAGTCATCACTGTTGGAGTAACCTTTTTGAAGAAGGAACTCACTAAGTCGGTTGTACCACATCCGCCCCGACTGTTTCAAGCCGTATAAAGACTTGTTCAGTTTTACACAGTACATGTTACATTTTGTGCTTGCATCCGGGACAGAGATTCCGTCAGGAACCTTCATGTAAATGTCCAAATCTAGTGACCCGTAAAGATATGTGTTCACGACATCCATCAACTGCATAGATAGACGATTTTGCACTGCCAAAGATATTAGATATCGGAAAGTGATACCACTCATCACTGGAGAATATGTTTCATTGAAATCAATGCCGGGTCTCTGCGTGAAACCTTGTGCTACGAGCCTTGCTTTGTATCTCACCACCTCATTGTTCTCATTCCGTTTCCGGAGGAAAACCCATTTGAATCCCACGGGGAAAACTCTGGGAGGTGTAGGTATTGCTTCTGTGAATACCTTCCTTTTATTGAGCGAGGCTGATTCTGCTTGTATTGCATCCTTCCATTGAGGCCAGTCGGAGCGTTTTTCACACTCAACGATAGTCCTTGGATCATGATCATTAAGAAGGGTATTTGCAATTGTAGCAGAAAAATAAGTGTCGACAATCGTAGACTTACGGTCATATGATTCTCCAGAATCGATATAGTTGATGGATATCTCATGCACCCTTGATGACTCTTCGTGATTTCCCAATACGCGTGAGTCTAGGTGTTCCGATGTCCCAGCCAGTGTGCGCAAGCTGGAGCTGGGTTGTGGAGGTTGCCCTTCCACTGGGTGTATACTACCCATAAGGTGTTTGTCCACGTTGAGTTGACTTGCATTTACTGACTTCGAGGAGTTTCTCCTCGCTCTCCTTTGTTGCTTGTGGGAAGCAGGATCCGGGTCAAATGCCGTACTACTCCCCCTCTTTCTAGGAATGGGGAGTTGAGTGGTTTTAGTTGGTACCTCCACTCTTTCGGGCGCATTTCTAGCAGGGTTCAAGGATTTTGTGACACCTTTTAGATTAGTAAATGAATCTGGCAGATTATTTGCAAGATGTTGCAAATTTATTATTTTCCGAACTTGGAGTTCAGTTTCTTGGGTACGTGGATCGGAGGCTGAAATGGCAAGAGCATTCCAATCAATTTCCAGGCATTCTTTCTGGAACTTGAAATCTCCCCCTAATGCCGGGAAATGTTCCTCGTCAAATATACAATCAGCATGACCGGGTGTGAATAGATCCCCAGTAAGGGGTTCCAGGTACTTAATAATCGACGGTGATTTGTACCCCACATAGATCCCCAGTTTTCTGTGTGGGCCCATGGATGTCCGCTGAGGTGGTGAGATCGGGATGTATGTAGCACATCCGAACTTACGCAGATGGGAAATGCTAGGTGGATTTCCACGTACCAATTGTAGAGGGGAAGTACTGTGATATGCAGTAGGTCGCAATTGTATTAAGTCAGCAGCGTGTAAAACTGCATGACCCCAACACGATGTTGGCAAGCTGCAATTCATCAACAAAGGTCTTGCAATGGGTTTGATCCTCTTAATTAGGGATTCAGCTAAACCATTTTGAGTGTGGACGTATGGAACAGAGTGTTGAACTTCAATCCCCAGGGCCATGCAATAGTCATTGAAAGCACGTGAGGAGAATTCTGCAGCATTGTCCATGCGAATTGATTTAATTCGACTTTCCGGATAATGGGCATGTAACTTAATTACTTCCCTCATTATCTTGGCAAATGCATGGTTCCGTGTGGAAAGAAGGCACACATGTGACCATCGTGTAGATGCGTCAATAAGAACCATGAAATACCTAAACGGTCCAGATAATGGTTGGATCGGACCACAAATATCTCCTTGAATTCGTTCAAGAAATTGAAGTGGTTCAGCTTGACTCTTGAGGTGTGAAGGCCTCAGAATAAGCTTTCCCGTGGCACATGATGTGCACACAAAATCCAATGACTGAGGAAATTTGGACTCAAGCAAATTGTGACCAATGGAATTGCTAGTAATCTTCCTCATCATCCCGATATCGGGATGGCCTAGGCGGTCATGCCAAGTTTGGAATGCGTTAACATTCTGGAAAATTACCTTGTAAGCAACATGTTCTACGGGCTTAATGTACGTATAGTACAGTCCGGACGATAGAGAAGGAATTTTTTCAAGTACTTGCTTACCATATCCATAATCTTTTGTGAAGAGTAAATACTCCTTTTTGTTGTCTTCATGGGTTTAAATGTGAAAACCATTCTTACGAATATCTCGATAACTGATCAGGGTACGTGAAGAATCAGGATACAATAATGCATCCTCAATTGTCACTTGTGTACCGCCTGGGAGGGTAAATATGGCACGTCCAGTGCCAACAACTACCGTATCGCGTCCAGCGCCAACAATTACCGTATCGCGTCCAGCAATAGTCAAAATATCACCATTCATCTTTTTCAGAGTCTGGAAATATTTTAACTCCCTCAGTATGGAGTTTGTGGTAGCACTGTCCACAAGGCATAATTCCTCTTCCATCGGAGTGTCCCCGTAGATAACTATATATAAAAATGAAGAATTTTCTATAAGAATCCTTTATTTAAATACATAGAATACAATCTTATTATATCATAGTGCTGATACAATATAAATGACAACAATACTTATGTCCTAATTACAACATCACAAATGGACATGAATATATCAATCACTAAGGAGGTAGCGGGACTAGTCAAAGTCTCCAAACATGTCGGTTGAGGCGTACTCAACCATCATGTCCTCCGTTCCTGCGGGGTCCTGATGTAGCCCACCCAACTCCACCAAGTGCACCGATGACAAGATCACGAGCAAAGGCCATCCAGGATAAGGTGAACTCGATCCTCTCGCTCCATACTTTCGGTGACTTGGCGGATGGTGCGCTACCTCATGGTTCAACACTTTGTGTGCTCAGGTTCATACCCACCACGGAGGCCCCGGAAAGCACCCAATACGATGCGCGAGAAGGTATCGAGAAGGGCGGAGAAGACGGCATCGAGTTCGGAGCACCGACGGAGAAGATAGGGGGAAAACCCCCCTCCCGACCTCAGGGCCCGGCCAGGCTGGCCTCCCTCCTCCTCAGGCCGGCCCCCCTCCCGAGCGACCCGGCCTCCACCCCGGCCTCGGGCCGGCCTCCTCCTCCAGGCCGGGCACCCACCCGAGAGGGCCGGCCTCCATCCCGGACTCGGGCCGGCCCCTCCAGGCCGGCTGTCCCCTCTCCCACCTCGGCCTCGGGCCGGCCGCCCCGCCAGCCCCAGGCCGGCCCCTCCCATGCCAGCGCGCCTCGCCCACCATGGCCTCAGGCCGGGTGCCAGGCCGGCCCCAGGACGGCGCGCCCTGGGGGCGCCCCTCTGCCTCCACCCCGGCCTCTAGGCCGGCCAGGCCGGGCTTCCAGGCCGGCGTGGCCCCAAATGCACGGATTTGACCCGTTTTCGACCCCGTTTGCACCTACTTCCACCCCCGGCTATATAAGGATGCCCCCGAGCTAGATCTAGGGTTTTAGAGTTGAATTTAGAAAATTTGGAGCTCAGCTCTCTTGTATCCCTCTTTGAGGAACTACTCCTACGGTGTGTACCTCGGAACATATCAAGGCTACTCCTCCGACTTCGTCGAGGATCTTATCAAGGCACATCCCAACTACTTGTCCTCTCCCTTTAGGGTTTCAGTCAAGAGTTGTCCAATCTTCCTCTCGTTAATCCTTGAGGTTCCATTGGCGTAGTGGTACCGGCTACGGGTGTGAGACGGTTTGTATCAAGGTGAGTTCAGTTGGATCGATTGTTCCGTAGGCGTCCCTCGGGGTTTAGTTGACGGGAGGTTTGATCTTTCGGTTCTTGCGATTTATCCCGCTTTGTGTGTTTCCCCGCGATTCGCCACGTTTTCCCCTCGATTCCCCATCTCGTGTTCTTTGTTCGTTCTTCGTCGATACGTGAAGATCGGGCCAATCTTGAAGTCCAACTCCATATCATATGGTATCCAGAGCTAGATTGACACGAATCCGACACCCACACCCCTCCCCATCCACCAATTTTTCTTCTATCCACCATAAATTCGAAAATTTCACCAAAAATAGCCACAAAGGGATTTCGACTGATCTGTTGATTTGTTCAGTTTTTCGTGGTTTTGCTTCATAGATTTGTTGCCAAATACCATTCTACACCTTTCTATTCAGCCACTTTTCCCAAATTCGCCCAAAAAAATTCTTGATTTTGAAGGAATTTCGAATTTGAGCCAAAATCTCAGAAAATCTCTGCTCTTTGATTTCCGGACAGATTTTGAAACTTGTTTTTCTTTGTCGTTTTTTATCCTAATTGAGTGCAACAAGTTGCCACGCGACGCCCACGACACCATCTACGCTTCCACATCAACGGATCGCCACGACATCGACTCCCCCCGGCCGCAAGTCCGTGATCATCAATAAGAGAGGTATAACTTGCTTCCGTTTCCCCCCAACCCATCCATTGTGTACCTTACCTATTCGGACTAGCTCTTTTACACCGCTAGGCATCGCATTTGTGGCATCGAGAGTGCGAGTTTAGCGTTTGTGAGAGGTTAGCTACGAGTAGGCATTGGCATTTTGGAATCCGTCAAAAGTGAAAAAAAAAAAGAGAAAAAGAGAAAATAGAAAAAGAAGCAAAGGATCGGTGCCAATTGTTTTCCATTGTAGGAACGTGTAGCATTGCGTCGCAAAAGAGAAAGAGTGACCGATTGCCACGGTGCGAATCTTGTTGCCTTTTCAAATTTGCGGTTTGAGCTAGCGTCCTCCTTGTGTTAGTGTGGCATTGAGCATTAGTCTACGTTAGGTCCATTTCGTCTTCGCTCGTCCATTGGTCGCACTAACCCCATTTTTCCCTTGCGTGTGTGTGTTCCACCATATTTCCATCATATAGGTTTGGTTTTTGTGCTAACTTTTCTTTGATTCTTCTCCACGTTTGACAACAAACTTTTCTTCGGTTTTGTCGATTTTTCCTCACCACTTTCCTAACCTATTTGCCTTCCATATAAAGTGTGTGTGTTGTCATTTGTGGTTTCTATCGATCTTTTTGGATTCGCTCTTGACATACCGCCCTACACCTAGGCTCGTCAACTAGCCTCAATACGACCAAAAAAGGTAACGTTGGGTAAATGAGGCATCCATTTATTCAATATCACCCTTGTGTGTGTTTTTGAGATGGCTAGGGAAGGAGTATTCACAAGTCCGAACTCGGAAGATGACGGCAATCCATTATACAACGACAATGCTTACGCCAACTTCATCACCCACAATGACCACTTTCAACTTCGTGAACTCGTCAAGGACGGGTTGCAACGCTATGAGCGTCGACTCCAAGAGCAAGAGGCTCGATTGAATGATCAAATGACGCGCATCAACATCAACTTGGCTAATCTTGCCAATCGCCGTCATTCATCATCGTCCTCAAGGTCTCGTCGCTCAAGCCACCACAATCAAGATCTTCACCAACCTCGTCGCCATGACCGCCATGATCGCCATGATCGCAACAACATGGAGGAGGGTGGACAACCTCAACAACCACAACCACCTCCTCCCCAACCTCAACAAGCTCCGCGACGAAATTGGTATGAGGATATCTCACCATCACCACCACCTCGACATCGCCAAGGCCGTGGTGACCCTCTTCAACAACCGCAACGCCCGGACCTTCGACAACATCATCATCCTCCACCTCCACAAGGCCACGCTCAAGACTATGGCCACAATGATTTCGTGGAAGATGCTCGTCAACATCGAAGGCCACCAAGGCGCAATGCGCGTCCCAACAACAATGATCGCCAAGAACAAGAACATCCTCGACAACAACACAATGACAATGATGATAGTGAACGCCGTGAAGCAAGACTCCATCACCGCCAACAACCACCACCTAATGACCACCGGCATCATCCTCCCCATCATGATCACCACCGCCAAGACAATCAGGATGACCCCTATGATGATTCACCTCCCATTTATGATGAAGACCCCCATGAGCGCCACCATGAGCATCCCCATCGTCAACAAGAAGACAACAACATGAGTGCTCTTCGTTTCAATGTCCCCAAGTTCAATGGTGAGAATGATCCCGAAGAATATCTTGCTTGGGCTCTCAAAGTAGACAAGATCTTCGGCATTCATAACTTCACCGACAAGAAGATGGTTGCTCTAGCATCTTTGGAATTCGAAGGCTATGCACTCTTATGGTGGGATCGTCTACAAGCCGAAAGAGTCCACAACTGCATTGCTCCTATTGCCACTTGGAATGAGATGAAGCAATTCATGCATGCTCGATTCGTTCCTCCACACTACAAGCGTGACCTCTTCAAGAAGCTCCAAGAACTTCGTCAAGGTGTGAAGTCCGTTGATGAGTATTACAAGGAAATGGAGACATCTTTGATTTGAGCTCATGTGATGGAATCTCAAGAGCAAACAATGGCCCGCTTCCTCAATGGCCTCAACTATCCTATAAGGAAGATCGTCGAGTATCAACCGTATGACAACATTGTGGCCCTTGTCCACCAAGATCTCAAGGCGGAACGCAAAATTGCGGAAGATCTCAAGTACAACAAGCAAAAGGCTTTCTTCAACTCAAGACCATCATCCTCATCTCCAATGACACAAGTTCCTCCACCAACTACCAACAAGAGCAACACTCGAGCCTCTAGTGCTCCCAACAAGTCTTCCCAACCATTCAAGAAGCAAGTGCCTTCCACCTCCTCTTCAAATGCTCCTCAAGTCAAGTCGAGCACTATTACTTGCTTCAAGTGTGGTGGTAGTGGACACAAGTCCTCTGAGTGTTCCAACAAGATGATCATGATTGTCAACCAAGACGGTGAACGTGATTCCATGAGTGAAGGCGAATACTATGCCTTGCATCAAGTTGCTCTCAACTCTTTGGACATGCCCAACGATGATGAAGAAAGTGTTTATTGCGATGAGGACAAGAATCCATCACTAGTGGTGACAAGAGTCCTTACTACTTCTCCTCAAGATGAGCATGATCAACGGTGCAATCTCTTTCAAACTAGAGCCGGTATTGATGGCAAGTCAATCAAGGTCATCATCGATGGTGGAAGTTGACACAACTTAGCTAGCAAAGAGCTTTGAGACAAACTCCAATTGCCTTACAAGCAACATCCTCATCCATACCATGTCCAATGGCTTAGTGACTCCGACACCTTCAAGATTCAACACATGGTCTCCGTGAATTTCAAGATTGGTCCCTATGAAGACACGGTGGATTGTGACGTTGTTCCTATGACCGTGTGTCATCTTATTCTTGGTCGACCTTGGCAATACGACAAGAGTGCTATTCATGATGGGCGTACCAATCACTATAGCTTCAAGTGGAATAACAAGACATTTGTGCTTCGTCCCATGTCTCCTAGCCAAGTGATCGCCGATAACACCAAGACTCTTGCACGTAAAAAAGAAGACCTCAAGTCTCGTGAGATGAGTGGTGAGAGAGTGATCCACCTAAAAGAGAGTGAGAGCGACAAGCCAAATATGAGTGGAAAAATTCCAAGTGATTCCAAAGGCTTTGCCTTACTTGCCACCAAAAGAGACATGCGAGAGCTACGAGATGACCCAACCATACTACACTTTGTCCTATTGTGCAAAGGGGAAGCCCTTGAAACTAACGACATGACAAATTTTCCTCCATCTTTGTTGCCTTTGTTGCAGGAATTTGAAGATGTCTTCCCCGATGAATTCCCTCCGGGCTTTCCTCCTCTACGAGGAACCGAGCACCGTATTGACCTCATTCCGGGCGCGCCCCTCCCAAACCGCGCTCCTTACCGCACCAACCCCGAGGAGACTAAGGAGATTGAGCGCCAAATCCAGGAACTACTTGACAAAGGTTTTATTCGCGAATCTCTTAGCCCTTGTGCCGTGCCGGTTATCCTTGTTCCAAAGCAAGATTCTACTTCTCGCATGTGTATGGATTGTCGACCTATCAATGCTTTCACCGCTAGATATAGACATCCTATTCCTAGGCTCGATGACATGCTTGATGAATTGAGTGGTGCTACTATCTTTTCAAAAATTGATCTTGAAAGTGGTTACCATCAAATTCGTATGAGTATAGGTGATGAATGGAAAACGACTTTCAAAACAAAACTTGGTTTGTATGAATGGCTTGTTATGCCCTTTGGTCTTTCGAATGCCCCATCTACCTTCATGCGCCTCATGAATGAAGTTTTGCGTCCTTTCATTGGCAAATTTGTTGTGGTTTACTTCGACGACATTCTCATTTATAGCAAGTCTTTGGAAGATCATCTTGATCATGTTTCACAAGTATTGTTGGCTGTTCGCAAAGCAAAACTTTTCGCCAATCTTTCCAAATGCAATTTTTGCACCAACAAGCTTGTTCTCTTGGGTTTTGTGATCTCTTCCAATGGTATTGAAGTAGACAACAAGAAGATTGAGGCAATTAGGAATTGGCCCAACCCTACCTCCATGGGTGAGATAAGGCACTTTCATGGCCTTGCCGGTTTCTATCGCCGCTTTGTCAAAGATTTTTCAACTATTGCTTGCCCTTTGAATGAGCTTACAAAAAAGAATGTACCTTTTGTTTGGGGCAACGCGCAACAAAAACTTTCGACACGCTTAAGAGATGTTTAAGCGAAGCTCCTTTGCTTGTCTTACCGGATTTTGAGAAAACTTTTGAGATTGAATGTGATGCTAGTGGTATAGGAATTGGTGGCGTTCTCATGCGAAACGGACGCCCCGTAGCATACCATAGTGAAAAACTAGATGGCGCTAAACTCAATTACCAAATCTATGATAAGGAACTTTTTGCTTTGGTTAGAGTCCTAGAAGTATGGCAACACTACCTTTGGCCGAAAGAATTTGTCATTCATACCAATCACGAATCATTGAAATACTTGAAAAACCAAACCAATTTGAACAAGAGGCATGCTAAGTGGGTAAAATTCATTGAATCTTTTCCTTATGTCATTAAGTACAAGAAAGGTAAAGCGAATGTGGTAGCCGATGCCTTGTCTAGAAAAGAGTGTCTTCTTACTCGTCTTGACATCAATGTGATTGGTTTGGATGAGATCAAAGACTTATATGCTTCCGATACTTTCTTTGGTCCTATCTTTGATAAATGATTGCCTAACCGAGGATTTGATGACTACTATCTTCACAAAGGTTTCTTGTTTAAGTCTAACAAATTGTGTATTCCCAAGTCCTCTCTTCGTTTGTTGTTATTGAAGGAATCACATGAAGGAGGTCTCATGGGACACTTTGGACGCGACAAGACCTGTGCCATGCTCTCCAACCACTACTATTGGCCCAAGATGAAGCATCACGTTGAGAGGCACGTCAAGAGATGTTCTACATGCCTCCGATCTAAGTCTACTTCCAACCCCCATGGTCTTTACATGCCATTGCCTATCCCACATGCACCTTGGAGTGATATTAGCATGGATTTTGTGTTAGGCCTCCCACGAACTAAAACCAACATGGATTCAATCTTTGTAGTTGTGGATCGTTTCTCTAAGATGGCACATTTCATTCCTTGCAACCGAACCGACGATGCTTCACATGTTGCCACTTTGTTTTTCAGGGAAATTGTGCGTCTACATGGTGTACCTACTTCCATTGTCTCGGACCGCAACGTCAAGTTCACCTCATACTTTTGGAAGACGTTGATGGCCAAGCTCGGCGTCAAGCTACTCTTCTCCACCGCCTATCACCCACAAACGGATGGACAAACCGAGGTCGTCAACCGCACACTCTCTTCACTACTTCGAGCATTGATCAAGCCCAACTTGAAGAATTGGGAGGAACGCATCCCACACGCCGAGTTCGCCTACAACCGTGCTCTACATCAAGCTACCAAGAAGAGTCCCTTCGAGATCGTCTACGGCTTCAACCCTAACACCGCCCTCGACATACTTCCTTTGCCTCTACGCGAGCGAGCAAACATGGACATTGACAAGCGCACCGACTACATCAAGAAGCTACATGACTCCACAAGAGCTACGCTTGAGAAGCATTCCGAGCACCGAGCCTATCTCATGAACAAGAACAAGAAACCAATGGTGTTCCAAGAAGTTGACCTCGTGTCGCTACACTTGCGCAAGGACCGGTTCCCCGAAGAGCGCAACTCCAAGCTCAAGCCAAGAGGCGACGGCCCCTTCAAGGTCATCAAACGCATCAACAACAACGCCTACAATCTCGACTTACCACAATCCAAGTACCTCGTCCACAACTCCTTCAATGTCAAGGACCTCTCTCCCTCCCATGGATACCCAAGTGATGAAGACGACGCCGAGTCGAGGTCGACTCTTTCTCAAGGGGGGGGGAGATGATGTAGCCCACCCAACTCCACCAAGTGCACCGATGACAAGATCACGCACAAAGGCCAACCAGGATAAGGTGAACTCGCTCCTCTCGCTCCATACTTTCGGTGACTTGGCGTATGGTGCGCTACCTCATGGTTCAACACTTTGCGTGCTCAGGTTCATACCCACCACGGAGGCCCCAGAAAGCACCCAAGACGATGCGCGAGAAGGTATCGAGAAGGGCGGAGAAGACGGCATCGAGTTCGGAGCATCGACGGAGAAGATAGGGGGAAAACCCCCCTCCCGGCCTCAGGGCCCGGCCAGGCCGGCCCCCCTCCCGAGCGACCCGGCCTCCACCCCGGCCTCGGGCCGGCCTCCTCCTCCTCCAGACCGGGCACCCACCAGAGAGGGCCGGCCTCCACCCCGGCCTCGGGCCGGCCCCTCCAGGCCGGTTGCCTCTCTCCCACCTCGGCCTCAGGCCTGCCGCCCCGCCAGCCCCAGGCCGGCCCTCCCAGGCCGACGCGCCTCGCCCACCACGGCCTCAGGCCGGGTGCCAGGCCGGCCCCAGGCCGGCGCGCCCTGGGGGCGCCCCTCTGCCTTCACCCCGGCCTCTAGGCCGGCCAGGCCGGGCTTCCAGGCCGGCGTGGCCCCAAATGGACGGATTTGACCCGTTTTCGACCCCGTTTGCACGTACTTCGACCCTCGGCTATATAAGGATGCCCCCGAGCTAGATCTAGGGTTTTAGAGTTGAATTTAGAACATTTGGAGCTGAGCTCTCTTGTATCCCTCTTTGAGGAACTACTCCTACAATGTGTACCTAGGAACGTATCAAGGCTACTCCTCCGACTTCATCGAGGATCGTATCAAGGAACATCCCAACTACTTGTCCTCTCCCTATAGGGTTTCAGTCAAGAGTTGTCCAATCTTCCTCTCATTAATCCTTGAGGTTCTATTGGCGTAGTGGTACCGGGTACGGTGTGACGCCCCGAGATCGGGCACTATGCAGATTTCAGCATTCCCGCCAAAATCCACATAATAACCGATTCCAGGTTGCCACTTGTGATAACATTACAACAGTTCACGAATATTCCGCAACAACAACAGAAAAGATATATACAAGAAGACTCAAACAAGCCAAGGATACAACTGATACAATACAAAGATCCAAATAACAGCAGAAGAAACAACATAGTGTCCGACTACGGACAAGATACAAATTGGACTAAGAGTCCTAAAGATAACTGATGGCGTCCAATCCCTGCCCAGGCCAAGCTGGAGGGATTCCCAAGCTAACGTCGTCAGACTTCAAACCTGTTGACTGCAATGTGGAATATGCAGCCACGAAAAAGGATTCGTGGGTCAGTACGGTTAAGTACTGGCAAGTGGATAACCCATACTCACAAGATACCAGCGTAACTAATCATCACAAGATACAAATACTTTGGATAGAACGGAAAGAAGGGGTTACTGCAAAGAAGCGGCAGCGGGCTGCACTAACCAACTACAGAGACGCGCTACAACTTCCGGCTAAAAGAAAGGGATAAGATAGCGTATCAGAACCAACTACAACTACTCACCAAACAATACCCATCCAATGTTACTGTAAGGACCCCAGACCGGCAGTCTGAAACCCTACGTATGCATACATTCACGATCCCAGAAAGATCAGTCGTGAACAACATACACAGTTGGCACACAGAAATACATCATCCATTACACGAATACATAAAGGTATTACACAAATGATCACATGATCAAGTCTAGCACAACTGCCAAAAGGGCAGGCACTTAACAAACACAGCGGAAGACAAATAAAACACAACGTAGTTGAGCCCAAGTCACGCCTTAACCTACAGGCTGCTGACCCGGAGACGATCCTAGTTCGCAAAGCCGTCAGCTCCGTACTCCTCTTCGTAGATCTCCTTTGGAGGCTCCTTCTCCAAATCTGATAAGTAGATACCAGGGGCGAAACCAAAAATGAGTACATTTGAATGTACTCAGCAAGACATCCATCATGTCACTTACCAACATGCAAATATGCTTATATGGTGGAATAGGTAGGCTATAAATAGGGTTCACTATCGATGGTGTTCATATAAGATGACACCACAGTTGCAGTCAGGTTAATCTGTATCTTCGTTGAAGAAGATACTTCAGAAGAAAAATAATATAGTTTTATTTCTCTTGTAGATATCGCATGTACAAGAGGTTTTGTAAAACTTTGTTAAAGAATATTTTCTCTTTGCAAAACTTCTTGGAATCAGCTTCCAGAATTCTTGCTTAGAGTAGAAAAGGTTTTCTTTGCAAAACATTTTGTTTTGTATAACATCATCTGGCTTTTCATCATCGACGATACCTCCACGGTATAGGTTTCCATTCTTTTCCGAACTTCACAAGTTCAACACTTCCTTTCCAAAGATTCCCTTTCAAAAACTTCCTTTTTGAAAACATTGACACAATGCTAGCTACATGGCCATTCAACTGTCCATATCCGAGGACGCGGCTTCTTCGAAAAAGTTGTACTCTGCAGAGGTGTACACATCCACCAGATCCAGTACACCTCCCGTGAGCAATCACGGACTGTAACAACAGTATGTAAACATCAGGTATCTGATCATAACCATCCACTATGTTCAAGCTAGAATATGCCTATCTCTCAGTTTTAATCTCCTCGGCACCATGTCGCACATCGCCATGACAGGAGACTCAACCGATGCAACCGGAGGGAAAATTAATCCCACACTTTTTATGTCTCAACATTGGGAGTTTTGACGACATTCGGTTCGAGGGTACGATGTCCCTTATAGCGATTGAGATAGCACACACTAATAAGAACAAACTTCAAGTTAAGCCCCGTGCCCATGTTGGGGTAGGGTGGCAGTACGGTAAAGGTTGTCCGGCGAAGACTAGGTTATGTGTCATTTTTGAACAACACCACTTTCTCAAAAATGACCACTTCCACATTCCTCCGGAGAACAAGGATCCGCCTTTTCTCCGGGTTTTTCCGTAAAGCCTTTGTCTTGTAGAATCACAATTTTAGGATGTCCACTTAGGGACTAGTGTATTTGATGGTAATAAATACCATATGGTGGCCTATGGGCTTGGTATTACCAAGTTTAACTATTGGCATGATAGTAACCTATAATATAGTATAGTAGTAAATTCCACATCAAAAATAGTTTTTATAATCAAGTTTTTGGTAAAACTTCAGAGGTAAAACATGCATGATAGATAATGATAAGTATTGTATCAGCAAGCATCAGGATGGCTTGCCTGGTAACTCTTGTGTCCCTGGTTGTTGGAGTGACTGGAACTTGAAACAGAGCTTCCCGACACTTCCTTCCTCTTCGTTTTCTAACGCCGTAAAAAGAGAATAAAGGACACACATTCAGAACCAAACAAGACAAACAAGGCTACAAGTAATACATACAGCAAGCAATCAAGAAGTACCACCCAAGTTCTCAATTTTTCCCTTAAGAAAAATTGGCATAAAAACTATGGTTGAAAAGTCTGCTTTTTTTTTCCTAGTGTTTATGTGTGGCCAATTCAATGATTTTTAGTTAAGAACACCATGGACCAGTGGGGTAGAGCACATGTTACTAGACAGTAGGGTGTCACATAAAACACATTTTGATGTCTAAAAATTCCCACAACAGTCTCTATGGCAAGCACACATAATTTGCTAAATTACCCAAGTGGTGAAATAAGCTCATGACAACAAGTCAAACCTATTTTTCCACCATGAGGCAAACATACCAGTGGGTGTTCCACTAGCAATTATGCTCACCAAGAGGTTAATAAGCCTCTGGTCACTTTTATAAAAGTGCTCAAAACAAACAAACAAGCACCCAAAAACTCCTACTCATACTAGTAGAAAATTTAGGAAAAATACTAGACTAGTTTAGGCTACACTAGTTAATTTTATGCACAAGGGTGCAAGCTAGCAGAGGCAAAATACTCCTCTAACCAGTACCATAATTGCTACTGGATTCCACAAAATAACATAAAAATCATAGCTAGGAAACAAGGAAAAACTATGCTTAAAAAGCTACACATGTCAGGAGATTAATTCCTAGTCATCCAAGTGTTATTCATGCTTTTATGCTACTTAAGAGGAAACCTATCAGAGGTGAAAACCCTAAGATAATAATGCCACAAGGAAATTCCATCCTCTGGTTTCCACACCAAAGATTCATATTTTTCCCTAGGGGAAAACAAAGACAAAAAGCATACATGAATATCCTAGTATGAAATTCTATACACACATGCTATAAGGAATATTTGTATTCTACAACTATAGCACAAGCAACTAATTAATTCATGGCATCATAACAGAAGTAATAACTTCCTACATATGCTATAATAAACTCAAACACTCATAAGACAAAAGATGGCAACACTAGAGCAAAATTCACCATTTTCTAGTGGTGACACTAGTTCAACACTAGAGAAGCAAACAATGTTACTATGATGCTTAATTCTAAACAAGCAAGTCATGATCATAAAATGTACCTAATAACAGTACACAAAACTTACACATGCTAGCAAGCACAACATCAAAACAATCCCATGAAACAACTATTAAGCATGCATAAATTAATTCTAGTAGTTTATGTTTTCTTAAACAATTACTAGCAAGCAAGCAAGGTATAACTTACACAACCAGTAGCTATGCAACAAAAGAAAAGTTATCTAAACCTTTTCAAAAATCCAAACACTCAATTTAAAAACACTCACAAACAATCTATCACTCAAAAGGAATTTAGTTTATTTGCAAACAATTTAATTTAGCACTCAATAGTGAATCATCTCTTAACAAGATACTCCTAAGGAATATCATGATAACAAATGGATCACACCTAACATACTAGTAGATACTTATAATAAAATAAACTTCTCACTTGCATAAGTGAAAACAAACAATTATATTTTCCATGGTGGAAAATATTCCTATCAACCACATAATGAAAACATGTTAATTTCTCACAAGGGCATAGTTGGGAATTTTCATCCACAACCAAGATGAAATGGGACCAGTGGGTTATGGGCCCATTTATACCAAGGTAAATGAGGTTCTAAGCCTCTGGTTACTCATGACAAAAATTAGTATAGCAAAATAAATAAAACAATGCTATTTATTCTAGTGCATACAAGACTAGTGCATAAGCAGTAACAAAACCTACACATGCTTCACCTAAAAAAATACATGCAAGCTATCAGAGACAAAAGCATCAAAAAAACAGTACCAAAATGGTACTGGACCTATAGCAAACATAGCACAAAAATAGGTCACAAGCACACAAGGAGTTGGTTCACACAAAACATCAAATAAATAAACTAGTGCAACAACATATGACACTTCTTTAGCCATAAGATATTGCAAACATGCACACACTTTGTGTGGTAGATGTAATGCAAGAAAACAACCTAATAACAAGATTCAACACATCTCTACATCCTAGGAACAAGGATTAAGTCAACCAAGCATTTCATTTTAACAAAAACAAATAAAGAAGTCCAAACAGGAAAGCTTCTGTTTCTAGATCTGTCCACCAAAAATAATATAGAGCTCAAAAAATTAATCTAAGCTAGGGTAAGATAGATCTACTCAATACCAAACTCATCCAATTGGGTTTGCTCCAAAATTTATTTTTAAACTCCTTATAAAAATCAAAGAAAAGGCTACTGGTCCTTTAGCAATTTGGATGGCATTTTCATTATACAACTCTCCTTGATGTGAGGTTTGGCTCATTGGATAGACATTTTCAATACCTATCCAGATCAGTTGAGTTTGTTCCATTTGATTATATATTTTAAAAGTTATGTCCAAAACATTCTCAGAGATAGTCTGTGGCAAAACAGTCATTGTGTCCAAAATATTTGCCCAAATCCAGATCTGCAAATTTTACATGGCTTGGATTTCATGGATGTATGTCCATGATTTTTCTCAGATTTTATTGTGCAGGTTTTATATTTTTCCCAAGCCTAAAGTAAAAGTCTCAGATCTGTAAAAAAAAAAAAGAATAAATGATCACAGCGCGGCTGGATCCACTGCGGCTGCGGCCCAGCTAGCGCGAGCTTGGCCCGCTGCGCTTGCGCGCGCGCGCACGCTGCGCGGGAAAAGGCCGTTCGAAGGGAGCCGTGGATCTCCGATCCAACGGCGCTGGCGCGTCGTCCAGCTCCCGACCCTCTCTCTCTCTGTCCGGCGATCGGCGGCGGGAAAACGCTCGAGGAGCTCACCGTGGGGCTCGGGAAGGGGTGGCGCGAGCTCGGGGAGGCTGCAGGGGGTCGAGGGCGTCGAGGGGAAGTCACGGCGGCGACGACCGCGGCTCCAGGCGGCGGCGCGACGCAGACACCCGTGGCGGCGCTCCGCGGACGGCGGCGGCGATTCCGGCAGGTATAGGGTGGGGGATCTTGTCTAGGAGGTTCCTGGGAGTGTGGGGAGGCTAGCCATGGCAGTGGGAGGGGCTAGATGAGAGAGGTGCGAGCAGGGCAAGGTGGTGGCCGTGGTGGTCACCCCTCGGGCTAGATCTCGAGCTAGGGCTTCTTAGGGCTAGTTTTTGGGTTTCTCTTGCTTTGGGGAGGCAGAGGGAGGTATGAGGGAGTGCAAGGCTTGAGGAGGTGCCCTCTGGGGCTGTGTAGACTCGAGTCCAAGTGGGTGTGCTTGGTTTGGCAAAGGCATGGGCTTGCCTTGCCCCTTGGGGTGTCTCCATGGGTGGCCTGGCTTCTAATTGGTGCCATGAGGTGAATAATGGTACAAGGGTGTGAGCAAGGCCACAGTAAGGGCCAAGGGATGGGCAAAAGTGAAGGTGCACACTATTCCAACCACTACAAGTGACATCATCACTTAGTCAACAAGCCACCTCATTTTCTCCATCCCTAGCTGACCAAAAGAGGATCCAATGCCCCTTCCAGAAGCTCCATAACATTGCTTTTCGAGTTGGCAAAGTGGCAAGGCTTGGATCAGTACACACAAGCTAAATCATCAAGTTTAAAAGTGTAATCACTGTTCTGTCAGAAAAATTCAGTTAGGCAGTTTTCTGAATTTTTCTAAGTGCTGGAATCAGCAGACAGAGATAGCAAAAGTTGGAGTTGTTTTCAGGGTTCAAAAGCTTTCCAAAATTTGTTTTCAAAACATGGACTTGTTAACCATGTTATATACTTTCAGAAACAACTTTTGGAAACAATTTTGAAATAGTTTAAGGCCATGAAAACAATGTGGAAAAAGGTATACTTTCTGTTTTTATCTGTTTCTAAAAACTGCCTTAATTTTATACCATAACAACCACAAGCAAAAGATAGTTTTTATTTATCCCAAAATAAAAGTGAGCTTATGGATTTGTAGTACATATACCAAGGATTAGTTAGAAGTCAAGAACTCATAAAATAACAATCTCTAGCTTGGTGAAAACAATGGTAGAAAACAGGTACTTGGCTTTATTTTCAGTAATTGTTTTCTATAGGAAAGTTAAAAGAAAACTTTCATAGATCAACTTGGAAACTTGTTTTCTTGGATCCAACAAGGTTAAAAGTTTGTTTTAAGATGCAAACAAGGATGGTCCAAGTCTTGGAAAGAAAATCCACTCAAGTATTAATAAGAAAACATAAGGGAAAAATATCAGGAATATTTTTCAGAAACATAAGGTGTTGGTTTTTATAACCAAACTTATGTTGCAAATATGATTAGGATCATAACACAAGTTATTTAAAACAATCATGTTGTTGTAAACATTACTTTGTTGGCCCTAATAGTTGACTTCTTGAGCACAGATCAAGGGTTTAAAAACTGGGATGTGACAGACCTTCCCCCCTTACCAGAATCTCGTCCCGAGATTCGCAGGCAAGCGAAAAGAGGGTATGGTCAAATAACAATGTTAGATGATTTGTTTACAAAACATGTGTTGGTGTTTTGTAACCTTATTTACAGGGGCTTCCCCCCTTTGATTTTTCTTACCAGAATTCCCTGGTAAATTTGTTTTCTTTACAAAGGTTTGGGTGCCATGGTTTAAACCTCGAACACATTGCTCCTTAAAACCATGATGTCCAACCAGTGGTTATTCTTTAGTCACAAGCTCTATTTGCGTACCACTCAATGATCAATCTAATGGATATCCATCATTATTTAAAAAGTATGAGCTTTCCATTGCTCACCGTCCAAAATCCAGGAAAATCCACTACCTTCCTCTTAACCTAATATAGTTAAATCTCAAAACATTTGTTTTCCTCAAAGGTAGTTTATCTAGACCATAAAGCTATAACAACTCTGAGTACTATCATCTTTCTAAGGTTTCTTTCAGAACTCCAAGCTCAAAAAGATTTTTCCTAAAATCTATCATCATCAATATATATCCACCAATCTTTCTTAGCCTCAAACTAGTTCTACTATCTCATACTGTAGAATCTGGTTCCTTCAACACATATATACGGGAGATATTGTCGACTAGTAATGATCATAGATTACCCATCTAATTTTTTTCCCAACCTTTCACTACTTCAAAAAAAGCTATAGAATCATTCTAAGGCACCTTTCCCTTTGTTTTTCGAAAAAGTTGATTTCACGATTTCTTTTTAAACGGTGATAACAAACTCTGTAACATATCAACTCTATAAGTTACTTTGTAAGGTATTTGGTTTTAGATACCACTTCTGTAGGGTATTTGAACGAAAATGTGATGAGCCAACACTGTAAGGTTTTAAGCTTACGATTAGATGAGGTTATATTACCAATTGGTAAGGTCTCCAATTCTGTAAGGCCTCGAACTAGAATTAGATGAAACCCTTTTAGAGTTTTGTTAGTATCTTTAACTATTTACTTAGTCTGACGTGACACTTCTAGTGTCCCATTTACGTCGGGTTTTCTCATGGTGCGACGATAAACAAAACAAGGGGGTTCACAGGTGTGGTTTGAAACGTACCATTGGCTATGGCAGGAGTCGAAGATGCTCCTGCAACATCATCTCTGTCTCGAGGTCCACTCATCAGATTCTTGCGTTTCTTCTAGGATGGACCCTGGGTTTCTTGGGTTTCTTGGTTTTCTTCAGGATGAGATAGAATACGGTTCTTATTGGGACAGTTGCGAGCATAGTGTCCTTCCTGTCTACAGGCAAAACAACCCTTGATTTTAGGCTTGACTTTCACCCGTCTCCTCGAAAATTGCTCAGACCAAGCCGGATCATACTCCCTCTGGGGACAATTACGAGCGAAGTGCCCTTCCGTCCCACAGACAAAACACTCTTCAGTCACCCATAGACTAGTTTCTCCTGGCGTCACCATCTTCCTTTTGCGGCTCTCTCTAGCAAGCAGTTGCTGGTATTCTCTCATAAGGAACATAGTATTCTCAGCGTTGGTGGTGGCAAGCTGAATCAACTGTTCCAGGATAGCACGGGTGGCGGTGTGCTCAGCACGAGCGGCTTCATGATTTTCCCTCAACAAAGCAAACAGTTGAGAAACTGTCGGCTCAGGTGACGGAGGTGGATTGCTGGCCATGCTGAAGAAAAAGAACGGTGTAAGACGATAATAACTAAAGGTGGTCTTGGTTTTAAAGGCTCGTGACATATACCGGCTCATAGCGGATATGAGAACGGTAGATAACACGATAACCAGCAAGCATCGACGAAACTAAAACCAACTCAAACCCAGATTAACACGTATGTGAAAAACGAGTCTTAACAAGCATAACTTATCTTAATGGTTCACAAGGCTACAACATAAGGCTTACAACACAACTACAAGTCCTAACAACTCCATATAAGTTAGGAAGCAAGATTGAATAAAACACAAATTCATTTCAATCAAGAGCACACAAAGAAACAAAGGCAGGAAAACTGCTGTTTCTTAGATCTATCCCAACCATTCCATCGTTCACTTAATTTCTAAACCCCAATTTCATAGTACCTATAATGTCTACGAAGCTTTGATTTCCAAAGTAGATACACATGACATCCTATTGACTAGTGAACGAATAGGTCATCATCTTATTTTCTCGTGACTTTTCCTTTTTACCAACTAGATTAAAAGGTGCCGTAAGTCACTTAATTCCTTGGTTTAGAAAGAGTTGTCAGTATTTCACATGCTTTGGTTAGGTGTCATCCTAAGATTAGACAAAGCATGTTAGTTTCGTTAGCTTTTTTTTATTTAATAATGTTTGTCCGACAAGATACGACTAGCGTCATCGTACGTCGGATATTGAATCGTGCTCTTTTGGTTGGCTTTTGAGGGGGTTGCGCATGATGGCGTGTCTAGACTTCTTTTGCACCTTTCTCCAGAGGAGGGAGGTATATAACTTTTAAAAGGGGATTTCTCTTGTTTGGTCTTTTAAAAGGGGACATAATAAGGTGCAATGTTTAGCCAACATGGTAAAAAGAGTCTTTTGCAAACAGGCAAAACATAGAGGTTTTGGTCAGTATAGGTTGGTTTTCTTCATGCCTTTTCTTCTATGAAGGTTGTCGTTGTTGGAGATTTATCTGTTGGAGTGCATCACTGGTAGCAACGCTATCAGTTCGTGTGGCTTGATGGTCCTCTATTTAGGTCCAATGGTGCTTTCATTAATGGTGGTGGTTCACGACGGGTGGCATTTCGAAGCGAAAACAAAAATAAGTCTAAGCAACAAATTCTTGTTTTTGAATACTATACAAACATTTTTGCTTGCAAAAATTTAACACGAGGCGATTCAAAAACAAGAGCGGGGCAAGCACAAATCTGCAAATTTTGAGCACCCCACAAACATATAGAAGCCTAGATGAACTAAATTCTACACCACACAACAGCACAAAGTCCTACGGACACACATGAGCAAGCCAAAACACACAAACAAGGCTCCATTGGAGCTACGTCAGGGGAGACTACTCATGGAGTAATCGCTAAATTACTCCAAACTAGACTGATCCAAAAAATCCTAGAAGTGGCTGAAGAACTATATCTACTTCTGACCATCATCACTGTAGAGCTAGGCAATTAGTTTGGTCTCTCGGGACATCGGCAAGTATAAAAGTTTTTTTGTATATAAACAAGACAAATAGAAGTAAAGTTTTGATAAAACTTTATGCAACAATCTGTTTTTGAAACTCCAACTATTTTCTGGACAGAAAACTTCAAAGACGAGAGATGTTTCAAAAACAGAGCGGAGCAGTTGCAAACAAGTAAGAAATAGACTCTTAACCGAGAGACATACCAACTCTATAAGGCCCGCCCTTCGAACCACTGTTCAAGGACGCCCTTGATATGCATTTAGAATCTTTTGAAAAGATCAGAAGGAGGGAAAATATACTAAAATTCCCTTAGACAAAAATAATTTAGATTGTAAATAGGTTTTTACTCAAAACAAAAAAAATACTTTCCTTTCCTATCTGACGTCCATGCTAACTAAGGTCTCCTAAGGTCAGGATGGCTCTGATACCAACTCTGTAAGGACCCCAGACCGGCAGTCTGAAACCCTACGTATGCATACATTCACGATCCCAGAAAGATCAGTCGTGAACAACATACACAGTTGGCACACAGAAATACATCATCCATTACACGAATACATAAAGGTATTACACAAATGATCACATGATCAAGTCTAGCACAACTGCCAAAAGGGCAGGCACTTAACAAACACAGCGGAAGACAAATAAAACACAACGTAGTTGAGCCCAAGTCACGCCTTAACCTACAGGCTGCTGACCCGGAGACGATCCTAGTTCGCAAAGCCGTCAGCTCCGTACTTCTCTTCGTAGATCTCCTTTGGAGGCTCCTTCTCCAAATCTGATAAGTAGATACCAGGGGCGAAACCATAATGAGTACATTTGAATGTA
The DNA here is from genome assembly GCA_028641055.1 of Alopecurus myosuroides. NCBI lineage: Eukaryota > Viridiplantae > Streptophyta > Magnoliopsida > Poales > Poaceae > Alopecurus > Alopecurus myosuroides. The sequence goes on along the minus strand of CM054059.1, from coordinate 215,457,584 downwards.
CTCAGCAAGACATCCATCATGTCACTTACCAACATGCAAATATGCTTATATGGTGGAATAGGTAGGCTATAAATAGGGTTCACTATCGATGGTGTTCATATAAGATGACACCACAGTTGCAGTCAGGTTAATCTGTATCTTCGTTGAAGAAGATACTTCAGAAGAAAAATAATATAGTTTTATTTCTCTTGTAGATATCGCATGTACAAGAGGTTTTGTAAAACTTTGTTAAAGAATATTTTCTCTTTGCAAAACTTCTTGGAATCAGCTTCCAGAATTCTTGCTTAGAGTAGAAAAGGTTTTCTTTGCAAAACATTTTGTTTTGTATAACATCATCTGGCTTTTCATCATCGACGATACCTCCACGGTATAGGTTTCCATTCTTTTCCGAACTTCACAAGTTCAACACTTCCTTTCCAAAGATTCCCTTTCAAAAACTCTTTTTGAAAACATTGACACAATGCTAGCTACATGGCCATTCAACTGTCCATATCCGAGGACGCGGCTTCTTCGAAAAAGTTGTACTCTGCAGAGGTGTACACATCCACCAGATCCAGTACACCTCCCGTGAACAATCACGGACTGTAACAACAGTATGTAAACATCAGGTATCTGATCATAACCATCCACTATGTTCAAGCTAGAATATGCCTATCTCTCAGTTTTAATCTCCTCGGCACCATGTCGCACATCGCCATGACAGGAGACTCAACCGATGCAACCGGAGGGAAAATTAATCCCACACTTTTTATGTCTCAACATTGGGAGTTTTGACGACATTCGGTTCGAGGGTACGATGTCCCTTATAGCGATTGAGATAGCACACACTAATAAGAACAAACTTCAAGTTAAGCCCCGTGCCCATGTTGGGGTAGGGTGGCAGTACGGTAAAGGTTGTCCGGCGAAGACTAGGTTATGTGTCATTTTTGAAAACACCACCTTCTCAAAAATGACCACTTCCACATTCCTCCGGAGAACAAGGATCCGCCTTTTCTCCGGGTTTTTCCGTAAAGCCTTTGTCTTCGTAGAATCACAATTTTAGGGTGTCCACTTAGGGACTAGTATATTTGATGGTAATAAATACCATATGGTGGCCTATGGGCTTGGTATTACCAAGTTTAACTACTGGCATGATAGTAACCTATAATATAGTATAGTAGTAAATTCCACATCAAAAATAGTTTTGATAATCAAGTTTTTGGTAAAACTTCAGAGGTAAAACATGCATGATAGATAATGATAAGTATTGTATCAGCAAGCATCAGGATGGCTTGCCTGGTAACTCTTGTGTCCCTGGTTGTTGGAGTGACTGGAACTTGAAACAGAGCTTCCCGACACTTCCTTCCTCTTCGTTTTCTAACGTCGTAAAAAAGAGAATAAAGGACACACATTCAGAACCAAACAAGACAAACAAGGCTACAAGTAATACATACAGCAAGCAATCAAGAAGTACCACCCAAGTTCTCAATTTTTCCCTTAAGAAAAATTGGCATAAAAACTATAGTTGAAAAATCTGCTTTTTTTTCCTAGTGTTTATGTGTGGCCAATTCAATGATTTTTAGTTAAGAACACCATGGACCAGTGGGGTAGAGCACATGTTACTAGACAGTAGGGGGTCACATAAAACACATTTTTATGTCTAAAAACTTCCCTAACAATATCTATGGCTAGCACATATAATTTGCTAAAATACTCAAGTGGTGAAAAAGCTCATGACAACAAGCCAAACCTATTTTTCCACCATGAGGCAAACATACCAGTGGGTGTTCCACTAGCAAATATGCTCACCAAGAGGTTAATAAGCCTCTGGTCACTTTTATAAAAGTGCTCAAAACAAACAAACAAGCATCCAAAAACTCCTACTCATACTAGTAGAAAATTTAGGAAAAATACTAGACTATTTTAGGCTACACTAGCTAATTTTATGCACAAGTGTGCAAGCTAGCAGAGGCAAAATACTCCTCTAACCAGTACCATAATTGCTACTGGATTCCACAAAATAACATAAAAAGCATAGCTAGGAAACAAGGAAAAACTATGCTTAAAAAGCTACACATGTCAGGAGATTAATTCCTAGTCATCCAAGTGTTACTCATGCTTTTATGCTACTTAAGAGGAAACCTAACAGAGGTGAAAACCCTAAGATAATAATGCCACAAGTACATTCCATCCTCTGGTTTCCACACCAAAGACTCATATTTTTCCCTAGGGGAAAACAAAGACAAAAAACATACATGAATATCCTAGTATGAAATTCTATACACACATGCTATAAGGAATATTTGTATTCTACAACTATAGCACAAGCAACTAATTAAATCATGGCATCATAACAGAAGTAATAACTTCCTACATATGCTATAATAAACTCAAACACTCATAAGACAAAAGATGGCAACACTAGAGCAAAATTCACCATTTTCTAGTGGTGACACTAGTTCAACACTAGAGAAGCAAACAATGTTACTATGATGCTTAATTCTAAACAAGCAAGTCATGATCATAAAATGTACCTAATAACAGTACACAAAACTTACACATGCTAGCAAGCACAACATCAAAACAATCCCATGAAACAACTATTAAGCATGCATAAATTAATTCTAGCAATTTATGTTTCTCTTAAACAATTACTAGCAAGCAAGCAAGGTATAACCTATACAACCAGTAGCTATGCAACAAAAGAAAAGTTATCCAAACCTTTTCAAAAATCCAAACACTCAATTTAAAATCATCCACAAACAATCTATCAATCAAAAGGAATTCAGTTTATTTGCAAACAATTTAATTTAGCACTCAATAGTGAATCATCTCTTAACAAGATACTCCTAAGGAATATTGTGCTAACAAATGGATCACACCTAACATACTAGTAGATACTTATAATAAATAAACTTCTCACTTGCATAAGTGAAAACAAACAATTATATTTTCCATGGTGGAAAATATTCCTATCAACCACATAATGAAAACATGTTAATTTCTCACATGTGCATAGTTGGGGATTTTCATCCACAACCAAGATGCAATGGGACCAGTGGGTTATGGGCCCATTTAAATCAAGGTAAATGAGGTTCTAAGCCTCTGGTTACTCATGACAAAATTAGTATAGCAAAATAAATAAAACAATGCTATTTATTCTAGTGCATACAAGACTAGTGCATAAGCATAACCAAACCTACACATGCTTCACCTAAAAAAAAACATGCAAGCTATCAGAGACAAAAGCATCAAAATAACAGTACCAAAATGGTACTGGACCTATAGCAAACATAGCACAAAAATTAGGTGACAATCACACAAGGAGTTGGTTCACACAAAACATCAAATAAATAATCTAGTGAAACAACATATGCTACTTCTTTAGCCATAAAATATTGCAAACATGCACACACTTTGTGTGGTAGATGTACTGCAAGGAAACAACCTAATAACAAGATTCAACACATCTCTACATCCTAGGAACAAGGATTAAGTCAACCAAGTATTTCATTTTAACAAAAACAAATAAAGAAGTCCAAACATAAAACCTTCTGTTTCTAGACCTGTCCACCAAAAATAATATAGAGCTCAAAAAAATAATAATCTAAGCTAGGGTAAGATAGATCTACTCAATACCAAACTCATCCAATTGGGTTTGCTCCAAAATTTATTTTTAAACTCCTTATAAAAATCAAAGAAAAGGCTACTGGTCCTTTAGCAATTTGGATGGCATTTTCATTATACAACTCTCCTTGATGTGAGGTTTGGCTCATTGGATAGACATTTTCAATACCTATCCAGATCAGTTGAGTTTGTTCCATTTGATTATATATTTTAAAAGTTATGTCCAAAACATTCTCAGAGATAGTCTGTGGCAAAACAGTCATTGTGTCCAAAATATTTGCCCAAATCCAGATCTGCAAATTTTACATGGCTTGGATTTCATGGATGTATGTCCATGATTTTTCTCAGATTTTATTGTGCAGGTTTTATATTTTTCCCAAGCCTAAAGTAAAAGTCTCAGATCTGTAAAAAAAAAAAAGAATAAAATGATCACAGCGCGGCTGGATCCACTGCGGCTGCGGCCCAGCTAGCGCGAGCTTGGCCCGCTGCGCTTGCGCGCGCGCGCACGCGGCGCGGGAAACGGCCGTTCGAAGGGAGCCGTGGATCTCCGATCCAACGGCGCTGGCGCGTCGTCCAGCTCCCGACCCTCTCTCTCTCTGTCCGGCGATCAGCGGCGAGAAAACGCTCGAGGAGCTCACCGTGGGGCTCGGGAAGGGGTGGCGCGAGCTCGGGGAGGCTGCAGGGGGTCGAGGGCGTCGAGGGGAAGTCACGGCGGCGACTGGCACGGCTCCGAGCGGCGGCGCGACGCAGACACCCGTGGCGGCGCTCCGCGGACGGCGGCGGCGACTCCGGCAGGTATAGGGTGGGGGATCTTGTCTAGGAGGTTCCTGGGAGTGCGGGGAGGCTAGCCATGGCAGTGGGAGGGGCTAGATGAGAGAGGTGCGAGCAGGGCAAGGTGGTGGCCGTGGTGGTCACCCCTCGGGCTAGATCTCGAGCTAGGGCTTCTTAGGGCTAGTTTTTGGGTTTCTCTTGCTTTGGGGAGGCAGAGGGAGGTATGAGGGAGTGCAAGGCTTGAGGAGGTGCCCTCAGGGGCTGTGTAGACTCGAGTCCAAGTGGGTGTGCTTGGTTTGGCAAAGGCATGGGCTTGCCTTGCCCCTTGGGGTGTCTCCATGGGTGGCCTGGCTTCTAATTGGTGCCATGAGGTGAATAATGGTACAAGGGTGTGAGCAAGGCCACAGTAAGGGCCAAGGGATGGGCAAAAGTGAAGGTGCACACTATTCCAACCACTACAAGTGACATCATCACTTAGTCAACATGCCACCTCATTCTCTCCCTCCCTAGCTGACCAAAAGAGGATCCAATGCCCCTTCCAGAAGCTCCATAACATTGCTTTTCGAGTTGGCAAAGTGGCAAGGCTTGGATCAGTACACACAAGCTAAATCATCAAGTTTAAAAAGTGTAATCACTGTTCTGTCAGAAAAATTCAGTTAGGCAGTTTTCTGAATTTTTCTAAGTGCTGGAATCAGCAGACAGAGATAGCAAAAATTGGAGTTGTTTTCAGGGTTCAAATGCTTTCCAAAATTTGTTTTCAAAACATGGACTTGTTAACCATGTTATATACTTTCAGAAACAACTTTTGGAAACCATTTTGAAATAGTTTAAAGCCATGAAAACAATGTGGAAAAAGGTATACTTTCTGTTTTTATCTGTTTCTAAAAACTGCCTTAATTTTATACCACAAAAACAACAAGCAAAAGATAGTTTTTATTTATCCCAAAATAAAAGTGAGCTTATGGATTTGCAGTACAAATACCAAGGATTAGTTAGAAGTCAAGAAATCATAAAATAACAATCTCTAGCTTGGTGAAAACAATGGTAGAAAACAGATACTTGGCTTTATTTTCAGTAATTGTTTTCTATAGGAAAGTTAAAAGAAAACTTTCATAGATCATCTTGGAAACTTGTTTTCTTGGATCCAACAAGGTTAAAAGTTTGTTTTAAGATGCAAACAAGAATGGTCCAAGTCTTGGAAAGAAAATCCACTCAAGTATTAATAAGAAAACATTAGGGAAAAATATCAGGAATATTTTTCAGAAACATAAGGTGTTGGTTTTATAATGAAACAAAACTTATGTTGCAAATATGATTAGGATCATAACACAAGTTATTTAAAACAATCATGTTGTTGTAAACATTACTTTGTTGGCCCTAATAGTTGACTTCTTGAGCACAGATCAAGGGTTTAAAAACTGGGATGTGACAGTTACCCTCTACTAAGGAAGCAACCCAAGGAAACTCACACGGTTGATTAAGGTGACATTCATTTTTATGGTGGAGGTAATCTATATTACTAGTCAAGTTATCATCGTTAAGTGTAAGTTGTCTGAGTACTTGTTAGCCATCACTTTCACCAAGTCATCCATAACCGCGGACAACACGGCTTCTCGAGAAGATTTAACCCTGCAGGGATGCACCAATTTGGCCGTACACATAAGAATGACCCGCCAGATGGAAATGCACTTCCACCAAGCGAGGCACTCAACACAACCCAACTCTTCTTCGCATCAAGCCCAAAGAACCACGTGCTGTGCGTGCGCGGCTAATCGAGCCCCCGCGAAGAAAAGGGGGGCCCTCATAGCACTAGAAGACCACGCCGCCCTAAATGCCGACTACAAAAGTTCCACCCTGGCGCCAAGGGCTCGCACCTGCATATGCATGCATCAAATGGAAAGCCCGAACTAAGTGTGGCGATTTGGACGAGATGCGAATCGAATCAGAATTGCGGGGGGCGCCCATACTCGCTTCCCACATGCGGTTAATGCGCTCATCATGGATCGGAGGACAAGACCCTTTTCCTAATTAAGGTCGACACTAGCAGGCCTCAAAACCACGCCGGGCCTCCTGCCGGTGCCTTATCATCAAATTATTATTACCCAAAACATTAACATGTTGTTGATTGAATTGAAACCCAACTAGCAAACTAAACAGGTGATAAGACGGACAACAAGACTTGAGCGCAAACAACACTAAGCAGGAAACTACGACACGAGGGCCAACAAGGTAAACAAACAACAGTTAATAGGAAGTGGAAGGTAGGCTATATCAAGGTTGCAAGGTAAACATATAATAGGATCGGGACACAAGCATCGAATCAAAAGGCTAGAATAAGAACAACGGAAAGAATCGGTAACAAGTGATGAAGGGCAGCCATAGGCAGCAAGTGAGTATACTTGCCTGGAATCCAGCAAGTAGAGGTACATCCGAAGAACTTGTCGTTGCTCACATCATCTCAACGTCCTATCCGGGAAGAAGCAACGAACTAGAACAAACACCGGATGCAACAATTACTTCTACGGCAAAAGATCCAGCATGATCAAGATATGGATGCATGACAAGTTTAAGGATGCATCAAAGATAAACTAGTTGACATGGTAAACATATTTAAATGGGCCCATATGCAATTTGGATTGCATATGGAAAAGCCCATGAATTAATGTTGCATTAAATGATCTCCAAATAACCATCATGTGAAAGTTGATTAGAATGATGCATGGATGATGAAAACAATGAGAAAACAACAATAGCTTCAATTTGAACAGGTGTTTACCAAGTTGGAATTTTTATTTATTAAGTTATGAAATTTGGCTTCTTAAATGATTTACACAAGCATTTGTTGTTTTCACCCATTTTAATTGTTCAAAATAGATAACCAAATTCATATTTGGAAAGAACACAAAATTTTAGATGGAATACATATTTCATTAGGTGAAAAAAGATTTAAAATGAGCAAATTATTAATTTGACAATTTTAAATGCATTAATTAAAAAATAGTTGTTTTCAGCAATTTAAATTATTTAAAACAGAACACAAAGTTGATATTCAAGTGTGGCATTTAATTTTGGATGGATTTCATGTTTTGGGCTTTCAATTTGGAGCAAGCATGTGAAAGTTATTAATTAGGACTTTTTAATTAATTAGTTAAGGCATTTTTAAATGACATTAATTTTAATTGTCCAAATTGCAAAACAAAGTTGATATTCAGAAAGGTGGTTTCATTGTGAGTGGAAAACATATTTTATTTGTTGAAATTGGAATTAAAATGAATTAGTTATGATTTTTACAAAATTGAATGAATTAATTAAAGTGCCAAAATTATATTGAATTTTATTTGTCCAAAATGTGAAACAATTGTGTTAAACATTTAGAGCATAAAATTTGGAGTGGAAAAACATGTTAAATTATTGGATTTGGAATTACCGTTTAAGAGATATTCAATTTGGAAGTTTAAAACAATTTCTGCAATTTTAATTAAGGTCCAGGGACTTTTTGCACCGTGGGCTTGTGTACCCGCAGTGGCTGACGTGCGGGCCACTGCCACGCAGGCGCTGGCGTGGCGCGGGTGGCAGCTGCGCTGGCCTCCACGGCCCATGACGGGTGGGCCAGCACCCGCGGCTAATTCCTGAAAAAGAAATGCGCGAGGGGGGGAATCGAACCCACGCCCTCACGGCTGTGCGTGGCGCAGGGTCAGTACCAGTGCGCTGCACTGCGCTTTGTGATTCTACACGATACTGACGGAAGAAGTGGTGTAGTGCCTGGTTAACTGAATTTTTTACAGAAAGTTTCAGGTTTTCAGGACACACAGAGCGATCGAGTTGGAGATCGACAGCAGCTTGGCACGAGCTGGAGGTCGAGGGCGCCAGGGCAGGTTCATGTGGGCGTGCTGCTGCTGCTGGGGGGGTGTTGATCCGTGTACGCGAGCGCTGGAGACGAACATAACATGCCGCTGATCCAAAATGAAATGGATGTCCCGGCGGCGAGCCGAACGAAGCTGGGCTCTACCGGATTCGTGCGTACACGACGAAAAGGAGATGGATCGGATGTCTAGGAGGTGAGTATCATCACCTTATAGTTGATGGCGCAGCAGGTCAGCTTGGAGACGACGGAATCGACCGGACGTCGCGGAAGAAGGAGTAGCAGCGGGGCGGTGACCGGCGGGAAGAAGTGCGTGGCGTGGACGCCTCCGTGCGTGATGGCGCCTATCTTTAGACGTGGTGGTACTGTACGTTGGGGCGCATCTACTGGACACGATCTCTGGCCTTGGGGTAGAGTAGATCGGAGGGAACGTCGACGGTCGCCGGACTTGGAGCTGCAGAACATGCTCGGATGAGCTCGCCCGCGAGCAGAACAGTGAGTTAGCGGCGATCCAGGCACGGGTGATCGAAAGAATAGTTCGAGTATAACCTCAAGGACATGGCCGAACGACTGGAGTTGGACGGAGACCATGGCGAGCTGCACTTCTCCAAGCTCTATCCATGACAGGCAGACACAATTCTGTAGGAGGAAATCAGAGAGGCGAGGAGGGTCTGGCGGCGGCGGAAGGAGATGTGAAGAGTGGTTAGGGTTCGGAGGGGAACCGGGGGCTTAAGAGGAGAGAAAAGGTGAGGGGAGAGGGGGGGCCGGCGGTGGTTGGCTCGGTGGTGGAAAGCGACAGTCGGGAGGGCACGCTCTCCTCGTGCTAGCGTCTGTACGGAGGAAAGGGAGAAGAGAGGTGGGCTGGGCCTTGGCCTAGTGGGCTGGCCCGACTGCCTCCTCCACCAGCTGTGCTTGATTTTATTATTATTATTATTATTATTATTATTATTATTATTATTTTGTAGAAAGAAAGAAAGAGAAAAAGAGAGAGGTTTTGGGGTTTTCATTTTATGAAATATTTTTTTATTGATTTACAAAAGAGCAATAACAAGGTATGTTAACTTTATTTTCAACAATTTAAAAAAATGCCAATTAGTTTGAAATTGCTATTTGAAATTCAAATAGGGTTTCACATAGAGTTGATTTTTTTTTAAATGCTCAGACACTATGAAAACTTAGTGAGTTTAAATGGTTGCAAGATTTTAATGTTTAAACCCACATTTGAAACATGCCAAGTATGGATGAATTTGAATTTATCATTAGGGTGTTAATAAAAGGGGTTTTATTATCAAGCATTTTTTATTGACTCAAATTCAAACTATTGGAAACTTTTTGAGTTGTTTAGTTTGCAACTTTCAATTGGAAATTTTGGACATGTTTGAAAGTTTAAATTGGTTTGAACTTTTGAGTTGTTTTGAAAAAAACAGGGTGCAATGCATATGATGCATGTGATGCAAAGCAAAAAAAGAAAACAACCAACTTTCTAACTTAGGGGGAACACCCCAGGTGTTACAGACGACACCACTAACAAGGGATTGCGCCCTCGCAATCCACCTGCTAACCCGGGAGGGGAAAGAAGTTCGACTATCGATTCTTCATGCTTCCAGCTGATCTCCTTGACACCACTAACAAGGGTTTCTCGACACCACTAACAAGAGATTCTTGCTTGGGGTGACGACGATGTTCTTCCACCAGGAATCTTCCGATGATCGAACCTATTAGGTTATAGGCTCAGAAAACGTCCACCCACGTAGGATCCTAACACTTTGAAAGATAGACAAGGGGGGAGACTCCAAAACAAATAAGATGGGAGGGGAAATAGAATAGAGATAAGGAGAAAAACAAGAATCCTATTGAGATGTTTCCAAAACAGGTTTTGCACAAATAGTTTTGACACTCTAAAAACAACGACCGTTAGCGAGGTTATCCTACAGGCTTTGCGGACCCGTTGCTTCGATAACCATTCGTATCGAAACAACATCGGGAATCGAAAACCATGCTCTGATACCATTTGTGACGCCCCGAGATCGGGCACTATGCAGATTTCAGCATTCCCGCCAAAATCCACATAATAACCGATTCCAGGTTGCCACTTGTGATAACATTACAACAGTTCACGAATATTCCGCAACAACAACAGAAAAGATATATACAAGAAGACTCAAACGAGCCAAGGATACAACTGATACAATACAAAGATCCAAATAACAGCGGAAGAAACAACATAGTGTCCGACTACGGACAAGATACAAATTGGACTAAGAGTCCTGAAGATAACCGATGGCGTCCAATCCCTGCCCAGGACAAGCCGGAGGGATTCCCAAGCTAACGTCGTCAGACTTCAAACCTGTTGACTGCAATGTGGAATATGCAGCCACGAAAAAGGATTCGTGGGTCAGTACGGTTAAGTACTGGCAAGTGGATAACCCATACTCACAAGATACCAGCGTAACCAATCATCACAAGATACAAATACTTTGGATAGAACGGAAAGAAGGGGTTACTACAAAGAAGCGGCAGCGGGCTGCACTAACCAACTACAGAGACGCGCTACAACTTCCGGCTAAAAGAAAGGGATAAGATAGCGTATCAGAACCAACTACAACTACTCACCAAACAATACCCATTCCAATGTTACCCCCTACTAAGGAAGCAACCCAAGGAAACTCACACGGTTGATTAAGGTGTCATTCATTTTTATGGTGGAGGTAATCTATATTACTAGTCAAGTTATCATCGTTAAGTGTAAGTTGTCTGAGTACTTGTTAGCCAGCACTTTCACCAAGTCATCCATAACCGCGGACAACTCGGCTTCTCGAGAAGATTTAACCCTGCAGGGATGCACCAATTTGGCCGTACACGTAAGAATGACCCGCCAGATGGAAATGCACTTCCACCAAGCGAGGCACTCAACACAACTCAACTCTTCTTCGCATCAAGCCCAAAGAACCACGTGATGTGCGTGCGCGGCTAATCGAGCCCCCACGAAGAAAAGGGGGACCCTCATAGCACTGGAAGACCACGCCGCCCTAAATGCCGACTACAAAAGTTCCACCCTGGCGCCAAGGGCTCGCACCTGCATATGCATGCATCAAATGGAAAGCCCGAACTAAGTGTGGTGATTTGGACGAGATGCGAATCGAATCAGAATTGCGGGGGGCGCCCATACTCGCTTCCCACATGCGGTTAGTGCGCTCATCATGGATCGGAGGACAAGACCCTTTTCCTAATTAAGGTCGACACTAGCAGGCCTCAAAACCACGCCGGGCCTCCTGCCGGTGCCTTATCATCAAATTATTATTACCCAAAACATTAACATGTTGTTGATTGAATTGAAACCCAACTATCAAACTAAACAGGTGATAAGACGGACAACAAGACTTGAGCGCAAACAACACTAAGCAGGCAACTACGACACGAGGGCCAACAAGGTAAACAAACAACAGTTAATAGGAAGTGGAAGGTAGGCTATATCATGGTTGCAAGGTAAACATATAATAGGATCGGGACACAAGCATCGAATCAAAAGGCTAGAATAAGAACAACGGAAAGAATCGGTAACAAGTGATGAAGGGCAGCCATAGGCAGCAAGTGAGTATACTTGCCTGGAATCCAGCAAGTAGAGGTACATCCGAAGAACTTGTCGTTGCTCACATCATCTCAACGTCCTATCCGGGAAGAAGCAACGAACTAGAACAAACACCGGATGCAACAATTACTTCTACGGCAAAAGATCCAGCATGATCAAGATATGGATGCATGACAAGTTTAAGGATGCATCAAAGATAAACTAGTTGACATGGTAAACATATTTAAATGGGCCCATATGCAATTTGGATTGCATATGGAAAAGCCCATGAATTAATGTTGCATTAAATGATCTCCAAATAACCATCATGTGAAAGTTGATCAGAATGATGCATGGATGATGAAAACAATGAGAAAACAACAATAGCTTCAATTTGAACAGGTGTTTACCAAGTTGGAATTTTTATTTATTAAGTTATGAAATTTGGCTTCTTAAATGATTTACACAAGCATTTGTTGTTTTCACCCATTTTAATTGTTCAAAATAGATAACCAAATTCATATTTGGAAAGAACACAAAATTTTAGATGGAATACATATTTCATTTGGTGAAAAAGGATTTAAAATGAGCAAGTTATTAATTTGACAATTTTAAATGCATTAATTAAGAAATAGTTGTTTTCAGCAATTTAAATTATTTAAAACAGAACACAAAGTTGATATTCAAGTGTGGCATTTAATTTTGGATGGATTTCATGCTTTGGGCTTTCAATTTGGAGCAAGCATGTGAAAGTTATTAATTAGGACTTTTTAATTAATTAGTTAAGGCATTTTTAAATGACGTTAATTTTAATTGTCCAAATTGCAAAACAAAGTTGATATTCAGAAAGGTGGTTTCATTGTGAGTGGAAAACATATTTTATTTGTTGAAATTGGAATTAAAATGAATTAGTTATGATTTTTACAAAATTAAATGAATTAATTAAAGTGCCAAAATTATATTGAATTTTATTTGTCCAAAATGTGAAACAATTGTGTTAAACATTTAGAGCATAAAATTTGGAGTGGAAAAACATGTTAAATTATTGGATTTGGAATTACCGTTTAAGAGATATTCAATTTGGAAGTTTAAAACAATATCTGCAATTTTAATTAAGGTCCAGGGACTTTTTGCACCGTGGGCTTGTGTACCCGCAGTGGCTGACGTGCGGGCCACTGCCACGCAGGCGCTGGCGTGGCGCGGGTGGCAGCTGCGCTGGCCTCCACGGCCCATGACGGGTGGGCCATCACCCGCGGCTAATTCCTGAAAAAGAAATGCGCGAGGGGGGAATCGAACCCACGCCCTCACGGCTGTGCGCGGCGCAGGGTCAGTACCAGTGTGCTGTACTGCGCTTTGTGATTCTACACGATACTGACGGAAGAAGTGGTGTAATGCCTGGTTAACTGAATTTTTTACAGAAAGTTTCAGGTTTTCAGGACACACAGAGCGATCGAGTTGGAGATCGACAGCAGCTTGGCGCGAGCTGGAGGTCGAGGGCGCCAGGGCAGGTTCATGTGGGCGTGCTGCTGCTGCTGGGGGGTGTTGATCCGTGTACGCGAGCGCTGGAGACGAACAGAACATGCCGCTGATCCTAAACGAAACGGATGTCCCGGCGGCGAGCCGAACGAAGCTGGGCTCTACCGGATTCGTGCGTACACGGCGAAAAGGAGATGGATCGGATGTCTAGGAGGTGAGTATCATCACCTTAAAGTTGATGGCGCAGCAGGTCAGCTTGGAGACGACGGAATCGACCGGACGTCGCGGAAGAAGGAGTAGCAGCGGGGCGGTGACCGGCGGGAAGAAGTGCGTGGCGTGGACGCCTCCGTGCGTGATGGCGCCTATCTTTAGACGTGGTGGTACTGTATGTTGGGGCGCATCTACTGGACACGGTCTCTGGCCTTGGGGTAGAGTAGATCGGAGGGAACGTCGACGGTCGCCGGACTTGGAGCTGTAGAACATGCTCGGATGAGCTCGCCCGCGAGCAGAACAGTGAGTTAGCGGCGATCCAGGCACGGGTGATCGAAAGAATAGTTCGAGTATAACCTCAAGGACATGGCCGAACGACTGGAGTTGGACGGAGACCGTGGCGAGCTGCACTTCTCCAAGCTCTATCCATGACAGGTAGACACAATTCTATAGGAGGAAATCAGAGAGGCGAGGAGGGTCTGGCGGCGGCGGAAGGAGATGGGAAGAGTGGTTAGGGTTCGGAGGGGAACCGGGGGCTTAAGAGGAGAGAAAAGGTGAGGGGAGAGGGGGGCCGGCGGTGGTTGGCTCGGTGGTGGAAAGCGACAGTCGGGAGGGCACGCTCTCCTCGTGCCAGCGTCTGTACGGAGGAAAGGGAGAAGAGAGGTGGGCTGGGCCTTGGCCTAGTGGGCTGGCCCGACTGCCTCCTCCACCAGTTGTGCTTGATTTTTATGTTTTTATTATTATTATTTTTTTTTTGTAGAAAGAAAGAGAGAGAAAAGAGAGAGGTTTTGGGGTTTTCATTTTATGAAATATTTTTTTATTGATTTACAAAAGAGCAATAACAAGGTATGTTAACTTTATTTTCAACAATTTTAAAAAAATGCCAATTAGTTTGAAATTGCTATCTGAAATTCAAATAGGGTTTCACATAGAGTTGATTTCTTTTTTTTTTTAAAGCTCAAACACTATGAAAACTTAGTGAGTTTAAATGGTTGCAAGATTTTAATGTTTAAACCCACATTTGAAACATGCCAAGTATGGATGAATTTGATTTGAATTTGAATTTATCATTAGGGTGTTAATAAAAGGGGTTTTATTATCAAGCATTTTTTATTGACTCAAAATTCAAACTATTGGAAACTTTTTGAGTTGTTTAGTTTGCAACTTTCAATTCGAAATTTTGGACATGTTTGAAAGTTTAAATTGGTTTGAAATTTTGAGTTGTTTTGAAAAAAAACAGGGTGCAATGCATATGATGCATGTGATGCAAAGCAAAAAAAGAAAACAACCAACTTTCTAACTTAGGGGGAACACCCCAGGTGTTACATACGGGTGTGAGACGGTTTGTATCAAGGTGAGTTCAGCTGGATCGATTGTTCCGTAGGCGGCCTTCGGGGTTTAGTTGACGGGAGGTTGGATTTTTCGGTTCTTGCAATTTATCCCGCTTTGTGTGTTTCCCCGCGATTCCCCACGTTTCCCCCTCGATTCTCCATCTCGTGTTCTTCGTTCGTTCTTCGTCGAATCGTGAAGATCGGGCCAATCTAGGAGTCCAACTCCATATCAGGTCCTATGGTGGAGGGAGAGTAACGACATCGCTAGGTCTCGGAGGAACGTCTTGCGAACAACCAGCTCCATCGCTGCCATCTAGATGAAGGTTGAAGTTGGCTAAAAACCTTTTCCCTCGAGGTGCGTTGCGTCCATGGGATTGCTGGTACAGAATGGCCAGATGCTTTGGGGTCTTGCACTTGTCAGTGGGGTGCGTTTAGCATCCACACTTGTCGCTAAGCTTAGTTTTGTCAAACTTGGGCTTTGCGGTGCCTTTCCAACGGTCTGAGTTTCTAGGCTTTCTGTTCCGGTTGCGCTTTCGCTTACCATTGAAGTTCGAGGGCTTTCCTTTGAAGCCACCATCAAACTTTCGTCCGTTCACGACATTCATATGAACTTCAGGTAGAGGTTGAGAACCAACCGGGCGCTGAGAGCCATTCTTAGTGAGTAGCTCATCATGCTTTTCAGCCTGAAGTAGAATATGAATAAGATCGGAATAGACTTGGTAGTCGCGAGCACGGTACTGCTACTGGAGGATCCTGTCAGATGGGAGCATAGTAGAGAGAGTTTTCTCTATCTTCTCCGCATCAGTAGGTTCCTTCCCGCAAAAGCGCAGTTTGGAACTGATCTTATGAACCTCATGATTGTACTCCCCGACAGACTTAAAATCTTGGAGTCGGAGGTGTGTCCAATCATTGAGTGCTTCAGGCATGACAACTGCCTTCTGCTGTTCATACCTCGTCTTGAGGGCCTGGAACAAGGTACTAGGGGATTCTTCCTCCATGTACTCAGACTTGAGATCTGGGTGAATATGGTGCCTTATGATGTACAAAGCAACATATTTTTGCTCATCTGTCAGCGGCGTCACTCCTGCCGGGGGTGGATTCACCGGGGTCTGGATTGCACGCACTAATCCACGGGACGCAAGAGAGATCTTGATGTCCATGGCCCATATAGGGTAGTTGTGGCCATTGAGAGCGAGTGCATCAAACTCTCGAGCCATCGTTTACCTACATGGTAAACCATAGAATATTAATTTACATCCGTAAATTAAGATCCATCATGGTCATGTCATAATGAACTATGCAAAAGAAATGAAGTTTCAAGAAGTGGGCTTGAACTCATTAGTGTGAACCTCAAATTGTCAAGTATGCCATATTGTAGATAATCTCCAAATGAATTTTGGAGTAGATCTAGCAGCATTAGCAGAGTAAAGGATACTCACACTTCGAATGCCTTATGTCATAACTTAATTAAAATGCTTGGGAGAGCACATAGGCAATCATAATGTCAAAATGACAAAATGTAGGCTTAAACAGTAGGTGTAGATAAATCTACACACTACCTCATGATCCCAAAACATCAATTTGACGAAAAACAATTTTAACTTTGCATTTATATTTGCAAGAAATTCGAAATCTCAATTGCAAACTATGGATGTAATAAATCTTAACATGTTCACACATGGAAATATATTACATCTTAGGTAGTCTGGAATACATACAATATACTCGACAAAAATTTACAGTGATGCGCAGGTCTAGAGCAAGAATAAACACCGTCTAAGGACTGTACCACTAGATTACTAGATTACTAGTAAAGTAAACTAGTTAAGAAATTCAGAAAATAGCAAGGCCACTTATTGCTCCCAGCCTGGCGATGCCACTTATTGCTCCAAGCCTGGCGAACGGATAAGACTGGTCACAGTGGGAGTAACATAGGTACTGTAGTAAGTTCAGTGCCACATAAGTAAAAAAGATGACGTGGAGGCTAATTAATGAAGAGAGAGGCAAATGGAGTAACATAGCTAGTTACTGTAACATCACACATATCAAGATAATATGAGTCTATAATGCAATAAATGAATCCTTGCATGACACCACATGTAAGTTACTACCCATTGTGGAGGTAGTAACATAGTCTAGAAAAATGTGATGTTACCAGCTTATGTTACTTCCCATTGTGACTAGCCTAAGGAGACGACCGGCAACCAAGAAAATTCCCCAATCGCTCAATCTCATCCTCCCAACCCATACAAGCAGAGAGCACCGGAACGGCCGGCTGGACGCATCACCGGCGGTGAGAGGAGCCACCACCACGCCCATCCTCGTCCGAGGAGATTCCAGGAAGCACGGTGCCCGGTGCGACACCGTTGCAGACTCCATTCGCGAGCCCAAGCGCGACCGGGCTCCAGGTGCCACTGCGATGGCCGCGGCTGGTCCTTGGCGAGTCTGCCGACGGACTGGCCTGCGGGAGGCCGAGGGCCAGGAAGCGGTGACGTGCGCCCATCCTCGACGAAGGCGGCGGAGACGCTGGAGTTGGCGAGGGCAGAGGCGTGGTGGCCATGTTCGCATCCACGACCGTGAAGCCGAGGGATGCCGGCACGCCGGCCTGCGCACCGTCGACACCGGCCATCTCAGATGTGCTCCCGCTGTTCCCCGGAGGCAGGCCAGCCACCAGAGAGGCAACATGCATCCTCGGGGCTGCTGGACCGGCGAGGAGCCATTCCTCCACCGCCGGCACTAGGGGCGCAGCCATGTGGTTGTGGGAGCCGTCGACGCCGGAGTCGAACTGGAAAGAAGACGCGCCGGTCGGCGCTGAAACGTAGGCGAGGGCGTCGTCCTCCATCTCGACAACTGCAGGGGTCGGAGACGGGCGGGACGGCGCGACGGCGTTGGTGTCGGCGACGACGGCGCTGGTCGAGCCAATCTCGAAGACTGATGCGGGTGGCTGTCCAACAGCGTCCACACCGGCGGTCAAGCCGTACTCGTGCAGGGGGCAGATAACCCACCCATGCGCTGAGCACCAGAACGCCGGTGGCGGCGCTACCAGGGCCAGGTAGGAGTTCACTCCCGGCACTTGCGGTGCAAGGGGCACGGAGGGCATCAACGGAGGCGTGACGCCGGTTGTCGGACCGACAACACTCCGGTTGCGGATGCCCTGGCCGCGGAAACGACCTGTACCATGGCGGTGCGCACGGTAGCCTCCGGCGCCGTGGCGGCGGCCAATGTAGTGGCCTAGCCCGTACCGCCGACCGTCGAAACGCCGGCGTTCACCAAAACCGCGCCGGCGGTGGCGTGCTACGAAGCGACGGCGAAGGTACAACGGCAAGCGAGGCATCTCACCGTTTTTTTTTTGTGGTTTCTCCCTGTCGATCTTCTCGTTTTTGGTTGCTTTTGGCGGAGCAGTGCTGATAACTTCTTGTAATTCGATCGAGAGAGAGCCGAGAGAATGAACAAATGAATCGAACCCCTTTTATTGATGGTTACATGATCCTTTTATACAGGGGAACAAACGCTTACAAAGGAACCCGTCGGTTCCAAAGACGGTTTCCTGGAGGCGACGCTCCTAGGAACAACCGCTACGGTTCCACATCGTGGGGTTACACTACGGATGGCACCCGCCGGGTTCGGGTGCGGGTTTGGCACCCCCATACCCTCACCCGCCCCTTCACCCCGCCCCCATCACCCGCCCCCATACCCGCTGGCGGGTATAGAATTTTACCATACCCGCCCCCCGCCGGGTACCCACCACCCGACGGGTACCCGCCAAGATTCTGCTGCGGTAAAAAAGACAGCAAATAACAGTAAAAAAATGACAGGATTTTGCTTGTTTCAGCAAGAAAATGACAGCAAATAGCAGTAAAAAAAATGACATGATTTTGCTTGTTTCAGCAACAAAATGACAGCAAATAGCAGTAAAACTGACAGCAACAATCTGATAGTAAATACCAACAATTTGACAGCAACAAACTGATAGCAAATAACAACAACCTGAGAGTAAATAACAGGTTTCAGCACAAAACACTACCCCGAATCATAAGTTCAGCACCAATTATACAAGTTCAACACCAAATAGTTCACTGAATGCATACATGTTCAACAACAAACAAGTTCATGACAACGTTTTTGATCAAAGACAAAGAACATGAAGTCCAACTCCATCAAACTTGAAGCCTCGAAGCTCCAACTCGAGCATGTTGCAGCAAGGATGTCTCACATGGATGTCATACCCGCGTCCTAGTTACAATAAAATTGACAAGCATGTAAGTTACAAATTTAGAGCTATGCAATCAAAAAATATGGTACAAACCAAAATGCATGAGTACAAATAAACCTCATTCTCTTCTTGTGTGTCTTGAAGACAAGTCCAGAAGCTTCCTTCACCCATGTGAGCATCTGTAAGAAACAAAATTTGAATCATTTGCTCACAAGCATAACTAAGAACATAAGAGATCAATGATATAAAATGCATCATCTTACTCACCTTTGTATTTGTTTCTAAGCCAATTCTGATAGCACATCAATACCTCAAGAATTTTAGAAGTGAGGCGGCTCCTATGATCATTTACTATCCTACCACTCATACTAAATGCAGGTTCCGAAGCAACCGTTGTGACAGGAATAGCAAATATATCTCTTGCTAGCTTCCTTAGTGTTGGGTACCTTCTACCAGCCACTTTCCACCATTCCAACACATCAAATTTGTCAATATATGGTACCAAGTCATCAGCCAAATAATGCTCTATCTCACCTTGAACTCTAGCCATTGCGGGCCTTGTTGTGCTACAATGTCATGAAAGAAAGACATAATGGCAGGAGTAGGCATTGAAGACAAAGAATCTGCAACCGGCTGTTTTTTATCTTCTTCCACATCATACTCTTTGATCAATTTGTGGAGATTAGCAACAACAGCATCAACCTTCTCATTGCATTCATAAGAGATTGGCTCAATGCCATGCAACATTGCATAACATGCAACCAACATTTGCCTCTTATATCTAGGGTCAAATAGTGTAGCCATGCCCATCAGCCCTTGAATATCATTCCAGTACTTATCCAACTTTTCTATCATATTTTCACACATTATTTGGATAATCACATCTGTAGAGCCTGTCCACTGCCTAATTTTCATCTTGATTTCACATATTTTAGGAAAGAACACATTGGCAGTGACATAATCTCTACCCGAGAACAATGTGGTGATCTCATAGAATAAACTAAGCCTAGGAACAACATCAGCAGCAAAATCCCATTCAGCAGGAGTAGGCAAATTTACATATTGCTTGTCTAATACTTTGGCTCCTTCAAAGACAGTTCTATAGGGCAAAACATTGTTGAGCATAACATAGACAGAATTCCACCTAGTCTTACAATCTAGTCTCATCTTATTTGTGATTATTACTTTCTTATACCTAGCCATCTCTTCAAATTTCTCAGCTCTCTTAGCTGAGGCAGTCCAATAGGCAACACTTTCTCTAATATTGTGTGTAGCAGTTTTCATTGCATCTAAGCCATCTTTCACTATAAGATTCAATATATGAGCACAACATCGCATGTGAAGCATTGTACCTTCTAAGGGCAGTTTGGACTTCCCTAGTTTGCCCACCAATACCTCAACTGCCCTGTCATTTGCTGTGCAATTGTCAACTGTAACGGTCATCAACTTCTCATCCAAATTCCATTCCATCAATAGTTCGTGCAGCTCTTCAGCTATAATATCTCCGGTATGTGGTGCTGGCACATATATGAACCTGCAGCAATTAACAATGAAAACATCACCAATTAGCACCTATTCGACAACCAAAACAGCACCACTTATGAGTGAAAACAGCAGCTATTAATCAGGAAAAACAACAACTTTTTACTATGCAAACAACACCTATTAGCACTTATTCGACATCCAAAACAGCACCACTTATGAGTGAAAACAGCAGCTATTAATCAATAAAAACAGCAACTTTTAACTATGCAAACAGCACATATGTGACAATAAAAAACACTACCAATTATGTGTGCAAACATCACCTATTAGCACCTATTCGACATCCAAAACAGCAACAATTATGTGTGCAAACAGCAGCTATTAATCTATAAAAACAGCAACTTTTAACTATGCAAACAGCACATATGTGACAATAAAAAACACTACCAATTATGTGTGAAAACAGCACCTATTAGCACCTATTCGACAACCAAAACAACACCAATTATGTGTGCAAACAGCATCTATTAATCTATAAAAACAGAAACTTATCATATTGCAAATATACCCCATAAGAATGCTTCGCAACTTCCATGATTCATCAACAAAATGACCCGTAACAGCCATGTAGCCCTTCTTTTGGCTGTCAGCTGTCCACATATC
Source organism: Alopecurus myosuroides (assembly GCA_028641055.1). NCBI lineage: Eukaryota > Viridiplantae > Streptophyta > Magnoliopsida > Poales > Poaceae > Alopecurus > Alopecurus myosuroides. The sequence goes on along the minus strand of CM054059.1, from coordinate 215,436,399 downwards.
AGTGGTGATAGCCACCCTTGATTGCAACATTGTCATATACTCAATTGCCTTGGCTTTTTCCTTTTCATATCTTTCTATTATATCCTTCCTACAAAACAAAATACAAAGGTTAGCTCATCATTCAAAACTCAAGACAATGACAGAAATGAATAATGATGTTGTACATGAACAACTACAAACCTGATAGTGTTCCTTGTATGAAGATGAAATAGTGGCTGAAGTGCACCAACAAACCTCCTAAATCCAGCATGGTCAACAATACTCAATGGGTAGTCATGCAACACTATCATATTACCAAGTTCTTCCCTAGCGGTATCTTGATCAAATGTATATGTCTCTACATTGACCTTCCCATCAGCTTGGGCAGTCATTCTCAATGAAGACTGACTCATTGATTTTCCATTCTTACTATTCAACTTCAACTGCCTAAGAGTACATACTTTCAAATGATCCCGCAGATGTGAAGTATCACTCTTCGAGCCTGCGGTAAGAGACTTGTGACAATAGTTGCATATGCCTTTCCATTCTCCATTCACAAGCTCTTTCTTCATCTCAAGCCACACATCAGAAGTTAGCCTACGTGTAGCCGCTCTAGCCGCTGCTACAGCATTCACCTCCACCACGTCATCATCATCATCAGAAATGTCGTTCACCGAATCGGATGGGGCTTGGCTACTACAGCTTGTACCACTGTATGAAATGGATAACAAATTCAATTGCAATTTCATACAAAATAAATAGAAAACAGCCACTAAACTAAATGGAAAACAAGAGCTAAACTAAATAGAAAACAACAGCAAAAGTACATAAAAACAGCGGCTAACACTAACTATTCTAGTCCAAAACAGCAACTAACTAAATGAAAAACAGTACCTAACTACATAAAAAAACAGTAGCTAACTAAATGAAAAAACAGTAGCTATACATCTATCCTAAAACAGCAGCCAAGAATCTACTACATCTAAAATACATGAGGAAAAAACAGTAGCTAACTAAATAAAAAAACAGTAGCTAACTAAATGAACATCTATCCTAATTCCTAAAACAGCAGCCAACTAAATGAACAGCACCCTAAACTTGTAAGTTGTAACAGCAAGCATCTACTACATCTAAAATACATGGTTCTTGGCTATCAAATCAAATGCATCTAAAATTGTAACAGCACCCTAAAAAACAGCACCATCTAAGAGACTAAGACTGAAATCATACATAGGAGATTTCTCCTTCTGCCTCCCCTTCTTCGGAACCGGCCTCTCGCCATCGGAAGAAGAAGCAACGGGAGTCCGGCCCCTCTTCCGGCACCTCCCAGTGGCCCCAACCGGCGGCAAACCCTCGCGTGCGCTGCCTCCCTTTGAGCTCGACGGCGCCGGCTTCATCCCTAGCAAGAAGGCCATCCGCCCTCCGCTTCCCGCCGGCGGTATCTATGTCGTCGCCTCCCCACACGGTACAGGCGACGGAGGAGTGGGGATGGACTGCACCTCCTGCTCGAGCTCAACCGGGCCCTCGAAGGAGTCGCCGTCGCTCATCTCCACGGAAGCCATGGTCCGGTACTCCGGTTGCTCGAGATCGACTGCCTACACGGGGGCGCAGAGGAGAGGCGGAGGGTGAGAGACCATGAGGCGCGCGCTGCCTGGAGGGCGCAGCGACGGCGCAGCTCACCGGCCGACCGGCGGTTGGGGGGATCAGGGCCAAGCCTTCCCCGTGGATGTCGGGGTAGGGGAGGGGACTCGGGGCTGGGTGCGTACGGGAGAGTGGCGGCTGGGAGAGGGAGGCGGGCGATGCGGGATGAGTGTGAGAGTGGGGCTGTGGGGGGTTACGGGAGGAGATTTTTAGGGTTTCCTCCCTATGTGCAATGACATGTGGGCCTTTGTGCTGACATGACACTGACATGTGGGGTCCCACGGGTATGAGGGTTAAAGGGTATGGGTTTGGCACCCCCATACCCGCCCCAGCTACACCCGATGGGTACAGAATTCACCCGATAAGCAGACCCGCGGGTTTTTTCTTATACCAAACCCTCCCCATTTACGGCGGGTACCCGTCGGGTTTGCGGGTATCGAGTACCCATTGCCATCCGTGGGTTACACGGGAGAGAAAAGTGAGGATTTAACCCTAATTACCGCTAGGCTAATTAATCTTAACACAATAGACTGATCATTGAACGCCAAGTTTTCTTATAGCATGTTCATGCAATCTTTCCAATTATAATCTTCTTAGTGTTGGAGTCCTCTGTGGGAGCGTCGGAACTATGAAGTGATTTTCTGGCCATAGGTCAATGCAAGTGTCGTGTGTCACTAAAATTGATCAAAACTCAAGGTTTACGATAGAGAGACTTCGCTAATATTAAATCTGCATGACTCCGGTCTTCTGTAGACATTGTGTGTGTATGTAGTGGTTCATTTTTCGTGCCTCTAAGTTGTAAAAAACACACCGCACAAGAAATGCGTGCTCGAGAATAAAATTGAATACTCCGTTGCGACAACGCACGCATGTATGAAACAAGGCTAACTAGTGGCGAAGACTTAACCTAAAAAACATTAGCTACCACCTGTAGTGATTAGTACGAAACAACGACACACATACAGAACAACTGGTCGTCACTTTCATTATCTTTTACGTTTATCAGGCTATCACACATTTTTCTTGATCTTCCCAATATATTGAAGTTGATGTTACCATGTGTTGCGTTGTGAATATGTTTGGTAGTTGGCTAAATGGCATAGACAGGAAAATAAAGGCACACATTCGAATTGGTGTTGCTGCTTTTCTATGGGTAATTTGGAACATCTGAAATGATACGGTGTTTAACAAAAATAATAATGTTTATTTTTTGCAAATTGTAAACAAGTCGGTTTATTCAGTTCAGCAATCAGCAATGGTCATTTCTCCTCTTTGACGACCAACGATGACTTATGGATTCATACTGTGCCCGGTTGTCGGCGGTCGTTCGGGCTATATACAGCCGGGGTGGGTGGCTTAATGCGAGTCGGGTTGATGCATAAACTTGTTTTCCTTATTTTTGAGTGGCTTATCTCTGTGGCCAACTTGAATGATCCGTAAACTGTAATTGGATACAATGGATGCTTTTATTCGTTAATAAAATCACTCTGTGTATATTATTTTGATGCAGAGGTCGGGGCACAGCCTCCCATTTCTATAAGAAAAAAATGTGTTGAGTTTGTATGTCCGTCGTGCAAAATACTTGTTATGTCGTTTTTTTTCCCTATGTGACATTATGTTACTAATCAAATTACTCCCACTGAGTAGCCCCAGTTTACACACACTTGCTCCCATCGGCCGAGACGCGTAACTAGATGATGACAAGTGTGTGTATCGACACGTGCGTATGAACATGAACCATAATTAAAGCGCCGGTACTGTTACCCGTTGGCCGATGTTTCCACCCAACCCAGCTGCCCGATCAGTCAATAACACGATCTTAATTCCAGCCCGTGTTTCCCAGCCACCTGTGCAGGGCAGTCCAGTGTCAACATCGTCTCGTCACAGTCTCACAGACTGGCGCGTACACATCCGAGATCGATCGCCCATATCCTACTCGTCCTCGTGCATCGCATGCGCGCGGCCCTCGCCGCCGGGTATATATAGAGCGTGCAGTGTGCCCTATCTTCAACAACCCAAGCTGCATTAAGCGAGCCACACTGATCCAACAACAAAGCTCCTCTTCTGCTCCAAAGTCCGAACTAATCATCAAGCATATGGCTTTGGATTGCAGGGCTCCGCCGCAGCCGGCGACCCTCTGCGTTCCCGCCGTCGAGGCGGCGAGCCCGCGGTTCGGGGACGGCGCTGGTGTTTGGTCTACGGAGGGAGGTGACATGCCGCGGGGAAGAGCCATGGCGATGGACGTGCCGCTGCTGTGGAACGACGAGCGGAGGATGAAGCGGGAGCTAGTCGCATGGGCCAAGGCAGTGGCGTCCATGGCCATCAGGGAATCCATGCGGTGCTAAGGTGCACACGCCACGCGCGAAGCAAACGTTTAGCCATGGATGCACTGAGCAGTGGACCAAACTTTTTTGTTCTCTGGACCCTTTTTCCACGGAGCGATCCCCGTGATATTTACTCTCTCGTCCTGAACTAAATGTCACAAAGTTTGACAAAAGTGGATACTAGATACATCCACTTTTGTCATACTTTGTGACATTTAATTTCGGACGGAGCGAGTATATATTTTGATCAATCGGCCAATCTTTCAGCGTGTACTTTTTCTTTACTACAGTACTATGTGTACATGTTATTGCAACGAAGGATAACTGAAGCTACAGAACGATTTACCATGCCATTTTTATTTCACTCATATGAGCAGCTCAGTTCAGCCGGAGAGAAAGTTCAGAAATAAAAATCAGCTGCCGAGAGAGTTTAATTTATCGTAACGATCAGCAGATTTCATGACTCTCCAACGCACCTGTTTGATATGCGCGTGTGGTCCCTTTCTCTCCGTTTAAGTCGCCAAACAAACAGGTGCGCGTGGCTGCCCATTTCTGACCACTAAACCTAACGTGCCAACGCATTTGGTCCGACCATTCTTTATTTGCATTTTCGAAACAATTTTTCAATAGAACTTCATGATTTTACATTCGAATTCAAAAATAAAATTACACGCTACAATTTAAATCCTAGTGCTAGTAGGGAGATGGTTGGAGCTGCTCCGGCCTTAAGAAAATGGATAGCCTGCGGCCTTGAGGAATTTGAAGTCCCATGTGAGTTCCTCAACGGACTTGCTGAGTCTTCCATCGCCATGGCCGGGCCCGAAAATGACTTGCTGGTTCCTCCTTCTTGCCCATTACTTACTGCGAAACATGTAGGCTGCGCCGGCATAGGAAAATTGGCCGCCCATGGGCAGCGCCGACGGCGGAGGTACGTCACCTCAATTTTCGCCGCTCGGTCCAGCTTCCTTGGCGTCGTGCATGTGCTTGTGTGTGGCCTTCTGCCCCCAGAGAGCCATTGAACCGTGCCGCCCTTTGGGCGTTCAGATAGATGTGGGCCATCTCCACAACGGCCTCCTCTGAGTCGACCTCGTCGTCGGCGTAGGTGAATTTGTCCTCGTCGCTCCTGCTCCAGTTGATGTCGTCGAACCGGGCGGACGCAGCGACGGCGGAGGCAGTAGGAGGCGTTGGTGCTGGCGCCGGTGCATGAGCAGGTGCGGGCGGGGGAGGTGGATGCGCGGCTGGGGAACGGCCCGCCGCTGGGTTGACAGAACCCGCCGTGACCACAGCGGCGTAGGCTTCCTCCTCGGGGTCGTATTCGGCTGCTCCAGCATCTCGGGGCGCGGCAGCTGCGGAATGATTCCAAGAGAATCTGTCGCAGTACCACGCCCTCAAGCTGTGCCGCGTGCGGTCGATATGGTTGATGAGGTCATGTTCGGGATCCATTCCACCAGTGGATCTAGAGTTTCAGGTGGCAATCGTGGCTGGAATATGAAGGTCGGGGCTAGGGTTCTGATGGAGTTAGGATTTGGCCCGTTGGTGGCCATATAAAGAGCTCCACCGCCCACATTAAATGAGGACGATGGTCGTTGGGAAGGATGACATGCGGGCCAGAGACGGGACACGAGGTTGTTCCACGCGCGTCTGCGTCGCATTTGCGGCGACGCAAATCCGTCCCAAATTTGGGCCGAGAATGGGTCGAAATGGACTGGAAACGGACAACCGTCTGGAAATCCTAAATGGGTCACACGCGTTGGGCCGTGTTTTCGCCCCCTCCGGAGCTAATCGGACGTGGCCGGACCAAATGTGTTGGCGCATTGGATATACTCTTAGAGAATTCCACCGCTATCTCTCAAATAATTGACGGGCGTTCTCAGTCCGCTATGGGGGCACAATGCGGGTTGCTGCCTAGTGGCACCCCCAAAGAAATATTTAGATCATATGATAATTTGAAATTTTCAACAAAAGAGCCATTTTTAAAATTAGACATATTACAATAAAATTTAACCTAATTTAAACTAACACTAAACCTAATCTAAACAGCAAGCGCACTGGGACTATTCTCCTCGTCGTTTGGCGTCGGGACGACGACATTAGAGGGGCCAGCCTAGTCGTCGTCGTAGACGAAGTACTCCTATCTTGTTTAAAGAGGGAGTGTGGGAATTAGAGTTAATTATAATATAAATCACTATCTTTAAACAAAAATAAAAAATTGAGATAAGGAAATCTTCTTTCTCCTATCTTGTTTAATATTGTTGTGGATATGTTGGTCATCTTAATTGCTAGAGTCAAGGAAGATGGTCAAGTGGAAGGTTTTATCGCTCGTCTAGTTGGTGGAGGAGTTCCTATCTATACTTCTTATAAAGCAAAACCCCACTAACATGCATTAATTATTTTTCTATCTCAACATGCAAGCTATCCACATCATCCATCCTACTAGCCAATCAATAGTCCATGTGTCATCTCCACTAATATTTATTAATCATTACATGCAAGATACACATTACCTATTTATTAAAACATCTAATTGTTTAAATTAAACAATTTATAATACATACTCATCACATATCTATTAAAATTTACTATCTCGAGTTCAACTGATTTTTACATGTTTCTTTAGACAACATAATATGCCATACATGTGTTTTTAGAAAAGTACGTTGAGACCCCCGCCCTCTGCATTGAAATGATGCATATGAAATTTATTGTAGTTCCTATATGAATCCCGCTGCAACGCGCGGGGTATCCTTCTAGTTCTACAATACGTTGATGACACAATTATTTCTATATAACATGATATTGAAAAATCTTTAAATATGCAGCATGTCCTTTGTATAATTTAGCAACTCTCTGGTTTGAATATTAAATTTTATAAGAGTGAAGTTTTCTGTTTTGTCAATGAAGCAGCTTGAAGATCAATATAAAGAATTATTTGGTTGTGAATCTAGATCCCTACATTTTAGATACTCGGGGGTTATAATTCAACGTGGAAAGCTTAAGAATGGAGAGTAGAAACTGGTGGAGGACTGGTTTGAAAATAATTTGGCTTTTTGAATGGATAAATTAGCACAATATATACGGAGCTGGTTTGCTTTTAAGTAACTCGAAACTTACAAATTTGTTGATGTTTATGTTGTATTTTTTAGAAATATCTAAATGCAGGGTAAGAAAGAGACTAGACTTCTCTAGATCTCGCTTCTTTCTGGCAGAGTTAAAAAAAAATGTTGTTTCACTAAATAGAACATTATCTATAGACCCAAAAATCAAGGTGTTCTAGCGGTGGAGGTTTTTTAGACATTAAGAATAAATTGTTAATCGATAAATGGTTGTTTAAACTCCTTCATAAGGAAAGGGGTTTGGCAAGAGCTACTAACAAACAAGTACCTCACTCTAAAACTTTATTGTCTCAAGTGAAATTGAAACCAACTGAATTCGACTTTTCAAAATGCCTTGTGAGAGTAAAGAAAGAGTTATTTTCTAGAGGTTTGTTTGAAATAGTTAATGGAAAAGACACGGGGTTCTAGAAGGATATTTGGTTAGGCGATTCTTTTTTATTGCATCAATATCTATCTCATTATAATATTCCGTAATGAGTTTCGGTGACATGAGTAATGGAGGCGGTCCCTCTAAATATAGGTTTTAGAAGGATGCTTACCGGTAATAAATGGTTAATATGGCTTCATTTAGTTAATCGGTTAACGGATGTTCGGTTAGATGTGACCACTGATAATTTTAAGTAGGGTTAACTTCGTCGATCCAAACTTATTGAATGGTCGTACTAGTTTCCTATGTAAGTATATTTGGAAAATAAAGCTACCACAAAAAAATTAAGATTTTTTATGTGGTTTATTTATAAGAGTTTTATTTTGACCATCTAAGAGGAGTTGGCAGGGGAGTACGAAATGTTATTTTTGTGAAAAAGAGGAAAAAATACCACAATTTATTTTTTATCTCGTATTCTTTTGCATGTTCTTTTTTGTTCAAATGGGGGATGCACCTGCCTCAGTATCGACGTGATGCATAGATATTTATTTCATTTATTCAACATAAGGTGGTGACGTGGGGGTACCCAAGAGACCCTACACGGGCCTACCTGGTGCGGCCCATTAGGGGGTACCCTAAAAAGGTCCTCGGGTGGCTGCATGAAGGCCTGCTACAGAGGCCCACACGGAAGTAGAAACAAGGAAAAACTTGGACGACAAGATTAGGAAAGAGTAGTAACCGACGCAGAATCGATTCCTATCCATGTACGGACTCCAGGACTTGGCTATCTATATAAAGCACGGGAGGGGGTCATGAACGGGCAAGCAACCCTAGATCCAGAGCTATGCTAGATCCGATCTGTGTAGCACCCTGTAACCTATTTTTCCACCTCATCGAAATAAAATCTGGCGGGCAGCAACCCCTCGAGTCGAGTAGTCCACCAGCGCCTTCTCATTTACGAAACCCGAGGTCCCTCAGCATGGGGATTGTTGAGGTCACATCCTTTTTCGGTGGCAAAGAGACTAGCAACGAATGAACATGAAATCTGAAGCCGCCAAAATAGTGAAAACACCACAACTAGCAGAGACAAAAGAGGAAACCACGCCTTATGCCCAGCCATAGCCATCGATGGCTCCCTGGCCGGTTGTAGAGATAGCTCCTTGTGCACACTCTCTCGAAGTAACCTCCTTCGCCCAACCCATCTCTAGCATGTATATCAAAGCGACGACTCTCGCCACGCCCGCCGTGGATGCCACCATGGCACCAGACTGCGCACCCGCCATGCATGAGTCCACCATTCCACAACCGTCATCAATTCCCCGTTGCACCATATGACCATGACCTACCATCGTCATAGATGAAACTTTGCTCCACCAACGGCCTCCTCCAGGCATCATGTGTTCCAAAACAATGCCCCCAAGAGGGAAAGAACGAGGATGCCATCATCGTTTGATCTCATAGACTAAGACCTAGGGTTTTCCCTAGAACTCTAGGAAGGAGGCGGGTGATTCACGACAACAACATCGCCAACAAGGTAACGACACCCACGGGTGCCGCTATCATCAGCCTGAGCCCGGTCTGCACCGACGAATACCTCACCTCCTAGATTCATCATGAGGAGATCTGTTGCAGGCCAAATCAAAACCCGGAGACGCTCGCTGAGATCCAAAATGTGCACCGCATCCCTAGGGCCAAGACATAGAAGATGGTGGTCACCACGTCATACCAAACGTCGCCGATTGCCTAGGGAAGGACACCACATCGTCCATCGCACTGCCGCAGAAGAGCAGCCGCATCGGATGCCGGCGGGCGCGTAACGCCCAAGCCCTAGGGTGCCAACCTGATGAATCCTTTGGACAAGGGACGAGAGGAGTCTCCCCTGCCAGCGGCCAGGCTTAGCCCAGTCGTTCCGTTTAGCGATGGCAGAGGAAGGAGAGGGAGGTGCTGGTGGAGGGTTAGGGTTCCCTCCCAGTCGCCACATGGGGACGACAAGAGAAGGAGGGAGGTACTGTGCCTTCAATTTCGGGGATAGTTTCACTTTCACGTCTTCTACACCAACTCGGGATGCACACATACTTTTAAGCATGAGTACCAGGATATTTTACCTTGTTTAGTAACCATGCCTAGCCCTCCAAATAAGTTGCATGAGTATCAGGAAGGGATAGGAAAGGCATGATCCTCAAGTATAAATAGCAACCTAAACTTGTGTGTCAGGTTTGTACATCCACTCCCCCCAACCAGTTGAGTTAGGCTCACTTCCGTTAATAAGCATAATATGGTGTATTGTTTATATGGATTTTAATATATTTTTTCCAACTAATATCATAAATTTGTTCGGAAATAGGTTGAATAGAGTTGCCAAGAAAGATAAAGTTAAAATAACCATGTAGATGTTTCTACTTTACTTTAGGCCATAAGAAACGTGTGTGATGGTTTTATGTTTAAAAAATATAGATCTCCTCGATTTAATATTATCCCTTTGGGCACGCATTGGATCCGCATGTGGTCCTTTTTCCTGTCGGAGGAGCATAGTAGAACATGGTTTCTGGATGCAGCAATTTGGAAATGGCTGCACATGACCTATACAATCAATACGGCTGGTCGCTTGATTATAGTCTATCATGTTAGGCCTTCCGTAATGCGGAACGGCTTTGCCGTCTCTAATTCCTTTCCATGTCATCATCTAGTATTAAGATACGGCTATGTGTTGTCCGTTTCTTCCATAGCATTTATTTCATTTGCTCCTTCCCATCAACAACATCACACACTAATTGGTCAAAGCAGGTCATTTCTCTTGGATAATGTGTCAAGAGCCGTAGTCTAAATAGGAGCCGGCTCTTCTCTTCTTCTTCATTTAATAGCCTCCACATAAGCAAAATTCCTACGTGGCAATGTAAGAGACGGTACATGCTGGAGCACTACGGACGGCCTTAATGCATACGTGTCTCGTTATTAGGGATGTTTATATGTTTGATGCATGTCTTAATCTTATGTGATCCATAAACAATACTCTTGTATGGTTGTTTTTTCAATAATGCAATAAAGTGGTCATATGCATCGGTCGATGCGGAGGCCGAGCCTTTCTCCTTTAAAAAAAAGTACAAAAAACATACTATGATCCTATGAAGTTTTAAGGCTAAGTACAAGATGAACGAGATAACATGACACAAATTAAGTACCCATAAGGAATTCATTCTAAACCCTAGATTAATGCAAGATTAAACCTGTCTCGTCTTGGTCGATCATCCTATCCACTTAAATTTCTTCCCTTTTTTGCCGGTACTGTACACTTAAATTTCAGTGACTAAACAATATGCGATATAATACGATAATAAAAAGTTGTTACGAAAACTACTCATATTTTAACGTTAAAGCATATGATTTTGCGAAGTTTTATCAAGAATATTCTATTCCACCCAAAATTTTGAAGTTATGGAATTAAAAATAAGTTGTATCTAAAACCTCTCATAAACAAGATTTCAAGGAGAATTACAACTCGGAAAAAATTAAATAACATAGGATCCATTACTCATATTTCATTATCAATTCTTACCATAGTTTTAGAATCAAAGTTAGCTTTCTTTTTTACATTGTAATAAGCCTTATGTTCTACCTCAAAGATGGCAACTCTTACCATACACCAAGGAGACATATGTTATTCCTCCTCGTCGTTGGTGGAATAGTCTGGGCGGTGGGGGTTGTGGGTGCGAGGACAATGGTTTAGGTTTCAGATTAGGAGGGTTAGGTAGTGCAGAGAAGTCGGGGAAAGGGGGCCACTGCCCCCCCTCCCCCACACCCAATTTTTTCTTGCGTGATTAGCACGTATAATCTTGGCTAATTGGCTCCCTCAGCCAGCCTATATTAGGGCACGCACAATGCAGCCTCTTAAACGGGAGCTAAGGAATTTAATCCCGACAATTTTGCCTGATTCCCTTCCGAGGCTGGGATTTACGCTCGTTGCAGGTACGTGTGCGGATGAGGAGCAAACTGCACGGCCACGGGCGCGACGCCGCCGGCACGTCGCCCTTCCCTCGATTCGCTGTCAACGACGGACGCGGGAGCCGCATCCGAGGCCTTGCACTTTGTGGAATCCACAACGGGAATATTGGATTTTCATCGGCGAGGAGCGAGCTCCAAGCTGCAGGTACGGGTGCAGGTGAGGAGCGAGCTGCGCGGCCGCGGGCACGACTCCACCGGCGCGTCGCCCTTCCCCCGATTCGCCGTCAACGGCGGACGCGGGAGCCGCAACCGAGGGCTTGCGCTATGTGGAATCCATCGCGGGGGAGCAGCTCCAAGTTGGTCCTGAGCGAGCTCCACGTCCGTGGGCGCGACGCCGCTGGCGCGACCAAGAGGGGACGGATTGGAGAGGAATGAGTGAGACAGAGGAGGCTGGTCACGAGGCGGTCGAAGACGGAGAAAGGGAAAGCTAGTAGCTAGGAGTGAGGAAGGCCTTTCAGGTAGCCTTGTTGGTGCACGAAGCGGCCGCCACAAACATCTTACGATGAGGATATACGACGCTAGCGTATTCTTCCAGCTTTGTTTATATTTCAGTTAGTGGCCGAATTAAGCATCCCGCGTTGCGCACATCAGCGCTTTACTATTTATCCGATTTACTTACCTAAGCGTCCAGCTAAGCGTCTTGCAACGTAAGTGCTCTTAGACTTCCACAAGGAAGCCATTGTTGTTTGGTTTGGCCTTTGTCTTGCTTAACTTATTATCCACATGAATATTTTAAAATAGATTTAAAAATGTGGCAGTATATTTTAAACGGCGTACGTAGACTATTGGGGCATTTTGAGAAGTGATACATATTTTTTAACCTTTTGGGAAATTTTCTTGCAAATACCCCAGTACGATAGAAGCACATTAGTGCAAGTACTCAGGTTAGACATGAATAAGCAGCATTATGAACGAAGTGTCCTCTCTGAGACGCACTTCCAAGTAGTGACTTAACCGAATCCATATGCATCGCTTTGAAGCAGAGGTAAGGGCTTCCCTTTTTTTTTTAAACGTACTGACTCAACCAATGTGCACCAAAATGTTGAGCGTGCCATAGTGAATTTGCAGTCACAAGCGGGTCTCACAGACAGGGCTGTACCCTTGGACGTGGTCGCTCCCTTAGGCTGGTGCCAATGGGGGCTTTAGGGGGAGGCGGTAGAGCCCCTACCGCCCGGAGGCGGGCGATAGGGGGCGGTAGCGGGAGGCGTTAGGCGGCGGCGGGCGGTGGGGGTACCGCCCGGGCTATAGCCCCTGCCGCCCGGGCTATAGCCCGCATAGGCGGGGCGGTAGCGCGGGGGCGGGGCGGTAGCGAGGGGCGGTAGCGGTGCCAATGGGGGCGATAGCGCGGGCGATAGTGGGGAGAGGAGTATGGTAATGGGGGCTATAGCCCGTGCACTGGCACCGTGCCCGTGAGAGTGGGGTGATAGTGGTGAGAGAAAGTGACGTGGCGGGGGCTATAGCCCGTGAATAGTAGGCGGTGCATTGGCACCAGCCTTAGACGTGGCTGCTCCGTCGTTTTCTCCCGCGGATTCAGCGTTGGGGCCAAGGGAGGTGCGGCCAAAGCCGGTTTTGCAACCGTTCTGCGCGGGCGGGACTGTGGAAGTGAGTGCAACCGCTTTTTTAGCGGGCCCCACTGATACTCAGTCAGGTTCCGTACCTCCTGCCGGATCGTCTTGCACCATTGTTGCGGTCTCGGACACGGATAGCGAGGCAGGACAGTTGGTGGTCTGCGTGGGCCCTGGGGCGGGCCCCGTGGTGGATTTGGTTAGAGGGGGAGGAGGCTTTTTTCTCCTGCAAGTGAGGAGCTCTCGGTTGGGACAGCTATAACCTCCTCTTCAGCCGACACCGTGGGCACTATCCCTATAGTGGGGTCTGCCGACACAAGTCAGGAGGAGTATTTCGAGGTGTCCCTTACGCATGAGGAGGATGGTTCGGAAAATCGCTCAGAGGATGGGTCCCCAGGTGGTGTGTCTGTTTCTACCCCACCAGATGTGTCAGCCGCGCCGTCTGACGCACAACAATTGAGTAGGCTGCGAGCTTTCTGTGCTGGACTACTTAAGAAGCTTGTGCTGCCACTTTTGCGCGAGGTTGAAGCCTCTGCGGCCCCTCGTACGGTAGGGATTCCCAGCACCCCTCGCAGACATACGCGACGTTTTGGTATTCCCAGCTCAGCCAGCAAACCACTCAAGAAAGCTTCTGCTGCAGAAAACGTACTCCTAAAGGCTCTAGGAATCGTACCAGACAACATGGTGGTGGACGAGAGGGCGCTCGAGGAGTTCAGATGGTTGTTTGACTACAACATGGTGGTGGACGAGAGGGCGCTCGAGGAGTTCAGAGGGCTGTTTGACTCTCCCATGAAGGATGGCCACTTGCGCGTGGTGGCGTCCATCTTTGGAAAGACCTTGCCACCTTTCGAGGATCTGCTTCACCAAGGGAGTCAGCCAGTGAGCGCTCATTGAGGGGCTAGCCCCAAGAAGGAGAGTTTTTGCTCTATGTCTTTATGGATATAGGCATTGAGATTTTGAGTTGGAACCGTCATGATCTGAATGACCCTATGAAGATGGATTTTGTTAGGACCTTTGTGGAATCTGTAAAGGTGAACCTTGTTTGCCCTTAAGAGACTAAGCCCAATAATGTGGATCTCTACACTGTTCTTCAATGTTTAGGGTCGTCCTTCGACGGGTTTGCATTCTTACCCGTTGTTGACAAGAGAGGTGGCATCTCGATGGCATGGGATACGTCGGTCCTAAGCATGGGTCACATCAGTGTTGATTCGTTTTCTCTAACTGGGGAAGTCACCACTGCAGATAATAAAAGTTGGTGGATCACTGCAGTCTATGGCCCACAATCAGATGCGGAGAGACATTGTTCCTGCAAGAGCTGTCTGAGCGGAGATCTCTTTGCCCTGGACTGTGGCTCCTTGTGGGAGATTTCAATATGATCTTGTCAGCAGCCGAGAAGAATAATGCCAACCTGAACAGAAACATGATGAGTAGGTTCAGGAATTTTGTTGGCTTGCATGAGCTGAGAGACATCTACTTGCATGGCCGTTTATACACTTGGAGTAATTGGAGAGAGCTTCCCCAACTATGACACGCATTGACAAGGCTTTAGCCTCCATGGAATGGGATATTTGTTACCCTGACTGCATTCTGCAAGCCCTCTCCAGCAATGTGTCAGACCACACTCCCCTCCACCTATCTTCGTGTGATGCGGTGAAGCCTAAGAGAAGATTCAGGTTCGAGCTCTTTTGCCTCAAGTTGGAGGGCTTTGAAGAGGCGGTGAAAGAGGGCTGGAAGTGCGAGGAAGGAATCGTTGATCCATTCAAGAGGTTGCATGCCTTGTTCAGAAATCTCGCTTGCTACCTGCAATCTTGGGCACAGAAAAAGGTGGGCAACATTAAGATACAGTTGTCCATTGCAAACACAGTCATTCTTAGGTTGGAGGCAGCCCAGGACAGTAGGTCCTTGTCCTCTGGAGAGGTGTGGCTCCGGCGCACACTCAAATTGGCCATCTTGGGACTCTCTTCCCTGGAAAGAACCATGGCTAGGCAACATTCCAGAATAAGGTGGCTCAAGGAGGGAGACGCTAACATGAGACTCTTTCATGTGGTGGCTAATGGCAGAAGAACAAAAGGAATCATCCCTACAATCAGGGCAGAAGGTAACTTGATCACTGAGCAAGCACAGAAAGAGGAGGCTTTCTTTCAGGCTTACTGTAGGCTGCTGGGGAAACTGCAGACTAGGAAATCCACCATGGACCTGGACTTCGTTGGGTTGCAATCTCTGGATCTGGGCGATTTGGATGGGCTATTCATGGAGGAGGAAGTCTGGAGCACTATCAAAGAGCTCCCTGCTGATAGAGCCCCTGGACCAGACGGCTTTATTGGGGCCTTTTATCACAAGTCCTGGAGTATCATCAAAGAGGATGGTCATGGCGGCCTTGCAGAAGCTGCCAGTGGGAGATGGTACAGGGTTTACAAAGCTTAATAGAGCATTGATGGTTCTGATACCCAAGAAGCCCGATGATGTTGAGGTGGGGGACTACAGGCTGATTAGTCTAGTTCACAGCTTCTCTCAGTTGTTCTCCAAAATCCTCGCAAGCAGACTCAGGAAGAGATTGGGGGAGCTTGTCAGCACAAATCAATCAACCTTTGTGAAAGGAAGGAGCTTGCATGATAATTTTGTTGGTTCGGCAAATGGATCGGGAAAATAAACACCCAGAGGGAGAAGGGAGTGCTTTTGAAGCTTGACATTGCTAAAGCCTTCGACTCCCTGTCTTGGTCTTTCCTGCTGGAAGTGTTACGGAAGATGGGATCCAGTGAGGCTTGGTGCAAACTGATATCCATTCTGCTCCGAACGGCCAGCACCAAAATCCTGGTCAATGGAGTGTGAGGGAAGAGAATTGCCCATGCTAGAGGGTTGAGACAGGGGGGCCCTATTTCCCCATGTTGTTCGTGCTGGCAATGGTGGTTTTCACTTGCACAATCTCTAAGGCAGTTGAGGAGAGACTGTTTGCCCCTCTGTCGGGCTGCACGACAAAACAACGAGTGTCCGTTTATGCTGATAATGTGGTTCTCTTCATCAAGCCTTTAGAGAGGGATCTGGAGACTGTGAGGGAGATTTTACACATCTTTGGGGAAGCATCGTGCTTGCAAGTTAGCTATGCAAAGACTTCTACAATGCTCATTCGTGGAGAGGAGGATGATGATGCTTTGGTTGCGCAGATGCTGAACTGCAACATTGTGGGATTACCTTGGACTTCAGTTAGCTTTGTAGCCATTGTCAAAAGGAGAATGCCAGCCATTGCTCGACCAGGTCATGAGGTGTGTGCCATCTTGGCAGATCGGGATGATTGCGAGGGCGGGCAGATTAATCATAGTCAAAGTTGTGGTCGCTGCAAGGCCGGTCCACTAGTTGCTAGTGGCTGAGGCGCCTTGTTGGCTGTTGGAAGAGATCGACAAGTGGATGAGAGGGCTTTTTTGGTCGGGCTCGGAACATGCTCTAGGAGGCCAATGCCTTGTAGCTTGGGATAACTTCTGTAGACCAATATCCTTTGGAGGACTGGGAGTAAAGAACCTAGGCCTGCATGGTCTGGCCCTCCGAGTCAGATGGGAATGGTTGAGGAGGACGAACGAGTCTCGACCCTGGCAAGAGCTGCCAGTTTTGAGAGACACTCTGGCAGCAGAAGTTTTCAATAGTTTGATAAAAATCAGAGTGGGGAGCGGGCGGAAAACCCTGTTGTGGAAGGATATGTAGTTAGGTGGTCTCACAGTTGGTGACCTTGCCCCCTCTTGAGGGAGACAGTCACCACTAGAACGGCTAACAAGAGTGAAGGATCGAGAGGTTAACTAGAGGGGGGGTGAATAGGTTAACTACAAATTTTTAACTTCTTTTTCAAGTTAACAAGGTAATGCTCAAATATAGATTATCTAGATTATGCAACTAGGTGAACAATCCTATATGTTGAGCAAGTACAACTAGCACAAGGTAAGTATATGACTATGCTAGTAGTAACTAGTAAAGGTAAGTTGAGGAATAACCGAACATAGTGACGCGGAGATTTATCCCGAAGTTCACTTCCCAATGGAAGCTAATCTCCGTTGGAGCGGTGCGGTGCCACCAAAGTGGAACACCGAGTAGGCCTCAAATGCCACACCGTATCTCCTTCGAGTCCTTCCACCGATGTGGATAGACTCGAATCACTATGTTGCCGTTGAGGTTGACAACTAGAACCTTTACAAGGATGAGGCACACTCCACAAGATTGGAGGGTCCTCACCAAATCCCAAGAGCCTCCAAGACTCCGAGAAGCAAGATCCACGGGCACAAAAGCACCGGGGATATCAACAAGGCTCCGAGCTCCGATGAACTAAGAGCAACAAGATCCCTAGCTCCAATGAACTAAGAATGACAAGATCCCTAAGGGATGAGTGGGTGGATTTCTAATCGACTCGGTGGAGTTGTAGATCGGGGATGTCTCCTTCAAATCCCAAAGTATCACGAGCTTTGGTTGGGGATTTGTGGAGATCTTGTTCTTGAGCTTGAGCTTGGTCAATCAATGGTGGTGTGAGAAAGTGTGGGTGAGATTGACAAAGCAAGGAGGTAGGTGGAGACGCCCTATTTATACCCGTACAAAATATGGCCGTTGGGGGGGGCGATTTTCACCTTACAGCACCCCCCCTCCCCCGGCCTGGGGCAGCCAGGGCCGGGCTCGAACCCACCCCGGCCTGGTCAGCCGGCCTGGGGCCGGCGTGGAGAGGAATGAGGCCGGCGTGGGGCGGCCAGGCGCCCAGCCAGCCCGGCCTGGGGCCGGCGTGGGCTGTGGGGCGGGGCCGGCCCCCCACTCGAGCCGCCCGGCCTGGGGCCGGCGGGGGCTGTGGGGCGGGGCCGGCCCCCCACCCGAGCCGCCCGGCCTGGGGCCGGTGGGGGCTGTGGGGTGAGGCCGGACCCCCACCCGAGCGACCCGGCCTGGCACCCGGCCTGGGCCGGCGTGGGGCATGGCAGGGCCGGCCACGGCAGCCACCAGCCCGGCCTGGAGCCCGGCCAGGCCGGCCAGGCAGGCCAGCCACCCCCTTTTCTTCTTCTCCTTTCTCCTTTCTTCTTCGTTTCTTCTCCTTTCTTCCGCATCTTTTTTCGAAAGCTTTTCTCCCTTATTGCTACAACTTGTATGATGTTTACGGGTAGATCTTTTCTGAGTACACTTAGGAAAGCACATTAGTCCATCTATATGTTGTAATCAAACACTCAAAATAGGATTTAGGAACTATGTTCTTTCAATCTCCCCCTTTTTGATGTTTGATGACAACATACGGATTTGCGTAAGAAATAATTTTGCATAGCTATTTGTGAGAGAATTAACATATATTCGTACTCCCCCTATTTGTGTGCCCAAAACAGTTGACATGTATATTTGATAATCATGTTGAGTGCACCTAACACAATCTCATCTTCACACTATGTTTTATAAGATAATGATGTGACTACGATATACTTATGTGAAGAGCGAGAATTTATCCATTCATGATTTTAACATTGAAGATACACATGTATGAACACAAAGATGAGCAATAATATTTACCACTAGAATGATCTTACCATAGCATTCTTCTCATAGTTATAGATGAATAACAACTACCCTCATTATGGCTTCAACACATCGAAATAGTGAGTAGATGAAATAACATAATAGCCTTGCTATGATCTTCAACATATCAACTATCACACGCATAATATATAGATAGAGAGTACGATAGATAAATAAAGACATAGTCTTACAATAACACCAAAGTTCACCAAACCACACAAATAGTCTCAACTAAAAATGACGAAAGCAAATAGCAAACATAAGACGCAAATGGATGCATGAAATGCAGTGCAATGCGTGAGTGTTTCTCCCCCTTGGCATCATACACCAAAAAGGGAGAAAAATATGCAATCCCAATCACTCGGCGCCCATCTCATCATCTTCCTCAATGAAGTCCTCTCGAGGAGCCTGACTGGAGCTGGCAGTGGTAGTGTAGGGCGCCGCAAACGAGCCGAGTGAGCTAGCATCATCTCCACACCAATAAGTGTGCTTAGACTTCCACAGATCCTCTGAAATCTCTTCTGAGCTGGGAGGACTAAGGGGAATCTGGAGAGCAGTCTGGATGGAACGCTGACGGCGACTAGAGGCCTTGCCCTTGCGATAGGCCTCATAGTCCTGATGCTGCTTATCAATGAAGAAGCAGTTCATCTTCTGGAGAATCTTCTTAAGGTTGAAAGTCTCAGGAGCAGGAGTAGGAGAAGGGGAGCGGCTCACCCCCTGAGATGTACCAGGAGCAAAGGACTCGGTGCGGGTGCGCTTAGGCCGTGGATCATCAGCAGACTCGGGCGCAGCATCAAGCATAAGAATAGACTTCTTGGGAGTCACCTTGGCATAATTGTTGACGAGACCAGCTGGGATCTTGGTCTCAATAAGGCGCTGAATATACGAGCCATAGATAGGAACTCGCTTCTCACGAACCACAGTCTGCATCTCATGCCACATGTAATCCATAACATCCAGTTGCTTCTTGGCCCTCATTTGAGACTCAATGTGATATAGAAGATTGATCATCCACTTGCGTACCTCGCCCTTCTCACCAAATTTGGCATTGATGGTATTGTGAAGAATAGCGTGCACCATATACCAATGTTCAGAAAAGAACTTGACTTTAGGAATATGCATGGAGCCGGTACCTTCGGGATAGCAATGGCGAATACCCTCCTTGGCTTTCATAACATTCTTGGAATCACCATGAATGCGGAAATAGAACATATAATCAAACCGATACTCAGGAATACCCATAATGGTACCAAACTCATCCATAGTAGCAACACACTTGGAGCCACCGCTCATCCATGTCAAAGTACGCGGTAGACGCGTGGGGCCTCCAGATGAGAAGTGAACAGTAGCATAAAACTCCTTGAGCAGCTCTGGGGAAAATAGATAGGCAAGATTGTCACCCATGAGAGGAGTGATGTTGTGGTAGTCCATGATTTCCATAACTTCAGGCCAGTTGGTGCGAGTATACTCAATATCAAAGTAGTGTTGATCCACATGGCCATGCTGAAGCTTGCCGAGAATAAAGTCATGCATAACTTGATGCATCTTGCAATAGAATCTTGGATCGGGGCATGTGCGTTCACCAAACTCATAAGGATTAAATTTCAGCCTGGCTTCCTCAAAGTCGGTGGTACTAAGACCACCCCAGTTTGTGACAACGGGTTCCTTTGGATTTATTGGAAAAGATGAACCCTGTCTCCGTGAGGGAGTAGAACCAGCAACATCCGTGGCACCTTGCGGGAGGTGCGAGGGCGGAGAGAGCGGGGAACCTCGGACTCATTTTGAGGATTGGAATCACCTGAAACATATGATGCATGGATATGGAGCATGATGAATGAGTGCACATGGTCGTTGTTTGATTGAAAAATAATTAATCCATGAATATATGTGATAGCGACATGGTGAAAAACAAACATGAGCACAATATTAATGAGGACAAGGCACATTCGTATTAGAGGGAGCACATTATAATAGCATGTGTATAGGATTGTGTGGTGTTCTTAGTGAAAATAGGCATGAGAAAAAAATATTGGGCATGATACTAGAAACACCATTAGTATGTAAAAATATTTAGGGCATAGCACACACATCATGTCACAATGAATATAATAGTTTAGAAGCACAACACTAGGACAATCATATTAATCGTGTGGAAATTTTATTTGTTGAACCATGGCCAATCATGAGAAAATAAGTTGTAAAGTTAGGTAAAACATAATATCATACGGCTAGAACACGAGGAGCATATGACATTAACATAGCATGGCATATGATTTAATCGAGTGACATACGAGTGGCATGAACCCTAGCATGAATAGTGTAACATCCCAAGTATGAAAATGTCCCTTAGAATGTTTGATTCCTTGTTTAATTAAAGTATTGCATCATGTCATCATATTGCTTTCATGGTGGATTCTCAAAATTCAACTAAATTCAAATCACTTATGTTTTCACACTTGGTCTGTTACAACCTTTTCAAATAAAATAATCTAATCTAATAAGTTATTTGTTTTCCATAAATTTGAATTTGCAACAATTAATTTGGTGGAATTTCAAACCTTTTCAATTATCGCAAAATTCACTCAAATTCATTTGAATTTCAAATAGCAACAAAAATTTGAGATTTTGAAAAAACAAATTTTGTGCAGATGGGCATTTTGAATTCCCAATGCATAGGAAATTATTTCATGATTTTCTGACTTGAAAATCAACCTCAAATTCCTTTTCTAATTTCCTTTTTATAAAAAAAAGAGCAAAAATAAAAATAAAACAACACACAAGGGAGAGAGAGACAGCAGGCCCTTTTTCCCTTTTTCTCCTCAGCCCATCACCACCCAAACCCCTTTTGCCCCGATACCCCCTCGTGCCTTCTTCCACCTCTGTACGGTTTGCATCGCAGCTATCCACGTAGCAGAGACCATGGAGGAACGGCTGTGCTCCCCTCCTCCCCTCCTATAAACCTAGCCCTAACCCTAGGGTCTCCCTCCCACCTTTCTTTCTCCCTCCTTCTTCCTCTCCACCGCCTCCACTCCTCCTTCTTCCCCTCCATCTCCTTCTCCCTGCTTTGTTTTCTCCCTGTACTGTATCTCTGTACCTCACCCGAAGCTCCACCTCACCTCCATGTCGCCGGCGTTGCCGTCACCCTCCGGCCGCGGTGAGGGCGGGAATGGAAAGCCCTCACCGCGGGCTCCCTTCTCCCCCCCTCGGTTTGGACGGGGATGGCCTGAGTCACCGCCGCCGTCGCCTCCTTCCCGCCGGCGACCTCCCTGTCCACCCCGACCTGCACCTCCTCCTGATGCGCTCGAGGTGAGGCCCTCGGTTCCCCTCTCGCTCCCCTCCTCTCTCCCTTGGCCGCACGCATCAGGCACCCCACGACCATCCACGGCGCCCCCCCGGCGAATGCACAGCAGCATCGAGCTGCAGCTCGCCGGCAGCGATCTGCTCTGTCCGCCCAATGTTCAGTACGTGCAGAATTTCAGTTAAACAGCCGCACCAACACCTTATCCACCCCCCACCACCCTACATGTCACCAAACAAGTCACAAACCAACTGGTCACAGTCCCTAGCGCGCACTGGGAGGTGCTGGGTTCGAATCCCCCTCACCACACCTTTTTATTCTCTGTTTCTTTTTCTGCCCGCAGTTCAGAAAGACAGATCTGATCAATTACTTCTAAATTCCATATAAAATTGAATATCACTCCAATTTGAATGATTCAAAATCCTGTGGATTCATAATTTTGTGATCCTTCTAGTAATGTCAAGTTTGCAACATGTTTCTGTAACAATTTTTGCACTAAATAATTAATTACTGAAAATGCAATAAAAAGTGGAAACTTTGGAATTTCATAACTTTAGTTCTACTCATCCAAAATAAGCAAACTTGGTCTCTAAAAATTTGTCTTAACAAACTCTACACATTGGTATTTTATTTGGACACAATTGAATTAATTTTGAGCATGTTTCCATCTGTTTACTAAAAATGGCAGAATAAGAATGATTATGGAAAATTGCATAATAAATTCAATAATCACCCAAAAATTATGTTTGATAGCCCAAAATGTTCAATGAAACCTTTGCTACATGTTTTCAACCTTTTCAATGCAATTTGTTACTGTTTTGAATATTTTACATTGGTGAAATATTTGAATTCTTGTTTAATTCACTTAATTTTGCAAAAATCATAACTTGGGCATAAAAATTCCAAATTCCACAAACTAAATATGTTTTCCAATCAACTTTTCATGTAATTTCCAAATATAAATTTTGTTTGCTGTTTTGAATAATTTAAATTGCTGAAAACAACTGTTTCTTGTTTATTGCATTTAAAATTGCCAAAATAATAACTTGCTCATCTCAAATCCAATTTCAACAAATGAAATATGTTTTCCATGCAAAATTAAACCACCTTTCCAAATATAAAATTTGTTTCATGTTTTGAATAATTAAAATTGGTTAAATAATTTAAACCTTGTTTAAATCATTTAAAATTGTTAAATTCATAAATAATTTATTTGAAATCCTTTTTCAACAAGTGAGACATGTAATCCACCTAAACTTTGGTGTTCTTTCCAAATATGAACTTGGTTATCTATTTTGAACAATTAAAATTGGTGAAAGCAATAAATGCTTGTGTGACACCTTTAAGGAACCAAAATTCCTTAACTTAATAACTAAAATTTCAAAATGGGTAAACCTTATTTCCAATTGCTTCTATTGTTGTTATTTTGTTGTTTTCCTCATCCATGCATCATGCTAATCCACTTTCATCTATTGGTTAGTTGTAAAACAATTAATTCAACCATAATTCATGGGCTTTCCATATGCAATCCAAATTGCATGTGGGTCCCTTTAATCATGTTATGTTATCTTGTCAACTAGTTTATTTTGTTGCATCAATTAAATGGTCATGCATCATCCCATGTTTGTGCATTATGCCATGTTATTGATTGCTTATCTTTCTGCGTTGTCTGTTTGCTTCTTCCCGGATACACGACGACGTTGAGACCGACGATACTTACGACACCCCTTCTAAGGATCTAGCTCAGTACCAGGCTACTGGGTTTGCAGGCAAGTTATCACTCACATGAACCACTGTGTTCCTTTCAACATTGGTTACCGATACTTTCCGTTGTCTATTTCTGCTAGCCATATGTATCGTTGCTTCTGTTCGATCCTATCACATGTTATCCTTTAGCCCTGATATTGCCTCACCTCCACTCCCATAACCCCGTTGTTTGAGCCCGTGTCTTACTAGCATGCTTAGGGTTGTTTTGCTCGAGTCTGTTACCAGTTACTTTCTGTTACTTTCATTATGTTCTGGGGCTCGATGTTAAACAACAACCTGTTAATTTTGAGGTAATAATAATTTGCTGATAAGGCACCGGCAGGAGGCCCGGCGTGGTTTTGAGGCCTGCTAGTGTCGACCCTAATAGGAAAAGGGTCTTGTCTACTGATCCATGATGAGCGCACTAACCGCATGTGGGAAGCGAGTATGGGCGCCCCCCCTCAATTTGATTCGATTCGCATCTCGTCCAAATCGCCACACTTAGTTCGGGCTTTCCATTTGATGCATGCATGTGCAGGTGCGAACCCTTGGCGCCAGGGTGGAACTTTTGTAGTCGGCATTTAGGGCGGCGTGGTCTTAGAGTGCTATGAGGGTCCCCTTTTCTTCGTGGGGCTCGATTAGCCGCGCACGCACAGCATGTGGTTCTTTGGGCTTGATGCGAAGAAGAGTTGAGTTGTGTAGAGTGCCCCGCTTGGTGGGAGGCATCCCATCTGGCGGGTTATTCTTGCGTGTACGGCCAAATTGGTGCAACCCTGCAGGGATAAATCTTCTCGAGAAGCCGTGTTTTCCACGGTTATGGATTACTTGGTGAAAGTACTGGCTAACAAGTACTCAGAACAACTTACACCTAACTAATGATAACTTGACTAGTAATAGGCTTATGGACACAACAATCTGAACCATCACTAATCCAACTGTGTGAGTTATCCTCGGATTGCTTCTTTGGATAAGGGGCGAGATCCAGGATGGGTTTGTTTTAGAGTTAGTCATAGTTGGTTACGATACGCTATCTTATCCCTTTTCTGATAGCCGGAAGTTGTAGCATGTCTCTGTAGTTGGTTAGAGCAGCCAGTTGCAGCATCTTTTGTATCCCCTTCCTTCCGTTGAACCCAAAGCATCTGTGCTTGGTGTTGACGGGTTACACTTTGGTGAACTGTGAGTCTTGCTTGCCAGTACGTTTATGTACTGACCCCTTTGGGGCTGTGGTTTCCGCAGACCTACGTTTCCGAGGATCTACATGGTGGCTACTACGCGGAGTATGACGAGACTGCTGACGAGTAGATAGCGGACCCGGGCAGGATCCGAGACTTCGTGGATGGGCTCCTTCTTTTCGTTTCCGGCCTCTTAGGCCTATTTGGTTCTTGTCTGTACTCAGACATGTTGAATGCTTCCGCTGTGATGTAATGATGAATTGTTGGGACATGTGTCCTCTGAATGATTGTATTTGCTATCTCTGCTCTAATGAGAGCCATTTGCAACTTATTTCAATCTTTTGTGTCGTAGAGATCTGTTGTGATATCACTTGTTCAAACGCCGTTGACGTACCATGTGTGTATGGTTTGAAGTACGTCAACGGAAGTATCCTGATTTCTATGGGATAGTTTACGTCGACGATGAACAGATAGGGGTTGGTTGTCACACATACGTGTGTTGGCCTACTCGTAAGAGGACGCGGGTGCCGGTAAGCCCCGTAATCCAATCTACTACTGTTCAACGGAACGGCGAGTATCCTTTAGAAGTCCGGGTGCGACAAATAGATGGGAAAAAAAATAGCACATGAACACTAGTACAAGCACACCGATAGATAGCACTCACATACACCTAATCCATAGAAGAGCCCAAAGAAAAATTACCCGAGTTCGAAGCCATCGTCAAACAAAAAGCACTAGGCAATAAAGTGACCCGATCTCCTCCAATAAGGGGCCAACGAGAAATTCGTGTGGAGGAGGGGGGCGGAGAAGGTCGAGGGCTTGCGGATCCGTGAATTTGGGCGGTAGGGATAGGCTAGGGAGGTGGGGGGAGGGGGGAAGGGGAGAGCACCTAAGGAGCTCTAATGGAGGTTGGGGGAAGGAAGAAGAGGGGATGGGGGTGTGTGAGGCGTGCGTGCGTGCGTGAGGTGTGCGTGCTTGTGTGGGGGCAGCGCCCCACCCCAGCCTGGGGCCGGGCGTGAAGCCGGCCTGGCCGGCTCGGCGTGCGGGTGGCGGGCGGGTGGGCGGGGAGGTCGGCCTGGGGCCGGTGCGCGGCGGAGGGTGAGGCCGCCTAGTGGCCAAACGCCCTGGCCTGGCGCCCGGCCTGGGGCCGGCGCGGCGGAGGGTGAGGCCGGCCTAGTGGCCGAACGCCGCGGCCTGGCGCCCGGCCTGGGGCCGGCTCGGCGGTGGCGAGGCCGGGGTGGGAGGGCATGCGCGCTCGATTTTTTTTTGTCTGTGTTTTTTTTTCGGCTGTTGGGGTGGTGTGTGTGTGGGGTTTTTTTTAGAAAAAAATCCTAAAAACAAAGTGAACCTACACAACTACCAAGCTACAACACGCAAAAAAAACAACAAAAAACAATATTCCAATTCAAAGATTTTCATGAAATATATTCTAACAAACAAAACGACAAGGTAAACTGATGTCTTAATAGCACATTTTCATGAGTTTGTTTCTTAGAGCAATTTTATTTGACCATGTGCACGAATGAAATGAGGATGATGACATGCATATGATGTTTTCATTTGTATCCAATGTAAAAAAAAATAAGAAACGAAATGAGCAACATTGGATACCAATGAAATATGAAAACAAGTTGAAAGGCAAATAAGTGAACACTCGAACATAAATGTCTCATTGAAAATTGGCGGTGGCCGTAGCCACCATATATGAGTATGTTCGATATGTCACCGCGAAGATGTATCTTGGGTGCATTGTCGAGACTCATCATTGAAGCACATGATGTCATTAAAAATGATCATTTAGGCATGATTTGTTTATTTATGCATTATAAAGGTAGTGTTGGCTCATTGATTGATCTACACTCCCTCTATGTCTATGCGTGCATCTAAATCCAAATAAGAGTCTAGTAGGGGTGGTGTATGCAAGATTTTCAATCAACTAAAATTGCTTGCACATACGATGTTGAGCTCACTCCTCAATTCGTTGAATCTCTTCACATCTAGAGGCTTGGTAAGGATGTTGGCAAGTTGATCTTTAGTGTTGACATAAGAAAGTGAGATATCACCATTGGCCACATGATCCCGAATAAAATGATACCGAATCTCAATATGCTTGGTCTTGCCATGAAGTACCGGATTGTGACCAATCTTAATAGCACTCTCATTGTCACGTAAAAGAGGCATTGTCTTAATCTTAATTCCAAAATCCTTAAGACATTGCCTCATCCATAAGAGTTGAGAGCAACAACTTGCGGCGGAAATATACTCCGCTTCCGTGGAGGAGGTGGCAATGCAATTTTGCTTCTTGGAAGAACAACACACAAGGGACCTACCAAGGAATTGGCAAGCACCCGAGGTTGATTTTCTATCCACTTTGTCACCTCTCCAATCCGCATCCGAATATCCCACAAGATCAAAAGTTGTGTTTGATGGATACCAAAGCCCATGTGTGGGAGTGTCAACCAAGTACCTAAGAATCCTCTTGACCGCAATCATATGGCTTTCCTTGGGGTTAGATTGAAATCTTGCACACAAACCCACACTAAACATAATGTCCGGTCTAGATGCACAAAGGTAAAGCAAAGATCCAATGATAGATCGATAAAGTTTAGGGTCTACCGGTATACCTTCATGATCCATAGTAAGATTCGTGGTTGTTGGCATTGGATCAGGTAGTGGTTTGGCATTGTTCATATCAAATTTCTTGAGCATGTATTGAATATATTTGGCTTGACAAATAAAAGTCCCTTCATAATATTGCTTGATCTCAAAGCCTAGAAAGAACTCTAATTTTCCCATCATAGACATCTCAAATTCACTTGTCATTAGTTTTGCAAATTGATCTACAAAACTCACGTTAGTGGATCCAAATATAATATCATCAACATATACTTGGCATACAAAGAAATGACCATCTACACTTTTGGTAAAGAGAGTGGGATCAATTACCCCGAGTACGAAACCACGATCCACTAAGAACTCCTTTAAATGATCATACCAAGCACGTGGGGCTTGTTTGAGGCCATACAAAGCCTTATGGAGGAAGTAGACGTAGTTAGGATACTTGGGATCCTCGAACCCCGGAGGTTGTTTAACATATACCATTTCATTTAGAGGTCCATTTAGAAAAGCACTTTTAACATCCATTTGATGCAAGATGAAGTTATGACTAGTGGCAAATGCAAGTAATATACGAATGGATTCAAGCCTAGCTACGGGAGCGAAAGTTTCACCTTAGTCAAGTCCTTCGACTTGAGAGTATCCTTGAGCAACCAATCGAGCCTTGTTGCGAATCACTTGCCCATGAGAATCTTGCTTGTTTTTTAACACCCATTTAGTTCCAATGATATTATGATCCTTGGGTCTTTCCACTAGTGACCATACGTTGTTTCTTTCAAAATTATGGAGCTCTTCATGCATAGCTTGAACCCAATCTTCATCTTCAAGAGCATCATAAACTTTGATGGGTTCAACATGAGAGACATATGAATGAAAACCACAAAACTTGAGTACTTGTCCACGAGTGGAGACACTTCTCCCCAAGCCACCAATGATGTTCTTTTGATATAGTGACTTTTGTTGCAATCTTGATGCTTGACGAGTCATGATACGAACAAGTGCATCATCATGATTTTCATTGGGGGGAATATCCTCATCATTTCCTTCATCAAGGCCATT
Organism: Alopecurus myosuroides; assembly: GCA_028641055.1. NCBI lineage: Eukaryota > Viridiplantae > Streptophyta > Magnoliopsida > Poales > Poaceae > Alopecurus > Alopecurus myosuroides. The sequence continues at coordinate 215,408,000 of CM054059.1, read as the reverse complement.
GTCCACTCGTATTGGAGTTCTTGGTGACGAAGCACCAAAATCATTTCCACCATTATCATTGGGTGGATCTTGATCACTTTCTTGATGGGAGGTATCCACATGAAATTCTTCTTCTTGCTCTTGGTCTACCATTTGATTGGTGGTTGATGTAGAGGGCTCCACTTGCGTGGAGCTAGTTCTATCCTCATTCGCCGCAATGTGTCCCTCAACAGGTATAAGTGGACCTACACCCATTCTTCCTATGGCTATGGAGGACGGTTCATCACCTACAACATCACAATCAATTTGCTCCACTTGGGAGCCATTATCCTCATGTAATTCCACATTCATAGATTCTTCAACATACCCGGTGGATATGTTGTAGACTCTATAAGTGTGGGAGTTCGTGGCATAACCAACAAAAATGCCTTCAAAAGTTCTAGCATCAAACTTAGACAATCTAGTCCCTTTATGTAGACTTGGCATTTTCATCCAAAAACTCGAAGATATTTGAGGTTGGGTTTGTTACCGGTTAGGAGCTCATATGGAGTCATGCCAATCATCGGACGAAGGAAGAGTCGGTTAGATAGATGACAAGCGGTGTTGATGGCTTCGGCCCAAAAGTTATATGGGGATTTGAATTCGGCCATCATAGTTCTTGCCATATCAATAAGTGTGTGATTCTTCATCTCCGCTACACCATTTTGTTGAGGGGTGTACGCGGCGGAATATTGATGTCTTATCCCCTATTCACTCAAGAATTCATCCATGGTGTAGTTTTTGAACTCGGACCCATTGTCACTCCTAATGGACAAGATCTTGGTGTCATATTGGCGTTGCACTTCGGTGGCCCAAGTTATGAATCTTTCTTGAGTTTCACTCTTCTTCTTGATATAGAAAACCCAAGTGTATCTTGTATAATCATCAACAATAACCAAACAATACTTCTTGCCACCAAGACTATCATATGTGGGAGGCCCAAATAAATCCAAGTGAATGCGCTCAAAGGGTCTTGTTGTGGCGATGATTGATGTCTTGAGATGATCCTTCTCATGCATCTTTCCGGCAATACAAGAGCTACAAGGACGATCTTTGGAAAAATTCACACTTGTTAGTCCTATCACATGCTCACCCTTCATAAGAGTTTGTAAATTTCTCATACCGACGTGGCCTAGGCGGCGATGCCAAAGCCACCCCACGTCGGATTTAGCCATTAGACATGTGACGATATGTGTAGTTTCTTTCGAGAAATCCACTATGTAAATACCGTTTTCCACAAATCCAACAAAGGCTACTTTAAGAGAAATGGTGTGAAGGACAAGCACATGATGACGCCCAAATACACATGTAAAATTGCACTCACAAAGTTGCAAGACGGAAAGAAGATTATAGCCAAGGGACTCAACAAGGAGGACTTTCTCAATGGATGAATCCGGAGAAATGACCACCTTGCCATGTCCCAATACCTTAAGTTGTGAGCGATCACCAATAGTTACATGAGCAAATTTGAGAAGTTGGAGCTTCAAGTCTTCTAATACTTCTTTGCTTCCGGTCATGTGTGCGGAGCAACCACTATCAATCATCCATGATGTTCCACCGGAGACACAACCCTACAATGAATCAACTTCTTGTTTTAGGTACCCATTTTTGGATGGGTCCTTTTTTGTTAGTCACAAGGGTCTTGGGAACCCAAATAGCATGCTTGTAATCATCACCATATGAGGTGCCTACATACTTTGCATAAACATGACCATCAATAGATTTAAGAAGCACATAAGATGGGTTATATTTTCCCGCAAAGTTGTTGTGAGAAGTGCAAGATATTCATGTGGCTTGCGCTTCAACACAGGATCTGGACATCTGATTGACGCGTACGACATGGCCTTCAGGATCAGCCGGATGCATGCCAGCTCTGTTTACAGGAGACCGAGACCGCTGACCACCTTCTTGCTCAGTGCGTGTACGTGAGACAGCTTTGGTGGTTATGCTCCTAAAAACTGCATACCCCAATTCTCATCCCTTCCTGCACGGACACATTGGAGAACTGGTGGCTATCAGTCAGGGATAGATTCAGAGGCAAGCAGCGAAAGGCTCTCGACTCGCTAGTAACTCTGGTCTGCTGGAGCATTTGGAAGTAGCGCAACGCAAGGGTGTTTGGAAACACTAGTCGTCTCAGGAATGAAACGGACCTTGCAGCTAAAATCTTCGAGGATCTTAGACTCTGGATGGCTACAGGTGCGGGAGTAGAAGCTATAGTTCGAGAGTAGTTGCCTAGGTGTGTGAGTGAGTTTGAGGTGCGACATCTTAGTTGCATATGTAACTTTGTTGTCGGCTTATTGTATTGTAAACTCTCTTCTTCTATAAAAATCAGGTATTGCATACAAAGAAAATTGCGGTCAAAAGATTGAAACAAGAGGTGGATGTGCGGTTTCTGTTTACTGTTCAAGGTTTGAACAGGGAGTCCAAAGTGTTTCTGTTTCTTGGTTGTGTGTAGTATGTATGTGGATGTGTAGGGGAAACAGAGACACCCTAGAACAAGATTATCCCCAGCGTCAGCATCGACCGTTATTTCAACGCGAGCCAACGGCCTCTGTTCACACACACTTGCTCACATCGATCAGGACGCGTAGTTCGATGATGACAAGGTCGATCTAAGGCTAGTCACAATGGGGAGTAACATAGAGGGGTAACATACATGCCACGTAAGTATGTTACTACCTTATGTTACTACCTCCACAGTGGGTGGTAACTTAGTGTGGTAACTTAGAGGTTTTATTTATTGCTTTTGTGGGATCTATAGTAGTGCTTCAACTTTGTGATCTATATGTGGCCTCAACCTCGATGCACTCTACATGGTTGCTGACTTTATAAAGTTTTTTCGGTTCAGTCTATTTGGATTGAATAGCTAGCTTTCAGCAATTAAAAACGTGAGCATTTTATCACTGTAAAAGCTACACTAGTTCAATCGAGCAAGCAAAAACCTGAAGAATTGCAATGTCCTAATACTACAGAAATTCAGGCTACAGAATTCAGAGTCCCTCTGCTTCAACACCTACACACGCTGAATCAGGTGCTCGAGTTACAGAAATTACAATTGCCTAATGCCGCTCTAGAACCCACAATAGAATTGCCTAGTGCTGCATACTCGAGCTGCAGACATTGCAACTCCAAAGATCGAATTAAAAGCACAAATTTTATACCATGTACGGTTGGCAGAGGAGGGTTCCATGATGGGCGGGTACAGGTGTGGAGGTGTCAAGGGGCTGGCGGAGGATCTTGTCGGGGCGCCGCGGTAGAAGAGCGGCTGTGACGAGCGGCTGGCGTACAAGCTTGCCGTGGCGCCGGGGAAGTGCTGCTGCGGCGGCGAGGTAGCCGATGGCTGGACTAGCGCCGCTTCCTTAAGGGCACCGGACTTGGCCATGGTTCGGGTGGCTTCGCGCCGCCGGACAGAGCCACCGCCGGCCGGCGAGGCGGAGAGCAGGGCATGGGAGCTCAAGGCGGCGGGGAGGGAGAAGGATGAGGAGCAGCCATGGAGGAAGATAATGTCACGGGATGGTTTTCTGTTTGGTTTTCCTTTGCGAGGCGGCCGCACACCGGATTGGTTCGTATTAAAAACTTCTCGTACATAGCGCTTTGTTACCGTAACTAGCTAAGTTACCGTAATACTCTCTCTCTTCATTAACTCGATGACACGTAGGATTTTTTGCTGAGTTGGACCTGAAGTTACTGCTGAAGTTACCTGCGTTGGGGCCAGCCTAACCATAGTGGTACTACACATGTCACGGCACTAACACGTGGTCATGGACCTTAATTAAAACACACGCGTGGCCGATGATTACAACCACTCCAGCCGCCCGACCAGTCAAAGAGAACCAGCTGAGATCCTCTGCAGTTACTGTACAGTAGCTGACAGGTGGGTCCCGGTCCCATATGTAAGTGACTGTATAACTGCAGGGGGCCCGTCAAGAACACGATCGTACGTATCATAATCGATCCCGTCTCGTCCAACCAACCGCCTACTCCTACTTAATCTCAGCGTGTGTTTCCCAGCCACCTGTGCAAGAGCAGTGTCAACGTTGTGTCATCACGCACTGGCGCGTACACGTAGGTACGAGCCTGATTGACTATCCATATGCTTGCTCGTGCAACGCATGTCCGCGGCCAGCTCGCCGGTATATATAGAGCGCCCAGTGTGCGCTCGTTGCTCAACTCCCCATCTGCACCAACCGAGAGATCTGAGCCACACTGATCGAACAAGCAAAGCACCACCTTCTGCTCTGAAGACTTCAAAGTCTCCAAACCAATCATCCATCGTATGGCTTCCTACGGCAGGACCTTGCGGCCGCCGGCGACCACCCCGGACGGTGACTTCGTCGGCGCAGCGAGGCCGTGGTCGGGCGTCGTCATCGGCGGTGTTTCGTCTACGGAGGGAGGGGACATGCTGCAAGGGAGCGCCATGGCGATGGAGGTGCCGCTGCTGTCGAACGACGAGGAGCGAATGAAGCGGGAGCTGGTCGCATGGGCAAAGGCAGTGGCGTCCATGGCCATCAGGGAATCCATGCGGTGCTAAGAAGTACACGCACGCGAGGCTTCGGCCATGAAACTTACTTCTTGTTCTGTCTGCTCCGTGCATATGCGCGCCGCACCGAGCACGAGCAGTGGACTACATATTTTTGTTGTTCTCTGAATCCTTTTTTTGAGGGAGCGGTCCCCGTGGTTTTTCATATTGATCGGTCTAGTCGATCAATCGTCCGGCATGTAAATTTTTCCGATGATAAAACATTTGGTCTCTGAAACAACTTAAAATTAATGTCACAGATCTAGTTGAGACATGGGAATGAGCAAAGCCAAAAAGATTTTTTTTTTAAATGTTCTCCACGAAACAGGCTTTCGCCCCGCTATATAAATATAGCAACAACCCGATACAACCGTGAGACCACTGCTGGGGCAAAACAGCACAGCTCATGCCCAAAAGAAAATGAAAGAAGAAAACAAAAGAGAAAACAACGCCGACAATGGCGGTTCGACGAAAACGGAGAGGACTTTCCGCCGCTGCGTCCTCCGAAAAATCCAACTCTCCCCTAGCGCTCTGAAGCGCCGCGAACCAAGCAACACCACAAGCGGGATGCGACGATGACGACGCTGCTGCCCGGACCGTTCCAAGGGTTACCCCCGGTACCATCCTAGGGTTTCCCCCGGCCCGCAACGGGAGGTGGAGAAAAGGTATACCCATCGCCCCTCAAGAAGGAGGGCCACGCCCGCAGCCGTCACCGCGTGGGCGTCGAAACGACAAGGATCTCTCCCAACCTCCAAAACACCACACCCCCGGGCACTCCGAGACGCTCCACCAAACCTACCACCCACCAGCGCACGCCACCACGGTGAAGAAATCAACGCCGCCATCTCACCGAATTCCACGTCGCGACGCCGGTAGGATCAAGACGCAGAAGCGTCCGCAAGGAACAACGACACAACAGCACCCGGGAGGGATCTGTCTCCACCGCCGGAGAGCGGTAGCCGGCCGGATGCAGCAACCAGACAAACCAGGCCCTCCTGGCCCGGCCGGACCCGACTGGGCCCGTGAAGTCCAGCCACCGCACTGCAGCAGGGGCGCTGCCGACGCCATCATCCCACGCAGCTTCCTCTGCTCGTCACCCACCGGAAGGGCGCCACCCTGCAGCCAACGACCGTCGCCGCCTCTGTAGACCTCTCGGACGCGGGACCTCACGCCGCCGAGCCGGACCACCGCCAAACCACGTCACAGACCATTGGGACACCGACACCACGGATAGAAAGAGAAGGTCGTCGGATCCGATCCCGCCTGGCTCAGATCTGGCCCGAACACGCGGGCAGGATGACATGGCGGCGGAGGACGACAGTACAGAGGGTGCGGCACCTCCGCACCTGCCACTGACGAACCTACCCAGCTGCCAGGGAAACCCGACCCACTAGGCCCAGATCTGGCCACCACGCACACATCCACGACCAGCAAGCCAGCGGCCGGACTGGCACCAACTTGGCCTGCCATCACCATGTCCGTGCTCCCCTTCGTCCGCCATAGCCAGAGCACCGCCGGAAAGGACAGCTACCACCGATTTGCGCCGCCGTCAGGCCGGGAACCGCCTCCTCGAGCCCCTCCTAACGAGCGGGGAAGAGAGATCCGCCGCCGCCGGCGGCGGGGGAGAGGAAAGTGGAGGGAGACGGAGACGGCGGGGAAGAGCGTCCCAGTCGCCCCTTTAAAAAAAGTTCTGACAAAGTGATCAACGAGTCGTAGTAGAAATAACCGACCACCGCCGTTGGCAACACCTAGAGTTTTCTAGTAGCGACACCTTCAGGATGGTACAATGCACAAACACCGTCGTCGTCTGAATCGACAAAAATTTAGCACATTGGTGTTCACCCCGGAGAAACTCCGAACTCTTTAAACAATACCTTCAACAAGGGTCATGGCTAGGTACAACAAATGAAGGTTAGACATAGGGTTTTCGGACACCGATCCTCTGACGTAGCAATACATGCAGTTCCTGACTTTCTATCGCTGACATGTGGGTCCCACGTCTGGTCGGCCCCACCTGTCATTGACCCAGTGTCAGTATTGGATACGTCAGGGGATCATCTTCCTAGGGTTTCACCCTGAAAATCTAGACCGGTATACGAAGAGCACCACCAAAAGAATTCATCCAGTGTTGCCACCCCCTCATTGCCGAGAACACCACTGAAAAACAACAATCACCACGGCAAAGTCTTCGTCCCATCCAATTCCTTGCCGACACCATCACTCAGTAGTATAGAACTCGCCATGAGCCATCGAGACTCCCTGATCTTCCGAGTGAATCCTCCTTGATGTACGCGTCTCTATCATCAACCTGGTAAACGCGACAGTGATGCCATGGGATCCCCGAGGGTGTTGACATAAAACGAGGTGTATGTGACATCCTGGCCCAGGGCTCAGTAGGATTGATAGGATACTCATATTAACAAGGTATACCTTCTTTTGGGAAGCTCATACTAAGAACTCCGAGGCTAAGTGTTCTTAGCCCGGAGCGATTTGAAGATGGGTGACCGACTGGGAAGTTGTTCCCAGGTGTACACGAGTGAGGACAAAGTGGGCATGAAAGACTAGTGTTGGTTTGTTGGAATAGTCTAGAAATTCTAGAGAGCTGCCAGGGGTGACAGCCGCCGGCCACAGGGTGGCTGGGGTGTTACATTTGGTATTAGAGCCGACCCTCGCGGTTACACGGGCATGTGCGGGTCAGTGGGCGGACATGTGTCAGCACTGTGCGCACAGAAAAGTGCCTAGAGGGGAAGTTCCTGAACTAGGTGTTGACCGACGAGGACGTCGGGCTTCTAGAGGGGAAGGATGTGACATCCTGGCACCGGACTCAATAGGATTGATAGGATACTCCTTATGGTATACCTTTTTTCTGGAAGCTCATACTCAAGGAACTCCGAGGTTAAGTGTGCTTAGTCGAGAGCGATTTGAGGACGGGTGACCGATTGGGAAGTTGCTCCCGGGTGCGCACGAGTGAGGACAAAGTGCGCAGAAAATACTAGTGTTGGTCTATGGAGATAGTTCAGAACTCCTAAAGAGCTGCCAGGGTGACAGCCGCCGTCCACGGGGTGACCAAGGTGTTACAGTGTCACAATGTGCAACCTCGAATCCCCATGGCCTGAGAATAGATGCACATGATCCCGAGGTCCATGAGCGCACATCGCTTTGCATGTAGTCCCCCAGGCGTAGAAGGTTTGGATCACGGAAAGCGGACCAAACGAAGGCCGGTGGGAGACGCAACATTTCGGGGATTAAAGCACTCCAGATTGATCGCATCGCCGCGCAGCCGTGTGCCGACAGCCGAATCACAAGCATCGAATCCATGACTGGATAGTCTATGGAAAATCGGAGGTAGCCAGATGCATTGTGTTATATGCGATAGGCAATAAAACAATGAACAAAAGCAAGATCGTGACAGGAGACACAACATCTTAACGCGGAAAATCCTAGTGAGGAACAAAAAAATCACGGACGCCAGCGAGCAAATCTTCACTAAATTCAGGTGAGGTGATAAATGTTGGGAATTAACAGCCATGATCGTATCCCGTGTGGCGGCTTACAAGCGGTATATAAAGGGCTGGAAACCTAAGTCAGTAAAGATCCGCATCGGCCCAAGCCTCCCTTGATGGGTCTCACTTCACCTGACAGGAGTTGGTCTTTATCTTTATATGAATTTGGATCACACCAAAATAACATTTCACCGCCATCAGGGCAAAGATTACCATCCACATGCCACCAACGCATAGATCAGTAGTGATTAGATCAAGGGAGGTCGGCAGTGGCCAAGCTGAGATCCAGTGGCGAGGAGTGAGGCGGGAAGAAAACTAGGGAACAAAGGCGCAGAGATACTCCCCGCTGTCGTCGTCTGCCATCGGACAACCTCCTCCGGCGGCGGCAGGGTAAACGGGGGACGAGGAATGAGGCCTCTAGATGGTGGCGGTTGGGCCTCCGGAGTCGCCTACGGGGTGACTGGGGGGGCGTGCGGGATCTCCGACATGTACATGTTTCTGGACCAGATGGGGTAATTTATTTTCAAAAAAAAAACCCGATCAAATCACCAATAGTACAAAAAAAATCAAATAGTAATAAAAAATTACAAATAGATCTTTAGACTACCTAGCAACAACTACAATCACTTGAGCGGACCGAAGGAGCGCCACTATTCTCACCCCTCACTCACCTGAGCCAGGTAAAGATTGCCATAGTCAATGTTCAGGATATCGCTTATCGTTAACTTATCGGTCAGACCATGATAAGAGATATATCGGCTTATCGGCCGATAAATCGATTTTATCGGTCGACTGTTTATCGGCCATTTTTCTTGTAAATCCCAAATTGTAGCACTAAAATATGATATTCAAATATATCATATTGGCATTAAAAACCCTAAATTATGATATATAAATATATTTTATTCAATAATTCTAAAAATTCTATTATGAATGTTATCTACCATATGTTCAAGTGCTGGAAAATCGATATATCGGCCGATTTATCGGCATATCGACTGATAAACCGCTTGTAAGACCGATAAAATGGCCCGAATAATAAACTCCACCGATATTCATTTATCATATCGGTCACTACCCGATAAGCGATAAATCGGCTGATAAATCGGCATATCGGATGATATTTGGAACAGTGGCCATAGTACATATTGTTGCAGTAAACATACATGAAGTTGTCGTAGTAAGGCCCTGAATGACCAGCGCACCGGAGCATCAACCATCGTCAATGATAAATACAATACATCGGAAGAACAAAAAATGCAACCACACGAACGAACATGAAGATGGACCGGATCCTAGACAAACAAGTCCACACATCATCCTCCATCTCTAGGTGCACTACCAGACCGAGGATAGGACGGGAAGACCTTATTCTAACTTTTGCTGAAATTTTGGCCCATATTAGTGTGCTGAAATATTGGGCCCATATGTGGGTAGCCCAATAGAGAAATCCTGAAATCTCAAAATGGTCCATGTGTACAACTGAGTGGTGGGAGTGGGAAGTTTAGTCCCACATTGGAAGTTTGAGGAGTTGCACACCACCTTATAAGGTGGAGTGTTGTAGGAATTGTATGTGAGTGAGAACAAGAGAGCCTCTCGCGCACTCCTCCTCCTCCGCCGCCGCTCGCTCGTCACGACACGACACGTCGCGATCGCGTTTCGTGAATCGAGCCTCGAGCCGAGACAATAATTATCTTTATTTTGCTGTTTTGGAAAACCGATTTCGTAGTCGTGACGGACGCGTCACAGCTGAGGCGGTTCGGGTCGCTCCCGTATCGCGTGCTGCAACCGACTCGGACGTGCGGCGTGGGCCTCCCACGTCGCACGCGTTAGGGTTTTCCGAACCGCACTATAAAATACGCGCACCGTGGGCGCTGTACACACATCGAAACCAATCTAGGTTTTGCCACACCTCGTTCCTTGCGCCGCCACCGTAGTCTACTCCATACCGAGCGCCGGCGTCCACCGGCGAACGGGAGAGCAGGTCTCCGGAACCAATCGCCTTTGTGATCCTGTACGGGAGAGGGCGAATTAGGTTTTTTGGAAGCGCTTCGCGCGACTGCTCGCTGCTTCCACGACGGTTCGTCTGCCTAACAAGTCAGGCGGTGTTGCGTACCGCCGCTTCAAGTGTCGTCTACTCCGACACGTCATCGCCAACGTTGTCATCAACAACGTTACTACAAACGATCGGTACGGAATCTGTGTCCTGATCTGTCTGTTTAACATGTCTACTGTTTGCATGTTTAGAGAGACCGTGTTGTTATTATTCATGTTGTCTGCTGCATCTAGTATGTTCGAGTTCCACATGTTAATAGCTGCGTTTGTCATGATTTATATTCTGGAATTAATCGTGGAAATTATGCCTAATTATTCAACAATCCAAAAACCTAATTGTAGGCAATTTCCTGAACTGACTATGGCCCACTTAAGTGATTCGATGAAACCGGAAAAGTTCAATGGTACCACCTTTAAGAGATGGCAACTGAGAAGCCAACTGTGGCTCCAGTCCATGAAAGTGTGGGACATTATTATGAATGGCCTTCCTGAAGGAGCTTCTGACGAGGTTCAGAATAAGTTCAAGGAAGCCAATAATAATTTCAGAGGCTGTATTCTGAGTGTCCTGGAGGGACGTCTGTGCGATGTGTATATGCACATCGAAGACGCTAAGGAGCTCTGGGATGCACTGAATACTAAATTCGGTGCGTCCGATGCTGGCAGTGAGCTGTATATCATGGAGAGTTTTAACGACTACAAGATGGTGAATAACCGTTCTGTAGTCGAACAGGCTCATGAGATACAGTGCATTGCGAAGGAGTTTGATCTGCTCAAGTGTGTGATTCCTGATAAGTTTGTGGCTGGATGCATTATTGCAAAACTGCCTTCTTCATGGAGGAGTTTCACCACATCTCTCAAACATAAGAGATAGGAGATATCAGTTGAAAATCTGATAGCGTCTCTGGATGTTGAGGAGAAAGCTCGGGCAAAGGACACAACTGAGAGAGGTGGTGAGTTGCACTCTAGCGCCAATATGGTGTAGAAAAATCATCACGTCAAGAATAACAGCAAGAACAAAGGGAACTATAAGCCCCAGTTCAATGGTCATGTGAACACTACTGCCGTGTAACACCCGGGGGTTTTCCCTCAAATAGAATTGCTTGTTTTCTTTTTGCATGCATTGCCTCATGCATCATATGCACCTTTGTTTTCAAACCACTTTAAAAATTCAAAACATGTTCCAAATGGTTTCAATTAAAATTGCAAACAAACCATTCAAATTGTAAACCACAAAGTGGAAATTCAAATATTGAAATGCTTGGTTATTTCAAAACCCTTTTATTAAAACCCTAATCCTATTCAAATTCAAATCTCAAACAAATTGTGCAACTTGAATATTTTTGGAAACAAAATAGCATGCAACTAGGCTTTAGTGCTGGTTAACCCACTAAAAATAATTGTGGAAAAATCCCAAAAACTTGCTCTCCTTTTCTCTTCTTTTACTTCCCTACAAAAAAAATATAATAAGAACAGAAAAGGAAAAACAAATGGGGGAGGCAGGCCAGGCCAACCCAGCGGACTGGCCAGCCCACCTACAACCCCATGGGCCCGAGCCCAGCCCACTGAATCCTTCCCCTTCCTCCGTCCGTACGGGAGCAGGTGAAAAGCGACAGGGACTCGTGGTGGACGTCACCACCGCACCCACCACGCTCCCCTTCTTCTAAAGCCGTCCCCCCCCCACCCGCTCCTGGAACCCTAATCCTCCCTCTCCACTTCTTCTTCCTCCCTGCCGTCGCCGCTGCTTTTCCCCTCTTCTTTCCTCCTCCTCTGTATGTTCTTTATCTGAACTTTCTGAAGATCGACAGCAACACGGCCATGGCCGACACTTAGAGCTGATGGCGCCGTCTCTCTGCTCTTCATCGGGTCGTGTTTGTCGCGGGAATGGAATTCCCAAGGCTCCCTCGTCGCCCTCGTCTACTCGGCCGAGCCTGGGAGTCCCAAGCTCCACCACGCCGTCGCCGTTTTCTTCCCGGCGCGCAACTGTCACCGTGGCCATTGTCTCCGTCAGGCCAAAGTCTTCCTCGAGCCCGGGTTCCTACTAGGCGCCCCCAAGGTCCGTCTCTGCCCCTGGGACCTCTCCCTCCTCCCCATCCTTGCTCTGGTGGCCGCTGTCGAGCGCCACGGCCGCACCATCGCCGGCCGGCGCTGCTCCAATCTCCGTACGTGCTCGACTGAAGATGAGCACAGCCCGCGGAGTCACCTCAAAAGCCCACCTTCCCTTTCTGAATCACAAATCAACTCATAGCGCATTGGTACTGAACCCGTGCAGTGCAGCACCAGGGCGTGGGTTCGATCCCCCCTCCGCGCAATTTGTTTTGCGAATTATCGCTGGGAGATGGCCCCACCCGTCATGGACACCTGAGGCCAGCTCGGATCTGCCCCGCGCCTTGTCAGCGCCGCGTGGCCGCGGGCCCGCTCGTCAGTGACAGAGGCTGGTTCGTGTCCGGTGAGAAAAGTCCCAGATCCATATCTGGATATGGTGATTCCGCATCCAGGCCCCTGCCTTTTCCGTTTTTGCACCGGAGCCCTCCACCTTCTGTTTCTAGCACAAACAAGTCCCTGCCCTTTTGCAAATGCACCCAAAAAAATTCAAATGGCAATAACTTTCAAACCCTAACTCCAAATAACACAAATTTTATATGTTTTTCAACCAGAAAAATGCAAGGAATATTAATATGCCATCCATGTTCATGTTTGCATCTTGCATGGTCAACTAAATAACAACATATGGAATGTGTTAGGGTATTAACTAAATATTGCCCTATTCCATTTAATCTTGTTTAGCTCACCTACTTATTGTTTTTCATGCTAATCAACATTTAACATTGATGGTTAGGTAAATAACTTGAACCTATAATTTTTGTCCGGACTTCGGTTCCGATTAAATTGCCTAAGTTGCATCTCGCATGTCATGCATATAAAATTAGGATCATGCTAGATCTTTTGCCGTAGTAGTATTGTTGCATCCGGTGTTTGTTCTAGTTCGTTGCTTCTTCGCGGATAGGACGTTGAGATGATGTGAGCAACGACAAGTTCTTCGGATGTACCCCTACTTGCTGGATCTCAGGCAAGTATACTCACTTGCTACCTATGTTGCCTTTCCTCACTTGTTACCGATTCTTCCGTTGTCTTTATGCTAGCCTAGTATTTTCGATGCTTGTGTTCCGATCCCATCACATGTTTACCCTGCTGCCACGATATTGCCTTACCTCCACACCTATAACCATGTTGTTTGTTGGCCTGTGTCGTACTAGCATGCTTAGGTTTGTTTGTGCTCTAGTCCTACTGTCCTTTGTTCTATCACCTGTTTAGTCGATAGTGGGTTTCAATTCAATCAACTTCATGTTAATGTTTGGGGTAATAACAATCTGATGATAAGACACCGGCAGGAGGCCCGGCGTGGTTTTGAGGCCTGCTAGTGTCGAACTTAATTAGGATAAGGGTCTTGTCCTCCGATCCATGATGAGCGCACTAACCGCATGTGGGAAGCGTGTATGGGCGCCCCTCCCCCCCCCCCCCCCCCCCCCCCCCCCCCCCGCAATTCTGATTCGATTCGCATCTCGTCCAAATCGCCACACTTAGTTCGGGCTTTTCATTTGATGCATGCATATGCAGGTGCGAGCCCTTGGCGCCAGGGTGGAACTTTTGTAGTCGGCATTTAGGGCGGCGTGGTCTTCCAGTGCTATGAGGGTCCCCCTTTTCTTCGTAGGGGCTCGATTAGCCGCGCACGCACAGCACGTGGTTCTTTGGGCTTGATGCGAAGAAGAGTTGGGTTGTGTTGAGTGCCTCGCTTGGTGGAAGGGCCTTTCCATCTGGCGGGTCATTCTTACGTGTACGGCCAAATTGGTGCATCCCTGCAGGGTTAATCTTCTCGAGAAGCCGTGTTGTCCGCGGTTATGGATGACTTGGTGAAAGTTCTGGCTAACAAGTGAAAGTGCATTTCGTTTTCCCAGTGTTTTGTGTGTTAGTTAACAATACTAAGTACATTATTTATCGAGGTGTTTAGTGTGCAGGTGTTATACTTAACATCGGCATCAAGCACCGAAAAGTCGGTGAAGTTTGGCCTGAGGTTTTTGGGACAGAACTCAACCGGATTATTCGGACCGGATTATTCATCCTGGACCGGATATTCCGGTTGCTGAGAAAGGAGCACAAAAATGGCTAAGGACTGAGAGTTTCGCATACTGGAGTCAACCGGATTATTTGGTCCGGATTATTCATCCTGGACCGGATATTCCGGTTGCTGCGAAAAACTGCTAAGGACTGGAAGTTTTGAGCTACTGGAGTTAACCGGATTATTTGGTCCGGATTATTCATCCTGGACCGGATATTCCGGTTGCTGCGAAAAACTGCTAAGGACTGGAAGTTTTGAGCTACTGGAGTCAACCGGATTATTTGTACCGGATATTTCATATCTATACCGGATATTCCGGTTGCAGTTGAAGAAGTGGAAAAATGGCTAAGGAGTAAGGACTAGAAGATTTGCGTACTGGCATCTGCCGGATTATTTGTACCGGATTATTTCAGATCAAGCGGATAATCCGGTCCAGCACTGCAGATCTGCGTGGAGCGAACTGACCGGATATTCCGGTCCAAACTTGAACCGGATATTCCGGTACCTTTTTTCCTGCACAACGACTAGTTGTGAGGAGGGACTATAAATACCCCTCCTCTTCTTCCTCAAGATCTAGTTCTTCCCCTTAGCATTGATGAGCATTTAAGAACTCACCAAATCCCTCATAACTCCCAATCCCTCCACCCAATCTTGAAGATCTTTGGAGGATTGAAGGAGAAGGCCCCGATCTACATCTTCACCGACCCGTTCTTCTTTTCCCCCTCTCTAGCTAGAGGGATCTTGCCTAGGGTTTCCTCTTGTGGAGAACCTAGGCATCTTGTTTCTTGTTGATGATTCAAGAAGTGTTGGGAGCCCCCAATTAAGTTGTGGGTGTGTGCCCCAAGGTGTTTGTAAAGGATTTGATCCCCGCCTCAAAGGGGTTCTATAGTGGAAGGTGAACTAGGCCTTTGTGGCGAAGTTCATCGGAGAATAGGGTGAAGCCTTAGTGGCGTTGAGTAGGCCTTTGTGGCGAGCTCACACCCCTCCAACGAGACGTACTCCCCTAAAAAGGAGGAACTCGGAAATACATCGTGTCTCCGTGTGCTTCCATCGGTTACCTCGTTCCTCACTCTCTTTACTTACTTGTACTTGTTGCTTTGATTGCTTGTCTTGTCATATAGGTAAATTCATCACTAGTTGCACTATCTAGAGAATTTACCTTTCTTGTCAAGCCTAAATTTGAGAAAAATTAAATTTGCCGTAGCACCTATTCACCCCCCCTCTAGGTGCCTATACTTTACTTTCAATTGGTATCAGAGCCTCGGCTCTTCTATCGGGCTTAACCGCCTAAGAGTTTGAGTATGGGAGATGATGTGGTTGACACTCCGTCCGATGTCAATGTGACCATGGATGATCTCAATGAATTGAGAACTTCATTGACCTCATCCATAGACACAAAATTTGATGAGTTGCGTTAATTCATGGCACAATTCCTCAAAGACAAAGGACCGGAGGTGTCCGACTCATCCCCTCCGAAAACGGAGGGTGCCAAGAAAGGGGTTGATGGTGAACCACTTAAAACTGCTTCCGCCGAACAATCCGCTAAGAAGGGTGCGGGTGGAAAGGAAGGATATCATGCCGTTGAAGGGCAATATTCTCACGATCCTCCCATCCCTTTTCCTCATATAATTCCTAGGGGAGATCCACCTAAAATTGATGCATATTCTTTTCGTGAATGGCAATACTACATGGAGACTCACTTGAACTCTTCTTGTATAGATCTTTGGAGAATCACTCGTGATGGATACAAGCCATATGATCCCAAGAATCTCACAAGAAGAGAGGTTGTAGATTGCCAACTCAATTACACCGCTTTGTCCATCCTTCATCAAGCCGTGGGCCCCAATCACATGCCGCATCTTCAACACTTCTCCACCGCCAAAGAGACATGGGATGCCCTTGTCGTCATGTTTGTTGGGAATGAAAGCATGCAAATAAATCGCTATGACACCTTGACCAATGAGGCCGAAGGATTTTTCATGCGTGATGGAGAAGATCACGTTGACATGTATCGGAGGCTCAAATCTCTTGCCACCGCTTTCTCTAATGCGGGTGCAACACATATTGATGATGCTTGGATCAAGAGGAAGTTCATAATTGCCGTGATGCCTTTTGAGGGCACGGATATGAAGAGCATTCAAGGGAGACATGATTTCTCCACCATGACCTCTACTCAAGTCATGCAAGAATTGAGCTCCTACAAAGTGCAAACCAAGAATGCTCTTGACAACCGTGCTAGGGCCATTGGAATGCATCAAGGAGCTTCCGTGGCTTTGAAGGCCAAGGCGTTGGCAAGAGAAGTTGAGAATGATGAAGATGGTGAAGAAGCATTGCCTCCATTGAAGGAACAAGAATATGATCCCGTTCTAAAGGATCTAATAGCTCTCACCGTGCAAAAGTTTTGGAACAATCCCCCAAAAGGCAAGAAGTTTGTTGAGGAGAAGACCAAGTCTCGTTATGGTAATGATGGGGCTCAAAAAGTGAGATCTTGCTTCAATTGCCAAGACAAGTACCATTTTATTGCGGAGTGCCCCTATGAGAATAGAGAGAACCATAGCGGCAAGCTCATCCGCAAGGACAAGTCCAAGGTTGAATACAAGAAACCTCATTTCAAGAAGAAACCTTTCAACAAGAAGACTCCTACCAAGTTTGTGCTCTTGACTCAAGAGGAGTATGATTCCGGGAGTGATGAAGAAGAAGAAACCACAAGTGAAGTGGCCGCTCTAGCTATTGCTTCCACTCCATCTTCGTCATCTCTCTTTGAATCCCCCAATGAAAATCTTCCTCAACGCGATGCCAAGTGCTTCATGGCTAAGGCCACGGAGGTATCATCTTCTCCTAACTCTAAGACCCCTAGTGAACTAGAACATATTTCTTGTCTTAGAGAAGAAGAGGAAAGAGCCTCCTTGGACCGTTTTATGTCTAACATGCAAGGGGAGACCAAGAAGTACTTTGAGCATCTCATGAGGCAATTGGGAGAGGCCCAAGAGGCCCTTGAGAAGAAAGGTGAGATTGAGAGAAGGGATGCGGATGAAATTGCATCTCTCTCAATGACTCTTGAAGAAGAGCATGATGGTAGAGTTTCTCTAGAGGATGAACTTGAAACTATTGAAACTACTCATAATGAACTTGTCTCTAAAATCATTAAGGAACGCGATCTTGCAATTGCTAAATATAAAAAGGCTAAAAAGGATAAAGTAGAGTTTGGGGTTGGTCATGGTAAACTAACCGAGGAGTTTGAAAAGCTAACCATTGCTCACAAAGCTTTGGAAAGCCAACACTCATCCCTCAAAGAGTTGCATGAACAACTTCAAACTCAACTTACTCAATCTAACCATCCTAGCACTTCTACTTCTTCTTGTGATCATGCAAATATTATTGAAGAAAATGCTAGGTTGAAGGATGAGCTAGCAAGGCTCAAGGGCAAAAGCACTCAAGTTGAAAAGGTGGTGCTTGCCACCCCACAAGTGGTTGCCTCAAGCACTAATGCGGTCATTTCTAGACCACAAGTGAGTGCTCCAAGGCAACAAGTGGGCAAGCAAGGTCTTGGCTATGTAGCCAAGAAAAGGAACAAGAAGAATAAGAACAAGAAGAAGAACAAACATGGTGCTTCGGGTGGTATTGTCATGAGGGACAACACTACTCGTAGCTCATCCGCGGGAACTAGCAACCCTCACCATTTCTTATATGTTGATTATTATGGTGTTGTGCAAGCTAAATATGTTGGTCCTATTGAGGGTTTTATTGACTACACTATATGGGTTCCAAAGACCCTTGTTGCTAACATGAAGGGACCCAACTCGAGTCCTAACTCTAGTCAATGATCTCTTGCAGGACTATGCTTCCGGTGGGACTAAATGGATTCTTGATAGTGGATGCACTAATCATATGACCGGAAGCAAAGAACTAGTGACGGAGTTGCGACCAAATGACATCCAAGCAACCGTCACTTATGGGGACTCGTCCAAGTCTAAGGTATCCGGGTTTGGCAAAGTTGTGGTGGCTCCCGATATCACTATCGTGAACGTCATGCTTGTCGAATCCCTTGGTTACAATTTACTTTCCGTCCGCTCTCTTAGTAAGATGGGGTTCTCCGTCTTCTTTGATGGTGATATTGTGGTCCTTTTGAGGAGCAAGACTCTTGACGTCGCTCACGTGGGACATGTTGAAAATGAGTTGTATGTGGTAGACTTTTCTAAGTCAACCAACACTCAAGCAATGTGTCTTTTCGGGAAGGCGGACTTGGGATGGTTATGGCATCGCCGGCTATCCCATGTCAACATGAGAACTTTGCAAAGTCTTCACAAAAGTGGCCTTATTGTTGGACTAAAAGAAAATGTTTCCTTTGCAAAGGATCGCGTTTGTAGGTCGTGTGTTGAAGGGAAGATGCATGACATTGTGCACAAGGCCAAGACTATTATCTCATCAAAGAGGATATTGGAGCTTCTTCATGTTGATCTCTTTGGTGCCGTGCCCGAGGCAAGTCTTGGCGGCAAGAAGTATTGCTTGGTGATTGTCGATGATTATTCAAGATACACTTGGGTTTATTTCTTCAAGTGCAAGAGTGAGACCCAACAAACCATCATCGACTTCTCCAACGAAGTGCAACGTCAACACAATGTGCAAATCATGGCTATTAGGAGTGATAATGGGTCGGAGTTCAAGAATTATACATTGAATGAATTTCTTAGTGAAGAAGGCATTCGTCACCAATACTCTGCCACTTACACTCCTCAACAAAATGGTGTTGCCGAAAGGAAGAATCGCACTCTCTTGGATATGGCAAGGACCATGTTGGCGGAGTACTCTTCTCCCCAATATTTATGGGCCGAGGCCGTATCCACCGCATGCCACTCCTCCAACCGCCTCTACATCCGCAAAGGCTTGAGCAAGACCCCATATGAGATCCTCACCGGCAACAAGCCCAACGTATCCTACTTCCGTGTATTCGGTTGTAAGTGCTTTTATTTGATCAAGGGTATTAGGTTGTCGAAATTTCAATCCAAAACTATTGAGGGTATTTTTGTTGGTTACGGTGCCAAATCCCACACTTATAGAGTCTATGACAAAGCCTCACGGATTGTCATAGAATCTTGTAGTGTGGTGTTCGAGGAAAATGACGGCTCCCAAGTGGCGCAATTTCATGTTTCGAATGTAGATGTTGAAATGCCTCAAGAAGCCATAGGAAGGATGGGTGTGGGATTCTTCCGCCCCATCGAGGGACACCTTATGGCGACTCGAGAAGGACTATGCTCTACCCAAGTGGAGCCCTCCTCTACATTTGAAGATCAAGCCAAGGAGCCAACTACTACACCTAACCGAGAACATATTCAAGACCCTCCTCTCATTGATCAAGTGACTCCGCAAGTCGTACCCACTCCTCTCACTAATGCGAGTCAAGATCAAGGCCAAGATCATTCATCCTCGTCATCCTCTTCTCAAGTTGAAGCTAGTATGGAAGATATTGTTGATTACAATGTTGTTGATCAAGGCCATGTTGGTCAAGATGGGGACCCAAATGATCAAGATGATCAAGTGATTCCTCCTCGCAATAATGAGGAGATCGAAGCCCGTCGCATCAAAAGGATAAGAAGAGCTTTGAAGCAAATTGATGCCCAAGATGACAAGGTCTTGGAGGATGTTCAAGCTAGAAGATCCACTAGAAGGCAATTGGCTCATTTTTTTGAGCATCAAGCTCATATCTCTATGGTGGAGCCTAAGAAAGTGTATGAAGCTCTTGAGGACTCCGATTGGGTTGAAGCTATGCATGATGAGCTCAATAACTTTGAGCGCAACAAAGTTTGGAGATTGGTTGAGAAACCCAAGGATTGCCACAATGTTATTGGCACCAAGTGGATATTCAAGAACAAGCAAGATGAGAATGGCATTGTCATTAGGAACAAGGCAAGATTGGTCGCTCAAGGTTACACCCAAGTTGAAGGCATTGACTTTGATGAAACTTATGCGCCCGTGGCTCGCCTTGAGTCCATCCGTATCCTCCTTGCTTATGCATCCTCACATAATTTCAAATTGCAACAAATGGATGTGAAAAGTGCTTTCTTGAATGGTCCACTAAAAGAGGAGGTATATGTTAAGCAACCTCCGGGGTTCGAGAATCTCAACTTTCCTAACCACGTTTACAAACTTGACAAGGCTCTCTATGGTCTCAAACAAGCACCTCGTGCTTGGTATGAGCACCTTAGGGAGTTGTTAGATGATCGTGGTTTCGAAGTTGGGAAGATTGACCCCACTCTCTTCACCAAGAGAGTAAAGGGAGAGCTTTTCATATGCCAACTCTATGTGGACGATATCATCTTTGGCTCAACTAACCAAGCTTTCAATAATGAGTTCTCTAAGCTTATGACTGACAGGTTCGAGATGTCTATGATGGGTGAGCTTAAATTCTTCCTTGGCTTTGAGATCAAGCAATTGGCTCGTGGGACTTTCATTTCTCAAGCCAAGTACACCCAAGATATGCTCAAGAGGTTTAACTTCCAAGATGCTAAGATCAAGACATCTCCTATGCAAGTCAAGTGTCATCTCTCTCGTAATCCAAAAGGGAGTAAGGATGTGGACCAAAAGCTTTACCGTTCTATGATTGGTTCTTTGCTCTATCTTTGCGCATCTAGGCCCGATATCGTTTTGAGTGTAGGTGTGTGTGCAAGGTATCAAGCGGCTCCTAAGGATTGCCATCTAACGGCGGTTCATAGGATCTTTCGTTATTTGGTTCATACCTCAAGATTTGGTTTGTGGTACCCAAAGGGGGCACAATTCACTCTCAATGGATATACGGATTCCGATTGGGCGGGTGATCAAGATGATATGAAGTCAACTTCCGGGGCTTGTCAATTTCTTGGTAGGTCCCTTGTAAGTTGGTCCTCGAAGAAACAAAATTGCATTTCTCTCTCCACCGCCGAAGCCGAATATGTTGCCGCCGCAAGTGCTTGCACCCGATTGCTATGGATGAGGCAAACTCTCAAGGAATATGGAGTTCATTTGGACATAGTACCTCTTCTATGTGACAATGAAAGTGTTATCAAGATTGCATACAATCCGGTGCAACACACAAGGACGAAGCACATTGAGATTCGCCACCACTTCATCCGTGATCACGTGGCGAGAGGAGACATTGCACTCGGTTATGTGCCCACCAAGGACAATCTTGCGGATATTTTCACGAAGCCACTTGATGATGCAAGGTTCTTGTTCTTGAGGAATGAGCTAAATGTGATTGATTCAAGGAGCTTGACTTGACTATCTTGCGCACACCCCTATAGATGAAACGTGTTCGAGCTTAGATGTAGGCATGGACATAGGGGGAGTGCTATCCTAACACATTGGGTTCTCCCTCCCCCCATTATGCCCATAGCAAAAGTTCATTGTGATCTCTCTTTTTCTAATGTTGAATTGTGAGCTTCAATGTTGAGTTTTGGCAATGCCCCCAAGATATATCTTCGCGGTTGCATACCAAGAACTCTTACATGGTGGCTTCGGCCACCAACCTCTTCATTTCGAAGAGTTGGATCTTAGTTGGGTTTTTCTACTTGTCATCTCATTGCATTTTGTGTGTTTTTCCCGGCTAAGTGGTTCTTCCTAGGAAAATCCCACTCAATTGTTATTTTAGTTGGTTCTTTCTTGCTCTTGAGAGGGATAAGTACTAGTCTCAGTTTGTTAAATCTATCCTAAGCCTTTCTCTCAAAAAGCCTTTCTTTTCTAGCACTAGTGTCGTCCGTTGAAAACAAGGAAATTTCGAATCAGGAGGCAGTCGGAATTTCCGGTTCAGTTTTGAACCGGAATTTCCGGCTGAACCGGAATATCCGGTTCAAACTTGAACCGGAATATCCGGTTAGGCGAACTTCATAAAGCCTGGAGCCCGACGGGGAGGGGCAGTTCTTGCCCTTTTTCCCGTCCGCTCCTCTCCACCAAATCGCCGCCGCCATGATTCTTGGCCTCCCGGGCCGTTTCCTCCGCGAGATCTTGGAGCTTTGGCCCGGATCTTGTTCTCCTCGCGATTTGGAACGTTTCTACCCAAGCATTTCTCTCCATGGATCCCGGTAATGTTCAAATCTCTTGAATCTTGGTGCTATAACCTTACCTTCCATGGATTTGCGTTTTGTTGGCTATGCTTGGTAGATTTCGTTCCAGAGAGGACCCCCCTACATGCTAGAAACCATAGACTAGATTACTTGTTTGCAATCCCTGTGGAAATCTGCGATTTAGATTGATTTTGTGCTGATCCGCAACTTACCGGAATATCCGGTCCACGACTGAACCGGAATGTCCGGGTAACCGGAATATCCGGTTCAGCTTTGTACCGGAATATCCGGCTATGTCCAGTACTGCTTTAGGACAGCCCCAAATTGATTTTTTCCCAGATTTCTACCTCGATTGTTTCCTGGAATCTCTTCTATCGTTTCTATGCATGATTGTATCCGTTGTGTGACACTAGTGTACTCATCTTGTGCTATCCCCCTACTATCTTGTTTCACAGGTGGTGACCACGAACGGAGCGTTCCGAAGCACAAGAAGCAAGTTTCTACCCGTAACAAGAGGAAACCTCGGCTCAACTATAAGACCGATATTCCCACTCAGGATTTCAATGAGCTCAGAAAGCAGGATGCCTATCTTTCT
This sequence comes from Alopecurus myosuroides, assembly GCA_028641055.1. NCBI lineage: Eukaryota > Viridiplantae > Streptophyta > Magnoliopsida > Poales > Poaceae > Alopecurus > Alopecurus myosuroides. The sequence continues at coordinate 215,385,160 of CM054059.1, read as the reverse complement.
CCGAGGGTTGCAAATATTGATTCTCGTTTCTGGAATCTGGAGCAGTCCTATATTTATGCTGACATCTATTGTGACTACCGCTATCTGTGCCGTCCTATGCATCCATTTGACCATGCCGCTCTCAAGGCCAAGGAGGAATTTGCTGATGCAGCCAGTATTGTTGAGCGTTTCGGTCTGGTGAAGCTCATGGAGACTCAGTGCAACTACAACACGCAGCTTGTGATGCAGTTTATGTCCACCCTTGTGTTCTCCACTGGTGATATTGTGACCCATCTCAAGTGGATGTCTGAGGACACACCTTGTGAGGCATCTTTTGAGAGGCTTGCTCGGCGTCTTGGCTACTCTTACAGCGAGCACCCTCCTCTTGGTCGCCGCGTCCATGAGGTTGATAGGCCGAGGAGGGAGGTGTCCATGGCTGAGCTATATGCCCCTGGTTTCACTGTTGGGGGACTTGAGGGACTTCTTCCACTTTATGATCAGCTGGTGCGTATCTTCAGAGCTTTCCTTGTGCCGAGTGGAGGTAACAACGATGCCCTCACCACTCCTCTGTGCAACCTTCTGATTCTGGCTAAGGAGTGTATGGAGGAAGAGGACCCGGCTGTCTCCTATACTGTGGATGTGATGGACATCATCTTTCACGAGCTCTATGCTGCTATGATTGGTGGCTACACCATTCCCTATGCTCCCTATATCATGATGCTTATCAAGTATGAGATGAGGAAGGAGTACACCGAGTTACCCATGGTTGAGCACAAGGTCAGGAAGTTGTATGTCAAGAGGAAGCTGAAGACTGCGGCTGCTTCTCAGAGTGCTCCATTTGAGGGTGGTTCCTCTATGGGTGGTTCTTCTGGCTCTCAGTCTGCTCCCAGGGCGCCTGTGTCTGATGTCACCACCTTGCGCCACGTCAGGAAGCTCTCCTGGTTTCAGCGCAACGTGCTCTGCATGAAGGTGGACATTCACAAGGAACAGTACAGGGCATATCGCAGGGACACTGACTTGGCTAGCTATCAGCGGCAGATTATCCATCACATGAGTGGTGGCACTGGTGATGTACCTGCACCTCTTGCTGCTCAGTCCTATTCTGCTTGGTCTGCTGGGGATTCCACTCCTTGGGAGAGCATTGAGGCGGCACTCAGGTCTACTCAGGAGACTGCTACTCGAGCTCATGATGCGGCTGCTGATGAGGAGGAGTCTGATGATGAGGAGGAGTCGGATGCTTAGACCGTGTCTGGGGCGTTAGATTAGCTATTTCCCTCCTTTTTGGTGTCTCGATGCCAAAGGGGGAGAAGTAGCTATTATAGACTACGGGATTTGCATGGGTTCGGGCACAAGCATTTGCTTTTATCCTTCCTTTGAGAGCTTGTGTCCATTTAATCTTCATTTGTCGTGCTTGTGAACTTATGTCGTTTTGTGTCGTTTAAAACTATGTGTGCTATTATGTGTGTGACTATTGGTTATCTGGATATTATCATGGTTATCTATTTATGGTGTGATGGTTATCTATCGTATATGTTGAGGAGATTATCTATGGTTGTGCTTGGTTATTCTTGGATATATCATTCTTGCACAAGGTATATACTTCTTTACACTCAACTTATTGGGATGTTGTCTCTTTGTCATGCTTGCTACTTGTTGAAAATTTCTCCCTATACATCATTGCATCCATTTGCGTTTGAGGCAAACAAAAGATATGCATAGAGATAGGGGGAGAGATTTCCATCTTGTTTCAAGCATGATTACTGTCAAGGTTTATTGCAAATCTTAGTATTGTCATCTAACACCAAAAAGGGGGAGATTGAAAGTGCATTTCGTTTTCCCAGTGTTTTGTGTGTTAGTTAACAATACTAAGTACATTATTTATCGAGGTGTTTAGTGTGCAGGTGTTATACTTAACATCGGCATCAAGCACCGAAAAGTCGGTGAAGTTTGGCCTGAGGTTTTTGGGACAGAACTCAACCGGATTATTCGGACCGGATATTCCGGTTGCTGAGAAAGGAGCACAAAAATGGCTAAGGACTGAGAGTTTCGCATACTGGAGTCAACCGGATTATTTGGTCCGGATTATTCATCCTGGACCGGATATTCCGGTTGCTGCGAAAAACTGCTAAGGACTGGAAGTTTTGAGCTACTGGAGTTAACCGGATTATTTGGTCCGGATTATTCATCCTGGACCGGATATTCCGGTTGCTGCGAAAAACTGCTAAGGACTGGAAGTTTTGAGCTACTGGAGTCAACCGGATTATTTGTACCGGATATTTCATATCTATACCGGATATTCCGGTTGCAGTTGAAGAAGTGGAAAAATGGCTAAGGACTAGAAGATTTGCGTACTGGCATCTACCGGATTATTTGTACCGGATTATTTCAGATCAACCGGATAATCCGGTCCAGCACTGCAGATCTGCGTGGAGCGAACTGACCGGATATTCCGGTCCAAACTTGAACCGGATATTCCGGTACCTTTTTTCCTGCACAACGACTAGTTGTGAGGAGGGACTATAAATACCCCTCCTCTTCTTCCTCAAGATCTAGTTCTTCCCCTTAGCATTGATGAGCATTTAAGAACTCACCAAATCCCTCATAACTCCCAATCCCTCCACCCAATCTTGAAGATCTTTGGAGGATTGAAGGAGAAGGCCCCGATCTACATCTTCACCGACCCGTTCTTCTTTTCCCCCTCTCTAGCTAGAGGGATCTTGCCTAGGGTTTCCTCTTGTGGAGAACCTAGGCATCTTGTTTCTTGTTGGTGATTCAAGAAGTGTTGGGAGCCCCCAATTAAGTTGTGGGTGTGTGCCCCAAGGTGTTTGTAAAGTATTTGATCCCCGCCTCAAAGGGGTTCTATAGTGGAAGGTGAACTAGGCCTTTGTGGCGAAGTTCATCGGAGAATAGGGTGAAGCCTTAGTGGCGTTGAGTAGGCCTTTGTGGCGAGCTCACACCCCTCCAACGAGACGTACTCCCCTAAAAAGGAGGAACTCGGAAATACATCGTGTCTCCGTGTGCTTCCATCGGTTACCTCGTTCCTCACTCTCTTTACTTACTTGTACTTGTTGCTTTGATTGCTTGTCTTGTCATATAGGTAAATTCATCACTAGTTGCACTATCTAGAGAATTTACCTTTCTTGTCAAGCCTAAATTTGAGAAAAATTAAAATTTGCCGTAGCACCTATTCACCCCCCCCCCCTCTAGGTGCCTATACTTTACTTTCAACAAGTACTCAGACAACTTACACTTAACGATGATAACTTGACTAGTAATATAGATTACCTCCACCATAAAAATGAATGTCACCTTAATCAACAGTGTGAGTTTCCTTGGGTTGCTTCCTTAGTAGGGGGTAACACTGGATGGGTATTGTTTGGTGAGTAGTTATAGTTGGTTTTGTCGCGCTATCTTATCCCTTTCTTTTAGCCGGATGTTGTAGCGCGTCTCTGTAGTTAGTTAGTGCAGCCCGCTGCCGCTTCTTTGCAATAATCCCTTCCTTTCCGTTGTACCCAAAGTATTTGTATCTTGTGATGATTGGTTACGCTGGTATCTTGTGAGTATGGTTTATCCACTTGCCAGTACTTAATAGTACTGACCCACGAATCCATTTCGTGGCTGCAAATTCCACATTGCAGTCAACAGGTTTGAAGTCTGACGACGTTAGCTTGGGAATCCCTCCGGCTTGGCCTGGACAGGGATTGGACGCCATCGGTTATCTTCAGGACTCTTAGTCCAATTTGTATCTTGTCCGTAGTCGGACACTATGTTGTTTCTTCCGCTGTTATTTGGATCTTTGTATTGTATCAGTTGTATCCTTGACTCGTTTGAGTCGTCTTGTATATACCTCCTCTGTTGTTGTTGTGGATTATTCGTGAACTGTTGTAATGTTATCACAAGTGGCAACCTGGAAACGATTATTATGTGGATTTTGGCGGAAATGCTGAAATCTGCATAGTGCCCGATCCCGGGGCGTCACATGCCTTTAAGAATAAGAAGAAGAAGATGTTGAACAAAGCTGGGCTCGAGTGCTTTACGTGTGGAGCGCTCGGCCACTTTTCTGTTGACTGCCTAGACCGTGCAGACAAGAAAGGGAAGAAAGGCTCCAAGAATGTCAACGTGGTGACCGCTAGCAACACTGATGGGTACGGTAATATACCGATGGTACTTTCAGTTCTTCAATCTCCATGTTGGTGGATTGATACGGGTGCTAATGTTCATGTGTGTGCTGACATATCTATGTTCACTTCTTATCAGGTCGCACGGGATTCTTCCGTCCTAATGGGGAATGGGTCACATGCTTCTGTTCGTGGTGTTGGCACGGTAGATCTGAAGTTTACTTCGGGGAAGATCGTGCAGCTGAGGAACGTGCAGCATGTCCCTTCTATGAATAAGAATCTCGTCAGCGGCTCCCTTCTTTGTAGAGATGGGTTTAAAGTAGTGTTTGAGTCCAATAAAGTAGTTGTGTCGAGATTTGGACAATTTATTGGTAAAGGCTATGAGTGCGGAGGCTTGTTCCGTTTTCCTCTTTCCGATTTTTGCAATAAGTCAGTAAACCATATTTGTGGCAACGTTGATTCAGATGCTAGTGTTTGGCACTCTCGTTTATGTCATGTTAATTTTGGTTTACTGTCGCGGCTATCCAGTTTAAGTTTAATTCCGAATTTCACCATTACCAAAGGTTCTAAGTGCCATAGTTGTGTGCAATCTAAGCAACCTCGAAAGCCTCACACGACAGCTGAGGAGAGACACTTGGCACCTCTAGAACTCATACATTCTGATCTATGCGAGATGAATGGTGTGTTGACAAAAGGTGGAAAGAGATATTTCATGACACTCATTGATGATGCTACTAGATTCTGCTATGTTTATTTGTTGCAAACTAAAGATGAGGCTTTAGACTACTTTAAAATCTATAAGGCTGAAGTTGAAAATCAATTAGAGAGAAAGATCAAGCGTTTTAGGTCGGATCGTGGTGGAGAGTATTTGTCCAAAGTATTTGATGAATTATGTGAGGAACACGGTATTATTCACGAGAGGACGCCTCCCTATTCGCCACAATCAAACAGAATTGCTGAGAGGAAAAACTGCACGCTGACCGACTTGGTGAACGGCATGTTGGACACTGCTGGTTTATCTAAGGCATGGTGGGGGGAGGCTCTGTTGACTTCGTGTCATGTCCTGAATAAAGTTCCTAACAAGAATAAAGAGAAAATCCCTTATGAGGAGTGGGTTGGGAGAAAACCATCACTTTCTTATTTGCGTACTTTGGGATGCTTGGCAAAAGTCAACGTTCCAATTCCAAAGAAACGCAAACTCGGACCAAAAACAGTGGATTGTATCTTTCTGGGTTATGCTCAGCGTAGCATTGGTTATAGGTTTCTAGTGGTTAAATCCGAGATACCTGATATGCATGTTGATACTATTATGGAATCTCGTGATGCAACATTTTTTGAGAATATGTTTCCTATGAAAGATATGCATAGCTTTGCTGAATTTTCTTCTGAATTAATTCCGGAATCTAGTACATCTAGTGATCATACTGAACAACCACATGATGAGAACGTCCTTGAGAAGGATGACAATGAAGCTCCTAAACGGAGTAAGAGACAGAGGATTGAAAAATCCTTTGGTGATGATTTCATTGTGTACCTTGTGGACAATACTCCTACGTCTATTGCAGAGGCATTTGCATCTCCAGATGCAGATGACTGGAAAGAAGCTGTCCATAACGAGATGGACTCCATTCTTTCTAATGGGGCGTGGGAGTTATCTGAACGACCTTATGGTTGTAAGCCAGTGGGCTGTAAGTGGGTGTTCAAGAAGAAGCTAAGGCCTGATGGTACTATTGAGAAGTACAAGGCACGGCTTGTAGCCAAGGGCTACACTCAGCGAGAAGGCGAAGATTATTTTGACACCTATTCACCTGTTGCTAGACTGACCACCATTCGTGTACTACTTTCCCTGGCTGCCTCTTATGGTCTTATCGTTCATCAAATGGACGTAAAGACAGCTTTACTTAACGGAGAGTTGGAAGAGGAAATTTATATGGATCAGTCTGATGGGTTTGTGGTAAAAGGTGAAGAGCAAATTGTTAAAATCGTTGTATGGACTGAAACAAGCACCTAAGCAATGGCATGAGAAGTTCGACAGAACTTTAACTTCTGCGGGCTTTGTCATTAATGAGGCTGACAGGTGTGTATACTACCGCCATGGTGGGGGCGATAGTGTTATATTATGCTTGTATGTTGACGACATACTAATTTTCGGTACAAGCATAAGTGTGATCAATGAGGTCAAATCTTTTCTATCAAAGTGTTTTGATATGAAAGATCTGGGAGAAGCTGATGTAATTCTGAACATCAAGCTTATTAAGGATGAGAGTGGGATTACGTTGACGCAATCACACTATGTTGAGAAGATCTTGAGCCGTTTCGGCTTTATTGATAGCAAGCCTTCTCCAACACCTTATGATCCTAGTGTGACGCTTCAAAAGAACAAGAGGATTACGAAAGATCAATTGAGATACTCTCAAATAATCGGTTCACTCATGTACCTTGCGAGCGCGACGAGGCCTGACATCTCTTTTGCTGTGAGCAAATTGAGCAGGTTCATGTCAAACCCGGGTAATGATCATTGGCATGCACTTGAAAGGGTCATGCGCTATCTAAATGGTACTATGAGCTATGGGATTCATTATTCAGGGCACCCTGCTGTGCTTGAGGGATATAATGACTCCAACTGGATCTCAGATGTAGATGAACTCTACGCCACAAGTGGATATGCATTTCTTCTTGGAGGTGGCGCGGTGTCATGGACGTCTTGTAAACAGACCATATTGACGAGGTCAACCATGGAAGCAGAACTTACTGCTTTAGATACAACCACTGTTGAGGCAGAATGGCTGCGTGAGCTCTTGATGGACTTGCCGGTGGTTGAGAAACCATTACCGGCTATCCTCATGAACTGTGACAATCAAACGGTGATTGGCAAGGAGACCAGTTCTAAGGATAATGTGAAGTCATCAAGACACGTCAAAAGACGTTTGAAGTCTGTCAGGAAATTGAGAAACTTCGGAGTAATTACTGTTACGTATATTCAAACAGACAAAAACCTGGCAGATCCCTTTACGAAGGGACTATCACGTAATGTGATAGATAGTGCATCGAGGGAGATGGGTATGAGACCCGTGAGCGTTACACCATAGTGGTAACCCAACCTATGTGATCGGAGATCCCGTGAATTAGGACCTGGGAAGAACAAGCTAGTGGTTTGACTGAGGAGAGTATTTGATAAACCCTCTCTAAGTGATGATGCATAACTCTCAAAGAGCTGTAAGGCAGGTTGGCAACATGCCTTAATGTGTTTATGTTGGCTATTCATAGCAAAGACGTATCCTACAGAGCATTCTTGAAAGAACACACCTATGTGAGTCGGACTGTAACCGTCGCAGTCTATGAGATTTGGGTGATCTCTAGTAAACTCATGAAGAGACCACGGAGTATGACGCATATGCTCCACCCGCGGGGTAGGCTACTGGCAGCCAAGTACTAGTTATGACTTTGAGTAAAGTCTATTGGCACAAAACTTGCAATTCAAGGCATAGTCCATTGTTCAAGTTGCTGATAGATGTAGCTTAAGGCTCTAGGCGGAAGTTCAACTTAACAGTCTCTGCTGAAACACTGGTATATAAACAAGTAGCGAGGATTGGCAAATCTTCAAATGGGCATTTGAGATCTGGTGGGGGATTGCTGAAATTTTGGCCCATATTAGTGTGCTGAAATATTGGGCCCATATGTGGGTAGCCCAATAGACAAAACCTGAAATCTCAAAATGGCCCATGTGTACAAGTGAGTGGTGGGAGTGGGAAGTTTAGTCCCACATTGGAAGTTTGAGGAGTTGCACACCACCTTATAAGGTGGAGTGTTGTAGGGATTGTATGTGAGTGAGAACAAGAGAGCCTCTCGCGCACTCCTCCTCCTCCGCCGCCGCTCGCTCGTCACGACACGACACGTCGCGATCGCGTTTCGTGAATCGAGCCTCGAGCCGAGACAATAATTATCTTTATTTTGCTGTTTTGGAAAACCGATTTCGTAGTCGTGACGGACGCGTCACAGCTGAGGCGGTTCGGGTCGCTCCCGTATCGCGTGCTGCAACCGACTCGGACGTGCGGCGTGGGCCTCCCACGTCGCACGCGTTAGTGTTTTCCGAACCGCACTATAAAATACGCGCACCGTGGGCGTTGTACACACATCGAAACCAATCTAGATTTTGCCACACCTCGTTCCTTGCGCCGCCACCGTAGTCTACTCCATCCCGAGCGCCGGCGTCCACGGGCGAACGGGAGAGCAGGTCTCCGGAACCAATCGCCTTTGTGATCCTGTACGGGAGAGGGCGAATTAGGCTTTTGGGAAGCGCTTCACGCGACTGCTCGCTGCTTCCACGACGGCTCGTCTGCCTAACAAGTCAGGCGGTGCTGCGTACCGTCGCCTCAAGCGTCGTCTACTCCGACCCGTCATCGCCAACGTTGTCATCAACAACGTTACTACAAACGATCGGTACGGAATCTGTGTCATGATCTGTATGTTTAACATGTCTACTGTTTGCATGTTTAGAGAGACCGTGTTGCTATTATTCATGTTGTCTGCTGCATCTAGTATGTTCGAGTTCCACATGTTAATAGCTGCGTTTGTCATGATTTATATTCTGAAATTAATCGTGGAAATTATGCCTAATTATTCAACAACTTTAGGATGTCGCCGTCACCACACTATACCAAAGACACTGAAATGGGATAAAAAGGGAACGGGAACCCTAACGACGGAGAGGGTCTATGGTATGTTGCACCTCCGAGACCCCAAGGGCCGCCAGAGGAGGGAGGGCCTGCAGCTTTATCGGCGAGAGGTATTGGAACAATAGTTCTATAAAAGTCCGACATCAGCAAAAAAATTCATCCATGTTTCCCATGATTCCATTTCTTCACAAACTTGCCCCCAAGATGTTTGTATTTCATTGGAAAAATAATTATTTTCGTGCCTTTTATCTCACTCAAATTAGCCTCTCAGTTCAGCTGTCGTTGTGGATACCAGGACTGGATACATGTAGAGTGAAAAACTCAAGTAACTTGCACATAAGATGAAAATCACTCTAGTAACTCTACATTGATGGTTGTGATAGAGTCGCTGACAGGAGCTGGTGACTCATCCCGTGTACGCCCACAGGTGAAAATGCACATAATATGAAAACGTTGCTGACAAGACAAAAGACAAACACCACACAAATTAAGAACATAATTTGCAACGCTGACCTACTGCCTCCTTGACGCCATCAACCATGGCTCCTTGAAGCCAAAAAACATGATGTGGAAAATGTGTTGTTAAAAGTGTGCAACCATTGCAACAGCAGTTTGTGAATGTTGTTGTGCATTATTCACTTGACATGAAGCCCAATCCAAATCCCGTCAAAATGGCCCAACCTGTGTAATATGTGATCACTTGAATGTGCCCTGTAATATGCGATCACTTGAATGTGACATATAGCATGTGGTGGGGAGGTCCTAATTGCTTCTCACCCACACTAGTTCGATTGCCCCCGCTCGTGAATTCAGTTATGTTGCACCATTCTTCTTAATAAAATGCCAGTGGGCTTCTCCGTGTCGGTCTAGTTTATTTTTTGAACGTGCCATGCGAGTGTTTGTGATATGAGAACCTAGCAATACAAAGTCGCAATGAATGTGCTAATATTTTCAAACAAACAAGAGTAAGAGCAACGCCTAGATCCCTAAACTCTCTTATTCTCTATAAAAACTGCAAAATTAGAGGTTAATAATGGCCACTAAGTGACCCTCCATCTTGAAATATGAAAATTTAGAGACCTCTCTAAAACACTCACCTAGCCTTATATTTAGAGGCTGGGGGAAATGTAGAAGCCCCTCTACCCTACCAATTTTCAGCGCCGGAGAGATTACACGCCACGCCTGATCCACCACCGACACCCACCTCTTCGTGTCGTGTTAATTCTGACCACCTCCCTTTGCCATACTGCCACCAAATCACTCACCTCGCCGAAGCGGGACCCATTCCCAGCATCGCCACCCCTCGCTGCCACCACCCATGAGCTCATGGCTCCCCTAACATTCCTCCGCCGAGTCAGTTGTTGAGGACACCACTGGCCCGCACAACCCCTCTGCGCTGCTAACTCAGCCTCCCGCGTCAGCGATCTGTCGGCCCAAGCAGGGGCAGAGGAAGGATTGAATGTTAATGGAGGCGAATATGATAATCCTCCGTTAGGGGGGGCAAAGAAAATCTGCACCAAAATCCTATCTCAATCAAACTTAAGTGTCATTTTTCTTGTTGTGGCAGCCATAGGAGGGGTAAGGCGCATGCTGGTTCCGCTAGCTGCACCAGTGCAACCGAGTTCCGAGCTGCCCGCTCCAAGCACCCTCTTGTGCCACACTTAGTCAGCCATTGTGAGACTAGATGGAGCACTAGGTGGATCTGTGCAGCCTATCCTCTCCCCCATTAGCGCTCATCCTCTAAACATCTTTTACCTAAGTACGAAATTAGAAGAAAAATCCTATTGGGTCATCTCAATTGCATTAGGGTCATTCTATATAGATGAATTGTACTTTCCAGAAAAAGTGAAGGATTTAAAAGTTTCAGGGAACAACTGACCCCAATGCTAACAAAAAAAGCTTCTTCCATAATCTTGCTTATTCGGTCGATGATGAGAACAACATGACGAAGGGATGACTCCTGGACCTATCGGCTAAGCCTACCCGGTCCAAGGCCCAAGACCCAACCCCAAAGGGAGATGTCATAGACAGTTCTAGAAGGCCCAATCAAGGCCCACCCGCAAAGCCTTGTAGATCGAGAAAGGAAACTTGTAACCGACTTTAGGTTAGGGTTTGTAACCCCCCGGGGACGGTTTGAGACCTGGCCACCTATATAAGACCAGGAGAACCACCAGGAGGGGGACCAAGCAATACCGCACCACCTAAGCCTTGAGATTGAGATCTACTCTCGACTCGAGCACCCCCACTGTAACCGATCTATTGTGCTAATACAAATCGACAGAAGCAGGAGTAAGGGTTTTACCTCTACGAGGGCCCTGAACCTAGGTAAATCGTGCCCCCTGTTAGTCGACGATTGTCACCAGCGCCTACACGTTCTCCTAATCAAAACCCTATCGGTTCACCCCCGAGGGACTTGTTGAGATGCATATTCGACAATTGGCGCCGTCTGTGGGAACGGCGGGCGTTGGATCTACGGCATCTTCAGCCTCATCCTCGCCAAAATTCAGCTCGATCCTCGGAACTTCAACTCCAACCGATCCGATCCGATTCGGGTCGGTCATCGTCGCGCCCCACTCGCCGAAATCACGCCTGGCGTTCAGCGAACTAGAGAAAAGCGTCACACTGACGTTCGGGAGCTTCCAGTTCTATGCCAACAAAGCGGGGATCCTGCACTTTCCTGAGAAAACCAATCTCAAAGGATCAGACTCTAAGTCGGTCTCGAAGCCTGAAGTTGTCTACTCGCTACCCAACTATGCGAGTCGCGACCTAGCAAAAAGCGGCGAATCCATCCGCCTAAGCACTCGCAACTTCCACACCTATCTGCAGAGGAACCTTCTCGGGTTGGGAAAGCTCTCCAATCCACGCCTAGGACTCACGGGCCATATCTGGCTCAGGTCTGCAGGGCAGGATCAAGTGACCCGCCCGAAGAGATGGAAGAGAGCGCGAAGGAACGCGAGCTCATCAAAGTGTCACGAGCAGCCTGGGTCAAGGCAAAAACGGCCGTACACTCAGCCAAGCCGATTGAAGAAGGAGCCCCTCAGGAAGATCTAACCGCATACCACTACCATCTAGTGAAAGCGGAAACATTGATCAAAGAAGCTCGCAAAGATCTGGCCGAGCGGAAAAAGCTGGCGGATGAATCGAGCCAACGCCGTGCGGCACTCTCCAAAATGCATTCTGTAGAGAACCATCCCGGGAGAAAGAGACACGTCTCGAAGACCGCAGCCATGGACGGCGAATCTCTGAGCGGGGTCAGTAGAACACTCGAAACCTCCCTCATGCGTGTCGACGATGACAGCAATGTACACCCGACAACTCCCGCCGCCGCAGTTCTAGCCGCAGCCACTTACCTGCAGGCGAACCAGCAAGGGGAGAACGACCCCCGCGCGGAGCAATACAGACAAGTCCAGAAGGGGTTGGGCATGGCAGCCGCGAGACTCGCGGCCCAAAACTGCAAGAACGCGACTGAAAAGGAGGCCGAGAAAACCCCTCGGAAAGACAAAGGAACGCACCGCGGACGCGGGAGTACATCGCCTAGAAGAGATAGGTCACCTCGTCGCGCCCGAGGAAAAGAAGCCCGGCGACACGGCGATAGCCCGAGTAGCAGCGACTACAGCCCGAGAGAGCGGGGTTGCAGTCCACGGTGTCATAGCAGCCGCTCGCGACACCGCAGCAAGGAGCCGCGGAAGGAGGTTAACCGCGACGAGCCTTGATACAACGCGCGATCTGACATCGCTCAAAACAAAGTCGACAAGGCCCGAGCAGCAGGAACCGCGTACGTTCCCCATCCACCTCTTGTGACGAAGAGGCCTGCGGTGCACTATGCTTCACTCGCGACATCCGCGAGGCACCTATGCCTAGGAGATTTAAGCTCACCAGGGAAGTACCAAAATACGACGGTTTGCTGGAGCCCAAATCCTGGCTGTCGGATTACCTCACGGCAGTAAAATGCCAACTTGGGAACAAGACCACAGCTATGCAGTACCTTAACCTACATCTTGTAGGCGCTGCGCGCAGCTGGCTCGAAGGAAGACCGAAGACGTGCTACGGATCATGGGACGATCTAACCTTCGACTTCCGCAAGAACTTCCAGGCAACATATAAAAGACCTGCGACCATCGAAGAGCTGCGAGCTTGCAGGCAGAAGAGTAGTGAGTGTAATCGCGAATACATCCAGCGATGAACCACACTCAGGAATACGGCGGGAAACATATCGGAAGAGGTCGCAGTCGAAGCTTTTACCAAAGGAGCTCGGCGAACCACCTTCAGAGAAGAATTGGGGCGAGCCGCACCCAAAACCATCGGAGAGCTGATGGCTATAGCCGACAGATGGGCCAACGGAGAGGACTCGATGTGCAATGAAAAGGCATCTTCACCAGCACCTGAAGACGACCGCCATGGTCGAAAGAAGAGGAGAAAGCATTACGATCACGACGATCGGGAAGAACTGGTGGCGGCAGAGTTCACGAGAAATCGCGACAGCGGACATCGTGGAAATCGCGAATGGAAGCCGAAAACAGAAGATAAAACTCCCGAGGAGGACCTCGATGGTTACTACACGCTACATCTATTTACAGATAAGCGCACTGGCAAAACCAACGCAACACACCTTATCAAGGATTGCCGAAAGTTCCTTGACATACACGAGGCCTTCTCGAAGAAAAACAGAGCGGCAGTCAATCAGGGCTACCCACAGCTCCCAGGAGGAGGACACCAGGGTTTCCACCAGCCACAGGCCCTACCTCCACCAGGAAACCAAAACGTAGCGCTGGCCGCGCTACCTGCGCCACCCGCCGCATACCAGGGAGGCAATGGATACCCGAACCCAGCAGGACTCCTAGGGATGATACAGAAAGTCTGCCCATCCCGCAGGGCCTAGAAAACAAACACTCGACAAGTATTCATGGTTGTCCAAGCTCCACCGTCCAAACCCGAGTATTTGAAGATGGCTGACCAACCGATAACTTTCTCCAAAGAAGACCATCCCCCGCGAGTTTATCGGCCAGGACACGCCGCGCTCGTCATCCAGGCGCAGATTGGCAACTACGAACTTGCCCGAGTGTTCATGGACGGAGGCAGCGTGATCAACATCATTTACGTGGACACACTCCGTAGGATAAACATGAACCTGGACGGACTCGCGAAATCAGAGACATCCTTTCACGGGATAGTACCAGGGAAGGCAGTCCGCCCACTCGGAACAATCAACTTGGAGGTAGTGCTCGGCAACCTAAGCAATTACAGACGAGAATTCCTCGACTTCGAAGTAGACGACTGGACCTCACAGTACCACGCTACTCTTGGCCGAACAGCATTCGCCGGATTCATGGCGGTACCACACTACGCCTATCTGAAGCTCAAGCTACCTGGGGAACATGGCACCATCACCATCGACGGCGATTTCCAAAAATCCAATAAGTGTGACATCGAGTTCAACGAGATCGCAAAATCCTTCGGAATGTAGGAGGAGCTGGAAGAGATAGCGAAAACCACGGACCACTCCGTGATGCCTCTCACCAGAAAGAACGCCCCAGAGCTCGAGTTCAGCGCAAACAGCGACACTCGAAAGCATCAAGTGCACCCGGCGGATCCTGGGAAGACGGCGATGGTGTCCACCACCCTCTCGCCAGCATAGGAAGGCGCGCTCGTCGAACTCCTCCGTGAGTACTGGGAAATCTTCGCCTGGCAGCCTTCAGATATGCCAGGGATACCTAGGGAGTTCGCCGAGCACTCACTGAAAGTTTACGAAGACGCCAAGCCTATCAAGCAGACAACCCGACGGTTCTCGGAGCCTAAACAAAAAGCACTTGGAGAAGAAGTAAACAGATTACTCACCGTGAAATTCATCCGCGAGATAAAGATATCCACCTGGTTAGCAAACCCGGTGCTGGTCCCGAAGAAAAACACTGACAACCTTCGCGTGTGCATCGACTACACGTCGTTGAACAAACACTGCCCCAAGGATAACTTCCCCTTACCATGGATCGACCAGATCATGGACTCCATGGCAGGCTGTCAGCGTCTCTCCTTCTTGGACGCCTACTCGGGCTATAACCAGATCAGAATGAAACAGGAGGACGAGGAGAAGACAGTGTTTATCACACCTCATGGTGTCTACTACTACACGACGATGCCCTTCGGGCTAAAAAATGCAGGCGCAACATATCAGCACTGCATGCAAAAATGCCTCGCCAAGCTCATTGGCAAGAACGTACAAGTGTATGTTGACGACATCGTCATAAAAACTCGAGTGGAGGACACGCTCCTCGAGCATATAAGGGAGACATTCGACGCCCTCAATGTGTACAGGATCAAGATCAACCCGACAAAATGTGTCTTTGGTGTCCCCGCGGGACAACTTCTCGGGTATCTGGTGTCTGCTCGAGGAATCGAAGCCAACCCAGAGAAAATTCAAGCAATCCTGACAATGAAGGAGCCAACCAACCTTCGTGGCGTACAACAGCTCGCAGGACGGCTAGCCGCCCTAAGCAGATTCATCGCAAGACTAAGCGAGCAAGCATTGCCCTTCTACAAGCTACTAAATAAGACGGATAAGTTCAAGTGGACAGCCGAAGCAAAACAGGCATTCGCAGACCTAAAGCGAGCACTGCAGAGTAGGCGTGTTCTGGCAACGCCACAAGAACGGGAGCCACTGTACTTATACCTAGCCGCAACAAATCAAGTCATCAGCAAAGTGATCGTGGTCGAGCGTCCGGAGGATGGCAAGGCGTATGGAGTTCAACGGCCAATTTATTACATCAGGGAGGTGCTCTCGCCATGCAAACAGTGATACCCCCACTACCAGAAGCTCGCATACGGGGTCGTACTCACAGCCCGAAAGCTCAAGCATTACTTCCAGGAACAAACCGTCATGGTGCTAAATGACGCATCACTCGGTACTATCATGAACAACCCTATGGCATCCGGAAGAATCGCGAAGTGGAGCATCGAGCTAGGCGCCTGGGACATCATATACGCAGGACGTAACTCTGTGAAATCTCAGGTCGTCGTAGAATTCTTGAGCGAGTGGACGGAGCTGCAAATACCAGGACCCCCAGAGTATACGAGCAACTGGATCATGTACTTCGACGGGTCGAAAAGGAATGAAGGAGCCGGAGCCAGAGTTATTCTCATCTCTCCCAGAGGAGATAAGCTGCAATATGTTTTGCGATTGGACTTCCCACTCGAGGACCCAGCATCCAACAACGACGCAGAATACGAAGCACTCCTTCACGGCATGAAAATGGCGATCGCTTGTGGAGCCACCCGACTGATGATATATGGAGATTCCAATCTCATCGTACAAAAAACGATGAAGGAGTGCGATGCTATCACGGATAATATGATCGCCTATCGCGACATGTACAACCTACTAGAAGGAAGTTTCAAAGGGTGCGAACTGAAGCACATTGCACGATCCAGCAACGAGGAAGCGGACAAACTGGCGAACATGGGGTCCACAAACACACCCATACCGCCAGGAATTGTCAGACCCCGGACCCAGAGATATACAAACTGTCATGTGCTCCTAGCAATGGACTCACAAGGGCTCCAGGGTTAGCAGCCCCGGCCGCAACAAACAACAGCAGGCAGACCGGATTCATCGGCACGTAGTCCAGATCCCCAGTCTACTACTCCTTGTGTCCATGCTAGTCATAACCAGATATGTATACCCAAGCATCCACGAGTCGGATGAAACTGAAGGAATGGGACCAAAGTTATACAGAGCTGCTATGTGTCCATAAAGTGCAACAACAATCGAGGGTTACTGGGGTTACCTCGCCCCAGGCCGATCACATCGACAGGCGGGCTCAGACATGGATCATCGGCTCCACAACCCCTCGATTGCGATAACTATGCAGGCATACCCAAAACTGTTGGAACGCGTAGAGATAAACAAAAACTTTTCCTACGCGATGCTTCCAAGATCTAGCCGAGGTAGAAGGCCACGATGATTACCACTAGACGCGCGGTTGCGGATTATCGATGAAGCGCGTCGGGGCAGTGCAGTCCCACGATCCGATCTGGTCCGGCCGATCCAATCCCTCGAACGTCCAAGTGCTGAACGTACAGCACCTCTGCCGGTATCCACACGTACGAGGAGGAGCTCCGACGGCGGACTGCTAGGTCCGGTGCGGCGGCTGGACTGAGTGGGGCTAGGGTTCCCAACGCATGGGAGAGTGGACTAACGTGCCCGCTGGGCAACCTGCGCCCCTCTTTATATAGCGTATGGTAATGGGCTTCACAACACTTGTGGCCCATTCCCTCTGTGAGTCCGACTCACAAAACCAGTCCATTTCCGGTTCGGGTCCAACCCGACCAATACTTGCTCCCGCTCTTAAGTGTGCGACCCTGCAGGCTCATGGCGACTTGGACATGATTGGAGTCCGACTCTCAATCGATCAATCGGTAGCGGCTCCTAGCAGAACGTGCCGACTCCCAAGTCCCATCGAGTCATGACGACATACTTATCAATGTGATATTCATCTTAGTCCCTTTTGCCTCACTATATACCTTGTCGAACTATAGGCGATTTATCGTCATCCCTTAAATAGCTCGACTCTCTTCTCGATCCGTGATATGTGATTCACCTGACTAACTCTTAGTCAACAGACACAGTTAACACTTAACTGAGTTGCGCATGGCCATGCTTCCTGAATCATATCACTCGAGAGGGCCCAGAGAATATCTCTCCATTCGGAGGGGCAAAATCCCATCTTGATTATCCACATCACGCAGCTTGCTTCTCATTCGACCCGAACTCTGCCTTTATAGTTGCCTTGTCACAGAACAACGTTTGACAGAACCTAAGTCGGTGATCCACAACTCGGATTGTGCGACAACCTCAGGTCTGAGGATTACATTGATTGAGACATGCAAATGACGACTTGATCGTTGCATCTCAATGTGGGTCAGTCCGACTTGCTAAACTCTTTAGCCGAGTCCGTGAACGTTGGAATGGCATCACCATGCCCCTGACAAGTGGAACCGTGTCATCAGCCAACACTCACATTAGTCTAGGGTGTGTGTCCAGCACAACCTAAATGACCAAGGACAATCTAGTATGAACAACATGAATATATAGTTCCACAATCGAATCACATATTCAATGACATATATCAGATGTTCAAAACAAGGACAACTTAATAACTTTATGAATACAGTGGGAATTACATCATACATGATTGCCTCTAGGGCATATTCCCAACAAAAGCTGTATAACAATGAGCTCGAAACCAACAACCGATCAAAGCAGTACTCTAAACATGAAGCTTTATTAAACAGGTGTTACTAGAGTATAGCTTACAAACAGAGGTCACACGACCCAACATTACATCAGACAATGGAAGGCAAATTATGTTGCTAATCAACAAGAACCAAAAAGGCCTAAGAGGCCGCAACATAAGGCGACGTCCCAGCCCATAGATTCCAGGCTGCTACCTGGGAACCCCAAACTACTCATCGATGTCCACGTTGAATCATCACCGATGGGAGATCTTCTCCTGAACCAAAATTAAGCAAATCTGAGTACGGGAGGTACTCCACAAGACTTAGTTAACCTATTATATATCTGCTATCTTCAGAAAGGTTTTATGAAGACTGTTTTGCGTAAAGCAATATTTGTTTTCCAAGTTGAGGAAGAAACAGCACGTCTCATAGAGTATTTTGAAAACAGATGAGAAAGCTACTCAACTACTGATATCATCATCTTTTAATCCACCGAAACATATCAGCACCTCGTGCTTCAAAGATCACCACCTCCAGTTGTTCCACACTATATCATGCTACAAGGTAACCCCTCTCGGCATCTCTGAGGAGGCATCCTTCAATCGTTATCAACAAGTTTTAGACATTCCGTTCAAGTTATCTATGATCACAGAATCCGTCACCAAGTCGTCTTTAACCGCAGACATGGCTTTTCGAAAAGATTTAACCCTGCAGGGGTGTACAACTTTACCCACACGTACCAACCGACTCTTAGTGCCACCAGGGTTAGCACTAGTCCGGGAAGTGCCGGCAGAGGGTGGTCGATTCCCGGCCTTTACCTTGTCGAACCATATCCATGAGTCAACCCAAACAGGGCCACCCCGTCAACAGGGAGTTGGCCACCTCCTGACGGCACCTGTTCTGTGAGTCGGCAACAAGATCCGTGTACAACCATCACTTCTCCCGGTCATGACCTAATTTTCTCCAAAACATTTTCCGACTCACACGCAGATGGAAATCTCAAACTACATGGCTCATGGATAAGGTTAAACGAGTTAGTTAGCCGGGCGGGGTTCATCGGCCCACGTGTGGCTGTACGCTCAGTCTTGGCTCGAAGGCGAGAACTCGCTCCTAGGGACATGAACAGGACAAAACGCCACAACCCATTGTGGCCTCACATCCATGCCGTTATTAGTCAAGTTATCAAAGGTAAAGCAATTCACAACAATCTAACATAGTAGATTCACGCACTGACCAGATTCATCAACCGGATGGATCAGATCACAACTAGGCATGGCTAAGCAAGACTCATAGGGTTTAGCGGGGCGCGCACAAACAAACCTATAGCTGCTAGGAGCAGTGGATCAGGATATCTAGGTTATGTAGTATATAGGAGAACTCTACCTACTGACTTCAAATAGTTTGGAACCGAATGCAAAGTACGAGATTCAAATCACTTTGAAATCAAATATGAGCAGATAAGAGGTTATGCTTTCCTTGGTTATAAGAAAACCACACAAAGTCTTCGGGAATAAGTGCTTGACTTGTCGGTTAAGATCAAGTATTCGTCATAGAGTTGTTGGCCTTCTCTTCGGAGTCACGTTCTACCGAGGGGGAACAACACCGAAACAAGAAGAACAATCAACCATGGCATCGATGCAATGCGCAATATGTATGCATGAGCAAGTTAATGCACTGAAATAAAGCCCTAGACATGAAGATAGGGTTGCTAGGGTTCGTATGACAATTATGCAATTTTACTGAAATTAACCCGAAATAGACCCCGGAGGGGGTTTCGGGCGATTCTGAAAGTGAGTACCATTTTATTTGCTCAAATGAGTTTAAAAACATCATAAATGGATTGTATTTGTCATTTTGAGCAATTTGGTATATAACTTTTAATTTTCTAATTTTAGTGAATAAAAACTTATTTTCTCTATTTTAAATGATTAAACAACATTAAATAATGGTCATTTTTGAACTTTCTCAAACATACATGAAAATGACATTGTTGGATTGGGAACAATTTGGTGAACAATTCCATATTTTTATTTTATTTTTCTGATTAAAAAAACATTAGATATTGAATTATTTAGATTAAACATTTTTCTGGAATTATTAAATATTTTCTGCTGAAAAAGGAAAACAGAAATATGACGTCTGGATGACGTCATTGTGACATCACCAACGGCCACAGAGGCACTGCTGCGGAAGAAATCGATCGCTCCGTTGATCGATTCGCGAAACCAGATGGTTAGGGAGCTAGGGGAGGTTTGGGTGAACGTGTGGGCGGCAGCGGGGCAACCAAAGGGTTGCCGGCGGCGAGCCGGCGAGGAGCTGCGTGGCGGCGGACGGCGGACAATGAGGAGGGCGTAAACCAGAGGGGGAGGGAGGAAATGGAGGGGTCCGGGAGGCTCACCGGAGTACCAGGAGGGTGTTGAGGTGGACAGGGAGGCGCGGGGGTGACCGAGCTCGCCGGAATCGAGCACGGGGCAGTCGGCCGGAGTTGGAGGGGATGCGGCAATTGCTCTCCTCCGGGGCATCCCTGCAAGCGTGAGTCTTTGAGGAGGTACAGGAGCTCGAGGCGGTTCTCACGGCGTGGTCGGTTCGTCCAGGGGCGACCGGGGAGGCGGCAAACGGCGGCGGCCATGGTGCGGTTAGGGTTTGGTACAGTGGGACGGAGAGAACTCGGGAGGGGGAAATTGTGCGAGGAGGAGTTGATCCAGGCGGCCTCTAGACGTCCTCAACCTTCTTATCTGCGCAAAGAAGCAGGAGGTGGCACACAGTGCCGTCGCCGAGCAGCGCGCCTTCTGGCAGAAGGAGGAAGAAGACGTTAAAACAAGATTTTTATGAAAAAACCCCTGGGAAAACTAAAAACTGCAGAAAGGTCCTTCTTTTGAAGAAACGGGACAGAAAACAGAGGTTTTGGGGGCCTCTTTGCAAACAGAAAATTTGGCAAAAATAGTTTTTGGAAACCTCATAAAATTTCCAACAAAACCATGTTTTGTTTTTCCCAAATTGAATTTGTTTTTAAAACAAATTTTGGGGAACCGCTTTAAGTGATTTTTGGTCATTTCATTTGTTATTTCAAATGCAAAATTGTAACCAAAGTTTTCATGCATGTATGAGATGCCAAAAACACACCAACACCCTAATGTAGCAAAAAAATTGGGATGTTACAAATGTCCCCCCTTACAAGAATCTCGTCCCGAGATTCCCGAAGGAGAAGAAAGAAGGAACACCGGTTTTGAACGATCTTCTCGAACCTTACGGTTCTCTTCTTGAAGAGATTGATCCATAGCACTTGCAAGGATATCCAGCGGCTACACCTTAGGTAGGAGGGAAAACTCTTAGGAATAGATCTTCACGAAGACCGAGTATCTCATGGATAACTCAGGACAGGAATGTTCATAAAGAACTGTTGAGTTATCATGCATGAAACACATCAAGATAACGGAGGGAATAGAAGAAGGTTTCAAGTTTATGGACGATGGTTCTTGAAAGGATTTAGAATATGAGCTTTGCACAGGACTTTAAATCCTTTTGGAAAAGAAAGGTTGAACAACTTGTGACATCGAGGTTTCTTCAAACAGAAAACCAAGATGGAGAGGATTGTCTTGGATACCACAAAGTAATACCCATGGATGAGGAAGAACATGATACATGCTGGAATCATGCATTCAAGATAAAGGATTGATACGAAATCATGTTCACTCTTCGGAATGGACACGGAAGATGAAGGAACTTTCATTCCGTCAAGTTTGTCGGTAACTTTGTCAAAGATCGAAATGTTACCTCATGACGGAAGATGAATAACCACGGAATGTTGGAACACCGTGGTGGAGGAGGAACTCTTGGTCACACCATAAGGGTAGTTAACCAACAAGGATTGAAACACCAGAAGTAATAAGGAATCTCTTTCCTATCGTGGTTTGGACGTAACCATACATCCACCACCTGGTTGAGATCACATGGCTGAAATAACTGACAAATTCACACAATGTATGAGATGAACGGAACTTCAAGTACCAATAGCTTGAAAAAGGAACTGATCATTGGCGGTTACAAAACACCAAGAGATGTTCTCATGACGAACTTGTTTCCACTGGAAGAAAAGTTTGGAGGATCAACGAAGAGAGGTTGAATAGAACAACTTCCAAGTTCTCCTTAATGTCCAAGATATTGACAACAGGCTCATGACAAGCCTTCTATAGGCCATCAAGTGAATGTAGAACTCCGGTTTGGACGAACGGGGAGGGAAACTTGTCAGAATGAGCCACACAAGAATTATCATAGAGAGTGGATGTTCTTACGGATTCGAAGAGATAAGACATTAGGCCTTCCGGCTAATTGTGTCAACCACCACATCAACCATGCCGGATTCTCAAATGGACCTAACTCAATACTCCTAAGGAAACACCCATCGTTGCTGCTTGAGATTCAGCTCTGGTTAGTGGAAGGATGATTCAGAATCAGCACATCTGATCACAGAGGTTACACCGGTTACCAACGGGATACACTTGTTGGATTCTCAAGATATGTACTACGATGCCACGCTCAAAAAGGTAAGCGAGGTTATAGAACTCATGTATTAGCAACTTGCGAAAGACGGTTGCACCTATGTGGTCTACTTTTAAAAGAACACATCGGAGCCCTGGTTGGAAGGAGATTACAAAGATAACGAAGTTCTTGGATTTCTTATCTTTCAAGGGAAATGAGTCAGTGGTTTGGTGTGGATGCAAACTTCTTCAAGGAATGGAGGTAACAACCAACCATCTCAAGAATACTCCACACATGCATGACCGACTTGGAGTTATTCCCGAAGGAACAAGAAAACACTACTCGGATCCATGGCGACATCTTTCACCATAAGCACATGAATCGGAGTAGGTTACTTCGAACACCCAGAACACAAACTTCGTGATGACACAAAGATGTTTCTCGGAAGTTTCCAACATTGTTTCCATTTGTTCAGCATGAACCTCTTGCAACTTGGAGAAATAGGAATGTCATCGATGGGCTCGATAACACGCTTATCAAATTACTCCAAGAAGGAGGACTCATATGATACATGAACATGGCAAGGTATTGGTCAGACTAGAGGACATGAAGGTGTACTCGGCAAAACACCATGAGTGAAAACACCGTAAAGGTAGTCCTTGGATCTGATCTTGATTTGATGATAGCCCAAATCAAATCAAGGTTAGAATGATAGCATGTCCACAACGGAGATACTATCCTGCTTCAACACCAAAGAAACTAGTCATCCCTTCACGAAGGATCAAGTTAGGCGGAGCTTTTGCCTTTCAACCCTCCAAGTTGTTGTTTAAGCTCAACCAACTAGTCCAGGATATCCAGCAGAGTTCCTTGGAGGAAGGAGTAGTTCAAAGTACCCCTTGTTTAGACATCACGGTCATGTGACAAACCTGGTGATACTTCTAGAAAGACAACCAGAATATCACAACCTACCGGTATATCTTCGAGTTAGAAAGGAATCTTGCTTTTCAAAGCAACCGATATGATCTTTAGAGCTTCGGCATGAACCTAACTCTCTGACCAAGAATGTGCACAGGAATGAACGGATTTTGGTAACACCGTCAACTTTAAATAGAGACCGGGTGACCAATAATGCTAAGAAGGATACAGATGTTTCTTAGATTTTCCAAAGCAATAAGAATTGCTAGGAATAACTGGTACACACATCAATGCATAGACCCATCATTCTCAAGCATTCAAGCTTGGAGGAAGGGAGAGTGAAAATGTGTAAGAGCATCACTTCATCGGTGAGGCCATGAAACTCAACACGACCTCTTGATATAAAGGAGTGTGATACCCTAAGGTAGAACAGAATAGAAGCTAATGAAACTTCTTTAATCTGTGAATTACAAAACTTTGACCTAGTTCTTAAGATGAACGAGGTTCTGGAGTTTGTTTCTCCTGACATTCCAAGGTGGAATGTTCTGACAGAAAACAGGAGCAACTGCATTGGAACTCCAACACACATATGCAACTTAGTGTCCGAACCATCGGCAAAAGTAGGAAAGCATCTACAGATTAAGAACATGCTCCGGAAATCCAGAGATCATGGGGAATGCACAGGGTGATACTCTTTTGTAAAACCCATGCCAAAACGAGAGGTATAGCAGATTCAAGAACAAGGATATGAGAGTCATGAAGAACACTCTTGTCGTGATCCCTTTTGATTCCTAGAGAAAACCTATGGCTATTGGAGCTAAGATTACCTAGCCATCCTGAGGTAGAATAGATTCCTCAGGATCCAAAGAAACAGAACTTGGGTTAAAGGTCAGCATCCTGTACTGATGGCATGAGCATCACATGGTTATGACTACATGATTCAACCCACCACAATTCAGCACATTCCGGGACCTTCGGTTCAAGTCCAAGGTTTAAAAACACGACGAAAGGAGTAACTACTATATGAGTGCCACAAAGGACACTACAATTAGCAATCACGAGTTATCTTTCAAAAGACATACATAACTCCGGAAGGATTTGGGCAGATGATAACGGATACATTTGAGATGGAAAGCAGATCTCGAGGTTCAGGATTTAGAACTTTGAAACATGTAGGAATGTGGAATCCGGACAACTCTGAGAGATTAGGATGGGAAGGAAATCTCCCAGTTTAAGAGATAACGGAGTAAGGAACACACACGACTCTAGAACTTAACACTAGGTCAACTTGGGTAAAAGACGTCCTTGCCAAAGAAGGCACCTAGGTTTTGAATGACTAGAAGAGGTAGCAAAACCTTTTCAAATCAAAACAGGTAAGGTGACCCAGAGCTAGAGCAATACTAGGTAAGGAGTAAAAAGAATCCTAAGAAGGTTTTCACAACTCATTTGAGGTTTCAAAATAGTTTTCACAAACACTAGACTCAACATCGACCAAGCAGTAAGGTTTTCCTACAGGCAGTCCTGCTCTGATACCATGACTTGTCAGACCCCGGACCCAGAGATATACAAACTGTCATGTGCTCCTAGCAATGGACTCACAAGGGCTTCAGGGTTACCAGCCCTGGCCGCAACAAACAACGGCAGGCAGACCGGATTCATCGGCACGTAGTCCGGATCCCCGGTCTACTACTCCTTGTGTCCATGCTAGTCATAACCAGATATGTATACCCAAGCATCCACGAGTTGGATGAAACTAAAGGAACAGGACCAAAGTTATACAGAGTTGCTATGTGTCCAGAAAGTGCAACAACAATCGAGGGTTACTGGGGTTACCTCGCCCCAGGCCGATCACATCGACAGGCGGGCTCGGACATGGATCATCGGCTCCACAACCCCTCGATTGCGACAACTATGCAGGCATAGCCAAAACTGTATAACAATGAGCTCGAAACCAACAACCGATCAAAGCAGTACTCTAAACATGAAGCTTTATTAAACATGTGTTACTAGAGTATAGCTTACAAACAGAGGTCACACGACCCAACATTACATCAGACAATGGAAGGCAAATTATGTTGCTAATCAACAAGAACCAAAAAGGCCTAAGAGGCCGCAACATAAGGCGACGTCCCAGCCCATAGATTCCAGGCTGCTACCTGGGAACCCCAAACTACTCGTCGATGTCCACGTTGAATCATCACCGATGGGAGATCTTCTCCTGAACCAAAATTATGCAAACCTGAGTACGGGAGGTACTCAACAAGACTTAGTTAACCTATTATATATCTGCTATCTTCAGAAAGGTTTTATGAAGGCTCTTTTGCGTAAAGCAATCTTTGTTTTCCAAGTTGAGGAAGAAACAACACGTCTCATAGAGTATTTTGAAAACAGATGAGAAAGCTACTCAACTACTGATATCATCATCTTTTAATCCACCGAAACATATCAGCACCTCGTGCTTCAAAGATCACCACCTCCAGTTGTTCCACACTATCTCATGCTACAAGGTAACCCCTCTCGGCATCTCCGAGGAGGCATCCTTCAATCGTTATCAACAAGTTTTAGACATTCCGTTCAAGTTATCTATGATCACAGAATCCGTCACCAAGTCGTCTTTAACCGCAGACACGGCTTTTCGAAAAGATTTAACCCTGCAGGGGTGTACAACTTTACCCACACGTACCAACCGACTCTTAGTGCCACCAGGGTTAGCACTAGTCCGGGAAGTGCCGGCAGAGGGTGGTCGATTCCCGGCCTTTACCTTGTCGAACCATATCCATGAGTCAACCCAAACAGGGCCACCCCGTCAACAGGGAGTTGGCCACCTCCTGACGGCACCTGTTCTGTGAGTCGGGAACAAGATCCGTGTACGTCCATCACTTGTCCCGGTCACGACCTAATTTTCTTCAAAACATTTTCCGACTCACATGCAGATGGAAATCTCAAACTACGTGGCTCATGGATAAGGTTAAACGAGTTAGTTAGCCGGGCGGGGTTCATAGGCCCACGTGTGGCTGTACGCTCAGTCTTGGCTCGAAGGCGAGAACTCGCTCCTAGGGGCATGAACATGACAAAACGCCACAACCCATTGTAGCCTCACATTCATGCCGTTATTAGTCAAGTTATCAAAGGTAAAGCAATTCACAACAATCTAACATAGTAGATTCACGCACTGACCAGATTCATCAACCGGATGGATCAGATCACAACTAGGCATGGCTAAGAAAGACTCATAGGGTTTAGCGGAGCGTGCACAAACAAACCTATAGCTGCTAGGAGCAGTGGATTAGGATATCTAGGTTATGCAGTATATAGGAGAACTCTACCTACTGACTTCAAATAGTTTGGAACCGAATGCAAAGTACGAGATTCAAATCACTTTGAAATCAAATATGAGCAGATAAGAGGTTATGCTTGCCTTGGTTATAAGAAAACCAGATAAAGTCTTCAGGAATAAGTGCTTGACTTGTCGGTTAAGATCAAGTATTCGTCATAGAGTTGTTGGCCTTCTCTTTGGAGTCACGTTCTACCGAGGGGGAAACAACACCGAAACAAGAAGAACAATCAACCATGGCATCGATGCAATGCGCAATATGTATGCATGAGCAAGTTAATGCACTGAAATAAAGCCCTAGACATGAAGATAGGGTTGCTAGGGTTCGTATGACAATTATGCAATTTTAATGAAATTAACCCGAAATAGACCCCGGAGGGGGTTTCGGGCGATTCTGAAAGAGAGTACCATTTTATTTGCTCAAATGAGTTTAAAAACATCATAAATGGATTGTATTTGTCATTTTGAGCAATTTGGTATATAACTTTTAATTTTCTTATTTTAGTGAATAAAAACTTATTTTCTCTATTTTAAATGATTAAACAACATTAAATAATGGTCATTTTTGAACTTTCTCAAACATACATGAAACGGACATTGTTGGGTTGGGAACAATTTGGTGAACAATTCCATATTTTTATTTAATTTTTCTGATTAAAAAACATTAGATATTGAATTATTTAGATTAAACATTTTTCTGGAATTATTAAATATATTCTGCTGAAAAAGGAAAACAAAAATATGACGTCTGGATGACGTCATTGTGACATCACCAACGGCCACAGAGGCACTGCTGCGGAAGAAATCGATCGCTCTGTTGATCGATTCGCGAAACCAGATGGTTGGGGAGCTAGGGGAGGTTTCGGTGAACGTGTGGGCGGCAGCGGTGCAACCAAAGGGTTGCCGGCGGCGAGCCGGCGAGGAGCTGCGTGGCGGCGGACGGCGGACAATGAGGAGGGCGTGAACCAGAGGGGGAGGGAGTAAATGGAGGGGTCCGGGAGGCTCACCGGAGTACCAGGAGGGTGTTGAGGTGGACAGGGAGGCGCGGGGGTGACCGAGCTCGCCGGAATCGAGCACGGGGCCGTCGGCCGGAGTTGGAGGGGATGCGGCAATTGCTCTCCTCCGGGGCATCCCTGCAAGCGTGAGTCGTTGAGGAGGTGCAGGAGCTCGAGGCGGTTCTCACGGCGTGGTCGGTTCGTCCAGGGGCGACCGGGGAGGCAACAAACGGCGGCGGCCATGGTGCGGTTAGGGTTTGGTACAGAGGGAGGGAGAGAACTCGGGAGGGGGAAATTGTGCGAGGAGGAGTCGATCCAGGCGGCCTCCAGACGTCCTCAACCTTCTTATCTGCGCAGAGAAGCAGGAGGTGGCACACAGTGCCGTCGGCGAGCAGCTCGCCTTCTGGCAGAAGGAGGAAGAAGACGTTAAAACAAGATTTTTATGAAAAAACCCCTGGGAAAACTAAAAACTGCAGAAAGGTCCTTCTTTTAAAGAAACAGGACAGAAAACAGAGGTTTTGGGGGCCTTTTTGCAAACAGAAAATTTGGCAAAAATAGTTTTTGGAAACCTCATAAAATTTCCAACAAAACCATGTTTTTTTTCCCATATTGAATTTGTTTTTAAAACAAATTTTGGGGAACCACTTTAAGTGATTTTTGGTCATTTCATTTGTTATTTCAAATGCAAAATTGTAACCAAAGTTTTCATGCATGTATGAGATGCCAAAAACACACCAACACCCTAATGTAGCAAAAAATTGGGATCTTACAGGAATTTACTTCGAAAGAATGACCAAGCGTTCAGTCAAGGTCAAAAAGCCAGCGGGAACACCCGCCACAGCAGAGACAGCGGTCAGCCCGCAAATCGCCCTCATCGAGCTCATACATAACATCTCAAGGCAAGTTTTTCTGGTCGAGCCAATCTGGACGCAGAAATATCTCGACTACTTGTCCAAAAAACAGCTCCCGGCAGTTCTTTGCGAGGCTCGGCAAATAGTGAGACGCAGCAAATATTTTCGGGTGATCAATGGAGAACTATACAAGCAAAGCATATCCGGGGTACTGCAAAGGTGCATCGCACCCGGAGATGGCCATGAGCTGCTCCAGGACATACATCAAGGAGATTGGGGTCACCATGCTAGCTGGAGAGCAATCTTAGGTAAAGCCTTCAGGGCAGGATTTTATTGGCTCACTGCAGTAAGAGACGCCAAAGATCTAGTCGACAGATGCAACGCCTACCATAGGTTTGCGCCCAAGCCACACGTCACTGCCACGGAACTACACATGATCCCCATCGCCTGGCCCTTTGCACAATGGGGGCTAGACATGGTAGGGCCACTACGCAAGTCGACACCCGGAGGATATACGCACCTGCTCGTAGCATTTGACAAATTCACAAAGTGGATAGAAGTTATGCCAGTAACCTCCGCCAGTGTCCAGTGGGCCGTGAAATTCCTCGACTCCATTGTATGCAGATTTGGCATACCACACAACATCATCACCGACAACGGCAGCAACTTCACGGCGAAAGAAACACAGGAATTCTGCGAGAGAAAGGGAATCACCCTCAGCTTCGCCTTGGTGGCTCACCCGCAAACCAACGGTCAAGTCAAGCGACCCAACGGATTAGTCTCAGCTGTCCTAAAGAAGCGGCTACTCGATCGCCTAAAACCAGCAGCAGGGCACTGGGCCGAAGAGTTACCATCATTACTGTGGAGCCTCCGCACAACGTCAAATTGGTCAACAAACTATACGCCATTCTTCATGGTCTACGGTGCCGAGGCCGTCCTACCCGAAGACGTCAAATTCAGCGCTCCCGAGTCGTCGCGCACAGCGAAGAAACCTCAAACAGGGCACTTGCAGAAGACGTGGACGCACTCGACGAGATTCACGACATCGCACTCGCAAGATCGGCGGTATACCAGCAATCATTGCGCAATTACCACAGTCGTCGTATACACCACAGATCCTTCGTGATAGGGGACCTGGTGTTGCGGCTCAAGCAAAAGGAAGGACACAAGCTCGCGCCACCATGGGAAGGACCCTTCATAATACACGAAGTTATCCCAGGTGGCGCCTATCAACTGAAGAACCCGGAGACCGGTGGCATCTATTCCAATCCATGGAACGTTGCGCATCTCCACAAGTTCTATCCTTAGGATTATTCTATTTGCAAAAAATAAGCCTATACTAGCCATTTTGTAGCTCGAGGAAATACATGACTTCTCAGCCATATCAATAAAAACACATAGTTCTTCAACCATAGCTATTCGCGTCTTCCATTATACATGATAAAACAACAGGTATACACCCCAAACGCACGGGGGCTACGCCTAACTAAGCATCAGATTAAAATTCTCAAATACAAGGTACAACAAGGTTCACACCTTATAAACACCTTACAAAATCTCGAGTGAGCTATACAAGGTTACAGGATCTCTACATCCTACGATTACATCTGGCGGTGAGCCGTTCTCTCCGCCAGCATTTGATCTATCTCCTCCGAAGTCAGCCGAATAATCCGCTCCGTTGCGGGTTGGACGACCGTGTAGTGACGAGAAAAGTCAATTGGAGAGTTGGGAAGCCGCGCCACCGAGTTAAACTTGATCTCAGGGTGCCACACCCGAACAAAGGCGAGTGCTACCTGAGCTCCACGGATAAGTTGCTAGCGAACGCACTCCCGAACCTCTCCTACTCGACTAAAGACCCTTAGCAAACCGCTCCATCCTTCTGGAACGGTACCCAATGGATAAAACGTCCAATGCACAGAAGAAAGAGCCTCGCGACAGGACTACGGAAGAATCTTCGCCTGGCTCGCCTGATACTTCAAAGTGGCCAAAACGAAGCCTCGACTGCGGTCTGACCAAAAATTGGCTACATGTGGTTTGGAGCTACCCGCCTCATAGGAAATGTGGGTATCCACCCAGTGAGTCTCGCAAGGCCCATCGGGTTCAACAACTGCAAAATTCAGCAAACACGTCAAGACAGAAAGGGAAGCAAGCAGCCAAAAACTCGGGGGCTTGCGGTCTTACAAAGCATATCCTTCGCAACGGCCGCCAGCTCCTCCATCACAAACTTTTCACGATCAGCCGCGAGTCTCTCCTTTGATTTGGTGACATCAGCCACGCCCCGCAGCGCTTTCAGCTTGCGCTCGCCATCTGCAACGCGATCACGGAGCGAGGCAACATAGACCCACTCGAAGACTCTGCGCTAGGATCCACTACCTGGAAAGAAATGAAGCAAGTTCAGAAACACTACAAGACCTCACTCGAGAAATACACCACCTATCTAACAGGTGCTCGGGGCCTACTCCCATAGGGAGCGCGGAAACAGACAGTAAAGCGCAACAATCAGGCAATAAAAATATCAAGGAACACTTTGATTAAATAAAATACGGGAATACATCCCATTGTTCATTACATCGACGAACAAAGAAAAAATAAACTATCCTACGGGGCCGCAGAAGTACTGCCACTCGCAGCAGGCTGCCCCTTGCGACTAGCACGGGTAAGCACTTCCGAGAGCTTCTTGGCAAGGACCTCAGCAGGAGCGCCAAAGGGACGGAGCGCTACCTTTCTGCCTGTGACAGCGTCGTAGGCAAGGCTCGAGTACAACTTCTCCAGGTCCAAGACTCCGTGCGCCAACGCAAATTGGATAGCCGTCCTAGCCCCGCATTCAGACTGGGCGACTGAATAAGTCTAGAGGAGATTTTCATCCTCCAAGAAAACTTTCAGAAGGATGCCCAACGTAGATGGAACCACTGCATCCACCATAAGGCGCTCGTGGAACTGCGTCAACACTCGGGTGGCTTCACCAACGAGGGAGCAGATCCCACTCGCATGCTCCTGGAGCTGGGCGCAGGAATCCGTCAGGGCGTCCACTCGCTGGCTCCCAGGCAATTCCAATGCAACCCCAAGGACATCTACGAAAAGGACATCATAAATTTCTGAAAGAGCAAATTAAGATACATTGCAGCAAAGAGACAGTCAAGAATGGCTTACCCGCGAACCTCTGCGCCAAGGGGCGGATGATGCCAACGAGGTCACTGTCATGTCTGGCACCCGCCTCCTCCAACTGCTTCAGCGCCTCTTGAGCCACGACAAGCTTACCCTCGAAGTCAGCTGAATGATTGCGAGTGGAATCCAGCTCCTTTCGGGAGGACTCCAATTCAGCCTCAAGGGTTTTCACCCGAGCGACAGCTTCAACTTTCTCGGTCTTCAAGCGGGTAACTTGGGCTACAAAGTAACAAATACAGCTTAAGCAATTTTTGCGATCAACGGAAACAACAAAACGGAGGGAGTTAACCTACCTTGAAGAGATTGGCCATCCTGGATGAGTCGATCACGATCCACCCGAAGGGAAACGCAATCCGCCTCAGCCGAGAGCACTCGGCGACCGATGGTAGCAAGGGAGTCGAGAAGAGACTTCAAAAGCATGAGACAAAAGTCCGAGTTAGGGGGGAAAATCTCTTAAGCCTATTCACGATTGTACACAGTCGAGTATAGCCTTGGGGGCTACTCCCATCGGGAGCACTGCCGTGCACCCGATAAAATCAAGAAAAGTAAGAAAGGAAAAAGCTTAAACTTGAGTCTGTGGCCAATCGCAAGCAATTAACCACGGCCTCGGGGGCTACTCCCATTGGGAGCACTGTCGTGCACCCGATAGAAATCATGATCAAGCGAAGCAGAAAATACGGAAGACACGATGAAAATTACCTGGCCTTGGGCGATGGACAGAGGGTCCGCCGAGCTACCCGAAATTTTTTTGCTCGCCGAGGCTCCACCCGTGAAGCCAGGCAACCCGTAATCTGGAGCCGCAGCTGCTTGGGCGGGACTTAGAGACTTTTGGGTGGCCTCTGCAACTGGAGTTTCGCTCGCGACTGCTTTTTCCCCTTCACTGAGGGAACAGAAGAAGCGTACTGGCCGGGGCTGATGGCTTGGAGGCTGCTATGGAAGAAAAAGAATTATTAAACAAAGACGCAAAGAAAAGTGGAAAGATTCTCGACTAAAGAACAACAAACTCACTCGTCCTCGTCGTCGTCATCCAGAATGTCCACATTCCGGGCGGTAGTAACCTTCGACTTGAGGGCCGGGGGAGGAAGCACATTCAGAGGCGTCACCTGGAGAGGCTCGGTCGCCTTGCCGGATCCGCCACCCAAGGAACTGTCTTTGGAAGTGGCTTCATCATCCCCCTGCCTGCGGCGCTTGCGGTAGTGGAGCTGATCGCTACCCGACTCTTCCACGTCATCTGAAGAACCATGCTCGGAGCTCGAGTCGGCTTCAGCAACACTGGTGTTGAGAGGGGTCTCAACATTGCTCGCTAGGAGGTCCGAGGCATCCTCAGCCGAGACTGGCGGGTAGCATGTTGCTATTTTCAAACTCTACGAAAGAAGAAGAAGAAAAGAAGAGAAACCTCAGTCGATAGATTTTCGGATGGCAAAACGAATAAAAAAGAGACAAGAAGAAAACTTACCTCGGATGGAGGGGGCTTTGGAGCCTCGAATGGCTCAAGAGAGCAGGTGGCGAAGGACTCGCCTACCTTCAGCTTGGTGATAGCCGCAATCTTCTTCTCGAATTCGGCATTCGAGAGGATATCTTGGCAGACGTGGTTAGGGTTTTGAACGCCCTGATACTCCCACATAGTCGACGACCTCTCTTGTAGAGGCTGAATCCTACGCCGAAGGAAGACGCTCGCCAGCTGCAAGCCATTCAACGCAACCCCCATTGTCTGATTGCGAAGGTTCGCCACTTTCGCGAGTAGCGGGGAGACGATCCGGCTATCTTCGACAGTGAGCTTGTGCGCCCAGGACTTCCTTCGCTTCAAAACAGCGAACGGGTGGAATTCATGAGCCCCACCCGCGCTGTTGTTGGCAACGTAGAACCACTTCCTCCGCCATCCTTGTGCGGAGTCGACGAAGTGCATCTCCAGAAAGGAGTTGTCCGTCTTCGCCTGGATCACGAAGCCTCCGGTGCAAAGCGGCTCCCGCAGCTGGTCGCCTAGCCGCGACTTCTCATGGAAGACCCGCACTTTGAACAGGGCCTTCCAGAGGCCCCAGTGCAGGCGAATACCCAAGAAACACTCACAAAGTACGATAAAACACGAGATGTGATGAATCGCATTTGGAGGAAGGTCATGGAGCTGTATGCCGTAGACATACAGCAATCCAAGAAGGAAAGGATGAAGAGGGAGAGAGAGGCCGCGCGAGACGTGATCCGCGAAAATTACGCGCTCGTTCCCGCGGGGATTCGGTACCTCCTCCTTCTTGCTCAGACGAACGCGTTTGTCGCCCTCGGGGGGGGGGGGGCAGCAGCCCCTCCCTCTGCATCTCCTTGATGCTCTTGTTGGTGGTGTTGGCGGAACGCCAGTCACCCGTCCTCACGGCGGGTGGCGCGGGGACGTCCTCAGCCGCCTTCGATGACGATGCGGTAGCGCCGCTCTTCTTCCCTCCAGCCATGAGAGCTCGTGGGTGCTTGCAGAGAAGGAGGTGTGCGCGAGGTGGAAGAAGGAGAGCAAATGGCCAGGAAAATTACTTTCCACATAAGGGCAATTACTTATACGCAAGCCAAATCGATCTGAACCGTAGATCTGGTGACGTGGCACCCATCGCGGCTGCCACGCGTGGAGTGGAAACGAGGCGGCGGTAAGCAGTTACCTCTGCTACGATCTTTACAGCAGATCGTGCGCATTTACGGCGCGTGGCTCGCGGGAAAACCGGAAACGACCTCTCGTTTCCGGTCAAAAAGCTGACAAGGTGGGCCATCACGCTCTGCTCCGCTCTGTCACGTCCCATCGGGAGGAGCCAGAACAAACAAGTGCGCAATGACATCATTGCATACCTCATCAAATCCAAAAATCCTCTCGGGTGGTATCCCTGAAACGAAATTACTTTCGTATGGGCATATCAAGACGCGAAAACTCTTTCGCATAACCTCCATAACACGAAGTTTCCTTCGTATAGACATATCAAGATGCGAAAACTCTTTCGCATAACCTCCATAACACGAAGTTTCCTTCGTATGGACATATCAAGACGCGAAAACTCTTTCGCACAAGCTCCCCGCACACAAAAACTCTTTCGTATGGGCCTAAAGTTACAAGTGCAACAAGGGAAATCTTTCCATTCGAATACACTCAAAATAATACTCGCGAGTGAGCAGTTCCTGCCACTTTGGCACACGATGTATACACATCCTTACTCTGGATCGTTCAGCCGACTAGGCACATCTGGATGCCGTATTCTCTCGGATACGAAGGTAAGACCCAAAAGATCTCTCTTGAGGGCCTGGAATCGCACTCAAGCTGCGTCCTCCGGTAAATTTCCGTGTCAACAACACGAAGAAAAATCCTAGCGGACGCGCCGGGTACCCCTATAGGTTAAGTTCGACTCGGTAAGACCTCCACGGCCCAGTCGCAATGATCACCTCGCCGGATTCGAGTCAGAGGTCTCGATTCTGCGTAGGTCAGAACTGTTTTTTCCCTAGATGCAATTAATTGGCCGTGAGCTTTCGGGAGAACCAAGCAACTGAGCCACATCCTTCTGCGAAAACAGCCAACACACAGGCACCTTCATTGCTCGATACTCGAGTACAAGAAACGCATCGTACACAGGGTACATGCCCTCTAAATACCAAGCGACTGAAGCAACCAATCGAAAAGAAATCAAGACGAACTTTGAGCGTCTACCCGACAGATTCTCAATCGAGTAAAACGCTCGGGGGCTATTGACGAAGGGATGAATCCTGGACCTATCGAGTAAGCCTACCTGGTCCAAGGCCCAAGACCCAAGCCCGAAGGGAGATGCCATAGACAGTTCTAGAAGGCCCAATCAAGGCCCACCCGCAAAGCCTTGTGGAGCGAGAAAGGAAACTTGTAACCGGCTTTAGGTTAGGGTTTGTAACCCCCCCCCCCCGGGACGGTTTAAGACCTGGCCACCTATATAAGGCCAGGAGAACCACCAGGAGGGGGACCAAGCAATACCGCACCACCTAAGCCTTGAGATTGAGATCTACTCTCCACTCGAGCACCCCCACTGTAACCGACCTATTGTGCTAATACAGATCGCCAGAAGCGGGAGTAAGGGTTTTACCTCTACGAGGGCCCCGAAGCTGGGTAAATTGTGCCCCCTGTTAGCCGACGATTGTCACCAGCGCCTACACGTTCTCCTAATCGAAACCCTATCGGTTCACCCGAGCGACTTGTTGAGATGCATATTCGACACAACACGCCCACGAGTGTTAGACCCAATGTGTGAGAGGTAATTTTGGATTGAATTCTTATGAAAACATTAGAGGCACACAACTTGTGTTTTATAAAGTAACGTGTATATGAGCTCAAATGTGGAAAAGTATTTCGAGGATTCGTCATCTTCGGATGTTTCCGATGATGATTTATTTGAATGTGATGACTTGGAGGATATCACATGATGCTATCTCAATGGGAAATGGAAAGAAATGATAGAGGAACTTTCCAGGGTCGTCTGGGGCACTAAAGATTCCCGTGAACCGAGGGGTCACTTTAGCAAGATCCCCCTATAGCAATGCAACTTTGCAACACTTTAAGTTTTACTCTCGCCTTTGGGACAAGAACTTAGGAAACACCATGGCGACTTGTGTGATCATACAAACGATGATCATAAAGGATGAGAGTGGTCAGAAGTGAACTACGAGTATGACTATGTTGGTGCACTCATTAGACTTTGTAGGAACGTATACCGATTCCAAGCATTTCTTGAGGTGTAACGGAGATCGTATTGCGCATGAATAGTTCGTGAAGATATTGTTGAGCATCGGTGCAAGATATATGGGCAATAGTTTCGTGTTGCTTGTTCATGTTTGAGTTGGATTACTTGTTGCACTTCGACTTTATTTCATGTTTGAAACTTTGAAATTTGAAATACTCCAAAAAGATTCAGGATGCTCATTGTCAGATCAAGTATGAACCTACCAATTCAGTACAAACCTCCATCTTTAAACTTTCTTGGTTGCTGAAAAACCATGCAAACGCTACCAATTCAGCACAAACGTCCATCTTTAAACGTTGACCAACGGGGGGAAGGATCCCTCCCTTGGCTGTACGTTGTTAGGTACTTGAGACACCCGGTTTCTTCGAGTATTCCTCAGCTAGGACTCAAGTATGCCGCGGCTAGGACTTGAACCCGGAAGGGGCTGGCGCGCACTCGCTACCTCTTGCCACTGAGCTAGCGCTCAGTTCTCACAACCGTCCATCTTTCGGAAAGAAGAGGGGAGCCTAAAACAATGCTCATTAGCTCATAGTTGGTGTGTCTTCGAAAACGTGAGTTGGATCACTACCCTGGAAGTTGCGTGCAACAAGTATAGACCCCAGGTTGGAAGGCGTAGATAGCCAAATATGGCTACTCTCACGATGGAGTACAGTGAACTTCCAATGTCTCCAAACCATTATTTACAGAAGAAAGCTATTTGGGTAGCTTTGGACCCTCCCGCGTGTACCTCCGAATCCCAAACAAAGAATTCTAGCATATTTATATATGAACTTACAAGCGAGCTAAATCATTTACAGCCAACATCCCAGGGAGCTGTTTTTCAGATTACCACTACCTTTGTCACGCAGCTATGTTTTGCTGTATAATTCCTTCTGCTCTCGGTGACGATCCTTCACAGGAGTTGCCTGCAGTCAATTTACAGCTTGAACCGAACAACAACGCATGATATATCATCTTTACTGTCTCGTTTCAATGCTTCAGCAATTAATTGTTTGGCAGCTGTTTGTGGGTTCTTGAACCTTTTCACCAAATCAACAGCTTCTCGATTGTTCATTACCTGGTTGACATAAGACAAGTAATAAGCGCACATTCACCAATATACTAATGGGTTACATATCACATACATAAATAACAAGCCACACCTTCCAAACTCCATCGCTCGCGAGGACAACTAGCTCGGCAGTGTGATCGATATCTTCAACAGTTACATCAGGCTCTGATTTCAGAAGTGATTTTAGATTCCTGTCCCCGAAAGCTCTTGACACGGCCAACTGCCCACAGACCCTGGGAACATCCCCTGTAAATTACAGCATTCCATTTCAGGCACGAACACAAAGTTGGCTGTCTAGGCAGTTAAGAAAACATACTGATTCAAAATGTAAACAGGCTATTAGTATATAAAAATAATAGAGTTAACAAGCTTGAAAATTAAGTGATCTATCAAATGTCATCTTTCTGCTTATGTAGGTCAGTTGGTGTACATACCAAGGAGAAATACACACAGAATTTCCACATGGAGTAATTATTATTGATCTCATCATGCTTAGAATATGAAGTTATTGGAAGCTACATCAAATACTAGCTTCCATTTGTTTTACATGAAAGATAAAGAACTTCACAGTACAAACAACATAAGGAGTTCCCTCCAAAAGAAGGCTTGCAATTCTCATTAACAGCAACATCTTATCAACCGGAAACAAGAGTCGACAATACTAAAAAGAGCCATAAGTGCGAGAAAGGAGAAGTGAATGGGTGAAGAATTGATAATGCAGAACAATGATATGGTTTGTGCTGAAAGGTTGTGAATGAGCTCGTGTGAAAGGCAGCCAGGGAAATGTAGAGTATAACCATGCGACAAAACATATCCTGCCAATGCCATTGCTACACCACATTAGCTGTTCATTAATACAGTTAATTTTGTCCAAAGTACTGTACCAAGTAAGTAATAAACGAGGTTAGTTCACACTAAGATTTTTTTTTTTTTTGCTTCACCCAGCCACAGCAGCATAGCGGCAGAGTAGAACACAAAACGTTACAATGGCCAGGACGTGCAGGTTGGATGGCAACAAAGTCTTCTGCAACTTGAAGAGAAGCATGCAAGAAAAGCATAAAAGATAGTCCGTACGGGAGCGCATGAGTATATTTCAGTCGGCGTCTTTGTTCAGGACCAGCAGAAAGGGTAGTCAGGAGCGAGTAAACGAGTACTCCCTCTGTTCCGTACTAGATCAGTCTAGCATAGACTTTAACATTCACTAGACACCAGGTAGGCAGAAATTCTAGGTCAAGTTAGGATTCATGTGGTTTATTATTACATATTTACATTGCGCCCTTCCAAAAGCATGGCATGTATAGTCAAGACTCGAGCAAAAAAGCAATCTCCATCATCTCTATTTCTGCAACACTCTAGTTCCCTCATTCCCAATATATGTCGGTCTCCCCGTTCAATACCTTAATATCCCCTTCAAGCCATCCCGATGTGAACCGTGAATTCCGCGTTACAATGCATGATACCATTAACTGTTAACATACGCATTTTTGTAGCACACAGGTTGATGCAACAAAATTACCTACTACCTACTAATCACAAATACAAGAAAATATCAGCCACGTCCTACCAAACAACTACAGACTGATAGATTGGTAATATGGTTTCTCCATTTAACGCTCTTCGCAGACTGCTGTCGTTTTTTTGTAAGAAAACATTGAGGCTAGACTTGCATAGCATGAGGTTTCAATGTTGTCGAATGTAAAACTTAAGCTAATATAGAGCAGGTTATAATAGCATTATCAATTCAATCATAGCCTTGCGGTAATTGCAAAAATATTGCTGCATACATATTCTAATATTTGTTGTAATAAATCACAAAACTGGAACTTTACATCTTATTTTCATATGTGGTTCAGTATTAACCATGGGGTTTAGTATCCGCTTGCTATAAATCTGTACAAAATCAAAAGGGGTAGAAATTACAAGGTTACAAAAAGCGCGCCTAGGCACACGCTTAAACTCGCTTAGGCGCTGAGCGGAGGCAAAACGCCTAGCACTTAACTGCGCTAAAATGTGTGCTTAATTGCGCTTAACGCTTTAATCCTTCAGAAAAGGGAAAAGGCAAAGCTCAAAACGCCAAGTGCTTAATAAACCTTGAGAAATTATAACATTTTTTGGACCATTCAAGATGGGCTAACCACATGAAGTCCCATTTAAATAAGATTTTTTCGCGGGGATCATATTCATATAATTTAGCGATAAAGAATAACAAATAAGGTAGAAGCATATCTATCACTAATCTAAAGAGTAGTCAGTACATAGCAGATATCTTTGTCATTTTGACATCACTAAAAACTCTCACTGGTATGTAACTTTTCACTAAGTTTGAGGTTCCCCTGATACTCCACAACAAGATGAGTGAACTAAATATCAGATGAACAACTTGGTTGTAACAACAATTGCAATTTAGATAGTATGTTTAGAAAAACGATGAATCAGTGACCCACCTGGCATGTTTGAAACAAAACCACCTCTATTTTCAATAGCGCCACGCTCGGCATTCGGGTCATGGTCAATTGACATCTGTATGGCCTCACCTCCTTTCAAAAGAACAGCTCTAGAGTCCCCGACATTAGCTACCCACAACTTCCTGCCGTTTATAAGAATGGCAGTTACAGCAGTGGAGCCACCTGGCCCCAAATCTGGTGTATGTGACAGGATAGCCTGGTCTGTCTTTTCGTAAGCCTTCGTGAGTGCTCTGTCCGGGTGTGTCCAAAACTCTTCCTGTAATGGTATGATAAAAAGATGATCGCCGCAAATGTTAGTGACCGAGGCACTTTCATATTGAAACAGATGTAAGTAAAACTTGCCTCGTTCAAAATATTTGGAAACAAATTTTTCTGTAGGTATGCAGGAACTGTATCTCCTAAATGGCCATCATAAATAGCAAAAAGACCAAGCTCATTTCCTTTCACTTCAGCGAGTTCCGCGACATGAAAATCCTCCATAGGATGATTTGTCTTTCCTCGTACAAGGCTAAACCCATAGCTGACGTTGACTTGGCCCTGGCAACCTTTCCCTTTACCAGAGGAGGCCGATGAATTCCCTGTCCTCTACATTAAAGCAGAACAGTCAGCAAGAGTAAACAAATGTAGCTGAAGCGCTAAGATGGTAATGCAACAGAGAATGCATCCTTCAAGAGTTTCCAACAGTTCAGTTTCCACACGGCTATTCGTGTTGATAATTAATTCACTCAACAAGCTGCTGGCACGGGCTGCAGAGTTGGGAATCTTGCGGAAGTTGGCCCGACAGGACTTGGTCACGATAGTATCACTTTATGGTTATGACGTGGTTATTTTCTTCCACCTGGATGAGTCAAAATTGCGCGCGATTCTTGCACTATTCAGACACGCGTCGGGATTGCATACCAACTTCGCTAAGTGTTCGGTGTCTCCCATTGCCTGCTAAGATGAGGTTGCTGCAGCTGCGGCTACGTCATGGAGTGCCAGGTGGTACCCTTTCCGGTTTGTTACCTACGGGCTACGGATCCCTCTCGGTTTGAGTAAGCTGCCAGGTGAGGCTTTACAGCCATTGCTGGACCGACTGGCGGACAAACTTCCTACTTGGAAAGCGGCAATGATGCCTAAAGCAGGGCAGTTGGCATTGGTCAGGTCGGTGTTAGCAGCTATACCCCTCCACCAGATAATGGTGTTGAGACTTATATACAAGTTCTCAAACAGGTGAAGAAAATCCTCGGGTGGGTAGAGCAGAGGCCAATGGAGGCCACTACCATGTCAACTCGGCAAGGATGTGCCGCCCATTGCGTTTGGGAGGTTTGGGCATCCCGGACCTAGCTCGTGCGGCAATCAGCCTGCGGGTTCGTTAGCTTTAGAGGATGTGCACGAACCCACACAGACATTGGCGTGGGCTTGACATGCAGTTCTCCTGAGATGAACGACAGATATTTGACGCCTCTACTGAGATGGTGCTCAGGGATGGTGACTCCAACCTCTTCTAGGAGGATAGATGGCTGGATGGGAAGCCTCTTAGGGAGACTGCGCCAGACTTATTCATGCTAATCCCAAGACTCAGAAAGCGTCGCACAGTGAGGGAGGCGCTGTTGGAGCGCCGTTGGATTGGTGATATCACAGGGGCCATGAGCCCTCTTGCACTCTGGCAGTATATCCGTTTTTGGGTGCGGTTACAGGAGATTCAACTGACGGAGGAGCAGGACAGGATGATTTGCCGTTGGACGAGCGACTCAGAGTACTCCAAATCTAGAAGCACCGCTCCACCCCTCGTCGGCTGCACACGGCACCTAGTCGGTGATCATGCTCAGTGCATGGTGGATTGGATCTAGAAGCACCTTCCGCAACGTCTTCGAGAACAGCGTTGGCACCTTGGTGGAAACCATGGTAGGTCTTGGGTTAGCGTGGGGGCCAAGGGCCTTGGCCAGCTGCTCTCCTAGATTAGCTCTTTGGGTCTTGTACTTTCTATCAATGCATCTGCATCGAAACACAATGCTTTTTGCATCGAAACACAATGCTTTTTGCGTTTTCGCGAAAAAAGCTTAAACGCTCGAAAAGAACCAATTTACTTCTTGGATGCTTAGCAGCTGTAACAAAAATCATGTCAACAGAAGACGAGAACTGGTGGACTTTGGTGCCCACACAGTGAACTTCAAACAACAGGAAACGACACGTTGCAGGCAGTGAATATTTCTAGTACCGTAGAATAAAATAAAATTATTCCAGGCAGTAAAAGTTGGGAAGTAAAGTAGAGCTTTGGTCATTTATGAAAAAACTCCAGAGGACCAACCAAAGCTAATACTATTCAGCAGCTAACACCTACCATCTGCAC
This sequence comes from Alopecurus myosuroides, assembly GCA_028641055.1. Taxonomy (NCBI): domain Eukaryota; kingdom Viridiplantae; phylum Streptophyta; class Magnoliopsida; order Poales; family Poaceae; genus Alopecurus; species Alopecurus myosuroides. The sequence goes on along the minus strand of CM054059.1, from coordinate 215,342,848 downwards.
CAACTATAATCCTATAAATACTTATATATTTGCAATTAACAAAATTACAGGATATTCAGCCACAAAAAATAGTGAAGAAAACAGATACTAGAGCAACCGATCAAAATTAGACTCACCTCTGAACTACCAGCACCGAAGCAGCAAAACTTGGACATATCTTCTAGAACCAAAACAAGATAGAAATGATTGAAGAAAATCAGAGCCCCCCGCCGCCGCCGAGACCCGTCGCGGGACACCACAAGGTTCGGCTTTGGGCCCAGAACCGCGCCCCTTTCATGGAAGTTCGCACCCTGATGGCAGAAAAGAGAGCGAGACCTCGATCACATCAGATCCAGAAGCGAAAACCAGAAGCAGAATTACACGGCAGAAACGGACCGCAAAAAAACAGGGTAATTTTCTCCAGAGAGGCAGATCAACTTACCGATCGATCCAGCGGCCAAGGAGCTCGGAGATTCTAGGAGAAGAAGATGAGAAGAGCTCTGAGGCCGGAGCTTTGAGCGGTCGCAGCGAAGAGGAGCTGAGCTGCCCTCCGTTTTGGGGTATTTTTTTTCTTTCGTCAGGTTTGCGCGTCGGGATGAAGAAGTCTATGGGGGAGGCCTTTCCGGGGGTCAACACTCGGCAGAGGGGGACAAACGCCTGGCCCACACGCACGTACGCCCGGTTCATGCGCCGGAAGATCCAGAGGAAGAGTGGACGATAATCTCGAGGCAGGATCGACGGCTCTAACGATATCTGGTGTAGACTCGGTGTGTGGACGGGAGTCGTAGCGGGGGACCACAGAGGAGCAGAAACGGTCGTAATTGATGGGCGGCGTCAGCGTGGAAACTCAGCCCCACTCACCGACCAGCGGGCCTACCCGCGTGGGGCCGAGCCGTCATGAGCTGTCGTTGGGAGGGGTGGAAATTAAGGACTTGGTGGGAGGAGGAGGGAGGTGGGCGCGCCGGTTTGACTTACCCTTTGTACGGGCCGAAACGTACAGACGTTTGTTTGGTCACTCTGAGGGAACCGGGTCTATGGACCTGACACTGCCATCCCCGTGACCGATGGCAGCGATGGGGTGTCCGCTCTGTGGTCCTGTGGACAAGGGTTTGCCCAGCGATGTGGGATTTAATTCGGCGGCACTGGCAGGCGACGACTGTGAAGTTGACCGTGTAATAGTAACAGCTGTACGATTGATTTCCATTTACTCTCTCTATTTTAAAATAATTGTCTTTGAAACGATGTACGGAGTACTCTCGTTCCAAACAAAAAAAAACGTTTTATCGATTTTTAGTGTGTAGGTTAATGTGTATCTTACACGTCATTTTTTTTAATCACACGTTGTATAGGCCATGAACGGCGACAAAGTACATGGTGTTGAACCCAGCTTACAACAAAGAACTACACACACAGAGACAGAGCTACCAACGAGATTACAGACAAAGACGAGCAACGCCGAAGAGGGAGAGTACAAGCAAGGCGGGCAGAGGTGTCAGGCTGGAGCTCGCCTAGAGCATGGGCACACCAACACACGCGGCACACTGCCGAGACCAACTGCACCAACCAAGGGAGTAACACCAGCAGGATCATCACCGCCACTATACGCGAGAGTGCCGATAGGCTCACTCAGCAAGGCTTCGCGCAAGACACACCGTGATGCAGAACCAGGAACAAGCTTTGCCCGAGGGAGCTCGACGAAGAAACCGCAAGAGCCGCATTCGTCTCCACACCACGTCCGTAAAGCAACGCGCCGTGAACTCCAAGGCGGCGACTTGAAGAAGCACACGACGCCAACGCGCCGCCACTGCTCGATCCAGGGGTCTTGAATTTCCATCCAGAGCGTAGATGGACCCAGAGAAGGCGCTACGACGCCTTCAAGAAGGGAGCGACGTCCATGGACGTCGCCGCCGCATCCCGAGAAGACCCCAGGCAAGGGTTTCCCCCGGCAAACTCTCTCCCCCATCTACACAGGATGCCAAGTGTCGACAAACGACACCCAAGTCACCGTCACCGCAAGTCGCATGCCAGCCACCGCACCACCCTCGTGGTCGTGGTCACGGACCAGAACCCGAGTTTGTGGCTCGCCCGCCAACCAACAAATTCCCACCTTCCAGGGGCACCGCCCCGGCATCCTAGCTCTACGAACCTTAGACGAGAATGAGGCAAGGTTGGAGAGATCCCCCACCGAATCAACCACCGACAGCCCCCACGGCGGTCGGCGGCACTAGATTGTTGGAACGCGTAGAGATAAACAAAAAAAAATCTACGCGGTACTTCCAAGATCTAGCCGAGGTAGAAGGCCACAAGGATTACCACTAGACGCGCAGGTGCGGATTATCGATGAAGCACGTCGATGCAGTGTAGTCCCACGATCCGATCCAGCTGATCCAATCCTGCGATCGTCGAAGTGCTGAACGTATAGCACCTCTGCCGGTATCCACACGTACGAGGAGGAGCTCCAACGGCGGACTGCTAGGTCCGGTGCGGCGGCTGGACTGAGCGGGGCTAGGTTTCCCAACGCATGGGAGTGGAATAACGTGCCCGCTGGGCAACCTGCACCCCTCTTTATATAGCGAGTGGTAGCGGGCTTCACAACGCTTGTGGCCCATTCCCTCTGTGAGTCCAACTCACGAATTTAGTCCATTTCCGGTTCGGGTCCAACCCGACCAATATACTTGCTCTCGCTCTTAAGTGTGCGACCCCGCGACTTGGACACGATTAGAGTCTGACTCCCAATCGATCAATCGGTAGCGGCTCCTAGCAGAACGTGCCGACTCCCAAGTGCCATAGAGTCATGACGACATACCTTTCAATGTGACTTTCATCTGAGTCCCTTTTACCTCACGATATACCTTGTCGAACTATAGGCGAATTGTCGTTATCCCTTAAATAGCTCAACTCTTTTCTCGGTCCGTGATATATGATTCATCTGACTAAGTCTTAGTCAATAGACTCAGTCAACACTTAACCGAGTCGCGCATGGCCATGCTTCCGGAATCATATCACTCGAGAGGGCCCAGAGAATATCTCTCCAGTCGGAGGGGAAAAATCCCATCTTGATTATCCACATCACGCAGTTTGCTTCTCATTCGACCCGAACTCTGCCTTTATAACTGCCTTGTCACGGAACAGCGTTTGACAGAACCTAAGTCGGTGATCCACAATTCGGATTGTGCGACAACCTCAGGTCTAAGGATTACATTGATGGAGACATGCAAATGACGACTTGCTCGTTGCATCTCAATATGGGTCAGTACGACTTGCTAAACTCTTTAGCCAAGTCTGTGAACGTTGGAATAGCATCGCTACGCCCATGACAAGTAGAACCGTGTCATCAGCCAACACTCACATTAGTCTAGGGTGTGTGTCCAGCACAAACTTAATGACCAAGGACAATTTAGCATGAACAACATGAACACATAGTTCCACAATCGAATCACATATTCAATGACATATATCAGATGTTCAAAACAAGGACGACTTTATGAATACATTGGGAATTACATCATACATGATTGCTTCTAGGGAATATTCCCAACATAGATATGGCACGGGACAGTATGGCTCGAGAAGGAGGGCCAGGGGCCCCTGCCCCTTCCTAGGTTGGGGCGACCGGACCAGCGTCGCACCCCCTACACGCCACGCAAAGAGCTCTCCATAGCGACGAGCGGACCATACCGCCCGCCGCGCCGGCTAATACGTCCATTTTGCATCACTATTTTATATTGTTATTTTCTGTTATTCATCGATATATTTCATGTTATGATGCATTACTTATGTTATTCCATCTTATTTTGCATGTTTCATAATTTTTAGAGAATAAACACTGGGATCAGAAATCTGATGGAAAAAAGCACCGTCGAGATAACCTATTTCAGAAGATCAGAAGAAGAGGGGGGATACCGGAGAAGTCTTTGAAGTCCCGAGGAGCAAGCTAGCCAGAAGGGCAGCCAGAGGGGGGCCAGAGGGGGGCCACACCATGGGGTGACGCGCCCTTTGGCTGCGTCGTCAGGTTGTGTGGCCACCCTGGGCCACCTCTGGTCGCCCCCTTTCGCGTACTTGACCCCCTAGGAACCCTAAGCCCCAGAACATCATCGAAGAAATATTCCTCTGCCGCCTCGGGGAGGAAAACAACAAAGAGAGAGAAAAGGTCTCCGGCAGGGAGAAATCTGTCTGGGAAATTCCTCCCCGGAGAGGGGGGATCATCGCCATCGTCACCGTCATCGCTCCGGGCATCATCAAGATCGTCATCGTCATCATCATCACCACCAGCACCATCACCCTCATCATCCACCTTCATCCTGCTGTAACAATTAGGGGTCTTTATCGTTGTTTTCCACGACTAGATCTCTCTGCCGGTGTGGATTACTTGTTAGTAGTTGATGCTTGTGAGATTTATCGGTGTTTACACTTTATGACCAGATTGTTAGTATCCATTATATCACCTCTGATTATGATCCATATGATGTCTTGTGAGTAGTTCGTTTAGTTCTTGAGGACATGGGAGAAGTCATGATGTTAGTAGTGGAATTATGTTGAAGTAATATCTAGTGGTTTGATATTTAAGTTGTGGTGTTATTCTTCTAGTGGTGTCATGTGAACGTCGACTACATGATACTTCACCTTTATGGGACTAGAGGGATTCATTCTGTATTTGGCTACTAATTGTGGGGTTGCTGGAGTCACAGAAACCTAAACCCCCATTAGGAAACCAATGCACGAGGGAGTGTAGAATCCCGGAGTTTTAAGGTTGTGGTTAGATTTATCTTAATTACTTTCTTGTATTTGCGAGTGCTTACGAGGGTTATAATCACAAGTATGTATTAGTCCTAGTTGGGCGGTGCATTAGCATAGGTTCACCCACACAACACCTATCGAACCAATAAATATTAATCAACCGTATGAAGCGAAATCACTTGACGAAATTCACATGTGTCCTCGAGAACGTTTGGTAATCATAAGTAGAACAACCAGGTTGTCCTTTGATCTCAAAAGGATTGTGCCACTCGCTGCAATTATATTTAGTGTCTTTTATTTACTCGCACTTTATTTAGCTGCTATATAAAAAACCACCAAAAACATGTTTGCTAGTATTTACAGTGAATTCTCTATCCAACCTGCTTGTCAGCACCTTCTGCTCCTCGTTGGGTTCGACACTCTTATTTATCGAAAGTACTACGATACACCCTCTATACTTGTGGGTCATCACAGGCCTCCTTATCCCGCACCCAGCAGCAAGGGGAGAGGCGCCACAGAGACCCGCAGAGCCTAGATCGGGCCTGAGCCGCCCCAGGATCCCCTCCAACGCCGACAGTCAACGAGCCCCGCCCGTGCTGCCATTCCGCTGTAGGAGTGCCGCCAACCCACCACAACTCCGCCCGACGCGCACGTCGCTGTTACCACCTCCTCCAACGGCGTGCACTGGAGCTCCGCCTCTGTGCGAAGACAAAGCCACCAGGAACCACCCACCCCGCCCGTCGCCTTCGCAGCCGAGCGCAGACGCCATCACCAGTGGCGGCAGCGGCCAGGGGAATCACCGTGGGAGACTTTTTTCTTAGGGTTTGGACCCTTCAGAGCCGCCCGCGCGGGCGTCCCTGGAGGGGGGCGTTTTCTGTTTCGAATACCTCACTAAAACACATCTAGGTACGTTTGTAGTATTAAAAACTGGTAAAACATCTTACATTTCAATACGGAGGGAGTACTATATTAGTTTTGAAAAGACAAAGGCAATATTTAACAATGGTGGTGTTGTGCTTCATTCCGTTACTGTAGCTGTATGTGTGGAGTATGTTATTTTTAGAACATGTGTTGAGGAGTAGATTAGTAAAGTAGAAACAAATGAATTAGACGAGCTTACGTCATTCCTCTTCGGATTCAAGAAATTTTGGATCATTTCCATAAACAAATTTTCCAAAGAAACATTTGGATCATAGGAGTGAGCCCAGCAAATTTGTAAGGAATCCATTTCTATGCCATCCCATTTCATAGGAATCTCAATATTTGCTCAAATATCATTTTATTTTTCCTTTGAAATCTCCGATGAGTACTATTCACAGTGATTTTCCTGCATCAAATTTAGGGTAATTGTAGTACCTGTAGTAGCTGTAACATCCCTGATTTTTGGAAAGTCCAAAAATCACTAAAAATTGAAACTTTTTGTTTTCATGTTATGCAAGTCACCAAAAACCAATGAGATGCAAGAAATAAAAAGGAAACAATACATAACCCAATGAAAATTGAAATTAAGAATCCATTATACCTCTATTCCATAAACCCTAAAAGCCTATTCAAAATAAATATTCATTATTCAAAGAAATTGTTTTCTCTTAGAAAGCCTTATTTTATAACATGTTTTCAAATCAACTAATACTTTGAAAATGTTTTATAGCTTTTGAAACCAGAGAATTATTATCTCTAATAATTTTTATGCCTCAAAATTATTTTATCAGAATAACAACTATTTTTATTGATATCCAAATGTCCTTCCAAGTTTTAAACATGAAGGGGTGAAAATGAAATGCATTGCTTTGAAAATAACATAACAAAAGGTTTTGAAAACAATATTATGACTTATGGTTTTATTCTAAATTTTATTGATCAACATTAATAACTAATTGATATGAACTAATTAAATAGCATTAAGTTACTATTAGTAGATCCTTCAACTCCTAAAAATATAAAATGTGAAAGTGGTTTAAAAATGGCTTTCCAAAAATAATATATGATTTGTAAAATGTCTCTGAGATTTTATTTAGACAATAACATCAATTTATTATTTTCTAAATTTTAAAATGGATTTAAGTTGCTATTAGTAAATCACTGAAATGTTAAGTTTATAAAAATAGGAAAGTGAGGTAAAATGAATTTCAAAAATAGTATTTGATATGTTTATTGTCTCTGAAATTTTATTTAATCAAAACCACATTTTATATTTATTTTTTCTAATTTAAAATGTACATTTATCACTATTAGTGATTTAATTATATTTTCAAAACATAAAAGAGATGAAAACTCTTTGAAATGGTTTTGGAAAATAGTATTTGATCTTTATAAAGTCACTGAAATTATATTTGATTAATAATTGTATTTTATAATTTTCTAAATTAAAAATCACATTAAGCTCTATTAAGGAATTATTTCAATTTTCAAAATTCAAAAATAAAAATATTTTGAAAGTTTACAAAAATGGTACTGTTAGAAAGTATTTGAAATAATATGATTTTAGAATTTTGTTTCATGTTAATTGGATTCATAAAACAGAAGATATAAAATAAATGAGAAAACAGAAATTAAAAAGAAAAGAAAAATCATTGATGATGTCATCATGACGTCATCGTCTTGAATCTCGGGCAGAAACTGCCACTACCGTTTCTCCTTCGATTAATTTCCGCGAATTACTCGTGATTAAGGCCAAATTCTGTCTCCCGTTTCCTCCCCTTAAATCCCCTCGACGCCCTCTTCATTTCCCCTCAATGTCCCCCTCGATTCATGCCCCAGGTCCGGAATAATCTCTCGCCGGAACTCCACGTTGCCGCCGTCCATTTTCCCGATCCCGGCGTCAGCACTGGTTCCCCTCCTCCCTTTTCTGGCCACCTCTCCTCCCCTAGTTCGTGTGCATCGATTGATGCATTTGCTCGATTTTTTTTCGCAGCAGGATAGCCGCGCCAAGCACGCCCGGGACTCGCCGGAGCTGCTGCATCCCCGTCCGTGTTGCGCCGTCGTCCCCGGAAGCGAGGGAGCAAGCAGACCCCACCATCGGCCTCGCCGTGCTGCGTGGAGTCTCCCCGTGGTCTCCCCGAGCCTGGAGGTCCACCGGAGCCTCAACACCGTCCACGACCGAGCACATCGCCGCCGTCCCCGCCATTCTCCGGCGAACCCCGTGCCCCCCGGTGAGCTCCTCTGTTCCTGCACCGTTAGATCTGAAACGAACGCGTAGGATTAGATCCACGCAGCGAAGCGGTACGTGCCAATTAGAGAGCGCCGCGTCGGCATGCGCGTTAAGATTTTATCCACCGCCCAGCGCAACGCACAGACGGCCCAGGCCCACCTCCTATCAGTCGCACCGCGCGACAAATAACCATTCTCGGCCCAGCCTTTCTCTGGATTTAATTCCGAATAGAAATAAAAAGTAGTTTTTGCAGAAAAGCCCCTACAACTTAGATCATCATAACTTTTGATCCATAAGCCCAAATTTAGCAAACTTGGACTTTTTGAAATCAGCACAATATGTAGAAACTTTTGGCACTGGCCAAATTTAAATTTGACAAACTTAAATCTGTTCAAATTCAAATATGCTTGTTTGATCAAATTTGGCTTAATTCAAATTCTACAAATCCAAAAATTGCAAATAAAATATATTTGGAAACCTTAGAATGTGTACTTTCATATCCTCTATCCCAAAATAATAATTGAACAAATTAAAATTGAATTTAGAATTTAGTTGTCTATTTGAGTATTTTTGACATAGATTAATTTCTATAAATATTTTCAGTATAGTTCCTTTTGCAAAATTGTTCCATTTGACAACCTTGGACCAGAAAAACCTTGCCCAACCATTTTGAACACCCTTGGACCATGACCATGTGTTTTTGACCAAAAACCTAACATAGTAATCCACCCATATTATCATGCCCTAGAATTTATTTCTATTTGATTATCGTTGATGTTGTGGCCATTTTGAATCCAAAACCAAGTCCCTTGTATATGCTAACCATATAAAAGACCAAGTAGTGAACCTCAAACACTAGTACCATAGTTTTCTATCTACTCCTCCATCCCCCTATTCTTGCTTCAAGAATCCATCAAGTTAGCAAATGGAAAACAAGACTCAAGAAATAGAAGGTTCTTCACTTTCAACTTAGTGGAAACATGAAGAGCTACAAGGAAGATCAATGAAGAAGTTTTGAAGAAAAGACTTGGACTCCACACCTAGAAGAAAACTCAAGAAGTACAAGTGTGAAGAAATTTAGAAGAAAACATCTCCCCCTCTCTTCCTATCTTTCTTCTTATTTTCTTTCTCTTGACTTAGTGGTATTTGTGCCCATCCCATACCCAAACCAATTAGTGAAGTAAAACCATGAAGACTATCAAGACCAAGAGAAGCACTACACCAAGGAAGGAAACAACTTAGATGGCATGATGATGATCTTCAAGAAGGCAATCACATGAGGTCTAGAAGCAACCCATACAAGTTGAAGAATAACAAGTTATTTTTGTCCAACCATTGACCCAAATGGAAAACCCAAGACTTAGTAATATTTTCCCTTGATGAGGAAGTTAGTAGGCCTACCCTAACCACAATGGAAAATACTAACATAGTCACTTAAATATTTTTGAAGGTGAATATGACCAAGTGTTTGCATGTATTACTTTAGTTGAAGAAGTAATATGTTTATTCTAAGTGAACTCTTGGAACTTCCTCGACAAGTATGGTTATAATAAAGTTTGATCACTACAAACTCAACCTAGTCCTTCCCAAGTAAACCATTGGAATTTCCTAAACAAGAATGAGACCACTAGAGAATGAATCTTTCAACTCAAACCTTGACCTTGTCCTAGCCAACTTGGTTACATCCCTTTTTCCATGGTTGTTGCTTTGTATGTTTCTACACTTGTATGATTGTTTGGTAGAATGTTTGTTTATTTTGTTATTGTGTTTTCAATGAATAGATTGTACGGAGAGAAACGATCTTTTGTGAAGAGAGTGTGAATTCTTCACCAACTTCAACAAGGCAAGTAACACACCATCAACTACCCATTATTTTCTATATGCATTAGTTGATTTTGAGTAGCATGCATGATAGGAAATTTTACTAAGTTATATTATGCTATGCTATTATCCTAGTAGTGTGTAGCCATCTCTTTTACCCTTGTTATTTTGATAGCCTTAGAACTTAGTAGATGCTATGCAATATTTCAAATTGTTTTACTAGATGTTGAGGAAAAATTCTAAGTATAACTAATGAATGAACCACCTGGGTGGAAGTGGTAAGACTGGTTTATGTTGAGTGTTGCCTCAGGGCCCTTTTCTAAAGGGTTATTCCACTTGAGGTTGTCACTTGCGGATGGCCACCCAGGAACAAAGAGATTACTATGTCTTTCTAAGTTTAGTAGCTTCCCGTGCAGCCTTTAGTCATATGGGCTCTGTCTTGATCAATTAAGTTGAATGAACTCACTAGGCTTACCAGCAGATGTAGCATAATTATAGGTGGCACGGGTAAGCCAAACGGTGGTGGAATTTCTTCTGAAAGATCTCGTCTCAATCTTCTCCTTTCCTTAATGCACTCAGGGTGTATAGGATGTTTGGGCTGATTTGAGTCTGAAGGTGAAAGTGCACAAACTCTGCAGAGTCAACAAACTAAGATCTTAGCCGTGTTCCCGGTTATGGACAACTATGAGCAGCTGGACAAGGATTGACGGAAGAATCTCATCATCAATTTCAATAAGTAAAATTTTGACCAAGTTAACAGTATTGTGGTGCTTGGATCTTAATCCAATGTTGCCACCTTTTGAAAAGAAAAGTTTGTTTTACAAAAGTGATAGGAGAAAAACTGGCTTTATGCAAACTTAGCCAAAACTCCACTCAGCCAAATAAGCATGTAGTATTAGTCTTGCCATTTATATCCACCATAGTGTTACTTGCCAATACATTAAATTGTATTGACTCCCTTGTGGCTGCATATTCCATATTGCAGATGTTTCTGAAGACGAGTGAGGATTTCGTTTAGGATCTCGAGACTATCGCCAACATGTTTTGCCTGTGGCACATGAAGAAGATGGGCTCAATGTTGTACTATGTTTTCCGCTGTATTTCTTTGTTTTCTGCTAGTCTTCTAAGACTATGCAAGTTGTAATACTATTTTGTAAAGACTGGATCATGCGATGTAATAGAATTTGATGCATTTGCATGATATTTCATTTTGTACTGTGGTGCTAGCAATTGATCCAGGGACTAGCACAATAACACAGGTATTCCATCTTTATTAAAAGTTGGGATGCTACAAAATGGTATCAGAGCATTGTGTTGCCTGTAGGATTCGAGACCCTTAGGTTTGGAAGCCATTTTTTATCATGTTATTATCTCCTTAGAGTATTTTGGATCCTAGCGGCATAGTGAGATGAAGCGGCCCGGACAACTTTACGTGTCCACGGACACGAGACCGTTCCCTGATTGGCTAGCGGGTGCCAGTATCTCTCACTATAGTGAATATCCAATTTGCAACAAGTTGTTAATAACCCCTTGATCACCCTAGGATTGAAAACTTTCTATGTTCAAACTTTCTATAAACAAAACAATCATCTTGATTCTTCTCATATCATCTCATCTATTATTCACCTTCAAAATTTTCTAGGTGACCTACCTTTTCAATACCATCAAGACAGGAATGTTGATGATCATACCAAGAAGTGCAAGGAGTATTTTCACCACATGAAGCCCTACACTCAAGATTTTTGAAGAATTTGAAGAAAAACATAGACTTCCCAACAATCAAGAACACCTCAAGACATGGAGAGAAGAATATGAAGAAAAGCTCAAGAAGATATAGATGAGACCACCAATCTAGTTACTTGGTTAGAACAACGTTAACGTGTTAGTGTATTGATCATACCAATGAGTGTGGTATGACAATATTAGTGTTTTCTAAAAACCATGTTGTTTGGTGTGGTGAATGTGTTGATATATGTTTGTTATGTGTTGTTTGTAAGATGAGTTTCCTTGATCTGCTGTGTTTGGATAGGAACCTTCTTAGATCCTTTCTAATCTCTACTCATCTTCCCTAAAACCTCAAAAGAGATGCCTAGTCATAATGCCAACAACCCGGAGAACTCAATAGCAATGCAGATGCTACTAGAAGCTCAAATTCAGCTGATACAACTGATGACCCAGAACCAAGCAAGCAACCCCAATATGGAGTTAACACCAGGAATGCAACAAGTGTTAGATACCCAATCCCAGATAGTGCACATGATGTCCCAAAACATGACCAATAGTGGAAACCATCAACCCTTGTTAGCTAGAGATAACCAGGAGACAGAAGAAGAAATGTTTTCAACACCCAAAGCTTGCAAAGCTTCTGGAGAGATAGGACACTATTCCAAAGATTGTCCAGATGAGTGGCCCCATGGTGATGTAAACAACTCAATTGAAGGATACTTCACTCAAGTTACTTGTTTTCTGTGTGAAGGAACAACACATGTTCCAACACAATGTCCACTTTACTCCATGGTACAACAAGTTGGACAACAAGAAAAAATGGAAATGCTTAGTGCAATCCAAGAGAACTTAGGAAAACCAGAAGTGAAGGGAAAACGCAAGCTGGATACTTTTCAGATGGACCATGTCAAGATGGATACTGGAGCCAAAACTACACCACATCCATATTCATCCAAACACTCCACCAAGAATTGTTATTCTTGTGAAGAAGATGGACATTTATCTAGGAATTGTCCCAACAAGAAACCCAGACCTTCAACCAACATAGTTGAGTATACTGGGCAGCAGTATGAAGATATGATGGCCAATTTAACTCCACCAAGGAAGAAGAAGAAACTTGAGAAGAACCCCAATCCTGTCTATAGAGACATCAGCCAAGTGACATGCTTCAAATGCAGAGATAAAGGACACTATGAAAATGGATGCCCTCAAAGGGAGAAGGAAGGAAACATGACTTTCTGAAAGAAGGAATCTTAGGCAAAGTTCATGTTGAAAATAAATTTATTTTCCCTAGAATTTCTTCCAGTGTAATAAACCACAATGAACGTCTGAGAAATGTGTTCCCATTATAATGAGATGATGTTGTGAAATCCTCTCAACTTGATCTTTTGATTGACCCAAAGAGTGACCCCTCAGTGTCAAAGGTAGTCCAACATACCTATGTTGGTCTACAGCTCTACCACGAAGGAAAGTTCTACTCAAGCCAATTCCAGATCAATCTACACTCCAATCTAATGAAAATAGACTACCCACAAAGGTTTCTTTTAAGGGTGGTAGCCCACCCAGTTGTTCTGGAATCCAGTTGTTCAAACCTATTCTTTCTTTCTAGCCTTCCCAAATCTCGGGATGAGATTTCTTTTAAGGGTGGTAGTCTGTAACATCCCTGATTTTTGGAAAGTCCAAAAATCACTAAAAATTGAAACTTTTTGTTTTCATGTTATGCAAGTCACCAAAAACCAATGAGATGCAAGAAATAAAAAGGAAACAATACATAACTCAATGAAAATTGAAATTAAGAATCCATTATATCTCTATTCCATAAACCCTAAAAGCCTATTAAAAATAAATATTCATTATTCAAAGAAATTGTTTTCTCTTAGAAAGTCTTATTTTATAACATGTTTTCAAATCAACTAATACTTTGAAAATGTTTTATAGCTTTTGAAACCAGAGAATTATTATCTCTAATAATTTTTATGCCTCAAAATTATTTTATGAGAATAACAACTATTTTTATTGATATCCAAATGTCCTTCCAAGTTTTAAACATGAAGGGGTGAAAATGAAATGCATTGCTTTGAAAATAACATAACAAAAGGTTTTGAAAACAATATTATGACTTATGGTTTTATTCTAAATTTTATTGATCAACAATAATAACTAATTGATATGAACTAATTAAATAGCATTAAGTTACTATTAGTAGATCCTTCAACTCCTAAAAATATAAAATGTGAAAGTGGTTTAAAAATGGCTTTCCAAAAATAATATATGATTTGTAAAATGTCTCTGAGATTTTATTTAGACAATAACATCAATTTATTATTTTCTAAATTTTAAAATGGATTTAAGTTGCTATTAGTAAATCACTGAAATGTTAAGTTTATAAAAATAGGAAAGTGAGGTAAAATGAATTTCAAAAATAGTATTTGATATGTTTATTGTCTCCGAAATTTTATTTAATCAAAACCACATTTTATATTTTTTTTCTAATTTAAAATGTACATTTATCACTATTAGTGATTTAATTATATTTTCGAAACATAAAAGAGATGAAAACTCTTTGAAATGGTTTTGGAAAATAGTATTTGATCTTTATAAAGCCACTGAAATTATATTTGATTAATAATTGTATTTTATAATTTTCTAAATTAAAAATCACATTAAGCTCTATTAAGGAATTATTTCAATTTTCAAAATTAAAAAATAAAAATATTTTGAAAGTTTACAAAAATGGTACTGTTAGAAAGTATTTGAAATAATATGATTTTAGTTTGTTTCATGTTAATTGGATTCATAAAACATAAGATATAAAATAAATGAGAAAACAAAAATTAAAAAGAAAAGAAAAACCATTGATGACGTCATCATGACGTCGTCGTCTTCAATCTCGGGCAGAAACTGCCACTACCGTTTCTCCTTCGATTAATTTCCGCGAATTACTCGTGATTAAGGCCAAATTCTGTCTCCCGTTTCCTCCCCTTAAATCCCCTCGACGCCCTCTTCATTTCCCCTCAATGTCCCCCTCGATTCATGCCCCAGGTCCGGAATAATCTCTCGCCGGAACTCCACGTTGCCGCCGTCCATTTTCCCGATCCCGGCGTCAGCACTGGTTCCCCTCCTCCCTTTTCTGGCCACCTCTCCTCCCCTAGTTCGTGTGCATCGATTGATGCATTTGCTCGATTTTTTTTCGCAGCAGGATAGCCGCGCCAAGCACGCCCGGGACTCGCCGGAGCTGCTGCATCCCCGTCCGTGTTGCGCCGTCGTCCCCGGAAGCGAGGGAGCAAGCAGACCCCACCATCGGCCTCGCCGTGCTGCGTGGAGTCTCCCCGAGCCTGGAGGTCCACCGGACCACGACCGAGCACATCGCCGCCGTCCCCGCCATTCTCCGGCGAACCCCGTGCCCCCCGGTGAGCTCCTCTGTTCCTGCACCCTTAGATCTGAAACGGACGCGTAGGATTAGATCCACGCAGCGAAGCGGTACGGGCCAATTGGAGAGCGCCACGTCGGCATGCGCGTTAAGATTTTATCCACCGCCCAGCGCAACGCACAGACGGCCCAGGCCCACCTCCTATCAGTCGCACCGCGCGGCAAATAACCATTCTCGGCCCAGCCTTTCTTTTGATTTAATTCCGAATAGAAATACAAAGTAGTTTTTGCAGAAAAGCCCCTACAACTTAGATCATCATAACTTTTGATCCATAAGCCCAAATTTAGCAAACTTGGACTTTTTGAAATCAGCACAATATGTAGAAACTTTTGGCACTGGCCAAATTTAAATTTGACAAACTTAAATCTGTTCAAATTCAAATATGCTTGTTTGATGAAATTTGGCATAATTCAAATTCTACAAATCCAAAAATTGCAAATAAAATATATTTGGAAACCTTAGAATGTGTACTTTCATATCCTCTGTCCCAAAATAATAATTGAACAAATTAAAATTGAATTTAGAATTTAGTTGTCTATTTGAGTATTTTTGACATAGATTAATTTCTATAAATATTTTCAATATAGTTCCTTTTGCAAAATTGTTCCATTTGACAACCTTGGACCAGAAAAACCTTGCCCAACCATTTTGAACACCCTTGGACCATGACCATGTGTTTTTGACCAAAAACCTAACATAGTAATCCACCCATATTATCATGCCCTAGAATTTATTTCTATTTGATTATCGTTGATGTTGTGGCCATTTTGAATCCAAAACCAAGTCCCTAGTATATGCTAACCATATAAAAGACCAAGTAGTGAACCTCAAACACTAGTACCATAGTTTTCTATCTACTCATCCATCCCCCTATTCTTGCTTCAAGAATCCATCAAGTTAGCAAATGGAAAACAAGACTCAAGAAATAGAAGGTTCTTCACTTTCAACTTAGTGGAAACATGAAGAGCTACAAGGAAGATCAATGAAGAAGTTTTGAAGAAAAGACTTGGACTCCACACCTAGAAGAAAACTCAAGAAGTACAAGTGTGAAGAAATTTAGAAGAAAACATCTCCCCCTCTCTTCCTATCTTTCTTCTTATTTTCTTTCTCTTGACTTAGTGGTATTTGTGCCCATCCCATACCCAAACCAATTAGTGAAGTAAAACCATGAAGACTATCAAGACCAAGAGAAGCACTACACCAAGGAAGGAAACAACTTAGATGGCATGATGATGATCTTCAAGAAGGCAATCACATGAGGTCTAGAAGCAACCCATACAAGTTGAAGAATAACAAGTTATTTTTGTCCAACCATTGACCCAAATGGAAAACCCAAGACTTAGTAATATTTTCCCTTGATGAGGAAGTTAGTAGGCCTACCCTAACCACAATAGAAAATACTAACATAGTCACTTAAATATTTTTGAAGGTGAATATGACCAAGTGTTTGCATGTATTACTTTAGTTGAAGAAGTAATATGTTTATTCTAAGTGAACTCTTGGAACTTCCTCGACAAGTATGGTTATAATAAAGTTTGATCACTACAAACTCAACCTAGTCCTTCCCAAGTAAACCATTGGAATTTCCTAAACAAGAATGAGACCACTAGAGAATGAATCTTTCAACTCAAACCTTGACCTTGTCCTAGCCAACTTGGTTACATCCCTTTTTCCATGGTTGTTGCTTTGTATGTTTCTACACTTGTATGATTGTTTGGTAGAATGTTTGTTTATTTTGTTATTGTGTTTTCAATGAATAGATTGTACGGAGAGAAACGATCTTTTGTGAAGAGAGTGTGAATTCTTCACCAACTTCAACAAGGCAAGTAACACACCATCAACTACCCATTATTTTCTATATGCATTAGTTGATTTTGAGTAGCATGCATGATAGGAAATTTTACTAAGTTATATTATGCTATGCTATTATCCTAGTAGTGTGTAGCCATCTCTTTTACCCTTGTTATTTTGATAGCCTTAGAACTTAGTAGATGCTATGCAATATTTCAAATTGTTTTACTAGATGTTGAGGAAAAATTCTAAGTATAACTAATGAATGAACCACCTGGGTGGAAGTGGTAAGACTGGTTTATGTTGAGTGTTTCCTCAGGGCCCTTTTCTAAAGGGTTATTCCACTTGAGGTTGTCACTTGCGGATGGCCACCCAGGAACAAAGAGATTACTATGTCTTTCTAAGTTTAGTAGCTTCCCGTGCAGCCTTTAGTCATATGGGCTCTGTCTTGATCAATTAAGTTGAATGAACTCACTAGGCTTACCAGCAGATGTAGCATAATTATAGGTGGCACGGGTAAGCCAAACGGTGGTGGAATTTCTTCTGAAAGATCTCGTCTCAATCTTCTCCTTTCCTTAATGCACTCAGGGTGTATAGGATGTTTGGGCTGATTTGAGTCTGAAGGTGAAAGTGCACAAACTCTACAGAGTCAACAAACTAAGATCTTAGCCGTGTTCCCGGTTATGGACAACTATGAGCAGCTGGACAAGGATTGACGAAAGAATCTCATCATCAATTTCAATAAGTAAAATTTTGACCAAGTGAACAGTATTGTGGTGCTTGGATCTTAATCCAATGTTGCCACCTTTTGAAAAGAAAAGTTTGTTTTACAAAAGTGATAGGAGAAAAACTGGATTTATGAAAACTTAGCCAAAACTCCACTCAGCCAAATAAGCATGTAGTATTAGTCTTGCCATTTATATCCACCATAGTGTTACTTGCCAATACATTAAATTGTATTGACTCCCTTGTGGCTGCATATTCCATATTGCAGATGTTTCTGAAGACGAGTGAGGATTTCGTTTAGGATCTCGAGACTATCGCCAACATGTTTTGCCTGTGGCACATGAAGAAGATGGGCTCAATGTTGTACTATGTTTTCCGCTGTATTTCTTTGTTTTCTGCTAGTCTTCTAAGACTATGCAAGTTGTAATACTATTTTGTAAAGACTGGATCATGCGATGTAATAGAATTTGATGCATTTGCATGATATTTCATTTTGTACTGTGGTGCTAGCAATTGATCCAGGGACTAGCACAATAACACAGGTATTCCATCTTTATTAAAAGTTGTGATGCTACAAAATGGTATCAGAGCATTATGTTGCCTGTAGGATTCGAGACCCTTAGGTTTGGAAGCCATTTTTGATCATGTTATTATCTCCTTAGAGTATTTTGGATCCTAGCGGCATAGTGAGATGAAGCGGCCCGGACAACTTTACGTGTCCACGGACACGAGACCGTTCCCTGATTGGCTAGCGGGTGCCAGTATCTCTCACTATAGTGAATACCCAATTTGCAACAAGTTGTTAATAACCCCTTGATCACCCTAGGATTGAAAACTTTCTATGTTCAAACTTTCTATAAACAAAACAATCATCTTGATTCTTCTCATATCATCTCATCTATTATTCACCTTCAAAATTTTCTAGGTGACCTACCTTTTCAATACCATCAAGACAGGAATGTTGATGATCATACCAAGAAGTGCAAGGAGTATTTTCACCACATGAAGCCCTACACTCAAGATTTTTGAAGAATTTGAAGAAAAACATAGACTTCCCAACAATCAAGAACACCTCAAGACATGGAGAGAAGAATATGAAGAAAAGCTCAAGAAGATATAGATGAGACCACCAATCTAGTTACTTGGTTAGAACAACGTTAATGTGTTAGTGTATTGATCATACCAATGAGTATGGTATGACAATATTAGTGTTTTCTAAAAACCATGTTGTTTGGTGTGGTGAATGTGTTGATATATGTTTGTTATGTGTTGTTTGTAAGATGAGTTTCCTTGATCTGCTGTGTTTGGATAGGAACCTTCTTAGATCCTTTCTAATCTCTACTCATCTTCCCTAAAACCTCAAAAGAGATGCCTAGTCATAATGCCAACAACCCGGAGAACCCAATAGCAATGCAGATGCTACTAGAAGCTCAAACTCAGCTGATACAACTGATGACCCAGAACCAAGCAAGCAACCCCAATATGGAGTTAACACCAGGAATGCAACAAGTGTTAGATACCCAATCCCAGATAGTGCACATGATGTCCCAAAACATGACCAATAGTGGAAACCATCAACCCTTGTTAGCTAGAGATAACCAGGAGACAGAAGAAGAAATGTTTTCAACACCCAAAGCTTGCAAAGCTTGTGGAGAGATAGGACACTATTCCAAAGATTGTCCAGATGAGTGGCCCCATGGTGATGTAAACAACTCAATTGAAGGATACTTCACTCAAGTTACTTGTTTTCTGTGTGAAGGAACAACACATGTTCCAACACAATGTCCACTTTACTCCATGGTACAACAAGTTGGACAACAAGCCAAAATGGAATTGCTTAGTGCAATCCAAGAGAACTTAGGAAAACCAGAAGTGAAGGGAAAACGCAAGCTGGATACTTTTCAGATGGACCATGTCAAGATGGATACTGGAGCCAAAACTACACCACATCCATATTCATCCAAACACTCCACCAAGAATTGTTATTCTTGTGAAGAAGATGGACATTTATCTAGGAATTGTCCCAACAAGAAACCCAGACCTTCAACCAACATAGTTGAGTATACTGGGCAGCAGTATGAAGATATGATGGCCAATTTAACTCCACCAAGGAAGAAGAAGAAACTTGAGAAGAACCCCAATCCTGTCTATAGAGACATCAGCCAAGTGACATGCTTCAAATGCAGAGATAAAGGACACTATGAAAATGGATGCCCTCAAAGGGAGAAGGAAGGAAACATGACTTTCTGAAAGAAGGAATCTTAGGCAAAGTTCATGTTGAAAATAAATTTATTTTCCCTAGAATTTCTTCCAGTGTAATAAACCACAATGAACGTCTGAGAAATGTGTTCCCATTATAATGAGATGATGTTGTGAAATCCTCTCAACTTGATCTTTTGATTGACCCAAAGAGTGACCCCTCAGTGTCAAAGGTAGTCCAACATACCTATGTTGGTCTACAGCTCTACCACGAAGGAAAGCTCTACTCAAGCCAATTCCAGATCAATCTACACTCCAATCTAATGAAAATAGACTACCCACAAAAGTTTCTTTTAAGGGTGGTAGCCCACCCAGTTGTTCTGGAATCCAGTTGTTCAAACCTATTCTTTCTTTCTAGCCTTCCCAAATCTCGGGACGAGATTTCTTTTAAGGGTGGTAGTCTGTAACATCCCTGATTTTTGGAAAGTCCAAAAATCACTAAAAATTGAAACTTTTGTTTTCATGTTATGCAAGTCACCAAAAACCAATGAGATGCAAGAAATAAAAAGGAAACAATACATAACTCAATGAAAATTGAAATTAAGAATCCATTATATCTCTATTCCATAAACCCTAAAAGCCTATTAAAAATAAATATTCATTATTCAAAGAAATTGTTTTCTCTTAGAAAGCCTTATTTTATAACATGTTTTCAAATCAACTAATACTTTGAAAATGTTTTATAGCTTTTGAAACCAGAGAATTATTATCTATAATAATTTTTATGCCTCAAAATTATTTTATGAGAATAACAACTATTTTTATTGATATCCAAATGTCCTTCCAAGTTTTAAACATGAAGGGGTGAAAATGAAATGCATTGCTTTGAAAATAACATAACAAAAGGTTTTGAAAACAATATTATGACTTATGGTTTTATTCTAAATTTTATTGATCAACAATAATAACTAATTGATATGAACTAATTAAATAGCATTAAGTTACTATTAGTAGATCCTTCAACTCCTAAAAATATAAAATGTGAAAGTGGTTTAAAAATGGATTTCCAAAAATAATATATGATTTGTAAAATGTCTCTGAGATTTTATTTAGACAATAACATCAATTTATTATTTTCTAAATTTTAAAATGGATTTAAGTTGCTATTAGTAAATCACTGAAATGTTAAGTTTATAAAAATAGGAAAGTGAGGTAAAATGAATTTCAAAAATAGTATTTGATATGTTTATTGTCTCCGAAATTTTATTTAATCAAAACCACATTTTATATTTTTTTCTAATTTAAAATGTACATTTATCACTATTAGTGATTTAATTATATTTTCAAAACATAAAAGAGATCAAAACTCTTTGAAATGGTTTTGGAAAATAGTATTTGATCTTTATAAAGCCACTGAAATTATATTTGATTAATAATTGTATTTTATAATTTTCTAAATTAAAAATCACATTAAGCTCTATTAAGGAATTATTTCAATTTTCAAAATTAAAAAATAAAAATATTTTGAAAGTTTACAAAAATGGTACTGTTAGAAAGTATTTGAAATAATATGATTTTAGTTTGTTTCATGTTAATTGGATTCATAAAACATAAGATATAAAATAAATGAGAAAACAAAAATTAAAAAGAAAAGAAAAACCATTGATGACGTCATCATGACGTCGTCGTCTTCAATCTCGGGCAGAAACTGCCACTACCGTTTCTCCTTCGATTAATTTCCGCGAATTACTCGTGATTAAGGCCAAATTCTGTCTCCCGTTTCCTCCCCTTAAATCCCCTCGACGCCCTCTTCATTTCCCCTCAATGTCCCCCTCGATTCATGCCCCAGGTCCGGAATAATCTCTCGCCGGAACTCCACGTTGCCGCCGTCCATTTTCCCGATCCCGGCGTCAGCACTGGTTCCCCTCCTCCCTTTTCTGGCCACCTCTCCTCCCCTAGTTTGTGTGCATCGATTGATGCATTTGCTCGATTTTTTTTTCGCAGCAGGATAGCCGCGCCAAGCACGCCCGGGACTCGCCGGAGCTGCTGCATCCCCGTCCGTGTTGCGCCGTCGTCCCCGGAAGCGAGGGAGCAAGCAGACCCCACCATCGGCCTCGCCGTGCTGCGTGGAGTCTCCCCGAGCCTGGAGGTCCACCGGACCACGACCGAGCACATCGCCGCCGTCCCCGCCATTCTCCGGCGAACCCCGTGCCCCCCGGTGAGCTCCTCTGTTCCTGCACCGTTAGATCTGAAACGGACGCGTAGGATTAGATCCACGCAGCGAAGCGGTACGGGCCAATTAGAGAGCGCCGCGTCGGCATGCGCGTTAAGATTTTATCCACCGCCCAGCGCAACGCACAGACGGCCCAGACCCACCCCCTATCAGTCGCACCACGCGGCAAATAACCATTCTCGGCCCAGCCTTTCTTTTGATTTAATTCCGAATAGAAATACAAAGTAGTTTTTGCAGAAAAGCCCCTACAACTTAGATCATCATAACTTTTGATCCATAAACCCAAATTTAGCAAACTTGGACATTTTGAAATCAGCACAATATGTAGAAACTTTTGGCACTGGCCAAATTTAAATTTGACAAACTTAAATCTGTTCAAATTCAAATATGCTTGTTTGATGAAATTTGGCATAATTCAAATTCTACAAATCCAAAAATTGCAAATAAAATATATTTGGAAACCTTAGAATGTGTACTTTCATATCCTATGTCCCAAAATAATAATTGAACAAATTAAAATTGAATTTAGAATTTAGTTGTCTATTTGAGTATTTTTGACATAGATTAATTTCTATAAATATTTTCAATATAGTTCCTTTTGCAAAATTGTTCCATTTGACAACCTTGGACCAGAAAAACCTTGCCCAACCATTTTGAACACCCTTGGACCATGACCATGTGTTTTTGACCAAAAACCTAACATAGTAATCCACCCATATAATCATGCCCTAGAATTTATTTCTATTTGATTATCTTTGATGTTGTGGCCATTTTGAATCCAAAACCAAGTCCCTAGTATATTCTAACCATATAAAAGACCAAGTAGTGAACCTCAAACACTAGTACCATAGTTTTCTATCTACTCCTCCATCCCCCTATTCTTGCTTCAAGAATCCATCAAGTTAGCAAATGGAAAACAAGACTCAAGAAATAGAAGGTTCTTCACTTTCAACTTAGTGGAAACATGAAGAGCTACAAGGAAGATCAATGAAGAAGTTTTGAAGAAAAGACTTGGACTCCACACCTAGAAGAAAACTCAAGAAGTACAAGTGTGAAGAAATTTAGAAGAAAACATCTCCCCCTCTCTTCCTATCTTTCTTCTTATTTTCTTTCTCTTGACTTAGTGGTATTTGTGCCCATCCCATACCCAAACCAATTAGTGAAGTAAAACCATGAAGACTATCAAGACCAAGAGAAGCACTACACCAAGGAAGGAAACAACTTAGATGGCATGATGATGATCTTCAAGAAGGCAATCACATGAGGTCTAGAAGCAACCCATACAAGTTGAAGAATAACAAGTTATTTTTGTCCAACCATTGACCCAAATGGAAAACCCAAGACTTAGTAATATTTCCCCTTGATGAGGAAGTTAGTAGGACTACCCTAACCACAATGGAAAATACTAACATAGTCACTTAAATATTTTTGAAGGTGAATATGACCAAGTGTTTGCATGTATTACTTTAGTTGAAGAAGTAATATGTTTATTCTAAGTGAACTCTTGGAACTTCCTCGACAAGTATGGTTATAATAAAGTTTGATCACTACAAACTCAACCTAGTCCTTCCCAAGTAAACCATTGGAATTTCCTAAACAAGAATGAGACCACTAGAGAATGAATCTTTCAACTCAAACCTTGACCTTGTCCTAGCCAACTTGGTTACATCCCTTTTTCCATGGTTGTTGCTTTGTATGTTTCTACACTTGTATGATTGTTTGGTAGAATGTTTGTTTATTTTGTTATTGTGTTTTCAATGAATAGATTGTACGGAGAGCAACGATCTTTTGTGAACAGAGTGTGAATTCTTCACCAACTTCAACAAGGCAAGTAACACACCATCAACTACCCATTATTTTCTATATGCATTAGTTGATTTTGAGTAGCATGCATGATAGGAAATTTTACTAAGTTATATTATGCTATGCTATTATCCTAGTAGTGTGTAGCCATCTCTTTTACCCTTGTTATTTTGATAGCCTTAGAACTTAGTAGATGCTATGCAATATTTCAAATTGTTTTACTAGATGTTGAGGAAAAATTCTAAGTATAACTAATGAATGAACCACCTGGGTGGAAGTGGTAAGACTGGTTTATGTTGAGTGTTGCCTCATGGCCCTTCTCTAAAGGGTTATTCCACTTGAGGTTGTCACTTGCGGATGGCCACCCAGGAACAAAGAGATTACTATGTCTTTCTAAGTTTAGTAGCTTCCCGTGCAGCCTTTAGTCATATGGGCTCTGTCTTGATCAATTAAGTTGAATGAACTCACTAGGCTTACCAGCAGATGTAGCATAATTATAGGTGGCACGGGTAAGCCAAACGGTGGTGGAATTTCTTCTGAAAGATCTCGTCTCAATCTTCTCCTTTCCTTAATGCACTCAGGGTGTATAGGATGTTTGGGCTGATTTGAGTCTGAAGGTGAAAGTGCACAAACTCTGCAGAGTCAACAAACTAAGATCTTAGCCGTGTCCCCGGTTATGGACAACTATGAGCAGTTGGACAAGGATTGACGGAATAATCTCATCATCAATTTCAATAAGTAAAATTTTGACCAAGTGAACAGTATTGTGGTGCTTGGATCTTAATCCAATGTTGCCACCTTTTGAAAAGAAAAGTTTGTTTTACAAAAGTGATAGGAGAAAAACTGGTTTTATGCAAACTTAGCCAAAACTCCACTCAGCCAAATAAGCATGTAGTATTAGTCTTGCCATTTATATCCACCATAGTGTTACTTGCCAATACATTAAATTGTATTGACTCCCTTGTGGATGCATATTCCATATTGCAGATGTTTCTGAAGACGAGTGAGGATTTCGTTTAGGATCTCGAGACTATCGCCAACATGTTTTGCCTGTGGCACATGAAGAAGATGGGCTCAATGTTGTACTATGTTTTCCGCTGTTTTTCTTTGTTTTCTGCTAGTCTTCTAAGACTATGCAAGTTGTAATACTATTTTGTAAAGACTGGATCATGCGATGTAATAGAATTTGATGCATTTGCATGATATTTCATTTTGTACTGTGGTGCTAGCAATTGATCCAGGGACTAGCACAATAACACAGGTATTCCATCTTTATTAAAAGTTGGGATGCTACAGTAGCAAATATTTTATCCCAATTTTATATCGTTTCCCACGGAGAGCGTTAGTTTGGCTTCCATTAACCCCCACAACTACGTTTTCATGTACACAAATATATGTGATGCTCGTCACATACACAAGTATACCCGCGGCTATGGTTCACACCAAAATATACTCTATAAGTTGCTAAAATGGCAATAATAAATGTGTGGTTTAAGTAACTAGTAAATAAGAAAAAAACTAAAGTAAATAAAGTAAAATGATGAGAACTTAATAAGGGACTCTTCATAGGAGTCTGAAATCACCACTAGTACTCATATTAATGATTGGAAGGTTTGTTATTCTTTAGTATGTTTTGTGTAAAGGCGGAGCTCCATATATAAGCGTGCCCTGAGTTCCTCTAGGCAACATGATGCTGACGTGATCACACGCTCGTTGGGAAACTCCAAGCGGAAGGTATGATGTAGTCAAGCGGAAATTTCCCCTAATTAAGAAACCAGAGTTATCGAACCAATATGACTTCCTAGTCTTGGATAATGTTGCTTGTTGTATGGCGTGTCAACAAGCATTGACATGAACACAACACACAAACTCTCTCTTGTCCCCAACTTTCAAGAAGATTGTCAATCTTTCTGTCTTGCTAAAAACTAGATAATTAAACGTATAGAGTCTTGAAAGGTAATAAAAGTAAAAAAAAACAGAACAACAAGAAAACAATGATGAAAGTGCTTTAAAGAAGGTTGCAATTATAAGAAAAATAGGACCGGGGGGCATAGGTTCACTAGTGCTGTCTCTCCAAAGAAAACAAACATGTTGGGTGAACACATTACAGCTGGCCAATTGACAAATCATTAACGTATACCAATACTATTATGACGAGATATAGTTCACGGGTTCTAACATTGTAGGAATTACGTCAAGGCATATGTACCTCTATCCAGCATGCATCCATATCTAAAATTCCACCTCAAGAAAGTTATCCAGCAAACCTCTCTGGTATTAAGTTGCAGTAACGAAGTGATTGTTTTGTGTGCAACAGAAAAATGCATTAAGAACAATACGTAATGTAAGCAGTGGTCCTCGTCCGTAGGCAAGAGCACCGTTGTTTTCTCCCTAGTAGCAAACAGCACATCCCCTATCTGTTGACTCGAGCACATATGTAAGGAAGGCATGAACCCACTATCTAGCATATAAACCCTCTCTTGGAGGTGAAAACAACTACATGGCCAAGGTAATCATAAACACCGGAGAGAATTGCAAGACAAGATTAAAACTCTCTACAAATATAAGTGACGCATCTCAGATTGACATGAACAAAATAATCATACTCTCATGGTTCATCGGATCCTAGCAAACACAACATGCACAATTACATAACGATGGTCTCGATCATGTGAGGCAGCTCACGAGACTCTAAATATGGAGGCATATGGGAGAGAACACCCATCTAGCTACTGCTATGGACCCGTAATTCTGAGATGAACTACTCATGCATCTGTTCGGAGGCGATCATGGCGATGTAGAGGCCTCCGATGACGATTCCCCTCTCCGGCGGGGTGTCGGAACAGGGCTACAGAAGACCTAGATTGGACTTTCGAGGTGACTTCTGATACGTCTCAAACGTATCTATAATTTTTGATGCCCCATGCTTGTTTTCTATCCAATACCTTTATGTTTTCCTTCATTTTTCGGATGTTTTCTGGACTAACCTATTGACAAGATGCCACAGGGCCAGCACCTGTTTTCTGCTATTTTTATTTCAGAAAAGTTGTTCTGGAAATATTCTTGGAATTGGATGAAATAAAATCCCAGGGTCCTATTTTTTCTGGCACGTCAACGAAGTCCAAAGGATACCCGGAGGGGGGCAATGAGATGGCCACACCACCTGGTGGCGCCCCTAGCCGCGCCACCACATGGTGTGGGCCCCTCGGGCACCCACCGACATCGCCCTTTCACCTATTTATTCCCCCCGACGCAAAAACCCTAAATCATCCAGCCTCCATCCATGAAAAGTTGCGTAGCTCCGTCGCCATCGCAGACAAGTTTCGGGGGATAGAAATCTCAGTTCTGGCGCCCTGCCGGGACGGGGAAGTGCCCCCGGAGCCATCTCCATCAACTCCACCGCCATCTTCATCGCTGTTGCTGACTCCCATGATGAGGATGGAGTAGTTCTCCCCCGAGGTTGAGGGCTCTACCGGTAGCTATGTGTTTCATCTCTCTCTCTCCCCCATGGTGTGATCTTTATGTGATCATGAGCTTTGTAATCTAGTTGAATAAGTAGATGTTACTCTTCATCTGTTATGCTACTCAAGTGGTTTTGTTAATGTGGTCTTCGTAGACACCTTATCCCGCAGTGTAAAGGTGACAGTGTGTGCACCGTGTGTGGCTTATCATGATTTACATATTTTGTGTTGGATGACCCTATGAAATTGTGGTGTTTGTCTAGAACCATCTAGGGCCCAAGGTGATAGTGTGGGGTTACCTAGTGGGGAATGCGACTCTAAGGCATGCTTTTGTAGACCTACGCAATGATTGGTGTTCGTTATCCAACCGGAGAGTGGTTCGGATTAGCATAGTGAAGAGATGATATTTATGTATTCAATTATGTTATTATTGTTGAGAGTGTCCACTAGTGAAAGTATTATCCCTAGGTCTTGTTTCTAATGATTGGAACACCATTTACAACCAGTTTTTCTACATGTTTGTTTGCTTCCATTTTTATTTCAGATTTCTATTATCACTTATAATCATCCATATTACTTGTATTTCACTATCTCTTCGCCGAACTAGTGAACCTATACAACTGACAATTGTATTAGGTGTGTTGGGGACACAAGAGACTCCTTGTATCATAATTGCAGGGTTGCTTGAGAGGGATATCTTTGACCTCTACCTCCATGAGTTCGATAAACATTGGGTGATCCACTTAAGGGAAACTTGGTGCTGTTCTACAAACCTCTTCACTTGGAGACCCAACACTGTCTACAAGAATAGAAGCGTGCGTAGACATCAACATCGCCTTGATGACCCACAAGTATAGGGGTGTATCGTAGTACTTTCGATAAATAAGTGTCGATCCAATCGAGGAGCAGAAGGTGGTGACAAGCAGTTTTGATGAAGGATTCACTGTAAATACTAGCAGACAGGTTTTCAGGGGGTTTTGATATATAAGATAAATAAAGTACAAGTTAATAAAAGACAGTAATAATAATTGCAGCAAGTGGCCCAATCCTTTCTAGAGCAAAGGACAAGTCGGTTGGTTTACTTATGATGACCAAACGTTCTTGAGGACACGCGGGAATTTCGTCAAGTGCTTTCGCTTCATACAGCTGGTTAATCTTTATTTTTTTGATAGGTATTGTGTGGGTGAACCTATGCTAATGTACTGCCCTAACTTGGACTAATACATATTTGTGATTATACCCCTTGCAAGCATCTGCAACTACAAAAAAAGTAATAAAGATAAATCTAACCACAACCTTAAACTCTGGGATCCTACACTCCCTCATGCATCGGTTTCCTAACGGGAGTTTAGGTTTCTGTCACTCCAGCAACCCCACAATTAGTTGCCGAATACACAATGCATTCCCCTAGGCCCATAAAGGTAAAGTATCATGTAGTCGACGTTCACATGACACCACTGGAAGAATATCACCACAACTTAAATATCAAACCATTAAATATTACTCAACATAATTCCACTACTAACATATTGACTTCTCCCATGTCCACAAGAACTAAACGAACTACTCACAAGACATCACATGGATCATGATCAGAGGTGATATAACGATGAATAACAATTTGGACATAAACTTAATTAGATGGTTTCACTCAATAGCATAAACCACGAGGATAATTAACACCGGGAAAGTTTCCCCTATGAAATAGACAAGATTCAATCCTAGATGTTATAGCGGAACGGAGTGGAGCGCTGGAGAGGATGGTGATGGCGGTGGAGATGATGATGATGATGATGATGATGATGATCCCAATGAAGGCCAGCTCGATGATGGTGACGATGGCGATGATTTCCCCCCTCCGGGCAGGAATTTCCCCGACAGATTTCTCCCTGCCGGAGAGCTTTTCTCTCTCTGTTGTTTTCCGCCTTGTGGAGGCGGTAAAATATTTCCTCGATGGCTCCCCGAGTCTTAGGGTTTCAGGGGGATGAAGTACACGAAGGGGCATCAGCAGTGGTGGGCCAGGGCCACCACACCACATGGCGGCACGGCCAGGGGGTAGCCCGCGCCATGGCATGGTGTGATCCCCTGGTGGCCCACCTATGCCTCCCCTTTTGGCTAGCTCCAGCATCTGGCAAAATAGGAACTTCCCTATGTTTTCCATGAATCGCTGATCTTCAGAAATATGGTATCTTGACGGTCCTTTTTCCAGCAGAATTCTGGTTCTGGGAATTAATTCTCCAGTAATCATCAAACATGCAAAATAGATGAAATAACATAAGTATCATCTCTAAATATGAAATATATCAAGGAATAGCAGTAAATTATGATATAAAATAGTGATGCAAAATAGACGTATCAACTCCCCCAAGCTTCGACCTCGCTTGTCCCCAAGAGAAACTGAACTCAGTAAACAAGACCACAGGTTTATGGAGTGAAGTGTCGATAAAGAAAATACGGACAAGAAGCATCACATTTATCAATACACAAGTCATTCTAGACAGCAACTTCCTCTTATATAATTTAACATGAAACGAGTAGAGGGAGTCACAATAATGGTGCAAAGACAAAATCATAATTGGTGATGGCAAACTTTGCTCTTAGTCAGAGAACAATTAACAGATTGTACTTATCTTTCGAACGGAGTCTTTATACTAGAGCTTATGTTGCAGAAATTACTACTACGCCTTGATGGTGCCTTGACGGGGAGACTTCTTGATGATGATGAATTTTAAGTCCCTAGAAACGGAGCCAGGAATTCTTGATGCTTGTGATGGCGTGTTGGGAACCCCAAGAGGAGGGTGTGATGAGTACAACGGTAAGAATTTCCCTCAGTTAAGAACCAAGGTTATCAATCCAGTAGGAGAAAGAGGATCTTCGGAAGGTTGATGCCACTGACGGTGGTGATGGCGCCTCACCGATGTCAGCAACAACACGGAACCTGCACACAACACAACCAAAATACTTTGTCCCAACGGTATAGTGAGGTTGTCAATCTCACCGGTCTTGCTAAAAAAAGATTAGACGTATAGTGTGGAAAATGGTGAATGCTTGCAGTAAGTAAAGAAAGCGGGGAATTGTAGTGGTTTGTTTAACAGTGTAGGAAAATGGACTAGGGTTCATAGGTTCACTAGTGGTGTCTCTCCATAAAAGATAGCATGTTGGGTGAACAAATTACAGCTGGGCAATTGACAAATAGAGGTTGCACCGTAGTGCACATTCATGACATGATGACTACTATGATATTTAGTGCGGGCATTACAACAATATACATAGACCATAATCCAACTACGTCTATGACTAATAATCCACCCTCAGGTTATCATCCGAACCTCCTTAGGTAGTAAGTTGCAAGAAACAGATAATCGAATTAAGAAATGTGTGTAATGTAAGCAATGATTCTTCACGCGGGACTCACACCGCTGTTTTCTCCCTAGTGGCAACAGCTCATCCTCCCCCGTCACGTTTCTGTCACTCGAGCACAAGCGAAAAGGAGGCATGAACCCAACTATCGTGCATCAATACTCCCTCTTGGAGTCACTAGCAACTACTTGGCCAGAGAAACCACTAGCAACAGAAAGCATGCAAGATCACAAATAACATATGCAATAAAGACTATAATCAACTTGGAATAAGTTCAATATTCATCGGATCCCAGGAAACACAACACATAGAATTACATAAGAACAATCTCGATCATGTTAGGCAGCTCACGAGATCTAAACATTGAGGCATAGGAGGAGAAGACAACCATCTAGCTACTGCTATGGACCCGTAATCCAAGGATGAACTACTCACGCATCACTCCGGATGCAGGCATGGTGATGAAGAGGCCTCCGGTGATGATCTCCTCTCCGGCAGGGTGCCGGGAGACAGCTTCAGAACCCCCCTGATCTAGGGTTGACGACGACGGCGGCTGCTGAACTTTTCGTGGATTTTTTAGCAGGTACGTAGGGTTTTCCTTCGGAGGGGAATAAATAGGCGAAAGGGCGACGTCGGTGGGCCACCAGGGTGGCCTCACCACCCCCAGGCGCGACCAAGGGGGCGCCCGTGCCTGGGTATCATGAGGGACCCATGGTTCCCTTCTTCGACTCCTCTTCGTACTTCTGGATGCTTCCGGGGAAAATAGGAACTTCAGGATTCGTGGGGTCCAATTCCGAGAATATTTCCAGAACAACTTTTCTGAAATCAAAAACAGCAGAAAACAGAGAACTGGCACTTGGCATCTTGTTAGGTTTGTCCCGGAAAACGTGTAAAATGCTATAAAGAAGGGAGAAAACATGTATCAATTGGCATAATATCAACATGGAACATCAGAAACTATAGATACGTTGGAGATGTATCAAGCATCCCCAAGCTTAGTTCCTACTCGTCCTTGAGTAGGTAAACGATAAAACAAAATAATTTCTGAGGTGGCATGCTACCACACAATCTTGATCATAATATGTAAAACAGGGCATGTAAACTAGGATCAAATGAACTAAAGTTGTGATCTATATTTGATAACAATAAGTAATGCATAAACCAAGAAGAAAGAAGTAAAACTTTTAATGAATCAATACTAAAAGACTATCAACCGTGCAAAGTTTATTAGAGATGATTTAAGCTTTCAAGAACAACAATATCATGCACGTCAAACGATCTTCAAAACCCCTGTTAGGATAAAGTCAAGCTTTCCACACGATGCAATGCTTGAATCTTAAACTATTTGTGCACTAAAAACAAGCAAGTGTTCTGCGTTGGTCCATGGCACCGGGATGTTATGGCAAAGAGAACATTATGGGGGGTTTGGATGGTCAATGGAAGAAAGGTTCACAAATCTGAAAGTGGTCATTAGACAAGAGAAAGTATTACAACTGAAGCTATGACAGGAGTAGGGATTGTCACACAACAGGTGCACATAGAGCTATAAGTGTATGAAAGCTCTCCAATGGAACCAGTGGGGGTGCATCCAACTTGCTTGCTCACGAAGACCTAGAGCTCATTTGAGGAGGCTCATCATTGGAATATACAAGCCAAGTTATATAATGTAAAGTTCCCCACATAGTTATGAATGAATAATAATATGAAAACTTTCTCCAAGCTGAAGCATTGGTGCTAAACATGAAGCACAAGTGTGGTATAAAGGATAGTGATGCGCCCTCTCTCTCTTTATTCTCTCTTTGGCCCTTTTTTGGCTTTTTCATTTTTTTATTTTTTTATTTTATATATCCTCACCGGTAGAGGCAACATCCTATATTACAATGAATCATCACACTTTTAGTACTCATAACTCATAATGGAATATCTCTGATGTATCCAATTGCATGCTCCTGCCAATGTAGCAGTATGCATAAATAACCATGAAGCTCATCATCAAGTAACATAATGGAGGTGGATGTTGTGCAGCAATATATCTCAGAAGTGCTATGGAAATGCCATGATAGGTAGGTATGGTGGCTGTTTTGAGGAAGAATATATGGGCTTATGTGTAGGAGAACAAAGTCCTCCCACAGGATTTGGATGCACTGGCGAAGTTTGCACCAACTCTCAATGTGAGAAAGGGCAATGCACAATACCAAAGAGGCTAGCAAATATGGATGGTGGAAGTGCCAGGAACCGCAACATAGACTCACGAGTTAAAAGGTTGCAGCAAGAAAATCATATTTACAAGGCACAATGCAAATCACTCCAAGAGGGTCCGTGGCAGTGACAAGTCACTGTTAGCTACCCCGACCGTAGCGCGTAACAATAGGCCGATCAGAAATGTATCACTCGTAGCAATCATATATCATTGTTTCTATCAGCTGGTAATTTTAGGTGTGGCACAGTTTCAAATTTCTTAGACCAACCATTAAAATTTTCTACTTACTAGTCCCTCATGTTTATCCATTAAGCAAATTAATATATCAAAACAACAGCAGTGATTCAAGTGAAGAAGTTTAGTGATCTACAAGACCATGCGAACTTTTCCACTATACCAACTACACATAAGCATTTCTATTCTCAACCAAGAACATATATGAGACAACAAAAACTCTCTCTAAGCATATAGTAACGAAAACTAGAGAGTACTAACAGCTCTAAATAAGAGATGAATGCAAAACAAGAGCTAAATAAATGCAGCAGCCAGACAAAGATTAAGAATACAAAGTATTCCCATGAAAAAGCGGAGTGTGTCACTCTCCAATTAAAGAATTTTGGGGTCCAACCAAGATTAAAAATGAACTTAAAGCAAAAATAAAAGACGCTCCAAGTAAAGCACATAAGATATGACCGAATAAAAATATAGTTTCACTAGAAGTGACCTCATAATTTGTCGATGAAGAAGGGGATGCCTTGGGCATCCCCAAGCTTAGATGCTTGAGTCTTCTTGGAATTTGATAGGATGTACCTCCGGGGCATCCCCAAGCTTAGGCTCTTCACTCTTCTTGATCACGTCATATCATCCTCTTCTCTTGACCCTTGAAAACTTCCTTCACACCAAACTTCTCACAATCTTCATTAGCAACATTAGTGCAATCGAAATAATAAATTCACATGGTTCAGTTTCAACACAAGCATAACACTCATAAACACATTAGATACAGTCACAACTTCTTTTAAAACTCTTTTTCGCAAAAGAACGACAAAAGAAAGAGATTAAGATGCAAATGCAATTATTGGCAGAAATCTGTCAAAATAGGACAACATGTAAAGATGATTTTTTTTCGAAAATCTTTTGTTGCTCAAATAAAAAATTCTTCAACTAAGAAAAGTTGTGTATATATCCCAGTATTACGCACAAAAAAACTCAGGTCATTTTGAATTTTCTGTGATTTTATACGAATTTAATAGTGGACTTTCCACTAGAAATTTGTTTCCTGCGCAGAAATCCGAAATATAGTCTCAACTTTCCACTAGACGCTTTACTTGGCTCAACAAAGACACAAAAGAAAAGATACAGTGGGGTTGCTAAGGAAATAAAAACACCCAGGTGCAAAGCACACAGAAAGAAACGATGGAAAACGGGTTGAAAACGGAGAAATAAAACGGGTTGTCTCCCGGTAGCGCTTTTCTTTAACGCCTTTCAGCTAGGCATAGAAAGCAACTCCAGTCTTTTTAAGTGAAGAAGCATAAAAATTAAGCTTATAAATCTCCTCAATAATGAATTATATTTCATCTATAGAAGTTTTAGATGTCCCTTTATCAGCACTTTTAGGCACACTACTTTCATTAAATGGGTTTGCAGGAACAATCCAATCAAAATTCTTTTCTAGAGCTTCATGCATTACTACCAATTTAAAGGGTATTGGTATTTTAATTTCCTTATCATTGGCTTTATCTGGTGTGTTATTAACATCTACACATGAGCCTGACATCTCAAATCAGTTAAAAAGTTTTCTAGCCTCAATGGCAACATCACCAAATTCCTTAAACAAAGTTTCTAGAATAAACTCTCTTTTTTCGCTATCCTTAATGTTATCAAGGTTGAGAAACATTTGTTGTATTATGGGATTAAGGTTAACAAACCTAGCTTCCAGCATACGAACTAGAGATGTTGCAGCAGTTTCATAATCTAGAGCGAGTTCAGCTAAGGATCTATCCTCAAATTCTTTGTGCTTACTAACAAAATTAAAGAACTCTCCAATATTATCTTCCCCAATTATATCACCGCTATCTATTGGTACGTCTGATGCACTTTGTTGGGAACCCCAAGAGGAGGGTGTGATGAGCACAGAGGTAGGAGTTTTCCCCTTAGTTAAGAACCAGGGTTATCAATCCAGAAGGAGAAAGAGAATCTTCGGAAGGTTGATGCCACTGACGGTGGTGCTGGCGCTTCACCGGTGTCAGCAACAACGTGGAACCTGCACTCAAAACAATCAAAATACTTTGCCCCAACGGTACAGTCAGGTTGTCAATCTCACTGGTATTGTTGAAAACAAAGATTAGACGTATAGTGTGGAAAAATAGTGTATGCTTGCAGAAAGTAAAGAGAGCAGGAAATTGTTGTGGTTTGTTTAACAGTGTGGAAAAATGGACCGGGGTTCGTAGTTTCACTAGTGGTGTCTCTCCATAAAAGATAGCATGATGGGTGAACAAATTATAGCTGGGCAATTGAAAAATAAAGGTTGCACCATAGTGCACAATATGACATGAAGATTGCTGTGCTATTTAGTGCGGGCATTACAACAAGATACATAGACCGACATCCATCTGCATCTATGACTAATAATCCACCCTCAGGTTATCATCCGAACCCCCTCAGGTATTAAGTTGCAAGCAACAGATAATTGCACTAAACAAAGTGTGTAATGTATGCAATGATTATGCACGCAGGCACTCTCACCGTTGTTTTATCCCTAATGGCAACATCACATCCTCCCCCTTCACGTTTCTGTCACTCGAGCAAGGCAACAAGGAGGCATGAACCCACTATCGAGCATAAATACTCCCTCTTGGAGTCACTAGCAACTACTTGGCCAGAATAACCACTAGCAACGGAGAGCATGCAAGATCACAAATAACATATGCAAATAAAGTCTATAATCAACTTTGCATAAGGTCAATATTCATCGGATCCCAGCAAACAGAGCACAGAGAATTACATATGATCAATCTCGATCATGATAGGCAGCTCACAAGATCTAAACATGGAGGCATATGAGGAGAAGACAACCATCTAGCTACAACTACGAACCCGTAGTCCAAGGATGAACTACTCACGCATCACTCCAGAGGCAGGCATGGTGATGAAGAGGCCTCCGGTGATGATCTCCTCTCCGGCAGGGTGCCAGAAACCGCTTCAGAACCCCCCTGATCTGGGGTTGACGGTGATGGAGGTTGCAGAACTTTTCCGGGGATTTTGATCAGGTGTTTAGAGTTTTCCATCCGGGGGGCTTAAATAGGCGAAAGGGCAAAGGCGGTGGAGGCCGGGGGGGAGGGCACACCCATAGCTGGCGCGACCAGGGGGCCGCGCCACCCTATGGTGTGCTCCCTGCTGCCCCTCTTTGGCTCCTCTTCGGTCTTCTGGATGCTTCCGGGGAAAATAGGACTTCCGGGCTTCGAATTTTCCAATTTCGAGAATATTTCCAGAACAACTTTTCTGAAACTAAAAAACAGCAGAAAACAGGGAACTGGCTCTATGGTCTCTTGTTAATAGGTTAGTCCAGAAAATCGATAAAAATGACATAAAGAAGGGACAAAACATGTAGTAATTGGCATAATATGATCATGGAGCATCAGAAATTAGGGATACGTTTATGACGTATCAAGCATCCCCAAGCTTAGTTCCTACTCGTCGTCGAGTAGGTAAACGATAAAACAATAATTTCTGAGGTGACATGCTACTAACACAAACTTGATCAATCTAATGTAAAAGCATATGCACGTTGAGATCATAAAACTTTAAACACAGGCATGATAAATAAAACCTTAATAATAAAGCATAGCAATTACTTTGCATCACGAAGAGTAACTCAAATAAAGGATCATGAATAATAATGCAAACAAAGATAAACGTTTGTTTCAGGTATAGAGAAAGCATGGCAAAGTGATATTTCGATAGTCCTTAAGAGTGGGGCAAAACATAAATGCCAGGACACCTTCAAAGTTCAAGAGGAAGACTAGAATAAATAATTTAAGAACAGATAATATCACATCATGAAGTAATTATTGATGCTTATGGGACAAATGCACATAGAACTCAGAATGACAAAAATGTTCTCTCGACTGTGCATAAAGTTAGAAGATGGAGACTCAACATAAAAGTAAAAGAAAGGACCTTCGCAGAGGGAAGCAGGGATCACTCATGTGCTAGAGCTTTTATTTTATTAAATAGAGGTATTAAAAGTTTGACATTTGTGGAGGAATGTCTATATTTTGGGAGATGTATACTAATGTCAACGAATGGTAAACAGATAATACAGTACGTCACAAGTCAACTAGATTCACAAGAGCGGCTCCCATGGTGAAGGACGCAACCGGTGTAGAAGGTCATCCCTCTTTCTCTTTTGTTTACACAATTATGCTTTGACTGATAAATCAGGGGCAAAAATAGTGAAGAGAATTTGTATGCATTAATTTGGGGCTGGGCACCCCGCTGCCATCTCTTCTATCATTTGGATAAGCAGATGAAGCCACTAGTCCAGGGTGTGAAATCCAATCAACAAGTGAGATAAAGATTCTCTATTTACGTCCTCATGAGCAAAAACAGGAACATAAAGCAGGAGTAATTTTGAAGGTTTTAAAGGTAACACATGAGCAATTTACTTTGGAATGGCAGTTAAATAGCACATGTAGGTAGGTATGGTGGACATAGTGGGAAAAACTTTGGCTTAAGGGAGTTTGGATGCACGAGTAGAGCTCATACTCAGTACAGGTGGAGGCTGGCAAAAGACTGGGAGAGACAAATCAAGAGAACATAAGATCCATAATCATGCATAGCGACATAAGCATCATTAATTAAAACATAAGCAGTATCACAAGTTCAAAAACTAAGTGGTCATGGAGGATATTCGTGACTAGTTTGTAGTCATAAACATGGTGTGAGCATGCGCCAAGTCAATCAAATAAAACATTCGAAAGAGAATACCATATATTGATGCTTTACTATGACAAGAACAACTCATGAATCTTTCAAAACATATTAAACACTCTCAGCTATTTGAGGCTAATCATGCTACTCAATAACCACAAGGCTTTAAAACTAAAATAACATTTAGCATGGCATGAAAAAGTCCTAGTCACAGTCTATACAAGCTTCTACTAGTATTGTTATAAATTCTATTTCAAGCAGCAGTTTTCTTTTGTTTCTCCCAACAAGCACCATACAAAACATGGTTCAACAAAAAATACTCTTTATGATACAGCAAGCAAACATGAGAGTAGTACAATAATACTACTAAAACTAACATCTCTAATAAGAGATGCATGCAAAACAGAAACTAAATAAATGCAGCAGCTAGACAGAGATTAAGAATACAACGTATTCTCAAGAAAAAGCGGAGCGTGTCACTCTCCAATAAAAGAATGATGGGGTCCAACCAAGATTATTATGAAATTAAAAAAACTGAAAGAAAAAGAAAAAGAAAACTGAAAACAAAAATAAAAGACGCTCCAAGTAAAGCACATAAGATGCGACCGAATAAAAATATAGTTTCACTAGAAGTGACCTGATAATTTGTTGATGAAGAAGGGGATGCCTTGGGCATCCCCAAGCTTAGACGCTCGAGTCTTCTTGGAATTTTCTTGGATGTACCACCGGGGCATCCCAAAGCTTAGGCTTTTCACTCTTCTTGATCACTTCATATCATGCTCTTCTCTTGACCCTTGAAAACTTCCTTCACATCAAGATTCTCACAATCTTCATTAGCAACGTTAGTGCAATTGAAATAATAAATCCACATGGTTCAGTTTCAACACAAGTCTAACACTCAAAAACACATTAGCTACTATCACAACTTCTTTCAAAACTCTTTTTCTCAAAAGAACACCAAAAGAAAGAGATTAAGATGCAAATGCGATGAATGGCAGATATCTGTCAAAAACAGAACAACAGGTAAAGATCTATTTTTTCAAAACTCTTTTGTTGCTCAAATCAAAAAGTGGTCTTCTAAGAAAATTTGAGTATATAACTCAGTATTAAGCACAAAAAAGCTCAGGTAATTTTGAATTTTATGTGATTTTTAAGAGAATTTACACTGGATAGCAGAAATCTGTTTCCTGCGCAGAAATCCGAAATATAGGCTCAACTTTCCACTATTGGATTTACTTGGATCAACAAAAACCTCAAAAGAAAAGATACAGCGGGGTTTCTAAGGAAATAGACAACACCCAGGTTCAAGCACACCAAAGAAAACAAAGGAAAACTGAAAGAAAACAGAGAAATAAAACAGGTTGTCTCCCGGTAGCGCTTTTGTTTAAAGCCTTTCAAGTAGGCATAAAAAGGAAACTCAAGTATTTTCAAGTAAAGAAACATCAACATCAATACGGGGCTTACGTTTACCTCTCTTGCCCTTATTCTTTTTAGGGAACTTATGGTCCAAGCATGATTTGGAGATGAAAGTCATGGTACCATTTCACCATATCAATAGTTGCTCCTAAGAGCTTCAGCAGAGATCTTCCAGGGGTAATTTGTCCTCCTTCTGCACATTCAATAACAAGATAATTAGTGGAGACTGTTTTTCCTAGGAGTTTCGTAAACACTCCCTCAGCTATCCCAATGGGAAATATAGTGGTGTTATTAATGAGAGGAATTTCTTCTCCTCCATCAACTAGCCCCCAAAGGTTCAAAGATTCATAAATATCGTTAGGCATAAGAAAAGATTCAGACATGATATCACAACGAGCATGATAAGTTCACCATTTATAACAACTTTAACCAAAGGATCATATTTGTTGACTCAAAATTTATTGGGACATGATCAAGATGTTCACGAATTTGGTTATATCCCTCTTTTTAGATAGAAATATGTGACTCAAGAGTATTTAATCTAGCATAAATTTCTGCAAAGGCTTTATTAGAACTACTGGGTAAGTTGTAGGTTTCAATTAATTTTCTTATAGCATTGAAAGCTTGATCTCTAAAAAAATTGAGGAAATCACCTCCTACCATAATATCCAAAGCATATCTATAACAAAGAACAAGACCAAAATAAAAGCTACGAAGAAACAGATTTAGATTCACTTTAGGTTCAACTTTGCAATAGGAATCAAAAGCTCTAGACCAAGCTTCTTTGAAGTTCTCATAATTCCCTTGTTTGAAAGTAAATATTGTTTCTTCTGGTGACATAATGACAGGAACAAAACTAGACATAAAAGCAAGCAAATAAATAACAACTATGAAGTAAACTATTTTTTTGTGTTTTTTGATATAGAGAAATAAAAACAAGACAATAAACAAAATAAAGAGATTGAGAGTGAGAGACTCCCCTTGCCAGAAGACTTCCATCTCCCCGGCAACGGCGCCAGAAAAATCTTTGATGCACTTTGTTGGGAACCCCAAGAGGAGGGTGTGATGAGCACAGCGGTAGGAGTTTTCCCCTTAGTTAAGAACTGGGGTTATCAATCCAGTAGGAGAAAGAGAATCTTCAGAAGGTTGATGCCACTAACGGTGGTGCTGGCGCTTCACCGGTGTCAGCAACAACATGGAACCTGCACACAACACGATCAACATACTTTGCCCGAACGGTACAGTGAGTTTGTCAATCTCACCGGTCTTGCTGAAAACAAAGATTAGACGTATAGTGTGCAAAAATAGTGTATGCTTGCAGAAAGTAAAGAGAGCAGGAAATTGTTGTGGTTTGTTTAACAACATGGAAAAATGGACCGGGGTTCGTAGTTTTACTAGTGGTGTCTCTCCATAAAAGATAGCATGTTGGGCGAACAAATTACAGCTGGGCAATTGAAAAATAAAGGTTGCATCATAGTGCACAATATGACATGAAGATTACTATGCTATTTAGTGCGGGCATTACAAAAAGATACATATACCGACATCCATCTGCATCTATGACTAATAATCCACCCTCAGGTAATCATCCGAACCCCCTCATGTATTAAGTTGCAAGCAACAGATAATTGCATTAAACAAAGTGTGAAATGTAAGCAATGATTATGCACGCGGGCACTATCACCGTTGT
Source organism: Alopecurus myosuroides (assembly GCA_028641055.1). NCBI lineage: Eukaryota > Viridiplantae > Streptophyta > Magnoliopsida > Poales > Poaceae > Alopecurus > Alopecurus myosuroides. The sequence goes on along the minus strand of CM054059.1, from coordinate 215,302,194 downwards.
TTTCTCCCTAATGGCAAAAACACATCCTCCCCCTTCACGTTTCTGTCACTCGATCAAGGCAACAAGGAGGCATGAACCCACTATCGAGCATATATACTCCCTCTTGGAGTCACTAGCAACTACTTGGCCAAAATAACCACTAGCAACGGAGAGCATGCAAGATCACAAATAACATATGCAAATAAAGACTACAATCAACTTTGCATAAGGTCAATATTCATCGGATCCCAACAAACACAGCACAGAGAATTACATAAGATCAATCTCGATCATGATAGGCAGCTCACGAGATCTAAACATGGAGGCATATGAGGATAAGACAACCATCTAGCTACAGATACGAACCGTAGTCCAAGGATGAACTACTCACGCATCACTCCGGAGGCAGGCATGGTGATGAAGAGGCCTCCGGTGATGATCTCCTCTCCGGCAGGGTGCCGGAAACAGCTTCAGAACCCCCCTGATCTGGGGTTGACGGTGACGGCAGCTGCGGAACTTTTTCGGGGATTTTGTTGAGGTGTTTAGGGTTTTCCATTCGAGGGTCTTAAATAGGCGAAAGGGCAAAGGCGGTGGAGGCCGGGGGGCACCCCCATAGCTGGCGCGGCTAGGGGATCGCGCCACCCTATGGTGTGCCCCCCTGCTGCCCTCTTTGGCTCCTCTTCGGTCTTCTAGATGCTTTTGGGGAAAATAGGACTTCCGGGCTTCGAATTTTCCAATTCCGAGAATATTTCCAGAACAACTTTTCTGAAACTAAAAAACAGCAGAAAACAGGGAACTGGCTCTGTGGCATCTTGTTAATAGGTTAGTCCGGAAAATCGATAAAAACGACACAAAGAAGGGAGAAAACATGTAGAAATTGGCATAATATGATCATGGAGCATCAGAAATTAGGGATATGTTTATGAACTATCAATGTCTTTCAAGGTAAACTTGGGTACAATCAGGATTAGAGATTAAACTAAGAGCAGAAAAGCAAAAAATAACAGCTATGAAGTAAACTATTTTTTTTGTCTTTGTGATATAAAGAAGCAAAACAAGACAAAAATAAAAACAAGACAATAAACAAAATAAAGAGGTTGAGAGTGAGAGACCCCCCTTGCCATAAGACTTCTTCCTCCCCGCAACGCCGCCAGAAATTCTTTGCGACGCCTTGATGGTGCCTTGATGGGGAGACTTCTTGATGATGATGAATTTTAAGTCCCCGGCAACGACGCCAGAAATTCTCGATGCTTGTGATGGCGTGTTGGGAACCCCAAGAGGAGGGTGCGATGAGTACAACGGTAAGAATTTCCCTCAGTTAAGAACCAATGTTATCAATCCAGTAGGAGAAACAGGATCTTCGGAAGGTTGATGCCACTAACGGTGGTGATGGCGCCTCACCAGTGTCAGCAACAACGTGGAACCTGCACAAACACAACCAAAATAGTTTGTCCCAATGGTACACTGAGGTTCTCAATCTCACCGGTCTTGCTGAAAACAAAGATTAGACGTATAGTGTGGAAAACCGTGTATGCTTGCAGTAAGTAAAGCAAGCAGAGAACTGTAGTGGTTTGTTTAACAATGTAGGAAAATGGACCGGGGTTCATAGGTTCACTAGTGGTGTCTCTCCATAAAAGATAGCATGTTGGGTGAACAAATTACAGCTGGGCAATTGGCAAATAGAGGTTGCACCGTAGTGCACATTCATGACATGATGACTACTATGATATTTAGTGCGGGCATTACAACAATATACATAGACCGTAATCCAACTGCATCTATGACTAATAGTCCACCCTCAGGTTATCATCCAAACCCCCTTAGGTATTCAGTTGCAAGCAACAGATAATTGCATTAAGCAATGTGTGTAATGTAAGCAATGATTGTGCACACGGGCACTCACACCGCTGTTTTCTCCCTAGTGGCAACATCACATCCTCCCCCGTCACGTTTCTGTCACTCGAGCATAGACGAAAAGGAGGCATGAACCCAACTATCGAGCATAAATACTCCCTCTTGGAGTCACTAGCAACTACTTGGCCAAAGCAACCACTAGCAACGGAAAGCATTCAAGATGGCAAAAAACATATGCAGTAAAGACTATAATCAACTTGGCATAAGTTTAATATTCTTCGGATCACGGCAAACACAACACATAGAATTACATAAGAACAATCTCGATCATGTTAGGAAGCTCACGAGATCTAAACATTGAGGCATAGGAGGAGAACATAACCATCTAGCTACTGCTATGGACCCGTAGTCCAAGGATGAACTACTCACGCATCACTCCGGAGGCAGGTATGGTGATGAAGAGGCCTCCGGTGATGATCTCCTCTCCAGCAGGGTGTCAGGAGACAGCTTCAGAACCCCCTGATCTAGGGTTGACGATGACGGCGGCTGCGGAACTTTTCGGGGATTTTTGATCAGGTACGTAGGGTTTTCGTTCGGAGGGGAATAAATAGGCGAAAGAGGCCCCACGCCTGGCTATGGTGAGGGCCCCCTGGTGCCCATCTTCGACTCCTCTTCGGACTTCTGGATGGTTCTGGGGAAAATAGGAACTTCGGGATTTGTGGGGTCTAATTCCGAGAATATTTCCAGAACAACTTTTCTAAAATAAAAAACAGCAGAAAACAGGGAACTGGCACTTGGCATCTTGTTAATAGGTTAGTCCCGTAAAACGTGTAAAAATGCTATAAAGAAGGGAGAAAACATGTAGCAATTGGCATAATATCAACATGGAACATCAGAAATTACAGATACGTTGGAGACGTGTCAATTACATGCTCAATCATAACAGTCTCCTTACAGTCATTTATAACTTTCAGAGTTATATTCATTCAGATAAAAGTGTTGTGCTAAACAAGGAAGGATAAAAGACATGATGGAATAAATCAACATATAGATGGTTCGATCACAAGAACTCAAATGCTTGCTTGAGATAGAAGGGAATAGGTTTACTGACTCAACATAAAAGTAAAAGATAGGCCCTTCGCAGAGGGAAGCATGGATCACTCATGTGCTAGAGCCTTTTATTTTAAATAAATCAGAGGTATTGAAAATATAATTTTGAGAATGGTGTATGTCTATGTCAACGACTGGTAATGAAAAACTTATCATAACTCATGTCAAGCAAGATTTTTGGACTTTTGAGAGCGGTTTCCATCGACACTTTCCTCTTTTCCTTATTATTGGCACTTCCCGCCACCTTTTTTACACAAACCATGGCTAACCGAATCCTCGAGTGCCGACCAATCAACCATCAATCCATGGGGAAGTTCCTTTTATTCATTATCTAAGTTCATAATATTTGGCACCATCTCTCAGCAATATTAAGATGAGCACAAATTCCATACTCATCGGGTGAAAGAGGGGGAAGAACTTTGCTTGACATAAGACATAATAAACTTTAAGCTACTTTCTCATGAGCTAAAATGGGAGCACAAAAGAGGTTTAATAGTTTTGAAGGTTTTAGAGGTAGCACACAAACAATTTACTTGGAGTGGCGGTGAAATACCACATATAGGTAGATATGGTGGAAACAAATGGCATGGGTTTGGCTCAAGGTTTGGATGCACGAGAAGCATTCCCTCTCAGTACAGGTTTTTGGCTAGCAAGGTTGGGTAGCAAGCATAAGAGTTGAGGGAAACAAACAAATATACATGTGATAGAAAACAATCATGCAATCTTCCTTGGAAGTACAAACGATCTTAACTTGAGAATACTAAGCTTATGAGACAACAAGAAAGAAAGGTAATGGAATAATGTATCTACATCCATCTCCCTCTTTTCTACTGAAGAATCAAAGTATTGTTGCTACTGACCAATGCTAAGTTTGCCAAAACCAAATATATTAACTTGATGCTCCCAAAATGACACCAATACTAACAACAAGATCAATCATGTAACAGAAATTGCAAACTAAAATAAGGTGTACAGAGAGTAAATGATAAAACTTCTCATTAATATTACATAACGGCAACTCACACCATGGGATACACATATAACCAACTAAGGGGGAGATAATTGCACACTTCAAACCATCCAATATGATAACTTCTCTACTCATGATATGACTCTACTGGAAAGTAAAAAGGTGAAATATAATGGTGTGATACCGTGTCACTCCCCCCAAGCTTGGAAAAGGCCAAGGGGATGCCAATACCAATGACGAATTACTCCTTCGATGGTAGTGGTGAATCCTTAATAAGCCTATCAACCAACTCCTTCAATTCATCAATCTTTTAGGTGAGAGTATGAACCACCTCCGTATTGTGATCAATACGGTTCGTGAACTTGGCAGACTGTGAGTCCTGTTGGCTGACGTTGGTAAACCCCAAGAGAAAGGTTGTGAAGAGTGCAGCAACAAATTTTCCATCAGAAAAGAAACCAAGGTTGAATCGACCAGTAAGAGGACAAGCAATCTCTAAAGGTTGATACAGCTGAGATGGCAGGGCGCACTACCGTTTCAGCAGCAACGTGGAACCTACACAACACAATCAAATCACTTTTCCCCAACGTAGCAGTGAGGTTGTCAATCTCACCGGTTTTGCTGAACACAAAGAGGTTAAATGTATGGTGTGGAAAATAGTAGTAAAACAGTAGGAATAGTATGAAAGAAGCATGAAAGCGGTATGAAAGTAGTAGGTGTTTTATCAGTATGATGAAAATGGACCGGGGTCCACAGTTCACTAGTGGTGTCTCTCCGTGAAAGACAAATAACATGTGTGGTGAACAAATTACAGCTGGGCAATTGACAGAAATGAAGGCTGCACCATAGTGCATATGCAAGACATAAAGATTACTATGTGATTCATGCGGGAATTATAACAAAATACATAGACCGTCATCCAACTACATGTATGTCTAATAATCCACCCTCCGAATATCATCCAAACAAACGTTGGGTATTAAGTTGCTAGCAACAGATTATCGCTGTAAGCAAAGTGTGTAATGTAAACTAGGTAAACACCGTTGTTTTCTCCCTAATGGCAACAGCACATCCTCCATCCATCACGTTTCTGTCACTCGAGCACATATGCAAAGGAGGCATGAACCCACTATCGAGCATAAATACTCCCTCTTGGAGTTACTAGCATCTAATTGGCCAGAGCATATACTAATAACGGAGAGCATGCAAGATCATAAATAACATATGCATGAAGATAACATGATATATTGATAGTTATAAGACATAGCATTCAACATTCATCAGATCCCAGCAAACATAACATGTAGCATTACATAAAGATGATATCGATCATGTGAGGTAGCTCAGAGATCTACACATGAGGTACAAAGTGGAGAGAACAACCATCTAGCTAGTGCTATGGACCCGTAGTCCAGGGATGAGCTACTCACACATCACTTCGGAGGAGGGCATGGTGGTGTAGACCCCTCCGGTGATGAATTCCCCTCCTGGCAGGGTGCCGGGGAGAGCTCTAGAGCCCTCCCGATCTCGGGATGAAGATGACGACAGTCTCGGGTGTTTTTTTTGTGACGAAGTGGTATATCTTTAGGGTTTACGTCTCGGGAGGTATAAATAGGAGAAAGAGCAAAGGCGGTGGAGGCCAGGGGAGCCCACACCACCCCATGGCGCGGTCGGGGGGGCGCCGCCCTATGGTGTGGGCCCCCTGAGGCCCCCTCCGGGTCTCTTCGGCACTCCGTGGAACCTTCGGGAATTCTAAGACTCCCGGGCTTCGAATTTTCCAATTCCGAGAATATTTCCAGAACAAGTTTTCTGGAACTAAAAACAGCAGAAAACAGGGAACTAGCTCTGTGGCATCTTGTCAATAGGTTAGTCCGGAAAATCGATAAAAATGACATAAAGTGTATAACAAACATGTGGGAAAGAATAAGAAAAAAAACATGGAACATCAGAAATTAAGGATACGTTTATGACGTATCAACATCCCCAAGCTTAGTTCCTACTCGTCCTCGAGTAGGTAAACGATAAAAACACATAATTTCTGAGGTGACATGCTACCAACATAAACTTGATCATCAATAATGTAAAAGCATATGTAAGCTGAGATCATAGAACTTACACACAACCATGATAAATAGAATTTTAATAATAAATCATAGCAATCACCTTGCATCATGACGAGTAACACAAATAAAAGATCATGAATAACAATGCAACGAAAGATATATGTTTGTGTAAGGGCCTTTCTTTTACTTTTATGTTGAGTCTCTATCTTCTAACTTTATGCATTGAAACAAACATTTGAGTCTCTATCTTCTAACTTTATGCATTGAAACAAACATATATCTTTCGTTGCTTTGTTATTCATGATCTTTTATTTGTGTTACTTGTCATGATGCAAGGTGATTGCTAAGATTTATTATTAAAATTCTATTTATCATGCTTGTGTGTAAGTTCTATGATCTCAGCTTACATATGCTTTTACATTATTGATAATCAAGTTTATGTTGGTAGCATGTCACCTCAGAAAGTATGTGTTTTTATCGTTTACCTACTCGAGGACGAGTAGGAACTAAGCTTGGGGATGTTGATACGTCATAAACGTATCCTTAATTTCTGATGTTCCATGTTGTTTTCTTATTCTTTCCCACATGTTTGTTATACACTTTATGTCATTTTTATCGATTTCCCGGGACTAACTTATTGACAAGATAACACAGAGCCAGTTTCTGTTTTCTGCTGTTTTTAGTTTCAGAAAAGTTGTACTAGAAATATTCTCGGAATTGGAAAATTAGAAGCCCGTAAGTATTAGAATTCCCGAAGTTTCCACGGAGTCCCGAAGAGGCACGGATGGGGGGCATAGGGGGCACACCATAGGGCGGCGCCCCCCGGCCGCGCCTAGGGGTGGCGTGGGCCTCTCGGGCTCCCACCGCCATCGCCCTTTCGCCTATATTACTCCCTCGGATAGTTAACCCTAAGGGGAGATCACTTTTCCATGAAAAACACTTGAGGCTGCCGTCATCGTCAACCCGAGATCGGGAGGGTTCTGGAGCTCTCCCCGACACCCTGTCGGGAGGGAAAATCATCACCGGAGGGGTCTACACCACCATGCCCGCCTACGGAGTGATCCGTGAGTAGTTCATCCTTGGACTACGGGTCCATAGCAGTAGCTAGATGGTTGTCCTCTCCTCTTTATGCCTCATGTTTAGATGTCATGAGCTGCCTCACATGATCAAGATCATCTATTTGTAATGCTACATGTTGTGTTTGCTGGGATCCGATGATTATTGAATGCTATGCCTGTTGATTATCAATCTATCATGTTATCTTCATGTGTATGTTATTTATGATCTTGCATGCTCTCCGTTGTTAGTAGATGCTCTGGCCAAGTAGATGCTAGTGACTCCAAGAGGGAGTATTTATGCTTGATAGTGGGTTCATGCCTCCTTTTCATTTGTGCTCGAGTGACAGAAACGTGACGGATGGAGGATGTGCTATTGCCATTATGGAGAAAACAACGATGTTTACTTTGTTTACACTACACACTTTGCTTATTGCGATTATCTGTTTCTTGCAACTTAATACCCAATGTTTGTTCGAATGATATTTGGAGGGCGGATTATCAAAAACACAAAAAAATAGTTCCTATTCTAGTTGTTGCTTTTATCCTGTTTTTAATCTTGCTAAAATGAGTGTTCCTAAAGTTGAGGTTCGTTCTTTTAAACAACAAGGGGGAGAAAGTTTGAAATATGCTTGGTATAGAATAAGTGATGCTCATCATAGATGCACTAAGAAATATTCCACTTTAATCCTTCTTAGGAATTTTTATGTTGGCATTACTAGGTGGTATAGGTATGTTCTAGACACTCTTACAGGTGGTAATTTTCTGGGAACTCCTACTTTGGAAGCCTGTAATTTAATTGAAAGTTTAGTTGGAACACCACCTACCAAGGTTGCTAAAACTGAGATCACTTTAGGTGGTGTTATTAAAAAAGCTAAACTCTATGGAGAGAAATTTGCCAAATTTCCTTGACAATGCTAGCAAAGTCAATGAATCAATAGTAAGTATCAACAAGAGAATTACTTTTTTAGAAGCTAGCAATATCCATGATGGTAAAAAAATATGAGGATTGGTAAATTAGAGGAGTCTATGGAAATTTTAAGATCAACCTTTTCTTCTCTTAAGTTTAAGAGGGAGAAACCTTCTATGGGAAAAGAGGAAAAAAATGTATGCCCCCAAGGTGCCTAAACCAAAATCCCCTAATGTGTTTAAAATTAATAAAACTTTTAGTGAAACTAAAAGTGATTTGCATGTTGAATCTTCTTAAGGGGTGTCTAAGGTACCCATTAATACAAGTGGTGTTTTGTAGGAAATTATTGATTGGGATGCTTCTTCACTTGAAAACACTTGATTCCACATTTCTGGGCCTAGCTAAAAGGCGTTAAGGAAAATCAGTTCTTGAGAGATAACCCATGATTTTATTTTTGCTTTGTTTTTCTCTGTTTTCTTTGAGTCAAGGGGTTCTATACTTATGTAGCAACTCCTCTGTATCTTTCTTTTCATGTTTTAGTTGTGCCAAGTAAAGTTTCTAGTGAAAGTTGGAGTTGGTTTTGGATTTCTGCGCAGGAAACAAATTTCTGCTGTCCCCCCGTAAAAATTCGTATAAAATCTAGAAAGATCAGATTGACCTGCAATTTTTGTACTTATTCCTCAGCTAATTCCTAAACTTTTTTGTTCTTTATTTTTTTTGATCTAAACAACGTAACTGCCCCAAAAAAATCGTCTTTACAGACTGTTCTGGTTTTGGTAGATTCTGTCATTTTTCTTGCATTTGCTCTTTTACGATGTCAAGTGGATTTGTTTGCTTCACGAAACATCGGTGGTGGTAGATGATGTTTAAAAGTGTCAATAGAAATTGTGCCCATTCAGAACCCATGAATTATTGATTGTGCACTAACCCTCTAATGCGAATTACTTTTTGAGTGTGATGTGAAGGAAGTTTTCAAGGGTCAAGAGAAGAGGGTGATATAATGTGATCAAGAAGAGTGCAAGGTAAAAGCTTGGGGATGCCCCCATGGTTCATCCCAGCAAATTCTAATAATACTCAAGCATCTAAGCTGGGGATGCCCAAGGCATTCCCTTCTTCATCAACAATTTATGAGGTCACTTCTAGTGAAACTATATTTTTATTCGGTCACATCATATGAAGTTTACTTGGAGTGTCTGTTTGTTTTTCTTTTGTTTTCCTTGATGCAATAATATAGTTGGAACCTAGAATTCTTTGTGTGGGAGAGATACACACTCCGCTTTTTTGTTTGAATACTCGTTATGCTTGTATTCTTAGTTTTTCTTCTAGCTGCTGCAAAATTCCTGTTTAGCTCATATTTTTCTTGCATCTCTTATTTAGAGATGTTAGTTTTAGTAGAGTTGTGTTAGTACTCTCTTGTTTCATTGTTGCGTCTCTTGGAGAGTCTTTGTTTATTATGAAATGCTTGGTGCTGGAAAGCAGTAGTACAGTTTCCGTGCTTATAACGGTGCAAATAGAAGCTTGTATAGATTGTGGCTAGACTTTTTCATGTCATGCTAGATGTTATTTTAATTCTAAATCCTAGTGGTTATTTTTGTAGCATGATTTGTCTCAAATATCTGAGAGTGTTTAATGTGCCTTAGAAAGAATCATGAGTTGTTTTTGACATATTGAAGCATAAATTTGTGGTGTTTGATACGTCACGTATCCTTAATTTCTGATGTTCCATGTTGTTTTCTTATTCTTTCCCACATGTTTGCTATACACTTTATGTCATTTTTATCGATTTTCTGGACTAACCTATTGACAAGATGCCACAGAGCCAATTCCCTGTTTTCTGCTATTTTTAGTTTCAGAAACGTTGTTCTGGAAATATTCTCGGAATTGGAAAATTCGAAGCCTGAAAATCTTAGAATTCAAAAGGTTCCACGGAGTCCCAAAGAGACCCGGAGGGGGGCCTCAGGGGGACCACACCATAGGGCGGCGCCCCCCCTTTGTCGCACCGGGGGTGGTGTGGGCCCCTCCAGGCCTCCACCACCTCTGCCCTTTCGCCTATTTAATCCCCTCGAGACGTAAACCCTAAAAAGATCCCACTTTTTCTCGACAAACACCTGAGGCCGCTGTCACCGTCATCCCGAGATTGGGAGGGTTCTGGAGATCTCCCTGGCACCCTGTCGGAGGGGGAAATCATCACTGGAGGGGTCTACACCTCCGTGCCCTCCTCCGAAGTGATGCGTGAGTAGTTCATCCCTGGACTACGGGTCCATAGTAGTAGCTAGATGGTTGTTCTCTCCACTTTGTACCTCATGCTTAGATCTTGTGAGCTGCCTATCATGATCAAGATCATCTTTATGTAATGCTACATGTTGTGTTTGCTGGTATCTTATGAATGTTGAATGTTATGTCTTCTGATTATCAATCTATCATGTTATCTTCATGCTTATGTTATTTATGATCTTGCATGCTCTCCGTTATTAGTAGATGCTAGTAACTCCAAGAGGGAATATTTATGCTCGATAGTGGGTTCATGCCTCCTTTGCATCTGTGCTCGAGTGGCAGAAACGTGACGGATGGAGGATGTGTTGTTGCCATTACGGAGAAAACAACGGTGTTTACCTAGTTTACATTGTTTACATTACACACTTTTCTTACGGTGATAATCTGTTGCTTGCAACTTAATACCCAACGTTTGTTCGGATGATATTCGGAGGGTGGATTATTAGTCATAGATACAGTTGGATAACGGTGTAGTGACCCAGCACACCACTGCATGTGTAGTGCGCTAGTCGGTGACATAATACTCACAGAAGGACTTATCCGTGAATATTACATCTCTCAGAGTGGTACAACGGAAACACAGCGGGACCAGGCAAAACTATAGGATACAAACCTCATTACAAAATCTTGAGAATCTCCTTAATGAATCAAGAAGATCTCCTGCAAAAGAAACATCAGAAGAAGCAATTCGAAGCTCCAAGCCGGAGAATAACTCTAGCTCAGAACTAATCCACTACGGCTGATGTCAGCCCTAATCTATGGCTTGTAAATGCTAAATCCAAGAATGGTCTCTACCTACACCTTGATAGCTTCTCCTCCACCAGCGTTGTTGATGACGTTACTTTACCGACTGAGTAGTATAAGACTCCACCTAGCTTCATGAGGTAAAGATGGCTTCATGATGACGACTTCCATACGCTTCAACTCTAAGCAAGGGGTCAAATGGGATAGAATGAGTAACGAGCGTTACTCAACAAGTTCATGATATATAGTGGGTAGTTTGATGCACTAACTACAGCTTTAGACTCGAAAGAGTCATAAGCTAATGCAAGGTTTTTGTAAATCTTTCTTCAAAAGGTTGCTTTTACTTCTGAAAACTATGCCCGCCAGACCATCACAGGAGCTAGAACTTCATGGAGTTGCCTTTCCTGTAGCGTTCGCGGTTCCTTCCCGGAACAGGGGGTAACATGCCACATCCTTTTACACTCTGCAGAGGTGCGTTACTTTACCCATGGACGACCAAGACCATGTTGCACAACCAGGCGTACGTTCCTGTCCACTCCCACTTAGGTGTGGGGCCCGGTTGTTGGTCCAAGCCAAACCGTGCTTCTCCGCACAACGCATGCCCACCCATTTCTGCCAGCAGGTTGAACGCCTGATTCCACCCCTCACGATGGAGATCTACGCGCCCCTGGCAGACACTCATAGACCCTAGAGTCCGTGGGACGTAAGGGCTCCCACCCATATGCATGTAGTCTCGCAAGACCTACAACGTACGTCTCTGGCAGTCCGTTGACATGCGAACGAGAAAAGTATCACGGCTGACTTACTCCCCCCATAGAAGATCCATGGTCAACGCGAATTTTACGGCGCACCGAGTTCTGACAGCATTTGTGATTAGTTCCTAGGTAATACATTCCCATGCAGATGGAACCTTCCTTTGACCTATTCATCTTACCATGGTTCCATCCGCCCACCAAACAGAACACTACCACTCGGGTAGTCATTCAATTAGTCATATTATTATAAAAATAGGATCATGCATTCTTTTGAGAATAGGTGATAATACAATAGGTTTTTTGCAAGTAGTTTGTTATGAGATACTGCAAAGGATATGAGCAAGTGATGAACTTGCCTAAGATTGAAATAACCATAATAATCCAGGTCTTCGGGGTTCAAGGGTCGCGTAGAGAAATCCAAACATCTGAAAGATAGCAAAGTAGTCCCGGTAAGGACTACAGAAAACACTGGCAAGATGATACATGCATAGTAATGAGATGCATCGTGAAATACCCTGGAAAACACCTCAGCTTACAAGTGTAAGCCACGTTTGAAACAATAACGTATTCACACAATTGTTAGGTGACTTAGGGTTGTTTCATTACTTGTGGTGATGTTGTTATTTCTTTTGGGCTTAAGTGTGTTTCACTTTTATTGAACAAACACTTGTTATCATGTTTAAGTAGAAGTGTTATAACATGGTTAGGAAACAAGACAATAGCACATGGTAAACAATTATTGAAAAGGTAACAAACATGTTTGATTTTATATTCCAAAAGTGTAGAGCTAATGACAATGAGTTTAGTTGAAAATGATGAACTAGTACAGCTAACTCTATCATCACAATACTTTCTAATGACTTGTGATGATAGGTTTTAGTATGTGTGGAAACCTGAGAGTTTTATTAGTAAAGAAAATAATAGTGTGGCAGTTATTTATGTTTATAATGGAATATTATAGAATTCCATTATACCAATAGAAACAAGTTTATAAGTTAAACAAAATGTTTTGTGTTTGATATATTTGAATTGGAAATTCTTTTCTCTTTAATTTGATATAACATTTTATTTTTCTGAAAATATTTGAATAAATTATTAATTTATCAATTTTAAATGAATTAAATGACTAAGCAAACTATTGCACACATGAAACTTGATCAAATGACTTTGGAAACATCATAGATGAGTTGTATTTGTGATTTGGAGCATTTTGGTATATAACTTGTATTTTTCTGATTTTATGAATTATTTATTATTTTCTCAATTTTAAATGATTTAATTTAACTAAAGAAAATATTTAATTATAAATTTTATCAAACACTTTTGAAAATTTCATAAATATTTAGATTATATTTTTCTAAGCATTTATCAATTTTATTTGTATTTTTTTGATAAGTAAATTTAAAGTTATTGATTTTATGAGTTAATGATTTTTCTGCCAATATTTAAATTGACAGGTGGGTCCCACCTGTCATAATCAGTTTTAATTCAAAAAAGAATAAAAGAGAAATGATATGACGTCATGATGACGTCGTTGTTGCGTCATCCAGAGAGGGGATTCCCTCTGTGATCTACCAATCCATCGATCGAGCTCGAATTGGCACATTTCGATGCTTCCTAGAGCTAGAGGGTACCCAGGTGAGTGCAGGGGCGGTGGCGGAGTGACCAAGTGGTCACCGGTTCGCCGGCGACGAGCGGTGGCGCGGCGGCGCGGCACGGATAACGGCGCTACGGCAATACAGAGCGCAAGGGAGAGGGAAAAGTGGTCCTGGAGGAACCTGAGATCACCACGAGGTCGATGCAGGTGTCGGGGAGGTCGGGCGTTGCCGGAATCGCCGGAATTTCCTCACGGTGGCCGGCGGCCGGAGATAGAGAAGAAGATCCAATTCGTCTTCTCCTGGTCATCCCTGGAAACGGGACTCGGTGGAGAGGTAGAGAGGTTCATGGCGCATCCAGTGGTGGCCTCCGTTCTTCTCGAGGTGGACGGGAACAACGGCAATGGCCGGTGGCCGTACCGGCTAGGGTTAGGGTGTTCTTCCGGTTTGATACAGAGAGAGAGACAGACAGTGCGAGGGAGTGAGGAGGTAGAGAGGAAGTTGGAGGAGCCCTCCTGCTTCTTATCTGCAACGAGAAGGCGGCAAGGAGGAGGTGGCATCGACATCAGATGAGGTCGCACGCCTCTGGCCTTCTGGCCAGAGGTTGAATAAAGAAAAAGAAAATCCACATTTCGATAACCCCCTACAATTTCTAGTAATTACATTTTGGTCCTTCTGTTACTTAAACCTGTGAGGAAATTAATGTTTTAAGAGCCTTTTTGTGAAGATAAAAATTATTAAAAATCATATTTGAATTCCTTATAAAATTTCACATCTCATCATGTTTTACTTTGGTGAAATTGAGGAATATTTGTATTTGTTATTTAGGGCTACATTAAGTGATTTTTTTGTTATTATCTCCTCTTTTAATTTATTTAATGGCTTTAAAATTATACTAAAGCATGTTTAAAAAAATACACACTCCCTCTTGTGGATACCAAGGTGGTGTATCATAGTTGGACACTTTTAGGTATAATTCCTTATGGAAAATAGTTTGGTAACACTAGTGAGTAGTGTTTTTACATATGGTGATGAAATGCACCCAATTAGGGTATTTTATTCCATGACATACCAAATGCTATTGAGTAAGAAATGGATTTGTTTTCTTTCATGGACTTTGTTATTTTCCTGTTTAAAACTCTGAGCAAGATTGGTTGACATTTTACTGAGGTATGTAAATTCTATGTTTACTGTTTTCAGTACTTGATCAAATGGATAACATGTGTGGTTTCTTCCACAAGTTTCCAAGTGTGGGAATTATCTCATGTTGTTTAAGGACATGAAATCATTTGTATGGTTATATTTAGTTGAATATCTGTTATCATCTGTTAGTCTTACATATGAAAAGGATTTGGAAAACAAGGTTTTAAGCTTGTTTTCATCATCCTCCACATATCAAGACATGTGGATATAATGATTGGTTATATCCCCTACTTGATAGTTGTTTTCAATAAACATATTATTATTAGTTCCTTATCTCTGATGAGCTTGATAGAGGTTAATGATTCGCTATTATATCCCAATGACTCACTGGATAAATTCTTATGCTCCCTTACTGATGCAGTGTTGCTTCATGTGGTCTTTTGTTGCTTCATGTTCTTCTCTCTAGTTTCCACTAGCCTTCTGTTCTCACCTTGTGTCAATTTGCAAGTAATATCATCTCTTGGATTCAATCTTCAACTATCTCACCCTTGTGGTGAGAACAAACAGTTATTCCAAGCAAAGATTTTACTTAGATGATTATATTGTGGTTTCTTGTTTCCTTAGTGTTATTCTTTCTATTGTATGATGACAAAAGGAGTGTAGGAGTAGTTTATGACATCAGTTAGCCTTAAGCATATAAGAAGAATCTGTTGACAAGTTTGCAAGGCTTGTCCCCAAATTACTTTTCATATACAAGAGACTGAGATGTGCTAGGTTATTCAACCTTCTGTTTATTTGTGTATGACACTCAATTGTTTGAGGATACAAAAGTGATATGTTAACAAGGTAATTAGTCTTGTTACCAAACTACTTCTGTATAACACTAACATTGGAATATCACACTGTTTCAAGAGAGTTGATAATATCAGATCAATATATAAGAGTTTTCCAAGTACCCTTATAATAGATTAGAGTAACACTTCTAGAACACTCTAAATAATCTTCTTGAAGATCTTCTGGTGATAGTTCCTCTCTTCTTGTGGTTGCTTCTCTTGTAGAATGACTTAGAGAAGATTGGGAAACAAGATAGGATGGTCTTGACAACATAACAAGATCTAGATTAAGAGTTAGTTCATGCTTTTATTATCCTTCCATATACTTCTTATTTTATTTCCCAAATGATATGTAATTATATCATCTAGGATTTATTTACTTAGTTATCAATTCAATTCCTCTAATAGAGGTTATATCTTGTTATTCCTTAGTTGTATGCAAAGATACTTTAGTGGTTCAGTGATGGTTTGAATTTGAGTAGAGGTGTGAAATGCTTGTGGACTGATGGATTAATAGGAAGTGGATCCAATGGTTCATTGAGGTGTTGAGATTTCATATGTTCACTTGTATAAGATGATTGAGACAATGATCATGTAAAGCTTATTGGGTTTTAATGACTTATGTCATAGTTGTTATTTGTTTTCTCTGGTGTCATGATTTTACTTTATATTCTTCTCTTTATTAAATTTGGCATTCATAATCCAGATATAGAGGTTTGGGAATATCATATGTAATGATCAAGGTTTAACAGTTGGTTAAGAAGATTTATTTCTTCTTTTAGAGACTTCTTTTATGGTTGAGGAGATATGTACATATTCGATAAATATGTTAATACAATTATTAGATCATTTCCCACTTGTGGTTTTTAAGTTAGGACTTGTTTGTATCACTTATGTTTTATTGAACCATTGTTATTTACATGTGAAGGTTAACTTAGTAGTTACTAAATAATTTGTAAAGATGTGGTGTGAATGGTTGATAAATTTAAAGAGTTATTGTTTAATAGGACATAACACCTCTGTTGATGAGTTGGTTCAATTGTGTATTACTCATTGGTGAAAGTATGATCATCAGATATTTGATTTGGATACTCACCCCTCTTTGAATTCTAGATACCTAGTGAATTATCCCAAGTCTCTAAAAGACTTGTGGTTAAAGTTGTTGAGAGTTTGTGTTGGTCACAACCAATTATGGTTTGTGTAACCAGATGATTTGGTTTCTTAAGATACTTGTTATAAAGATCATTCCAGATGTACTCTTGACTAGATGAACTAGACCTATTTCATCAAGTCAAGTGAAACTTTGGTCACTTTGATTCGTTTAAACTTTCGCGCCAAAATTTCCCGTACTTTTAGATGCATGCTTTGCAAATGCACATATTAAATTTAGATCCTTATAACTTCCCAAACACTGGGATGTTACAGTATCTCCCCCTTAACAAGAACTTCGTCCCGAAGTTCAACCTCTCTCACGTAAAGATATGTAGAGAGAACTTCTGTAGACCGTTGAATCTTCCCATCTATTTCTTGTGTTGACCTTGGCATGTGTAGCCTCTTGTCTTGATTGTTCACCTTCCACTTTCTTGTATGATAATCTAATAGCATGCCAGTTG
Source organism: Alopecurus myosuroides (assembly GCA_028641055.1). Taxonomy (NCBI): domain Eukaryota; kingdom Viridiplantae; phylum Streptophyta; class Magnoliopsida; order Poales; family Poaceae; genus Alopecurus; species Alopecurus myosuroides. The sequence goes on along the minus strand of CM054059.1, from coordinate 215,285,299 downwards.
TTAGGACAACTCTGTCTTGTTACTAGGCCTTCCTAATAGTCTCACGAAGAACACGTGGTATTTCCACCATATAGTGGATACCACGTTTCATTCTCCGATGAATAGGTATGGTTTCCTATTTCTCAGAACTTTCTGGATAACATTTGGTCTATCCACCAGGTGATGAATAACCAATAAACTTCTTCCGGTATACTAGATATTGACTATGTTTAGGACTCCAATTGGTTCAATCTAATGGTCTCAAGAGGAATACTGCTCAAAGGAACTTATACAATGCCGTGTACATTGACTTAGACTCAATTATTAGGGGAAATATCTCCGAGTTTCCTCGAGTTTTAACTTTTTCAATAGGTGATTATAACCTATTCCACTGGTTTGGTCCTTCTATATCTTTGGGTTTTGACTTCTACAGGGTGACTCTATAAGTTAACTTATCGAAATTCTACCTATTTCCTTCTAGGATATGATTACTAATGTTATTTTCTTGGCATCACTTGTGGTAGATCTCCATGTGTTGATGAAGTATATTTCCAACTCCAAACAAGATGTGGAATGTGGTCCATTCCCATCACTGCTTTATTGATTTCTGCCTTCTTGACTTCAAGGACTTCCAGAGATTTGATAGTTGCTTCAATCAGCTAAGATTTCAGACCGCTCTCATAATAATCCTATACCCTCTAGACCAGTAACATCAAGCTAGAACTCAATGTTTGCACATGCACATGCACATAAAGTTCCAACTTCATGGCCAGATCTAGTCAATCAAAGATCCAAATAAGATCCAATAAATCCCAAATGCAGTTATCACTCATGCATCAAAAGCCCGTGGAATAAAAGTACTTAGAGTAAAATATCTCAAGTACCAAGGCTCTTAAATGCTATACACTACAAATAGGTATATATTACCTTGTTATCCTAGTCTACACAACCACTCTTTGCCCAGGTAATTACTCCAATTACATGCCTTACTGCAATGGAATAAACCAAGACAAAACGATCCTATAGTAGTTGTTGTCTAACTTGGTTCCATATAGGACTAAGTACCATGTCAATTGAAGTACTTGATCTTGATTATGATCAGCTGCTGATGGTATATGTTGATCCTTCATGTTGTTGATCACATCGTAGGAGTAGTAATGTAGCTTCCATTACTGCTTAGGCCTTCTCCTAATTCTATACTATACTATGATGATTCACCTCTAGAGTTGATAACTAAGGATATGGTATGTACCCCATAGTTACCATGATCTAATGTGTCTTTATGATTCTCAAACATCCCTTCTTGACGAGTATTACACGTACTCTATACCATGTGGTACTCCATCCTATTCATTCATAGGATGGGGTAATCCTCACTTTGACTTGATCATCTCTGACTATGTCAGAACTCTCTTTTCTCAATAACACTCATACATACTAGACTTCCTACTATTCATACCTAGGTATTAAGAAATTAGATAAGTAGATTTACTCAAGTTGAGTAAGAAATTTCTATACAAGTATGATCATATCATTCTCAAGTGAATGGTCATCATAGTTGTAGGAAATGTGGTTTAGATAAGATGGCTTCCTATAATCTTTACCAACCTACGGATCTCCTAAAAGGTTTTAAACCTAAGGTCGCTTCGCTCTGATACCACCTGTGGTGACCCAGCACACCACTGCATGTGTAGTGCGCTAGTCGGTGACATAATACTCACAGAAGGACTTATCCGTGAATATTACATCTCTCAGAGTGGTACAACAGAAACACAGCGGGACCAGGCAAAACTATAGGATACAAACCTGATTACAAAATCTTGAGAATCTCCTTAATGAATCAAGAAGATCTCCTGCAAAAGAAACATCAGAAGAAGCAATTCGAAGCTCCAAGCCGGAGAATAACTCTAGCTCAGAACTAATCCACTACGGATGATGTCAGCCCTAATCTATGGCTTGTAAATGCTAAATCCAAGAATGGTCTCTACCTACACCTTGATAGCTTCTCCTCCACCAGCGTTGTTGATGACGTTACTTTACCGACTGAGTAGTATAAGACTCCACCTAGCTTCATGAGGTAAAGATGGCTTCATGATGACGACTTCCATACGCTTCAACTCTAAGCAAGGGGTCAAATGGGATAGAATGAGTAACGAGCGTTACTCAACAAGTTCATGATATATAGTGGGTAGTTTGATGCACTAACTACAGCTTTAGACTCGAAAGAGTCATAAGCTAATGCAAGGTTTTTGTAAATCTTTCTTCAAAAGGTTGCTTTTACTTCTGAAAACTATGCCCGCCAGACCATCACAGGAGCTAGAACTTCATGGAGTTGCCTTTCCTGTAGCGTTCGCAGTTCCTTCCCGGAACAGGGGGTAACATGCCACATCCTTTTACACTCTGCAGAGGTGCGTTACTTTACCCATGGACGACCAAGACCATGTTGCACAACCAGGCGTACGTTCCTGTCCACTCCCACTTAGGTGTGGGGCCCGGTTGTTGGTCCAAGCCAAATCGTGCTTCTCCGCACAACGCATGCCCACCCATTTCTGCCAGCAGGTTGAACGCCTGATTCCACCCCTCACGATGGAGATCTACGCGCCCCTGGCAGACACTCATAGACCCTAGAGTCCGTGGGACGTAAGGGCTCCCACCCATGTGCATGTAGTCTCGCAAGACCTACAGCGTACGTCTCTGGCAGTCCGTTGACATGCGAACGAGAAAAGTATCACGGCTGACTTACTCCCCCCATAGAAGATCCATGGTCAACGCGAATTTTACGGCGCACCGAGTTCTGACGGCATTTGTGATTAGTTCCTAGGTAATACATTCCCATGCAGATGGAACCTTCCTTTGACCTATTCATCTTACCATGGTTCCATCCGCCCACCAAACAGAACACTACCACTCGGGTAGTCATTCAATTAGTCATATTATTATAAAAATAGGATCATGCATTCTTTTGAGAATAGGTGATAATACAATAGGTTTTTTGCAAGTAGTTTGTTATGAGATACTGCAAAGGATATGAGCAAGTGATGAACTTGCCTGAGATTGAAATAACCATAATAATCCAGGTCTTCGGGGTTCAAGGGTCGCGTAGAGAAATCCAAACATCTGAAAGATAGCAAAGTAGTCCCGGTAAGGACTACAGAAAACACTGGCAAGATGATACATGCATAGTAATGAGATGCATCGTGAAATACCCTGGAAAACACCTCAGCTTACAAGTGTAAGCAACGTTTGAAACAATAACGTATTCACACAATTGTTAGGTGACTTAGGGTTGTTTCATTACTTGTGGTGATGTTGTTATTTCTTTTGGGCTTAAGTGTGTTTCACTTTTATTGAACAAACACTTGTTATCATGTTTAAGTATAAGTGTTATAACATGGTTAGGAAACAAGACAATAGCACATGGTAAACAATTATTGAAAAGGTAACAAACATGTTTGATTTTATATTCCAAAAGTGTAGAGCTAATGACAATGAGTTTAGTTGAAAATGATGAACTAGTACAGCTAACTCTATCATCACAATACTTGCTAATGACTTGTGATGATAGATTTTAGTATGTGTGGAAACCTGAGAGTTTTATTAGTAAAGAAAATAATAGTGTGGCAGTTATTTATGTTTATAATGGAATATTATAGAATTCCATTATACCAATAGAAACAAGTTTATAAGTTAAACAAAATGTTTTGTGTTTGATATATTTGAATTGGAAATTCTTTTCTCTTTAATTTGATATAACATTTTATTTTTCTGAAAATATTTGAATAAATTATTAATTTATCAATTTTAAATGAATTAAATGACTAAGCAAACTATTGCACACATGAAACTTGATCAAATGACTTTGGAAACATCATAGATGAGTTGTATTTGTGATTTGGAGCATTTTGGTATATAACTTGTATTTTTCTGATTTTATGAATTATTTATTATTTTCTCAATTTTAAATGATTTAATTTAACTAAAGAAAATATTTAATTTTAAATTTTATCAAACACTTTTGAAAAGTTCATAAATATTTAGATTATATTTTTCTAAGCATTTATCAATTTTATTTGTATTTTTTGATAAGTAAATTTAAAGTTATTGATTTTATGAGTTAATGATTTTTCTGCCAATATTTAAATTGACAGGTGGGTCCCACCTGTCATAATCAGTTTTAATTCAAAAAAGAATAAAAGAGAAATGATATGACGTCATGATGACGTCGTTGTTGCGTCATCCAGAGAGGGGATTCCCTCTGTGATCTACCAATCCATCGATCGAGCTCGAATTGGCACATTTCGATGCTTCCTAGAGCTAGAGGGTACCCAGGTGAGTGCAGGGGCGGTGGCGGAGTGACCAAGTGGTCACCGGTTCGCCGGCGACGAGCGGTGGCGCGGCGGCGCGGCACGGATAACGGCGCTACGGCAATACAGAGCGCAAGGGAGAGGGAAAAGTGGTCCTGGAGGAACCTGAGATCACCACGAGGTCGATGCAGGTGTCGGGGAGGTCGGGCGTTGCCGGAATCGCCGGAATTTCCTCACGGTGGCCGGCGGCCGGAGATAGAGAAGAAGATCCAATTCGTCTTCTCCTGGTCATCCCTGGAAACGGGACTCGGTGGAGAGGTAGAGAGGTTCATGGCGCATCCAGTGGTGGCCTCCGTTCTTCTCGAGGTGGACGGGAACAACGGCAATGGCCGGTGGCCGTACCGGCTAGGGTTAGGGTGTTCTTCCGGTTTGATACAGAGAGAGAGACAGACAGTGCGAGGGAGTGAGGAGGTAGAGAGGAAGTTGGAGGAGCCCTCCTGCTTCTTATCTGCAACGAGAAAGCGGCAAGGAGGAGGTGGCATCGACATCAGATGAGGTCGCACGCCTCTGGCCTTCTGGCCAGAGGTTGAAGAAAGAAAAAGAAAAGCCACATTTCGATAACCCCCTACAATTTCTAGTAATTACATTTTGGTCCTTCTGTTACTTAAACCTGTGAGGAAATTAATGTTTTAAGAGCCTTTTTGTGAAGATAAAAATTATTAAAAATCATATTTGAATTCCTTATAAAATTTCACATCTCATCATGTTTTACTTTGGTGAAATTGAGGAATATTTGTATTTGTTATTTAGGGCTACATTAAGTGATTTTTTTGTTATTATCTCCTCTTTTAATTTATTTAATGGCTTTAAAATTATACTAAAGCATGTTTAAAAAAATACACACTCCCTCTTGTGGATACCAAGGTGGTGTATCATAGTTGGACACTTTTAGGTATAATTCCTTATGGAAAATAGTTTGGTAACACTAGTGAGTAGTGTTTTTACATATGGTGATGAAATGCACCCAATTAGGGTATTTTATTCCATGACATACCAAATGCTATTGAGTAAGAAATGGATTTGTTTTCTTTCATGGACTTTGTTATTTTCCTGTTTAAAACTCTGAGCAAGATTGGTTGACATTTTACTGAGGTATGTAAATTCTATGTTTACTGTTTTCAGTACTTGATCAAATGGATAACATGTGTGGTTTCTTCCACAAGTTTCCAAGTGTGGGAATTATCTCATGTTGTTTAAGGACATGAAATCATTTGTATGGTTATATTTAGTTGAATATCTGTTATCATCTGTTAGTCTTACATATGAAAAGGATTTGGAAAACAAGGTTTTAAGCTTGTTTTCATCATCCTCCACATATCAAGACATGTGGATATAATGATTGGTTATATCCCCTACTTGATAGTTGTTTTCAATAAACATATTATTATTAGTTCCTTATCTCTGATGAGCTTGATAGAGGTTAATGATTCGCTATTATATCCCAATGACTCACTGGATAAATTCTTATGCTCCCTTACTGATGCAGTGTTGCTTCATGTGGTCTTTTGTTGCTTCATGTTCTTCTCTCTAGTTTCCACTAGCCTTCTGTTCTCACCTTGTGTCAATTTGCAAGTAATATCATCTCTTGGATTCAATCTTCAACTATCTCACCCTTGTGGTGAGAACAAACAGTTATTCCAAGCAAAGATTTTACTTAGATGATTATATTGTGGTTTCTTGTTTCCTTAGTGTTATTCTTTCTATTGTATGATGACAAAAGGAGTGTAGGAGTAGTTTATGACATCAGTTAGCCTTAAGCATATAAGAAGAATCTGTTGACAAGTTTGCAAGGCTTGTCCCCAAATTACTTTTCATATACAAGAGACTGAGATGTGCTAGGTTATTCAACCTTCTGTTTATTTGTGTATGACACTCAATTGTTTGAGGATACAAAAGTGATATGTTAACAAGGTAATTAGTCTTGTTACCAAACTACTTCTGTATAACACTAACATTGGAATATCACACTGTTTCAAGAGAGTTGATAATATCAGATCAATATATAAGAGTTTTCCAAGTACCCTTATAATAGATTAGAGTAACACTTCTAGAACACTCTAAATAATCTTCTTGAAGATCTTCTGGTGATAGTTCCTCTCTTCTTGTGGTTGCTTCTCTTGTAGAATGACTTAGAGAAGATTGGGAAACAAGATAGGATGGTCTTGACAACATAACAAGATCTAGATTAAGAGTTAGTTCATGCTTTTATTATCCTTCCATATACTTCTTATTTTATTTCCCAAATGATATGTAATTATATCATCTAGGATTTATTTACTTAGTTATCAATTCAATTCCTCTAATAGAGGTTATATCTTGTTATTCCTTAGTTGTATGCAAAGATACTTTAGTGGTTCAGTGATGGTTTGAATTTGAGTAGAGGTGTGAAATGCTTGTGGACTGATGGATTAATAGGAAGTGGATCCAATGGTTCATTGAGGTGTTGAGATTTCATATGTTCACTTGTATAAGATGATTGAGACAATGATCATGTAAAGCTTATTGGGTTTTAATGACTTATGTCATAGTTGTTATTTGTTTTCTCTGGTGTCATGATTTTACTTTATATTCTTCTCTTTATTAAATTTGGCATTCATAATCCAGATATAGAGGTTTGGGAATATCATATGTAATGATCAAGGTTTAACAGTTGGTTAAGAAGATTTATTTCTTCTTTTAGAGACTTCTTTTATGGTTGAGGAGATATGTACATATTCGATAAATATGTTAATACAATTATTAGATCATTTCCCACTTGTGGTTTTTAAGTTAGGACTTGTTTGTATCACTTATGTTTTATTGAACCATTGTTATTTACATGTGAAGGTTAACTTAGTAGTTACTAAATAATTTGTAAAGATGTGGTGTGAATGGTTGATAAATTTAAAGAGTTATTGTTTAATAGGACATAACACCTCTGTTGATGAGTTGGTTCAATTTTGTATTACTCATTGGTGAAAGTATGATCATCAGATATTTGATTTGGATACTCACCCCTCTTTGAATTCTAGATACCTAGTGAATTATCCCAAGTCTCTAAAAGACTTGTGGTTAAAGTTGTTGAGAGTTTGTGTTGGTCACAACCAATTATGGTTTGTGTAACCAGATGATTTGGTTTCTTAAGATACTTGTTATAAAGATCATTCCAGATGTACTCTTGACTAGATGAACTAGACCTATTTCATCAAGTCAAGTGAAACTTTGGTCACTTTGATTCGTTTAAACTTTCGCGCCAAAATTTCCCATACTTTTAGATGCATGCTTTGCAAATGCACATATTAAATTTAGATCCTTATAACTTCCCAAACACTGGGATGTTACAGTATCTCCCCCTTAACAAGAACTTCGTCCCGAAGTTCAACCTCTCTCACGTAAAGATATGTAGAGAGAACTTCTGTAGACCGTTGAATCTTCCCATCTATTTATTGTGTTGACCTTGGCATGTGTAGCCTCTTGTCTTGATTGTTCACCTTCCACTTTCTTGTATGATAATCTAATAGCATGCCAGTTGTTAGGACAACTCTGTCTTGTTACTAGGCCTTCCTAATAGTCTCACGAAGAACACGTGGTATTTCCACCATATGGTGGATACCACGTTTCATTCTCCGATGAATAGGTATGGTTTCCTATTTCTCAGAACTTTCTGGATAACATTTGGTCTATCCACCAGGTGATGAATAACCAATAAACTTCTTCCGGTATACTAGATATTGACTATGTTTAGGACTCCAATTGGTTCAATCTAATGGTCTCAAGAGGAATACTGCTCAAAGGAACTTATACAATGTCGTGTACATTGACTTAGACTCAATTATTAGGGGAAATATCTTCGAGTTTCCTCGAGTTTTAACTTTTTCAATAGGTGATTATAACCTATTCCACTGGTTTGGTCCTTCTATATCTTTGGGTTTTGACTTCTACAGGGTGACTCTATAAGTTAACTTATCGAAATTCTACCTATTTCCTTCTAGGATATGATTACTAATGTTATTTTCTTGGCATAACTTGTGGTAGATCTCCATGTGTTGATGAAGTATATTTCCAACTCCAAACAAGATGTGGAATGTGGTCCATTCCCATCACTGCTTTATTGATTTCTGCCTTCTTGACTTCAAGGACTTCCAGAGATTTGATAGTTGCTTCAATCAGCTAAGATTTCAGACCGCTCTCATACTAATCCTATACCCTCTAGACTAGTAACATCAAGCTAGAACTCAATGTTTGCACATGCACATGCACATAAAGTTCCAACTTCATGGACAGATCTAGTCAATCAAAGATCCAAATAAGATCCAATAAATCCCAAATGCAGTTATCACTCATGCATCAAAAGCCCGTGGAATAAAAGTACTTAGAGTAAAACATCTCAAGTACCAAGGCTCTTAAATGCTATACACTACAAATAGGTATATATTACCTTGTTATCCTAGTCTACACAACCACTCTTTGCCCAGGTAATTACTCCAATTGCATGCCTTACTGCAATGGAATAAACCAAGACAAAACGATCCTATAGTAGTTGTTGTCTAACTTGGTTCCATATAGGACTAAGTACCATGTCAATTGAAGTACTTTATCTTGATTATGATCAGCTGCTGATGGTATATGTTGATCCTTCATGTTGTTGATCACATCGTAGGAGTAGTAATGTAGCTTCCATTACTGCTTAGGCCTTCTCCTAATTCTATACTATACTATGATGATTCACCTCTAGAGTTGATAACTAAGGATATGGTATGTACCCCATAGTTACCATGATCTAATGTGTCTTTATGATTCTCAAACATCCCTTCTTGACGAGTATTACACGTACTCTATACCATGTGGTACTCCATCATATTCATTCATAGGATGGGGTAATCCTCACTTTGACTTGATCATCTCTGACTATGTCAGAACTCTCTTTTCTCAATAACACTCATACATACTAGACTTCCTACTATTCATACCTAGGTATTAAGAAATTAGATAAGTAGATTTACTCAAGTTGAGTAAGAAATTTCTATACAAGTATGATCATATCATTCTCAAGTGAATGGTCATCATAGTTGTAGGAAATGTGGTTTAGATAAGATGGCTTCCTATAATCTTTACCAACCTACGGATCTCCTAAAAGGTTTTAAACCTAAGGTCGCTTCGCTCTGATACCACCTGTGGTGACCCAGCACACCACTGCATGTGTAGTGCGCTAGTCGGTGACATAATACTCACAGAAGGACTTATCCGTGAATATTACATCTCTCAGAGTGGTACAACAGAAACACAGCGGGACCATGCAAAACTATAGGATACAAACCTCATTACAAAATCTTGAGAATCTCCTTAATGAATCAAGAAGATCTCCTGCAAAAGAAACATCAGAAGAAGCAATTCGAAGCTCCAAGCCGGAGAATAACTCTAGCTCAGAACTAATCCACTACGGCTGATGTCAGCCCTAATCTATGGCTTGTAAATGCTAAATCCAAGAATGGTCTCTACCTACACCTTGATAGCTTCTCCTCCACCAGCGTTGTTGATGACGTTACTTTACCGACTGAGTAGTATAAGACTCCACCTAGCTTCATGAGGTAAAGATGGCTTCATGATGAAGACTTCCATACGCTTCAACTCTAAGCAAGGGGTCAAATGGGATAGAATGAGTAACGAGCGTTACTCAACAAGTTCATGATATATAGTGGGTAGTTTGATGCACTAACTACAGCTTTAGACTCGAAAGAGTCATAAGCTAATGCAAGGTTTTTGTAAATCTTTCTTCAAAAGGTTGCTTTTACTTCTGAAAACTATGCCCGCCAGACCATCACAGGAGCTAGAACTTCATGGAGTTGCCTTTCCTGTAGCGTTCGCAGTTCCTTCCCGGAACAGGGGGTAACATGCCACATCCTTTTACACTCTGCAGAGGTGCGTTACTTTACCCATGGACGACCAAGACCATGTTGCACAACCAGGCGTACGTTCCTGTCCACTCCCACTTAGGTGTGGGGCCCGGTTGTTGGTCCAAGCCAAACCGTGCTTCTCCGCACAACACATGTCCACCCATTTCTGCCAGCAGGTTGAACGCCTGATTCCACCCCTCACGATGGAGATCTACGCGCCCCTGGCAGACACTCATAGACCCCAGAGTCCATGGGACGTAAGGGCTCCCACCCATGTGCATGTAGTCTCGCAAGACCTACAGCGTACGTCTCTGGCAGTCCGTTGACATGCGAACGAGAAAAGTATCACGGCTGACTTACTCCCCCCATAGAAGATCCATGGTCAACGCGAATTTTACGGCGCACCGAGTTCTGGCGGCATTTGTGATTACTCCAATCTTTTTACTTTGTTTTTGTTTTGCTTGGTTTATTTTATTTTTTCTTGTTTGCTTCTCTTTATCAAAAATACAAATGAATTAGTTCTTATTCTAGCTGTAGTTTTATTTCTGTTTTTAGTCTTGTTAAAATGACTACTCCTGAGAACACTAAGTTGTGTGACTTTACTAGTACCAACAACAATGATTTCATTAGCACACCTATTGCTCCACCTTACCCTACTGCTGATTTTTATGAGATAAAACCTGCCATGTTAAACCTTGTTATAAGAGAGCAATTTTCTGGTGTTAGTACTCATGATGTTGCTGCCCATCTTAATAATTTTGTTGAACTATGTGAGATTGATACGTCTCCAACGTATCTATAATTTCTGATGCTCCATGATAATATTATGCCAATTGTTACATGTTTTCTCCCTTCTTTATGTAAATTTACATGTTTTCCGGGACTAACCTATTAAAGGATGCCAAGTGCTAGTTCCCTGTTTTCTGCTGTTTTTGGTTTTAGAAAAGTTGTTCTGGAAATATTCTCGAAATTGGACCCACAAAGCCCGAAGTGCCTATTTTCCCCGGAAGCATCCAGAAGACCGAAGAGGAGACGAGGAGGGGCATCAGGGGGCCCACACCATGGGGTGGCGGCCCCCCTTGGCCGCGCCGGGGGGTGGTGTGGGGCCCAAAGGGCTCCACCGCCTCTGCCCTTTCACCTATTTATTCCCCCCGGATGGAAAACCCTATAGACCTGATAAAAAATCCCCGAAAAGTTTTGTAGCCTCCGTCACCGTGAACCCTAGACCAGGGGGGTTCTGAAGCGGTCTCCAGCACCCTGCCGGAGAGGAGATCATCACCGGAGGCCTCTACATCATCATGCCTGCCTCCGGAGTGATGCGTGAGTAGTTCATCCTTGGACTATGGGTCCATAGCAATAGCTAGATGGTTGTCTTCTCCTCATATGCCTCCATGTTTAGATCTCGTGAGCTGCCTAACATGATTGAGATTGGTCTTATGTAACTCTATGTGCTGTGTTTGCTGGGATCCGATGAATATTGAATTTATGCCAAGTTGATTAGTCTTTATTGCATATGTTATTTGTGATCTTGCATGCTTTCCGTTGCTAGTGGTTGCTCTGTCCAAGTAGTTGCTAGTGACTCCAAGAGGGAGTATTTATGCTTGATAGTGGGTTCATGCCTCCTTTTCGCCTTGCTCGATTGGCAAAAACGTGAAGGGGGAGGATGTGATGTTGCCATTAGGGAGAAAATAGCGGTGAGAGTGTCCGAGTGTACAATCATTGTTTACATTACACACTTTGTTTAATGCAGTTATTTGTTGCTTGCAACTTAATACCTAAGGGGGGTTCGGATGATAACCTGAGGGTGGATTATTAGTCATAGATGCAGTTGGATTACGGTCTATGTATATTGTTGTAATGCCCGCACTAAATATCATAGTAGTCATCATGTCATGAATGTGCACTACGGTCCAACCTCTATTTGTCATTTGCCCAACTGTAATTTGTTCACCCAGCATGCTATCTTTTATGGAGAGACACTACTAGTGAATCTATGAACCCCGGTCAATTTTCCTATATTGTTAAACAAACCACCACAATTTCCTGCTTTCTTTACTTACTGCAAGCATACATTATTTTCCACACTATACGTCTAATCTTTGTTTTCAGCAAGACCGGTGAGATTGACAACCTCACTGTACCGTTACTGACACCGGTGTGCCATCACCACCATCAGTGGCATCAACCTGCCGAAGGTCCTCTTTTTCCTACTGGATTGATAACCTTGGTTCTTAACTACGGGGAATTTCCTACCGATGTGCTCATCACACCCTCCTCTTGGGGTATCCCAACACACACCATCAAGGAAATTTCTGGCGCCGTTGCCAGGGAGGAAGAAGTCTTCTGGAAAGGGGAGTCTCTCTCACTCTCAACTTCTCTATTTTTCTTATTGTCTTGTTTTCATTTTTTTCTTGTTTTGCTTCTCTTTATCAAAAACACAAAAAATTAGTTTACTTTATAGCTCTTATTTATTTGCTTGCTTTTATTTTGCTAAAAATGAGTTCCTCTTAGAATACTAAGTTGTGTGACTTCACTAGCACAAACAACAATGATTTTATTTGCACACCTATTGCTCCACCTGCTCCTACTGCTGCTTTCTATGAAATTAAACCTGCTTTATTAAATCTTGTTATGAAAGAGCAATTTTCTGGTGTTAGTACTGATGATGCTGCCACCCACCTTAATAATTTTGTTGAACTATGTGAGATGGAAAAATATAAAGAAGTGGATGGAGATATTATTAAACTGAAATTATTTCCTTTCTCTTTGAGAGGAAGAGCTAAAGAATGGTTGCTATCTTTGACTAGAAATAGTATTGATTCATGGACTAAGTGTAAAGATGCTTTCATTGAAAAATATTATCCTCCTGCTAAGATTATATCCCTGAGAAGCGACATAATGAATTTTAAACAATTTGATAATGAACATGTTGCTAAAGCTTGGGAAAGAATGAAAACTATGGTGAAGAATTGTCCCACTCATGGACTGACTACTTGGATGATTATACAAACCTTTTATGTAGGACTGAATTTCTCCTCAAGGAACCTATTGGATTCAGCTGCTGGAGGTACCTTTATGTCCATCACTTTGGGCAATTCAACAAAGCTTCTTGGTGATATGATGATAAATTATTCAGAGTGGCACACTGAGAGAGCTCCACAAGGTAAGAAGGTAAATTCTGTTGAGGAAACCTCCTCTTTGAGTGAAAGACTTGATGCTACTATGTCTATGCTTGTTAATGGTAAATCTCAAGTTTATCCAAATAATGTTCGTTTAGCCTCTTTGGTTGCTCAAGAAGAGCATGTTGATGTGAACTTTATTAAAAAATAATAATTTTAACAACAATGCTTATAGGAATAATTTTGGTGGAAACAATTACAAGCCATATCCTCCTAATAATGGTTATGGTAATTCTTATGGCAATTCATACAATAATAAAAGCTTTACCTCTGATCTTGAAAGCATGCTTAGAGAATTTATTAGCACGCAAACTGCTTTTAATAAATCCGTGTAGGAAAAGCTTGGTAAAATAGTTGTTCTTGCCTCTAAAGTAGATAGCCTAGCTATTGATGTTGATTTTCTAAAACTGAAGGTTCTTCCACATGATGTTAAAGAAAGTAAAACTTTGAATGCCATCCAAGTTCGAACTGATAATAATGTTAGATTGATGGCTGAATTACGTGCTAGGTGGGAAAGAGAAGATCAATTAGCTAGAAAATAATAATATTGCTAGAGTTTGCACTATCACCACCACTAGTAAAACTGAAGCCCCAAGTGCTAGTAAACCTCCTACTATTAATGGTAAAGTGGTTGGTGTTAACAAAGACTCCACCCCTTCGGTGAAACGTGCTAAATTGCCTAAAACTGCTAAAATTGCTTCTGATAAAAGTGTTGAAATTTTTAGAGATGTGGGAGATAATGGTACCATTACTTTTGATGATAATAATATTGATTTTGATGATTACAATATCTCTGAAGTTATTAAGTTCCTACAAAAGCTCGCTAGAAGTCCCAATGCTAGTGCCATGAATATGGCCTTTACTAAACATATTACCAATGCTCTCATGAAAGTTAGGGAAGAAAAGCTGAAACTTGAGACATCTATCCCTAGGAAATTAGATGATGGTTGGCAGCCTATCATTAAGATAAAATTAAATGATTTTTATTGCAATTCTTTGTGTGATCTTGGTGCTAGTATCTCTATTATGCCTCAAAATCTTTATGATATGCTTGATCTACCACCGTTGGAACACTGTTATTCGGATGTTCATCTGGCTGATAATGCTAAGAAGAAACCTCTTGGTAGAATTGATGATGTTCTTATTATGGTTAACAATAACCTTGTCCCTGTTTATTTTGTTGTTATGAACATCGAATGCAATACTTCTTGTCCTATTGTTTTGGGAAGACCTTTTCTTAGAACTGTTGGTGCTGTTATTGATATGAAAGAGGGGAGTGTTAAATATCAATTCCCACTCAAGAAATGTATGGAACACTTTTCTAGAAAGAGTATGAAGCTACCTTTTGACTCTATTATTAGAGCAAGTTATGATGTTGATTCTTCTACACTTGAAAATACTTGAGTTTTTTTTTATGCCTAGCTGAAAGGCCTTAAAGAAAAGCGCTACCAGGAGACAACCCGTTTTATTTCGCTGTTTTCAACCCGTTTTCCTTTGTTTTATTTTGTGTGCTTTGCACCTTGGTGTTGTATATTTCCTTAGAAAACCCTCTGTATCTTTTCTTTTGAGTTTTTGTTGAGCCAAGTAAAGCCTCTAGTGGAAAATTGAGGCTATATTTCGGATTTCTGCGCAGGAAACATATTTCTACTGTCCATTGTTTATTCCGTACAAAATCACAGAAAATTCTAAATGACCTGAGTTTTTGTGTGCCTAATCCTGGACTGTATACGCAACTTTTCTTAGTTGACAACTTTTTGATTTGACCAACATAAGATTTTCGAAAAAAATCATCTTTACCTGTTGTCCTGTTTTGACAGATTTCTGCCAATAATTGTATTTGCATCTTAATCGCTTTCTTTTGGTGTTCTTTTGAGAAAAGGGGTTTTAAAAGAAGTTGTGAGACTAGCTAATGTGTTTTTGAGTGTTAGACACGTGTTGAAACTGAAACATGTGAATTTATTATTTCTATTGCACTAACGTTGCTAATGAAGATTGTGAGAAGTTTGGTGTGAAGGAAGTTTTCAAGGGTCAAGAGAAGAGGATGATATGATGTGATCAAGAAGAGTGAAAAGCCTAAGCTTTGGGATGCCATGGTGGTACATACCAGAAAATTCTAAGAAGACTCAAGCGTCTAAGCTTGGGGATGCCCAAGGCATCCCCTTCTTCATCAACAAATTATCAGGTCACTTCTAGAGAAACTATATTTTTATTCGGTCACATCTTATGTGCTTTACTTGGAGCGTCTTTAATTTTTTGATTTTAGTTTGTTATTGTTTTTTACTTTTTCAATAAACTTGGTTGGACCCCAGCATTCGTTTATTGGAGAGTGACATGCTCCGCTTTTTTATGGGAATACTTTGTATTCTTAATCTCTGTCTGGCTGCTGCATTTATTTAGCTCCAGTTTTGCATGCATCTCTTATTAGAGTTGTTAGTTTTATTAGTATTATGTGAGTGATCTCATGTTTGCTTGCTGTAGCATTTAGAGAGTTTTTGTTTAAACATATCTTGTATGGTGCTTGTTGGGAGAAAGAATCTGCTGTTTAAAGTAGAATTTATATTGGTGCAAGTAGAAGCTCGTATAGACTGTTGCTAGAACTTTTTCATGCCATGCGAAATGCTATTTTAGTTCTAAAGCCTTGTGATGTTTAGTAGCATGAATAGCCTCAAATAGCTGAGAGAGTTTAATATGTCACTGAAAGATTCATGAGTTGTTCTTATCATAAGGAAGCATAAATTTTTGGTATTCTCTTTCGAATGTTTTATTTGGTTGAGTTGGCGCATGCTCACACCATGTTTATGACTACAAACCAGTCACGAATAGCCTCTATGACCACTTAGTTTTTGAACTATGATACCGCTTATGCTTTAATTAATGATGTTTATGTCGCTATGCATGATTATGACTCTTATGCTCTCTTGATTTGTCGCTCCCAGTCTTTTGCTAGCCTCCACCTGTAGTGAGCATGAGCTCTACTCGTGCATCCAGCTTCCTTAAACCAAAGTTTTTTCCATTGTGTCCCCCATACCTACCTACATGTGGTATTTAAATGCCACTCCAAGTAAATTGTTCATGTGTTACCTTTAAAACTTTCAAAATTACTCCTGCTTTATGTTCCTGTTTTTGCTCATGAGGACGTCAATAGAGATCTTTATCTCACTTGTTGATTTGATTTCACACCCTCGACTAGTGGCTTCATCCGCTTATCCAAATGATAGAAGAGCTGGCAGCGGGGTTCCCAGCCCCAAATTAATACACACAAAATCTCTTTACTATATTGCCTAATTTATCAGTCAAAGCATAATTGTGTAAACAAAAGAGAAAGAGGGATGACCTTCTACCCAGATGCGTCCTTCACATGGGAGCCTCTCTTGTGAATCCAGTTGGCTTGTGATGTACTGTATTTTCTATTTACCATTCGTTGATATTATCATACATCTCCCAAAATATAGACACTCATCCACGGTATGTGATTGTTGGCAGGCACCCGAGGATTTGGTTAGCCATGGTTTGTGAAATATGGATGGGAGGAGTGTCAAAATTTTAATACCTCTGTTTAATAAAATAAAAGCTCTAGCACATGAGTGATCCCTGCTTCCCTCCGCGAATGGCCTTTCTTTTACTTTTATGTTGAGTCACCATCTTCTAACTTTAAGCACAGTTGAGAGAGCATTTTTGCCATTCTTAGTTCTATGTGCACTGTCCCATAAACATCAATAATTACTTCATGATGTGATATTATTTGTTATTAAATTATTTGCTCTAGTCTCCCTCATGAACTTTGAAGGTGTCCTGGCATTTATGTTTTGCCCCACTCTTAAGGACTAGCGAAATATCAACTTGCCATGCTTTCTCTATACCTGAAACAAACGTTTATCTTTCTTTGCATTGTTTCTCATGATCCTTTATTTGAGATACTCTTCATGATGAAAAGTTATTGCTTTGCTTTATTATTAAAGTTCTATTTAGCATGTTTGTGTTTGATCTCAGCTTGCATATGCCTTTACATTTTTATGATCAAGATTATGTTAGTAGCATGTCATCTCAGAAATTATTGTTTTAACGTTTACCTACTCGAGGACGAGTAGGAACTAAGTGTCACATCCCAAATTTGGAATACCTGATAACACAGTTGTTTTGCTAATTGCTTGACAATTAAACTTTGATTGTGTTTGTTTAAGTGCAACTAAACAAACTATTTATAAACTTGCAAACTTAAAAAGATAGCAAAGCAGTAATCTAAAAATATTCAACATATTGTTCCAATGACCTTGGCAATATTTTCTAAAGTAAATATTGATCAAAGAGTTTTCCAAAAACTATCTTATGAATCTCATACTTGTTGAATATTATTCCAAGACCTAAATTAAGAAAGAGGAAACACTTAATAATTTTCCCTAAAAGATTATCAGGAAAAAGAGGCATTCTTAGATGCTTCACCAAAATCTTATCAAATGTTTTTCCAACCTTGCAAGCTTAAAAACAAAAGTATTGGAGAGCATTGACTTGCTACCCCTAGTCACATAAATATTTTGGCAAAGCATTGTTAAAGAAAAAGCCAAATGCCTTATTAAATTGAATTTCCAATATTTCTAGAAACAGAAAACTCAAACAAGTTACTATTGGAAACTTTCCTCAAATGATCTGAAATTAATACCATTGCTTCCTTATAACAAATAAGGAACACACACAAGAGGAAACCAAAAATTGAATCCATTAAAGCCCTGAAAACATGGTTTTTCTCCACAGCAACATTTGGGATTTTGAACAAGTTTGTTCTACAAACTTTTTCCAAATGCCATGAAATTAATAACACATACTGTCTAACATAAATAAGGATGAAAACGAAAAGGGCACAAGTTTTTGAATAATTTAAGTTGCCAAAAATCCCTGTTTTCTTGACAGCACCTTTTTGAAATTTGAACAAGTTTGTTCTATGAAGTAACTCTAAATGACTTGAATTTTCTACCACATAAGGAACACATCAAATAAGGAACGTGTGCCAAAAGTTATCATTTTTGGAAGCTCCTAAGTAGGTTAATAAATTCAATGTCCATTTATGTAATAATTCAAATTTGAACAACTTTGAATTATCAAGTTTCTCCAATTGAGCCAATTTTCACATATGTTGTGCAACTCAACTAATACGAATTTTGTGCAAAAGGAATTTAAATTTTGACTTTGTTTGCTTGGTGAAAATCACACTTTTCAGAGAGGACAAGGACCTTCTTGTAAATACCCAGGGACCCAAATGCAATCCCAGTCACCTTCTTCAACCTCTAGCCCTCTGTAGATACAGCAGCCCTATGCCTTTGCTTCGAATGGAAGGAATCCTTGGGGATAAAGAGGCCCCCCATGTGCTTGTGTTCCCCATTGCCCCCTCTCTCTCCCCCCCACTCGAGCTCCTCTCTCTGCTCAAAAATCCCAAGAAACCAAACCCTAGCCGAAACCCCTCGTCGTCGATTCGGCCACTGGTGGGCTCGCCGCCGGCCGCCGTGTTGCTCTTCATATCTTCCTCGTCGAGGTGGTTCTCCCTGCGGAAGTAATCGGGCCGGAATGCATCGAGGAGGCCGTGTCGTCCTTCTTCTTCCCCGAGCTCGACAGCGCTCCGGCGAGGCATTGACGCCGACTCGTCCCTCCTCCGTCCTCTCCGAGCCGTCTCTCACGTTCGTGGTGAGCAGGGGAATCCCCCCGACCATTTTCCCCTCTCCCTCTCCCCTTATTTCTTGCCGTGCCGCGCTCATCGTCCGGCCGCCGCCGCGTTGCCGTCGCCGCCGCTTTCCGGCCGCTTCCGGGAAGCGAGACAGCGCCTAGGCGAATCCCCTCGTCGAGTACAACGCGTAGATGCCCTCGTATCGCAAAACGGTGCCCTGTATCGCTCGATTGCAGCTCGCCGGAGCAGTTCTCGCCGGCGATGACGCAATGATGACGTCGTGATGACGCAGTCCTCCCTTGACCCGCGCGCGGTGAGTCAAACTGGCTGGTGGGGCCTTGCTGTGCCCGCGTGGCTGCCACCGTGGCCTCTGGCCCGCGGATCAGCCACAGAGTCTAGCTCTGCCCGCGGTGAATCAGATCTGGCCGGCCCAAAACGGTGGATCTGGCCCATCCAAGTTTGTTTTCCTTTTATTTTTTTGACAGAAAGGTGTATGATCACTTTTGTCTCTAAAATGCTACCTAAAATATTAATTTGGCCAAACCAAAATTCACAGATGTAAAGAAACAAAATCTAAACCACCTCCAACTTGTAGATCTACATTTGGATGCATATTGTGGAAATTAAAAATGATTTGGCCACAGGTACCAGAAATAGAAAAATGAGCACCATTTTTATTTCACAACTCAGAATGAAGTGAGGCCAATTGCATTGGAAAGCCCTTGAAATTTCCTAACAGGAGAAATTAACATCGCTTCCAAATTCCTAATATTTTTGAAATGGCATGCAAATTGGTAAAACACCAGAGAGCACTTTGGTGATTTTTATAAATTAATTAAAGATGTATTTTGATGCAAACTAAATTTTATGGTCTTTAATATGTTTAGGACTATCCAAACCTATAAGGGTTTAATTTTTAGAGCATCCTAGAAAATTTGGTGGACAGATCCTTGTTTCACCCGTTTCTACCATTTTGGCATTTTTAGGTAATTAATTTGTATGAGTTATTTTTGTGTTGCAATATTGTTTTCTAGCATGTATAAGATATGTGAACTTGTTTTCTAAGTGTTACTTTGCTATTTTAGCATGTTAGAATGTGTGGACTTGAGTTGAGAAGAAATATGATTTATGGTTATTGACATAAGTTTATTCTCTAGTTATTACTTGCATAGAATTTTTGATTGATTAAATTGATGTGCAAGCACTTGGATTTTTGATTGGATCCAGTACCATGTTGATACTTATATTGTGTTGTTATCACCTCTGCTAGCTTGCACTTGAGTTGGTAGAAAAGCATGAGTAGCTTCGTCATGACTATGAAAATGTTATGGAAAAATTCCCTCATGTGTGGAATTTTTGACATAATCATTTGTGGTTGTGTAGCCACATATTTTTGTGTTATGTTCATAGGACCAGTAGCATTTTGATGATGTTTTTATGAGTACTTGAACCCTAGAGTTTTCACTTGTGTGAAAACAATAGCATGAGTAGCATTACCTTGCTTAGTTTTGCACCCTATTATTTTCTACTAGTATTGTTATTGCACTAGATGCTAGTTTAGTCTTTTGTTAATTTTTAGCAAGTATGACCAGAGGCATTGTGACCTCTTAATGCCTTGTTATGCTAGTGGAACACCCACTGGTGTCATTGCATTTTTGGTGGAAACATTATTTCCCCCACACTAGATGCATTTCTTTTATATAGCTCTCTAACTAATGAGTGCCTAGTATTTTTTCTTGGGGAATTTTTGTACTAAATGAAAATGTGTATGCTTATGTTTGTAAGTGGTTATAATCATGTGTGGCTTTCTAGGAAAAATCCATTCTTGGAGTGTTGTTTGATTCCTCTAGTATTGCCCCTTTTTATTACTACTAGTATGTAGGAGTTGCCCTGCAAATTGATGCATTGTTTTACTAAATGGGATATTTTTGTTATAGCAAGTATAGATGTTTTTCACTACTGTTTTTATGACATGGACCCTCTGGTTGTATTTCAATTACTTGATTGAAATGCATCCATTGATTCTTCATGTTTGAGTAGTACTAGTTTCCTTAGCAGTTTTTGTATTGAATTGTTTTTCCTGCCAACTTGTGTTTGGTAGATATTTGTGTATCCTTGCATGAGGACATGTTTTCATTTCCCATTATGATAACATGGTTCCTTGTTTGCATTTTAGTAGTTTACTTGTTATGAATGCTTGCATAGCAAACTTTTAGTAGAAACATGTCACTAGGATTCCTCCTTTTAGTCATTGTTTCTATTGTTCTCACTATGAGAAATTGTGTGTGTGTGATGAGTCTATTGCCTTGTTGCACTTATGTAGGCTCACTGATTTGTAAAAGAAACTTTTTCAAATCATGTGTTTTATTTATTCTTGATGTGAATTAAGACTTAGTAGGATAGCTACCTTTTTTCTTTTTGTGGTTTGGTTGATAGACCCATTGCCATGCTTATTATTGTGCATGTTTTGTATACTTTTAGTAGTCTCACCCTTGTGAAACTAAGTGTATTTTGGGTTTATGAATATCTTGGTATGAGAGTGGCACACCCACTGAATCCATGATATTAAGGTTGTGAGATATGTTCCTCCAACCTTAAGCTGTTTTATTAAACGGCATTTCTGCCAAGTGTGTTTGTTTGCTCCATTAATAATTGTGTGATTGGTTATTATTAGTTTCCTTGCTGTATGTGTTGTTATGCATTGTTGCTTGCCTTGATTGGTTCTGAATGTGTGTCCTTTATTCCTTTTACGACGTTAGAAAACGAAGAGGAAGGAAGTGTCGTGAAGCTCTATTTCAAGTTCCAGTCACTCCAAAACCAGGGACACAAGGAGATACCAGGCAAGCCATCCTGATGCTTGCTTATACAATACTTATCATTATCTATCATGCATGTTTTACCTCTGAAGTTTTACAAAAACTTGATTATCAAAACTATTTTTGATGTGGAATTTACTACTATACTATATATAGGTTACTATCATGCCAGTAGTTAAACTTGGTAATACCAAGCCCATAAGCCACCACATGGTATTTATTACCATCAAATATACTAGTCCCTAAGTGGACACCCTAAAATTGTGATTCTACAAAACAAAGGCTTTACGGAAAAACCCGGAGAAAAGGCGGATCCTTGTTCTGCGGAGGAATGTGGAAGTGGTCATTTTTGAGAAAGTGGTGTTTTCAAAAATGACACATAACCTAGTCTTCGCCGGACAACCTTTACTGTACTGCCACCCTACCCCAACATGGGCACGGGGCTTAACTGGCTTGGCGGGGATTAGCTCGGTGCCGGGGATGTGGTAAAACTCAACTGAGAGATAGACACATTCTAGCTTGAACATAGTGGATGGTTATGATCATATACCTGATGTTTACATACTGTTGTTACAGTCCGTGATTGTTCACGGGAGGTGTACTGGATCTGGTGGATGTGTACACCTCTGCAGAGTACAACTTTTTCGAAGAAGCCGCGTCCTCGGATATGGACAGTTGAATGGCCATGTAGCTAGCATTGTGTCAATGTTTTCAAAAAGGAAGTTTTTGAAAAGGAAATTTTGGAAAGGAAGTGTTGAACTTGTGAAGTTCAGAAAGGAATGGAAACTTATACCGTGGAGGTATCGTCGATGATGAAAAGCCAGATGATGCTATACAAACCAAAATGTTTTGCAAAGAAAACCTTTTCTACTCTAAGCAAGAATTCTGGAAACTGATTCCAAGAAGTTTTGCAAAGAGAAAATATTCTTTAACAAAGTTTTACAAAACCTCTTGTACATGTGATATCTACAAGAGAAATAAAACTATATTATTTTATTTTCTTCTGAAGTATCTTCTTCAACGAAGATACAGATGAACCTGGCTGCAACTGTGGTGTCATCATATATGAACACCATTGATAGTGAACCCTATTTATAGCCTACCTATTCCACCATATAAGCATACTTGCATGTTGGTAAGTGATATGATGGATGTCTTGCTGAGTACATTCAAATGTACTCATTATGGATTCGCCCCTGGTATCTACTTACCAGATTTGGAGAAGGAGCCTCCGAAGGATATCTATGAAGAGAAGTACGGAGTTGACGGCTTTGCGAACTAGGATCGTCTCCGGGTCAGCAGCCTGTAGGTTAAGGCGTGACTTGGGCTCAACTACGTTGTGTTTTAATTGTCTTCCGCTGTGTTTGTTAAATTGCCTGCCCTTTTGGCAGTTGTGTTAAACTTGATCATGTGATCATTTGTGTAATACCTTTATGTATTCGTGTAATGGATGATGTATTTCTGTGTGCCAACTGTGTATGTTGTTCATGACTGATCTTTCTGGGATCGTGAATGTATGCATACGTAGGGTTTCAGACTGCCGGTCTGGGGTCCTTACACTAAGATTGGGGATGCTTGATACGTCTCCAACGTATCTATAATTTATGATGCTCCATGATAATATTATGCCAATTGCTACATGTTTTCTCCCTTCTTTATGTAATTTTTACATGTTTTCCGGGACTAACCTATTAACAAGATGCCAAGTGCCAGTTCCCTGTTTTCTGCTATTTTTGTTTTCAGAAAAGTTGTTCTAGAAATATTCTCAGAATTGGACCCCACAAAGCCCGAAGTGCCTATTTTCCCCGGAAACATCCAGAAGACCAAATAGGAGACAAAGAGGGGCATCAATGGGCCCACACCATGGGGTGGCGCGGCCCCCTTGGCCGTGCCAGGGGGTCGGGTGGGCCCCCAGGGATACACCGCTTCTTCCCTTTCGCCTATTTATTCCCCCCGGATGGAAAACCCTATAGACCTGATAAAAAATCCCCGAAAAGTTCTGCAACCACCGTCACCGTCAACCCTAGATCAGGGGGGTTCTGAAGCTGTCTCCGGCACCCTGCCGGAGAGGAGATCATCACCGAAGGCCTCTACATCATCATGCCTGCCTCCGGAATGATGCGTGAGTAGTTCATCCTTGGACTACGAGTCCATAGTAGTAGCTATATGGTTGTCTTCTCCTCATATGCCTCCATGTTTAGATCTCGCGAGCTGTCTAACATGATCGAGATTGATCTTATGTAACTCTATGTGCTGTATTTGCTGGGATCCGATGAATATTGAACTTATGCCAAGTTGATTATAGTCTTTATTGCATATGTTATTTGTGATCTTGCATGCTTTCCGTTGCTAGTGGTTGCTCTGGCCAAGTAGTTGCTAGTGACTCCAAGAGGGAGTATTTATGCTTGAGAGTGGGTTCATACCTCCTTTTCGCCTTGCTCGAGTGACAGAAATGTGAAGGGGGAGGATGTGATGTTGCCATTAGGGAGAAAATAGCGGCGAGAGTGCCCACGTGTACAATCATTGCTTACATTACACACTTTGTTTAATGCAGTTATCTGTTGCTTGCAACTTAACACCTAAGGGGGTTCGGATGATAATCTGAGGGTGGATTATTAGTCATAGATGCAGTTGGATTACGGTCTATGTATACTGTTGTAATGGACGCACTAAATATCATAGTAGTCATCATGTCGTGAATGTGCACTACGGTGCAACCTCTATTTGTTATTTTCCCAGCTGTAATTTGTTCACCCAGTATGCTATCTTTTATGGACAGACACCACTAGTGAACCTATGAACCCCGGTCCATTTTCCTATACTGTTAAACAAACCACCACAATTTCCTGCTTTCTTTACTTACTGCAAGCATACATTATTTTCCACACTATACGTCTAATCTTTGTTTTCAGCAAGACCGGTGAGATTGACAACCTCACTGTACCGTTGGGAAAAAGTATTTTGGTTGTGTTGTGTGCAGGTTCCACGTTGTTGCTAACACCGGTGAGCCATCACCACCGTCAGTGGCATCGACCTTCCGAAGGTCCTCTTTCTCCTAATGGATTGATAACCTTGGTTCTTAACTAAGGGGAGTTTTCTACCGATGTGTTCATCACACCCTTGTCTTGGGTTATCCCAACACACACCATCAGAGATGCAAAAATATAAAAATGTTGATGGAGATATTATGAAACCGAAATTGTTTCCTTTCTCTTTGAGAGGAAGAGCTAAAGAATGGTTGTTGTCTTTGCCTAGAAATAGTGTTGATTCTTGGACTAAGTACAAAGATGCTTTCATTGGAAAATATTATCCTCCTGCTAAGATTATATCTTTAATAAGTAGCATTATGAATTTTAAGTAACTTGATAATGAGCATGTTGCTAAATCTTGCGAAAGAATGAAATCTTTAGTAAAGAATCGTCCCACTCATGGACTGACTACTCGGATGATCATCCAAACTTTTTATGCAGGACTGAATTTTTCTTCCAGAAACCTTCTGGATTCAGCTGCTGGAGGAACCTTTATGTCCATGACCTTGGGGTTAGCAACAAAGCTTCTTGATGATATGATGGTAAATTATTCTGAGTGGCACACTGGTAAGAAGGTAAATTCTGTTGAAGAAACTGCCTCTTTGAATGAGAGACTTGATGCTATTATGTCTATGCTTGTGAATGGACATGCTCCTATTGATCCAAATAATGTTACTTTAGTGTAACATCCCAAGTATGAAAAATAGCCATTAGAATGTTTGCTCTCTGTTATTTTATGTTTTGCATCATGACATCATGTTCATTGCATTTGTTTTGCTTGTTTTCCATTTGTTTTCCTCTGTTTTCATTTGTTTTCCTTTGTTTTCTATTTGAATTTCAAACCAAATTTTAAACCTTTTGTTTCATACTTGTGATGTTACAATTTCCAAAATGATATTTCAAATCAAAACAATCAATTGTTTCCATTAAAGTTGTGATTTCAAAACTGTTGATTTGTTTCTAATCAATAATTCATCTAATACCAAAAACATTTTCAAATCCAATTAATTTTCCAAACAGCACCCCTTTTGAAATTTATGAAAATGACAAAACACTTCCATCATTTGTTTCCATTAAACTATAAATTTCAAACCATCAAATTGTTTAAGTTCCAATAATTCATTTAATAGCAAATTCACTTAATTCAAATTCCTTTTCAAATTCAATTAACTTTTCCAAACAGCAACCTTTTTGAACTTTATGAAAATTACCAAAACAAATCAATCTATTGTTTCAAATAAGCTTAAGGGTTCACACTATTTAACTGGGTCTTTTTAATAACTCATTTAATAGCAAATTTCATTCATTTTCAAACAAATGGCAAACATCAAATAATTTCAAATCTTTTGGAAAAATAAAAGTTACACAATGTTGATGTTACCCTAAATTACCTATAACAAATTTTTTCTAAAATTTCCTAACCCTAAACCCTAGCCTTTTTCTTCCTTTTCAAATCAGCAAAAAAAAACATTTTAGAGCAAAAAAAATTAAAAAAAAAACAGCAGAGAGAGGGGCAGACCAGCAGGCCCAGCCCACCACCTCTCTCCCTCAGGCCCATACCCCCTCGCTCCTTTCTTCTTCCTCTGTACGGATCAATCTGAAGCTGTCCACGTAAGGTTCAGAGAGCAGCAACGGCTGCAGCTCTCCCCCTCCTCCTATATAGCTAAACCCTAGGCCCCCTCGGTGCCCTAATGCCCTCTCCTCCTCTCTTCTCTCTCCCCCGCCTCCATTTCTCCTTCCCACCTCCATCTCTCTTCTCTGCACCCCTCCCTCTCTCTGAAACTCTGAACCCGAAACCCCCTCTTCTATCTCCGGTGATCGCCGCCGGGGTGGTTACCCTCCGGCCAGGCTAGGCGCGGGGATGGAAACCCCCGGCCACCCTCTTCCTCCCCGACGCCTCCACAGGGGCTGGGAGCCCCTGTAGTGCCGCCGCCATCCTCCTCTTCGCCGCCGGCCACCTCTCCTTCGAGCCGTCGTCTGCTCCTCTTCCCTGAGGTGATTCCCCCTCGCTACTCCTTCCCCTCCTCCCTCTCGCTGCATCACCACCCTCTGCACGCAGCACCACGCCCGCGCAGCACACGGTCACCGCACAGCAGCCCGCCGGCGGCCGTGTTTTTCCTCCGTCGAGTTACAGCGAACTGAACTTTTGAAGTTCAGTTAAAACCCCACGATCGGAACCTTAACCCCCCTTTCTGCCGCTGTTCTGTCAACAGACGAGCTCCACCGCAGTGGTAGCACATCCCCGTGCGCGCTGTGAGGGGGTGGGTTCGAATCCCACCCCAGCGCAATAAACCAAGCTTTTTTCCATCTTATTTTTCAGAACAAGAACAAACTGCTAATTGCACCCACGTCCTTGCTAATCTTTTCTAGATCCCTGTTAATTAATTCTAAGTCCCTAGCTGTTAATAAAAATGGCAGAACAATACCTAATCTTGTAAATTGCTTAAATAATTCATTTTAACTCCAATTTCAACATTTTAAATATGTTTTCTATACCAAATTGAATTCTCTACCCAAATATAAATTTTGTTTACTGTTTTGAATATTTTAAATTGGTAAAATATTTGAAAACTTGTTCAATTCACTTAATTTTGCAAAAATCATAACTTGGGCATAAAAATTCCAAATTCAACAAACTAAACATGTTTTCCATCCCATTTTTCATGTACTTTGCAAATATCAACTTTGTTTGCTGTTTTGAATAATTTAAATTGCTGAAAACAACTGTTTCTTAATTAATGCATTTAAAATTGTCAAATTAATAACTTGCTCATTTTAAATCCATTTTCAACAAATAAAATATGTTTTCCATGCTAAATTGAACCACCTTTTCAAATATAAACTTTGTTTCATGTTTTGAATAACTAAAATTGGTTAAATGATTTAAACCTTGTTTAAATCATTTAACATTGTTAAATTCATAACTTGCTCAAATTAAATTCTTTTTGAACATATAAAATATGTTTTCAAACCATAAAAGTATAAAATTTTCAAATATGAATTTGGTTTAATGTTTTGAACAAATAAAAATTCAATTAAATTCATACTTGAATTAAATTCATTTAAATCTTGTTTAAACATGTTTAATTCATAATTAATTCATTCCAATACCTTTTTCAACAAGTGAAACATGTATTCCACCTAAAATGTTGTGTACTTTCCAAATATGAACTTTGTTGTCTATTTTGAACAATTAAAAGTGGTGAAAACAACAAATGCTTGTGTAACACCTATAAGAAACCAAAATTCCAAAAATTAATAAATAAATTCCAAACTTGTTAAACTTCTTTTCAAATTGTTTCTACTGTTGTTTTCTTTCTGTTTTCCTCATCCATGCATCATGCTAATCCACTTTCACATGTGGTTTAGTTATAGAACAATTAGTTCAACCTTAATTCATGGGCTTTCCATATGCAATCCAAATTGCATGTGGGTCCATTTAATCATGTTGTTACCATGTCAACTAGTTTATTTTTGGATGCATCAATTAAATGGTCATGCATCATCCCATGTTTGTGCACTATGCCATGTTATTGATTGTTTATCTCTCTGCGTTGTTTGTTTGCTTCTTCTCGGATAAACGACGACGTTGAGACCGACGATACTTACGACACCCCTTCTGAGGATCTAGCTCAGTACCAGGCTGCTGAGTTTGCAGGCAAGTATTCACTCACATGAACCATCGTGTTCCTTTCAACATTGGATACCGATACTTTCCGTTGTCTATTCTGCTAGCCCTATGAATCGTTGCTTCTGTTCGAACCTATCACATGTTATCCTTTAACCTTGATATAGCCTCACCTCCACACCTATAACCCCATTGCTTGTTGCCCGTGTCTTATTAGCATGCTTAGGGTTGTTTTGCTCGAGTCTGCTACCCGTTACTTTCTGTTACTATATTGTTATTATGTTCTGGGGCTCGATGTTAAACAACAACCTGTTAATTTTGAGGTAATGCTAAATTGATGATAAGGCACCGACAGGAGGCCCGGCGTGGTTTTGAGGCCTGCTAGTGTCGACCCTAATTAGGAAAAGGGTCTTGTCTACTGATCCATGATGAGCGCACTAACCGCATGTGGGAAGCGTGTATGGGCGCCCCCCTCAATTTGATTCGATTCGCATCTCGTTCAAATCGCCACACTTAGTTCGGGCTTTCCATTTGATGCATGCATGTGCAGGTGCGAACCCTTGGCGCCAGGGTGGAACTTTTGTAGTCGGCATTTAGGGCGGCGTGGTCTTGGAGTGCTATGAGGGTCCCCTTTTCTTCGTGGGGCTCGATTAGCCGCGCACGCACAGCATGTGGTTCTTTGGGCTTGATGCGAAGAAGAGTTGAGTTGTGTTGAGTGCCCCGCTTGGTGGGAGGCATTCCATCTGGCGGGTTATTCTTGCGTGTACGGCCAAATTGGTGCACCCCTGCAGGGATAAATCTTATCGAGAAGCCGTGTTTTCCGCGGTTATGGATGACTTGGTGAAAGTACTGGCTAACAAGTACTCAGAACAACTTACACCTAACTAATGATAACTTGACTAGTAATAGTCTTATTAACACAATAACTTGAACCATCACTAATCCAACTGTGTGAGTTATCCTCGGATTGCTTCTTTGGATAAGGGGCGAGATCCAGGATGGGTTTGTTTGGAGTTAGTTGGTATGTTGGTTACGATACGCTATCTTATCCCCTTTCTGTTAGCCGAAGTTGTATCAGGTATCTGTAGTTGGTTATTGCAGCCTGCTGCCGCATCTTTTGTATCACCCCTTTCTTCCGTTGAACCCAAAGCATCTGTGCTTGATGTTGTTGGGTACACTTTGGTGAACTGTGAGTCTTGCTTGCCAGTACGTTTATGTACTGACCCCTTTGGGGCTGTGGTTTCCGCAGACTACGTTTCCGAGGATCCCCATGGTGGCTACTACGTGGAGTATGACGAGACTGCTGACGAGTAGATAGCGGACCCGGGCAGGATCCGAGACTTCGTGGATGGGCTCCGTCTTTTCGTTTCCGGACTCTTAGGCCTATTTGGATCTTGTTTGTACTCAGACTTTTTGGATGCTTCCACTGTGTTGTAATGATGATATGTCGGGACATGTGTCCTCTGGATGATTGTATTTGCTACCTCTGCTCTAGTGAGAGCTATTTGCAACTTATTTCAATCTTTTGTGTCTTAGAGATATGTTGTGTTATCATTTTGTTCAACGCCGTTGACGTACCATGTGTGTATGGTATGAAGTACGTCAATGGAAGTATCTGGATTTCTATGGGATGGTTTGCGCAGACGATGAATAGTAGAGAATGGTTGTCACACATTTACGTGTTGGCCTGCTCATATTGAGATGCGGGTGCCGGTATGCCCCTTAAGCCATTTATCTACTGTTTAACGGACTGTGAGTATCCCCTAGAAGTCCGGGTGCGACAAATGGTATCAGAGCCTGTCTGCCTGTAGGATCCCTTTTTACTGGTCGCAGTTGAGTCTAGAAACTATTTTGTAGCTATATAGGAAAAAGGAAACGTGAGAGTAGGAATTCTGTTCTTTTATTTCTTTCCCCACCCACCCTCCCTTTTCTGGTAAGGAAGTGCAACGTTGTTTTCCCTCATCTAAACTTTCAAGTTAGGATTTCACGTATCCTGGTTTCTCTAGGATGGTTATATCTACTAGACCATAGGAATGGAGGTGGTTGTGACATGATTTATCATGTTGCCTACTCACGATTGAGAACGGAGGCGTGTAAGCCCCGGAAGCAGATCCTCTATTCCTTAAGCAGTAGATATTGATCCTTTAGAAGCCCGGATGGGTTTTCCGTAGTACCTCAGGAATGTTTTGATCTCGTGTTTTCCCCGATGTTGCTTCGATATCCTCTTCTTCTCAACATCCTTTCCGTCCGTTGAAACCTTGTTGTTGCTTCCCACTTCAGTTTTGCTACCGGCATCTAATCAATAACTCTGTTCCACCCTTCTGGCCAGATAGTCTATTCTCCAAATGAATCAAGTTCCTTTCAGCTATACACCCTCGATGCAAAACCTCTACCTTTACTCGAAAATGTTCTGGTGGTTTGCGAATTCCCTGACGTCTTTCCAGAAGAGTTGCCAGGAATGACTATCGTCTTGAAATTCCAGAAAAACTATCCAAAGTGCACAAGGTGTTTCACGTGTCACAGCTCAAGAGGATCTTCGCAAGAAGTATCCGGACCTTCTCTTCTCAGTAGGAATCTCGGGGCGCGATTCCTTCAAGGGGGGGCGTTTTGTAACATCCCAAGTATGAAAAATAGCCATTAGAATGTTTGCTCTCTGTTATTTTATGTTTTGCATCATGACATCATGTTCATTGCATTTGTTTTGCCTGTTTTCCATTTGTTTTCCTCTGTTTTCATTTGTTTTCCTTTGTTTTCTATTTGAATTTCAAACCAAATTTTAAACCTTTTGTTTCATACTTGTGATGTTACAATTTCCAAAATGATATTTCAAATCAAAACAATCAATTGTTTCCATTAAAGTTGTGATTTCAAAACTGTTGATTTGTTTCTAATCAATAATTCATCTAATACCAAAAACATTTTCAAATTCAATTAATTTTCCAAACAACACCCCTTTTGAAATTTATGAAAATGACAAAACACTTCCATCATTTGTTTCCATTAAACTATAAATTTCAAACCATCAAATTGTTTAAGTTCCAATAATTCATTTAATAGCAAATTCACTTAATTCAAATTCCTTTTCAAATTCAATTAACTTTTCCAAACAACAATCTTTTTGAACTTTATGAAAATTACCAAAACAAATCAATCTATTGTTTCAAATAAGCTTAAGGGTTCACACTATTTAACTGGGTCTTTTTAATAACTCATTTAATAGCAAATTTCATTCATTTTCAAACAAATGGCAAACATCAAATAATTTCAAATCTTTTGGAAAAATAAAAGTTACACAATGTTGATGTTACCCTAAATTACCTATAACAAATTTTTTCTAAAATTTCCTAACCCTAAACCCTAGCCTTTTTCTTCCTTTTCAAATCAGCAAAAAAAACATTTTAGAGCAAAAAAAATTAAAAAAAAAAACAGCAGAGAGAGGGGCAGGCCAGCAGGCCCAACCCACCACCTCTCTCCCTCAGGCCCATACCCCCCTCGCTCCTTTCTTCTTCCTCTGTACGGATCAATCTGAAGCTGTCCACGTAAGGTTCAGAGAGCAGCAACGGCTGCAGCTCTCCCCCCTCCTACTATATAGCTAAACCCTAGGCCCCCTCGGTGCCCTAATGCCCTCTCCTCCTCTCTTCTCTCTCCCCCGCCTCCATTTCTCCTTCCCACCTCCATCTCTCTTCTCTGCACCCCTCCCTCTCTCTGAAACTCTGAACCCGAAACCCCCTCTTCTATCTCCGGTGATCGCCGCCGGGGTGGTTACCCTCCGGCCAGGCTAGGCGCGGGGATGGAAACCCCCGGCCACCCTCTTCCTCCCCGGCGCCTCCACAGGGGCTGGGAGCCCCTGTAGCGCCGCCGCCATCCTCCTCTTCGCCGCCGGCCACCTCTCCTTCGAGCCGTCGTCTGCTCCTCTTCCCTGAGGTGATTCCCCCTCGCTACTCCTTCCCCTCCTCCCTCTCGCTGCATCACCACCCTCTGCACGCAGCACCACGCCCGCGCAGCACACGGTCACCGCACAGCAGCCCGCCGGCGGCCGTGTTTTTCCTCCGTCGAGTTACAGCGAACTGAACTTTTGAAGTTCAGTTAAAACCCCACGATCGGAACCTTAACCCCCCTTTCTGCCTCTGTTCTGTCAACAGACGAGCTCCACCGCAGTGGTAGCACATCCCCGTGCGCGCTGTGAGGGGGTGGGTTCGAATCCCACCCCAGCGCAATAAACCAAGCTTTTTTCCATCTTATTTTTCAGAACAAGAACAAACTGCTAATTGCACCCAGGTCCTTGCTAATCTTTTCTAGATCCCTGTTAATTAATTCTAAGTCCCTAGCTGTTAATAAAAATGGCAGAACAATACCTAATCTTGTAAATTGCTTAAATAATTCATTTTAACTCCAATTTCAACATTTTAAATATGTTTTCTATACCAAATTGAATTCTCTACCCAAATATAATTTTTTTTACTGTTTTGAATATTTTAAATTGGTAAAATATTTGAAAACTTGTTCAATTCACTTAATTTTGCAAAAATCATAACTTGGGCATAAAAATTCCAAATTCAACAAACTAAACATGTTTTCCATCCCATTTTTCATGTACTTTGCAAATATCAACTTTGTTTGCTGTTTTGAATAATTTAAATTGCTGAAAACAACTGTTTCTTAATTAATGCATTTAAAATTGTCAAATTAATAACTTGCTCATTTTAAATCCATTTTCAACAAATAAAATATGTTTTCCATGCTAAATTGAACCACCTTTTCAAATATAAACTTTGTTTCATGTTTTGAATAACTAAAATTGGTTAAATGATTTAAACCTTGTTTAAATCATTTAACATTGTTAAATTCATAACTTGCTCAAACTAAATTCTTTTTGAACATATAAAATATGTTTTCAAACCATAAAAGTATAAACTTTCAAATATGAATTTGTTTTAATGTTTTGAACAAATAAAAATTCAATTAAATTCATACTTGAATTAAATTCATTTAAATCTTGTTTAAACATGTTTAATTCATAATTAATTCATTCCAATACCTTTTTCAACAAGTGAAACATGTATTCCACCTAAAATGTTGTGTACTTTCCAAATATGAACTTTGTTGTCTATTTTGAACAATTAAAAGTGGTGAAAACAACAAATGCTTGTGTAACACCTGTAAGAAACCAAAATTCCAAAAAGTAATAAATAAATTCCAAACTTGTTAAACTTCTTTTCAAATTGTTTCTACTGTTGTTTTCTTTCTGTTTTCCTCATCCATGCATCATGCTAATCCACTTTCACATGTTGTTTAGTTATAGAACAATTAGTTCAACCTTAATTCATGGGCTTTCCATATGCAATCCAAATTGCATGTGGGTCCATTTAATCATGTTGTTACCATGTCAACTAGTTTATTTTTGGATGCATCAATTAAATGGTCATGCATCATCCCATGTTTGTGCACTATGCCATGTTATTGATTGTTTATCTCTCTGCGTTGTTTGTTTGCTTCTTCTCGGATAAACGACGACGTTGAGACCGACGATACTTACGACACCCCTTCTGAGGATCTAGCTCAGTACCAGGCTGCTGCGTTTGCAGGCAAGTATTCACTCACATGAACCATTGTGTTCCTTTCAACATTGGATACCGATACTTTCCGTTGTCTATTCTGCTAGCCCTATGAATCGTTGCTTCTGTTCGAACCTATCACATGTTATCCTTTAACCTTTATATAGCCTCACCTCCACACCTATAACCCCATTGCTTGTTGCCCGTGTCTTATTAGCATGCTTAGGGTTGTTTTGCTCGAGTCTGTTACCCGTTACTTTCTGTTACTATATTGCTATTATGTTCTGGGGCTCGATGTTAAACAACAACCTGTTAATTTTGAGGTAATGCTAAATTGATGATAAGGCACCGGCAGGAGGCCCGGCGTGGTTTTGAGGCCTGCTAGTGTCGACCCTAATTAGGAAAAGGGTCTTGTCTACTGATCCATGATGAGCGCACTAACCGCATGTGGGAAGCGTGTATGGGCGCCCCCCTCAATTTTATTCGATTCGCATCTCGTCCAAATCGCCACACTTAGTTTGGGCTTTCCATTTGATGCATGCATGTGCAGGTGCGAACCCTTGGCGCCAGGGTGGAACTTTTGTAGTCGGCATTTAGGGCGGCGTGGTCTTAGAGTGCTATGAGGGTCCCCTTTTCTTCATGGGGCTCATTAGCCGCGCACGCACAGCATGTGGTTCTTTGGGCTTGATGCGAAGAAGAGTTGAGTTGTGTTGAGTGCCCCGCTTGGTGGGAGGCATTCCATCTGGCGGGTTATTCTTGCGTGTACGGCCAAATTGGTGCACCCCTGCAGGAATAAATCTTCTCGAGAAGCCGTGTTTTCCGCGGTTATGGATGACTTGGTGAAAGTACTGGCTAACAAGTACTCAGAACAACTTACACCTAACTAATGATAACTTGACTAGTAATAGTCTTATTAACACAATAACTTGAACCATCACTAATCCAACTGTGTGAGTTATCCTCGGATTGCTTCTTTGGATAAGGGGCGAGATCCAGGATGGGTTTGTTTGGAGTTAGTTGGTATGTTGGTTATGATACGCTATCTTATCCCCTTTCTGTTAGCCGGAAGTTGTATCAGGTATCTGTAGTTGGTTATTGCAACCCGCTGCCGCATCTTTTGTATCACCCCTTTCTTCCGTTGAACCCAAAGCATCTGTGCTTGATGTTGTTGGGTACACTTTGCTGAACTGTGAGTCTTGCTTGCCAGTACGTTTATGTACTGACCCCTTTGGGGCTGTGGTTTCCGCAGACTACGTTTCCGAGGATCCCCATGGTGGCTACTACGTGGAGTATGACGAGACTGCTGACGAGTAGATAGCGGACCCGGGCAGGATCCGAGACTTCGTGGATGGGCTCCGTCTTTTCGTTTCCGGCCTCTTAGGCCTATTTGGATCTTGTCTGTACTCAGACTTTTTGGATGCTTCCGCTGTGTTGTAATGATGATATGTCGGGACATGTGTCCTCTGGATGATTATATTTGCTACCTCTGCTCTAGTGAGAGCTATTTGCAACTTATTTCAATCTTTTGTGTCTTAGAGATATGTTGTGTTATCATTTTGTTCAACGCCGTTGACGTACCATGTGTGTATGGTATGAAGTACGTCAATGGAAGTATCTGGATTTCTATGGGATGGTTTGCGCAGATGATGAATAGTAGAGAATGGTTGTCACACGTTTACGTGTTGGCCTGCTCATATTGAGATGCGGGTGCCGGTATGCCCCGTAAGCCATTTATCTACTGTTTAACGAACTGTGAGTATCCCCTAGAAGTCTGGGTGCGACATTTAGCCTCTTTGGTTGCTCAAGAAGAGCAAGTTGATGTGAACTTCATTAAAAATAATAATTTCAACACCAATGCTTATAGGTATAATTTTGGTAGAAACAATTATAGGCCATATGCTCCAAATAATAGCAATGCTTATGGTAATTCCTACAACAACAATAAAAGTGTACCCTCTGATCTTGAGAACATGCTTAAGAATTTTATTAGTACACAAACTGCTTTTAATAAATCTGTTGAGGAAAAATTTGGCAAAATTGATGTTCTTGCTTCTAAAGTTGATAGTCTTGCTCTTGATGTTGATTTTCTGAAATTAAAGTTTATGCCTCATGATGTTAAAGAAATTAAAAATTTAAATGCTATCCAAATTTGAATTGATGATATTGTTAGAATGTTAGCTGAATTTCATGCTAGATGGGAAAGAGAAGATGAAATAGCTAGAAGGAATAATATAGCTAATGTTTGCACCATTACCACCACTAGCAAAACTTAAGCTTCTCATGCTAGAAAACC
Source organism: Alopecurus myosuroides (assembly GCA_028641055.1). NCBI lineage: Eukaryota > Viridiplantae > Streptophyta > Magnoliopsida > Poales > Poaceae > Alopecurus > Alopecurus myosuroides. Next base: position 215,248,930 of record CM054059.1, on the reverse strand, counting down.
TTCTACTATCAATGGTAAATGAATTGGTGTTGGAAACACTCCCACTTTTGCTAGTAAAATTGCAAAACTGCCTGAAACTGCTAAAAATGCTCTTGATAAAAGTGCTGAAATTATTAGAAACATGGGAGGCAATGGTCCCATTATCTTTGATAAAAATGATCTTGACTTTGATGATTGCAACATAACTTAAGTGATTAAGTTCTTACAAAAGCTTGCTAGTTGTCCTAGTGCTAGTGCTATGAATATGGCTTTCACTAAACATATTACAAATGCTCTCATGCAAATTAGAGAGGATGAATTAAGATTTGAAGCCCCTATCACTAGGAAGCTAGGTGATGGTTGGGAACATATTATTAAAATGAAAGTGAATGATTTTGATTGCAATTCTCTATGTGATCTTGGTGCTAGTATCTCTGTTATGCCCAAGAAACTCTATGATATTCTTGATTTACCACCATTGGAACCTTGTTATTTGGATATTCGTCTTATTGATAATGTTATAAAGAAACCTTTGGGGAGAGTTGATGATGTTCTTATCATGGTTAATAATACTCTTATCCCCGTTGATTTTGTTGTCTTGAATATTGAATATAATGCTTCTTGTCCGGTTGTTTTGGGAAGACCTTTTCTTAGAACTGTTGGTCATGTTATTGATATGAAGGAAGGGAATATTAAATTTCAGTTCCCACTCAAGAAAGGTATGGAACACTTTACTATAAACATAATTAAGTTGCCTTTTGATTCCGTTATTCAAACAAGTTACAATTTGGATGCTTCTTCACTTGAAAATACTGGTATCCACTTTTCCGGGCCTAGCTAAAAGGCGTTAAAGAAAAGCACTTCTTGGGAGATAACCCATGGTTTTATTTTTTTCTTTGTTTTTCTCTGTTTTCTTTGAGTCAAGGGGTTATATACTTATGTAGAAACTCCTTTGTATCTTTATTTTCATGTCTTAGTAGTGCCAAGTAAGAATTCTGGCGAGAGTTGGAGTTGGTTTTCGGATTTCTGCGCAGGAAACAGATTTCTGCTGTCCACTGTAAAAAATCGTATAAAATCCTGGAAGATCGGAATGATCTGAAATTTTTTGTGATTATTCCTCAGCTAATTCCGCAACATTTTAGTCCTTTAAGTTTTTCGATCTGGGCAACGTAAGTGCCTCGAAAAAATTCGTCTTAACATACAGTTCTGGTTTTGACAGATTCTGCCATTTTTCTTGCATTTGCTATTTTGCGATGTCAAGTGGATTTCTTTGGTTCACGAAACATCAATGAATGTAGATAATGTTTAAAAGTATCAATAGCAGTTCTTCCATACAGAACCAATTTATTTTTAATTGTTGCACGAACCCTCTAATGTGAATCACTGTTTGAGTGTGGTGTGAAGGAAGTTTTCAAGGGTCAAGAGAAGAGGTGATATATGTGATCAAGAGGAGTGCAAGGTCAAAGATTGGGGATGACCCCGTGGTTCATTCAAGCATATTTTTAGAAGACTCAAGCATTTAAGCTTGGGTATTCCCAAGGCATCCCCTTCTTCATCAACTATCTATCAGGTCACTTCTCGTGAAACTATATTTTTATTCGGTCACATCATATGAAGTTAACTTGGAGCGTCTGTTTGTTTTTATTTTGTTTTCCTTGCTGAAATAATATATTTGGATCCTATCATTCGTTTTTTGGGAGATATACACGCTCCTCTTTTTTCTTTGAATACTTCCTATGCTAGTATTCTTAGTTTTTCTTCTAGTTGGTGCAAAAATTCCTGTTTAGCTCTCGTTTTCATTGCATCTCTTATTCAGATCCATTAGTTTTATTAGTGTTATGTGAGTCCTCTCATGTTTTATTGATGTAGCATTTAGAGACTTTTTGTTAAAGCATGTTTTGTTGGGAAAAGAAACTGCTGCTTGAGGTAGAATTGTTTCAACGGTGCAAGTAGAAGCTTGTATAGACTGTGGCTAGAATTTTTCATATCATGCTGATGTTATTTTAGTTTTAAATCCTTGTGGTTATTGAGTAGCATGATTATCCTCAAATAGCTGAGAGTGTTCAATGTGCCATTGAAAGAATCATGAGTTGTTCTTGTCATATTCAAGCATAAATTTGTGGTGTTCTCCTTTGAATGTTTTATTTGGTTCACTTGGCGCATGCTCACAACATGTTTATGACTATGAATCATTCGCGGATAGGATCCATTATCATCTAGTTTTTGAACTTGTGGTGGCACTTATGTTTTGATTAATGATGTTTATGTTGCTATGCATGATTATGGCTCTTATGCTCTCTTGATTTGTCGATCTCAGTCTTTTGCTAGCCTCCACTTGTACTGAGTATGAGCTCTACTCGCGCATCCAACTCCCAAAAACCAAAGTTTTCCCATTGTGTCCACCATACCTACCTACATGTGGTATTTAACCGCCACTCCAAAGTAAATTGCTCATGTGTTACATTTAAAACTTTCAAAATTACTCATGTTTTAGCTCATGAGGACGTAAATAGAGAATCTTTATCTCACCTGTTGATTGTACTTTCACACCCTGGACTAGTGGCTTCATCCGCTTTTCCAATGATAGAAGAGCTGGCAGCAGGATGCCCAGCCCCATATTAATAACACAAAGTCTCTTCATTATTTTTTTCCCTGATTTATCAGTGAAAGCATAATTGTGTAAACAAAAGAGAAAGAGGGATGACATTCTACCCAGATGTGTCCTTCTATGGGAGCAGCTCTTGTGAAGTCTAGTTGGCTTGTGACATACATTATTTTCTGTTTACCATTCGTTGACATAAGCATACACCTCTCTTATAATATAGACACTCCTCCACGGTATGTGATTGTTGGCAGGCACCCGATGATTCGGTTAGCCATGGTTTGTGAAATATGGTTGGGAGGAGTGTCAAGTTTTCAATGCCTCTGTTTAATAAAATAAAAGCTCTAGCACATGAGTGTTCCATGCTTCCCTCTGCGAAGGGCCTTTATTTTACTTTTATGTTGAGTCTCCATCTTCTAACTTTATGCACATTTGAGAGAGCATTTTTTCCATTCTGAGTTTTATGTGCATTTGTCCCTGAAACATTATTAATTGATTAATGATGTGTTATTGCTTGTTCTCTAATTATTTGTTCTAGTCTTCCGCATGAACTTTGAAGGTGTCCTGGCATTTATGTTTTGCCCCACTCTTAAGGACTAGCGAAATATCACTTTGACATGTTCTCTCTATACTTGAAACAAACGTATATCTTTCGTTGCATTGTTATTCGTGATCTTTTATTTGAGTTACTTCTCATGATGCAAGGTGATTGCCTTTATTATTAAAGTTCTATTTATCATGCTTGTGTTTAAGTTCTATGATCTCAGACTACTTATGCGTTAACATTATTGATGATCAAGTTTATGTTGGTAGCATGTCACCTCAGAAATTATTGTGTTTTTATCGTTTATCTACTCGAGGACGAGTAGGAACTAAGCTTGGGGATGTTGATACGACATAAAGATATCCTTAATTTCTGATGTTCCATGTTGTTTACTTATTGTTTCCCACATGTTTGCTATACAATTTATGTAAATTTTATCGAATTTCCGGACTAACCTATTGACAAGATGCCACAGATCAAGTTGAATGTTTTCTGCTATTTTTAGTTTCAGAAAAGTTTTTCTGGAAATATTCTCGGAACTGGAAAATTCGAAGCCCGGAAGTCTTAGAATTCCCGAAGCTTCCACGGAGTCCCGAAGAGACCCGGAGGGGGGCCTCAGGGGGCCCAGACCATAGGGCGGCGCCCCCTTGGTCGCGCCTGGGGTGGTGTGGCCCCCCAGGCCTCCGCCGCCTCTGCCCTTTCATCTATTTAATCCCCCGAGACGTAAACCCTAAAAAGATCCCACTTTTCTCGAGAAACACCCGAGGCCGACATCACCGTCATCCCGAGACCGGGAGGGTTCTGGAGCTCTCCCCGGCACCCTTCCGGAGGGGGAAATCATCACCGGAGGGGTCTACACCACCATGCTCTCCTCCGAAGTGATGTGTGAGTACTTCATCCCTAGACTACGGGTCCATAGCAGTAGCAAGATGGTTGTTCTCTCCACTTTGTCCCTCATGTTTAGATCTTGTGAGCTGCCTATCATGATCAAGATCATCTTTATGTAATGCTACATGTTGTGTTTGCTGGGATCTGATGAATGTTGAATGATATGTCTTCTGATTATCAATCTATCATTTTATCGTCATGCTTATGTTATTTATGATCTTGCATTCTCTCCATTATTAGTAGATGCTCTGGCCAAGTAGATGCTAGTAAATCCAAGAGGGAGTATTTATGCTTGATAGTGGGTTCATGCCTCCTTTGCATATGTGCTCGAGTGATAGAAATGTGACGGATGGAGGATGTGATGTTGCCATTTGGGAGAAAACAACGGTGTTTACCTAGTTTACATTGTTTACATTACACACTTTGCTTACGGCGATAATCTGTTGCTTGCAACTTAATACCCAACGTTTGTTCACATGATATTCGGAGGGTGGATTATTAGTCATAGATGCAGTTGGATAACGGTCTATGTATTTTGTTGTAATGCCCGCATGAATCACATAGTAATCTTTATGTATTGCATATGCACTATGATCACCCTTCATTTCTGTCAATTGCCCAGCTGTAATTTGTTCACCATACATGCTATTTATCTTTCACGGAGAGACACCACTAGTGAACTGTGGGCCCTGGTCCTTTTTCCTCATACTGATAAAACACCTACCGCTTTCATACTGCTTTCATATTGCTGCTACTGCTTTCATACTGTTCTCATACTGTTTTCCACACCATACGTTTAACCTCTTTGTCTTCAGAAAAACCGGTGAGATTGACAAGCTCACTGCTACGTTGGGACAAAGTGATTTGATTGTGTTGTGTAGGTTCCACGTTGCTGCTTAACCGGTAGTGCGCCCTGCCACCTCAGCTGCATCAACCTTCAGAGATTGCTTGTCCTCCTACTGGTCGATTCAACCTTGGTTTCTTTTCTGAGGGAAAACTTGCTGCTGCACTCTTCACACCTTGCACTTGAGGTCTACCAATGTTAGTCATCAGTGTTATCCTTTGAATGCTTTATTTGGTTGACTTGGCGCATGCTCACACCATGTTTATGACTACAAACCCGTCACTTATAGCCTCTATGATCATTTAGTTTTTGAACTTGTAGTACCACTTATGCTTTGATTAATGATGTTTTTGTCGCTATGCATGATTGTGGCCATTATTGCTCTCTTGATTTGTTGCTCCCAGTCTTTTGCTAGCCTCCACCGGTAGTGAGTATGAGCTCTACTCGTGCATCCAACTCCCCAAAACCAAAGTTTGCCAATTTTTTCCACCATACCTACCTACATGTGGTATTTAACTGCCATTCCAAAGTAAATTACTCATGTGTTACCTTTAAAACCTTCAAAATTACTCCTGTTTCAGGTCATGAGGACGTAAATAGAGAATCTTTATCTCACTTGTTGATTGGACTTCCACACCCTGGACTAGTGGCTTCATCTTCTTATCCAATTGTTAGAAGAGCTGGCAGCGGGGTGCCCAGTCCCAAAGTAATATAACAAATTCTCTTCACTATTTTTGCCCCTGATTTATCAGTCAAAACATAATTGTGTAAACAAAAGAGAAAGAGGGATGACTTTCTACCCAGATGCGTCCTTCTACGGGAGCCGCTCTTGTGAAGTGTAGTTGTCTTGTGACGTACTATATTTTCTGTTTACAATTCATGGACATAAGCATACATCTCTAAAAAAATGTTTTCAATACCTCTGTTTAACAAAATAAAAGCTCTAGCACATGAGTGATCCTTGCTTCCCTCTGCGAAGGGCCTTTCTTTTACTTTTTTGTTGAGTATCCATCTTCTAACTTTATGCACAGTTGAGAGAGCATGGTTGCCATTTTGAATTTAATGTGCATTTGTCCCAGAAACATCATTAATTGATTCATGATGTGTTATTGTTTGTTCTCAAATTATTTGATCTAGTCTTCCTCATGAACTTTGAAGGTGTCCTGGCATTTATGTCTTCCCCACTCTTAAGGACAAGCGAAATACCACTTTTCTATGTTATAGCTGTGCCCAAAACAAACGTATAACTTTCGAGTGCATTATTATTCATGATGTTTTTTTTGTGTTACTTCTCATGATGCAAGGTGATTGCTTTGCTTTATTGTTAGAATTATATTTATCATGCTTGTATTAAAATTCTATGATCTCAGCTATGCTTATGCTTTTACAATTTAGATGATCAAGTTTATGTTGGTAGCATGTCACCTCAGAAATTATGTGTTTTTATCGTTTACCTACTCGAGGAAGAGTAGGAACTAAACTTGGGTATGTTGATATGTGATACATAAAAAACGTATCTACTTTTCCGAACACTTTGCTGATGTTTTCCTCTAAACTTGTGTGTTTTAAATGCAACTAACACGGACTAACGCAGTTTTCAGCAGAATTACTTTGGTGTCTCGTTTTTGCCCAGAAAATCAACTTTTAGGAAAATATCCGGAAACAAAGGGAAAGTCCATATTTTACCCGAAGACTCCCGGAGCCAGAATATGCATCGGAGAGGGGCAAGGGGGTGCCCTCACCACCCCCAGGCATGGCCAGGGTGGGCCCGCGCCTGGTCATGGTGAGCCCACATCGGCCACCCCCTCGGACTCCCCTTTCGACTACATATGCCTCGAAACCTAAAACCCCCCGGGGGGTCGATCGTTTTCCAGAAAGAAGTCTGTAGCTCCACCGCCATCACGAATCCTTTTTGGGGTTCAGAAACTCCGTTTTGGCACCCTGCCGGGATGGGGAATTGGAGGAGATCATCGCCATCGTCATCACCAACGCCTCTCCATCGACCATCCATGTTTCCCCATCCATGTGTGAGTAATTCCCCCGCTGTAGGCTGAAGGCGATGGTAGGGACTGGATGAGATTGTTCATGTAATAATGACGTGATTGTTACGGCATAGTGCCTAGTATCCTCTATTAATGCTATTGACATTGTTGCAACTTGTTATGCTTAATGCTTGTCACTTTGGGCCCGAGTGCCATGATCTCAGATCTGAACATGTTATTGAATCACGATGATAATTATTGTTTCTTGATCATACCTGCAACTTGTTTACACATATCGTTGTCTGGAACCCGAGGCCCCGAAGTGACAGAAATTGGGACAACCGGAGGGGATGATTGTGATGTGAGGATCACATGTGTTCTCGGAGTGTTAATGCTTTGCTCCGGTGTTCTATTAAAAGGAACACCTTAATTACCAGTAGTTCCCTTTAAGCCCCGCTGAAAACGGGCTGGTAGGACAAAAGATGTTGTGCAAGTTCTCATTGCGAGCACGTACGACTATTTACAGAACACATGCCTATGTTTACTTAGTGCTTGGATGATTTATCTTATTTATCTTCAATGCCCATGTCTTGATTATCATATGAACTATCTTATCCATGCAACGCCCGTTCATCTATCCCCATGCCTACATTATTTAATCCCAATGTTTACTTCAAACACTACTGGTGTTGTTTTCATTTCACTGCTACTATTATTTCACTACTGCTGCTACAATAAAACTGTTACTACTGATAAACCACTGCGAACAAGTCCACTTTCAGGTGCAGGTGAATTGACAACTCACTTGTTAAGTCTCACAAATATTCTTTGGCTCCCCTTGTGTTGAATCAATAAATTTGGGGTTTACTTCCCTCGAAGACTATTGCGATACCCTATACTTGTGGGTTATCAAAACTATTTTCTGGCGTCGTTGCCGGGGAGCATAGCTTTATTTGCGAGCTCACCGGAGAGTACTATTATCTACTGCCAATCATTCATCATGGGTAAGACTCGTGATGGAAAGTTTCCTATATTACCATCCACTACAAGAAGAGGTACAACTCTGAACACCCCTGTTGCTCTTGATTCACCGTCTGTTATGAGTAAGCTGCTTACACCACCACATACACATGCTACACGTGCTACTTTTGCTGAATCTGAAAATACTTCTGATACTTTTGATGATGCTTCTACTGTGCTTGATGAGAGTGGTTCTCTCGGTCCTTTCTTAGATGCTACTAGTGCTAAAGCTAAAAATATTGCAAACACTGAAACTCCTGATAAAAATCCAGTTACTCCTGTTGTTTCACCTGAGCTTAGAGAAAATCCTAGCGATGATTTTGATGATTCCTGTATTGAACTTAATGATGATCTTATTGATGAAATACATTCTATGAAGGATAGATATGTTGTTATAAGGCTTATTGAAAGTCGTGCTGTTAAATATAAATGATCTCCTGATGCTAAGTTTGCCACTTCTCCCATTAATATTAGGGATAAGGATTATGATTTCTCTCTTGATTTATCTTATATATCTATTGTTGAGAAAGAACCTTTTTGTGGTACTAAAAATGAAAGTGCTATGAACCATATGAATGAGCTATCCTCTTTGGGTAGTTTATTCTCTAATGATCTTAAGAAACGTAGCTACTTTGTTGCTAAAATATTCCCTTTTTGATTAAAAGATTAAGCAAAAACTTGGTTTAATAATTTGTCTCCGGGATCTATTGATAGTCCTATTGGTTTGGTTAATGATTTCTTTCAGAAATATTTTCCTGCTAGTGCTCAACATGCTGCTTTACAAAATATATTTAATTTAAAGCAATTGGAAGGAGAGAAATTGCCTGTATCTTGGGCAAGGTTCTGTTCTTTAGTTAGGGCTACACCTGGGCATAAGCTAGAAAATAATGAACTTCTTGATATATTCTATAATGGACTAACTGTTGAATCTAGGACATACCTGGATAGTTGTGCTGGTTGTGTTTTCAGGCAAAGAACTCCAGATGAAGCTGAGGAATTAATGGCTAAAATAAGCCAAAATCATGATGATTGGACTATGGTTGAGCCTAAGCCGACCCCTACTCCAGTATCAACACCAACACCAACACCCAAGAAGAGGGGAATGATTGAATTAAATGATGAAGTGATGAGAGAAGCCAAGAAATCTCTTAAAGAGAGGGGTATTAAATCTGAAGATGTGAAGAATCTTCCACCTATAGAAGAATTATGTAAGCCAATCCCTCACTCATCCACCATTGAGGTACACTCTCTCCAACATTTTGATAGTAGAAATATTCCCTATAATAAACCTCATGATCAATGTTTTGATGAATTTGATAATTATTTTATTAAGCAAGATAATTTTAATATGAGAGTGCAAAATCACCTAATGGAAAACTCTAGAGCTATTGATAATTTGCAAGGTATTATAGAAAGAACCTCTAATGATGTTAAAATGCTTGTTAAACACTTTCAAATGGTTCAAACTCAAATTGATCAACTTGGTAAAGTGCAAAAAGATTTTATAGTTAATGCTTCTAAAGAAAAACATGCTTATGAAATAAGAACTAGAAGTGGTATGGCTATACAAGATCCTTTATATCCTTAGGGACATCCTAAAAGAGTTGAACAAGATTCTCAGCAAACTAATAATAATGTTATTCATACCAAGAAGAAAAAGAAGAAGAAACATAAAACTGATGTAGAATCCTCTGAACTTGCTAAAGATCCTAATAGTATATCTATCTGTGATGCTGAAACTGAAAGTGGTAATGAAGAGAATAATGCTTCTGATAAAGAAGAAATTGAAGAGGAACCTGAAAACCAAACAAAAAATACAAAGTACAATAAGTAAGATTTTGTTGCTAATAAACATGGTAATGAGAGAGAACCTTGGGTACAAAAACCATTGCCTTATCCTAATAAGAAACACAAATCAAAAGAAGAAGAACATTACAACAAGTTTTGTGAATGGATGAAACCTTTGTTCTTGCAAATTCCTTTAACTGATGCTATTAAATTGCCTCCTTATGCAAAATATATGAAAGATATTGTCTCTAACAAAAGTAAGATTACTAATGAGGATATTTCCACTATGCTTGCTAATTACTCTTTTAATGGCAAGGTTCCTAAGAAGCTTGGAGATCCTGGTATGCCAACTATTCCCTGTTCTATTAAAAATAATTATGTTAGAACTGCTTTGTGTGATTTGGGAGCTGGAGTTACTGTCATGCCTTTTACTCTCTATAAAGGACTCCTCCTAGAAAAATTGATACCAACTGATATATCTTTGCAAATGGCTGATAAATCCACTGCTATTCCTGTGGGTATATGTGAGGATGTTCCTATTTAAGTTGCTAATAATTGTCTGATATTAACTGACTTTGTTGTGTTGGAAATGCCTGAAGATGATAATATGTCTATTATTCTTGGAAGACCTTTTCTTAATACTGCAGGGGCTGTTATTGATTGCAATCAAGGAAAAAGTTACTTTTAATGTTAATGATAAAGAGCACGTTGTTTATTTTCCCAAGAAGACTGATAAGAAATATGGTCTAAATTCAATTGAAAATATTGAGACCATCAAGATTGGAGAATTTTATTGTCCTATTCCAAAGCCATCCATAGAATATGAGATCGTCATCGTTGGGACTATATCAATCAAGGTTGAGGTAACATAAATATTTAGTGAGAGACAAAGTTTTATTTCATATAAAATTATTTTGGTAGCAAGACTTGATCAACCTTGTTAACAAAGTGATTTTAAATGAAGGAAACAATGTTATCACTACGTGTTCGTTACGTTTTCTTATTCATATGCTCGTTTTCGCCGTGCTTCCATAAAGTATATCATGTTTTCATATTGTTTTCACCATATTCACTCATGCCCACGCACGTTTTCACCTCGTTTTTGCTCGTTTTCCATCGTCTACCCACGTTTTCGCTATCCCCAATCACGTTTTCCATATGTTTTCCTCCGTTTTCAGTGCGTATATGTTTAGTAGAGTGTCTTAGAACTGTTGTAGGTTTGGTTTTGCTGATGTTTTCCATCATTCCATCTTCGTTTTCCAGCGATGTTATTATTAATTAAAATTCTGGAAAAGTCCGAAAAATAAAGTTTCTCGAAAAATCCCAGAAAGTTTAAATTCGGTGTTTTTGCGTAAAAAGGGGCAGAAAGCCACCTGGGGTGACCCCAGGGGGGCACCCAGGCCAGCTCACCATGGCCAGGCGCGGCCTGCCCCTGGGGCGCGCCTGCCTATGGTGAGGGGGGCCCCCACTTGCTCTCCCACCTACCACACCTTCCTGTTTCCCGTAGAAACTCACCTAGTTCATCCAAACCCGAGTTCTTGCTGTTCTTCCTCGCGATTTTCGATCTCCTTGATCGGCTCATCTTTTCTGCTGAGAGTTGGGGCAGCTGTTCTCCGGTATGTGACTCCTCCGATGATCCAAATAGAATTTTGTTTAGTGGAGTATTTCTTGCGTATTTTGCTACTGTAGGTGACAGGTTATCTGAGCTTGCATGCTTGTTTGATGCTTGATTATGTTAGTTTTGATGCATGTTTAGTACTCATACAAGTCCCTATAGTAGTTTCTATCATATAATTTCTCCTAATAATTTTGTTGTGATATTTGTTAAAGATTTCAGAATAGGAGGATGAAGAACCATACCTTTGGAGAGATGTTTGTAAGTGATGCACCAAGGGCATCTAGGCCCTCAAGATCAGCTGCGAGAGCAAGACCATCATATAACGAAAATCTTCTTGCCTCTGATATTGGGGAGAGGGATGATGGAGATGCTAATCCATCCACTTTTCCATGCTATGAATTTTTGTAGGAAGCGGGGATTCTAATTGATTTCAAGTTTCTTGTTAACAATGTTGGCTTAACTACTTATATGCAGGAGGAGCATGCTCAATACGCTATCCTCCCAAAGACTTTTGTTGAAAGTTTTGAGCTCCAAAATCGTTCCTATGGGCCAACTATTTCGTTTAAGATTTATGATAAGGGCTATACTTTGCCACTGACAGAATTTTGCAGGATAATAGGTGTTCCTTCATCTGGGACAACAAAGAAGATTTCAGATCGCCCTGGAGATTTGCTGGAACTCTACCGGGCAATAAGCAACGACGATGACCGCCTAGCTTAGCGGGGCAAGATAAGAAACATACAACTCCCAGCTATTTGTTATTTTTCCTATTATCTTGCTACTAGTGTTCTAGGAAGAGAAAACACTAGCAACATTTCTCACTATCATCTAGCTTTCCTAGATGTTGCTCAAACTGGTGTTACTAATTATCATCTTGGTGTTATTATTGCACGTCGTTTAGTGGGCAGAGGACCTATTTATGGAGGCATTATTGCTTCACAAATTGTAGCTGATTTAGGTCTTGCTGTTAGTCCTAATGATGTGATATTACCCGTACAGAGGCTTGACCTTGCTGCCATAAAACTGCATCATTTTGCTACTTCTGATTCCCGCCAGGGAAAATTAATTTATAGGATGTTTTTCGCTGACGGGGATGAGAGGGCAATCCCCATGCCACAACTTGGTTTGTTCAGTATTGACAGGGGATTATGGTCTCACACCAAGGAGGTACTGGACGAGCAGCTGCAGTTGCTTGGTTTCCACGAGCAGCACGACCCCGAGGAGCAAAAGGACAACGAGGCACCCCATGAGAACTACACCGCGCATTATCCAGGCGCATCGAGCTCGTACCATGGAGGAGGCCCCTCATCGTCACACTTTGGAGACGTCACTTCATGGCGGGGCTAGAATTGATCCCCACTTAGGCCAAAATCCTAAGCTTGGGGGAGGTATACTGACATTACACGCTCATATATATATCGTATTCATTCGGTTCTTTGTACATGCATATTTTCTGTTTCTCTCTCCTCCCTTTTGTTATCGTTGTTTTTCTTTCGCTTTCCAAAACACAAAAAGACCAAAAAAAATCAGTTATTTCTCTCTATCCGTTTCTTTAGTTGGTTTGCTTTATCTTTTAATTGTAGTTTTTAATTCAAAAACCCAAAAAGATTTTGCTTTGTTTGCTCGTTTTCTTCTGTTCTTGTTTTAATTTGAAAAACCCAAAAATATTTGTTGTTCTTCTTTTGTTTTGTAAAGTTTGCTGCAGAGTTCAACAATTCGTCTGTGACTCCATTGGAGCTTGGTTTTCATTATATATTATTCGAGCGACAAGTGAAGAGCAATAATGATGATCTATGACAATTCAAGTTGTGGTGAGAGGCTGGTATGAACTATATTTGTTTTCATTTTTGTACATATACCCATCCATGTGAGCATGCTTAGTTTGTTCATATAAGATATATGTGATTTAATGGCTGCTTAATAGTTCGTGCTCTCTCATATTTTGTTCCAATTTATTAATAGTAAATGACCTGTCGCATAAATATTTGTTCGCGTTGTTCTATTCGTAGAAGGGTATGACATTGTGGTAGCCTGCTCTGACTATTTCATTTGAATCGACTTGGCACATGGTCACGCATGCTAAGACTGAAAACAAAAAGTCAATAAGCCTCGATGATTTATTTTGCCTCAGAGTTCTAGTATCAGTTTTATTTCCTCAATTAATTTTACTTTGTCGCAAACATGATTATGGTAATTATTGCTCTCTTGATTGTCGCTTCCCAGTCTATTGCTCGCCTTCACTTGCACTGAGTATGAGCTCTACTCGTGCCTCCAAATCCTTGAAAACCAAGTTATTCCACAGAGTCCACTATAAATTCCTATGCATGGTATTTCCTGCCATTCCAAGTAAATTTGCATGTGCTACCTTTAAAACCTTCAAAATACTTCTCGTTTTGTGACACAGTTTTAGCTCATGAGGAAGTAGTATTGTGTTTGTTATCTTTCATTCTAAATTAAGTACCCACCTGACTTGCATGCTTCATCTGCTCGTTAGACCACTATAACAGAAAAATAATGAAAAATAGGCACTCCCCCATGGTATGTGAAAGTTGGCAGGCACTCGAGGATTCGGTTAGCCATGCTTTGTGAAAGCAAAGGTTGGGGGAGTGTCAAGCTATATATATGTGCATGATATAATTGCCTAATTCGGAACCTCTCTCACTTTTTTAGTATGGAAGATAATAAGCACTCTATTGCCATTTGTTGACATGAACAACCACCTCTCAAAATTGTTTTACTTATGTTTCATGAAAAATGAAAAGCTCTAGCGCATGTGAATCCCTGCTTTCCTCTTCGAAGGGCCAATCCTTTACTTATAGGAAGAGTCTCCACCATATTGTTTGAGCACCTTCTTGAGAGCATAATTGTCACCCTTAGTGTGATGTGTTTGTCCCAAAGCACAGTTGATTGTGATATAATCTTTATACTTGCATATTTTGATATCTTTACTTCTAGTCTTCCCTTGAACTTCAGAGGTGCCCTGGCATTTATGTTTTTCCCCACACATAAGAGCAAGCGAGATACCACTTTATCAGATCCTATTATGAATATTATAATCTTGCGAATAGTTATGCTTCATGTTGTTTATTATTAATATGTTGTTATATCTTCATGGTTCGCATAGCTATTAAGTGATAGTATCTTGCATGTATCTTATCATGAGCATAATTAAGTATTTGATCATATAGTGAGTATATTTACATCATATGAAGCAAATGTGTTCGTAAAAGTTCTTTTATCGCACTTAGTTCTTAACTGAATTGCTTGAGGACAAGCAATAAGCTAAGCTTGGGGGGAGTTGATACATCAAAAACGTATCTACTTTTTCGAACACTTTGCTGATGTTTTCTCTCTAAACTTGTGTGTTTTGAATGCAACTAACACGGACTAACGATGTTTTCAGCAGAATTACTTTGGTGTCTCGTTTTTGTGCAGAAAATCAACTTTTAGGAAAATACCCGGAAACGAAGGGAAAGTCCATATTTTACCCGAAGACTCCCGGAGCGAGAAGATGAGTCGGAGAGGGGCAACGGGGTGCCCTCAGCACCCCCAGGCGCGGCCAAGGTGGGCCCACGCCTGGGCATGGTGAGCCCACCTCGGGCACCCCCTCGGACTCCCCTTTCGACTACATATGCCTCGAAACCTAAAACCCCAGGGGGGTTCGATCGTTTTCCAGAAAGAAGTCCGTAGCTCCGCCACCATCGCGAATCCTTTTTGGGGGTACAGAAACTCCGTTCTGGCACCCTGCCGGGATGAGGAATTGGAGGAGATCATCGCCATCGTCATCACCAACGCCTCTCCATCGACCATCCATGTTTCCCCCATCCATGTGTGAGTAATTCCCCTGCTGTAGGCTGAAGGGGATGGTAGGGATTGGATGAGATTTTTCATGTAATAATGTCATTATTGTTAGACTGCCTAGTATCCTCTATTAGTGCTATTGACATTGTTGCAACTTGTTATGCTTACTGCTTGTCACTTTGGGCCCGAGTGCCATGATCTCAGATCTGAACATATTATTGAATCACGATGATAATTATTGTTTCTTGATCATACCTGCAAGTTGTTTACACACATCGTTGTCCGGAACCCGAGGCCCCGAAGTGACAAAAATTGGGACAACCGGATGGGATGGCTGTGATGTGAGGATCACATGTGTTCTCGGAGTGTTAATGCTTTGCTTCGGTGTTCTATTAAAAGGAACACCTTAATTACCAGTAGTTCCCTTGAGGCCCCTCTGAAAACGGGCTGGTAGGAAAAAAGATGGTGTGCAAGTTCTCATTACGAGCACGTACGACTATTAACGGAACACATGCCTATGGTTACTTAGTGCTTGGATGCTTTATCTTATTTATCTGCAATGCCCATGTATTAATTATTATATGAACTATCTTATCCATGCAACGCCCGTTCAACTATCCCTATGCCTACAATATTTAATCCCGTTGTTTACTTCAAACACTAATGTTGTTGTTTTCATTTCACTGTTGCTATTATTTCACTACTGCTGCTACTATAAAACTGTTACTACTGATAAACCACTGCGAACAAGTCCACTTTCAGGTGCAGGTGAATTGACAACTCACTTGTTAAGGCTCACAAATATTCTTTGGCTCCCCTTGTGTCGAATCAATAAATTTGGGTTTTACTTCCCTCGAAGACTGTTGCGATCCCCTATACTTGTGGGTTATCAATACGTCATAAACGTATCCTTAATTTCTGATGTTCCATATTGTTTTCATGCCATGTCCTACATGTTTTCCTCACACTTTATGTAATTTTTATCGATTTCCCGGGACTAACCTATTGACAAGATGCCACAGAGCCAGTTCCTGTTTTCTACTGTTTTTAGTTTCAGAAAACTTGTTCTAGAAATATTCTCGGAATTGGAAAATTCAAAGCCCGGAAGTTTTCGAATTCCTGAAGGTTCCACGGAGTCCCGAAGAGGCCCGAAGGGGGCCACACCATAGGGCGGCGCGCCCCCGGCCGTGCCTGGGGTGGTGTGGGCCCCTCGGGCGCCCACCGCCATCGCCCTTTCGCCTATATTACCCCCTCGGATAGTTAACGCTAAGGGGTGATAACTTTTCCACGAAAGACACCCGAGTCCGCCGTCATTGTCAACCGAGATCGGGAGGGTTCTCGAGCTCTCCCCGGCACCCTGCCGGGAGGGGAAATCATCACCGGAGGGGTCTACACCACCATGCCCGCCTCCCGAGTGATGCATGAGTAGTTCATCCTTGGACTACGGGTCCATAGCAGTAGCTAGATGGTTGTCCTCTCCTCTTTATACCTCATGTTTAGATCTCGTGAGCTTCCTCACATGATCGAGATCATCTATTTGTAATGCTACATGTTGTGTTTGCTGGGATCCGATGATTATTGAATTCTATGTCTGTTGATTATCAATGTATCATGTTATCTCCATGTGTATTTATTTATGATTTTGCATGCTCTCCATTTTTAGTAGATGCTCTGGCCAAGTAGATGCTAGTGACTCCAAGAGGGAGTATTTATGCTCGATAGTGGGTTCATGCCTCCTTTGCATCTGTGCTCAAGTGACAGAAACGTGACGGATGGAGGATGTGTTGTTGCCATTAGGGAGAAAATAACGATGTTTAGTTCGTTTACATTGTTTACATTACACACTTTTCTTACCGCGATAATCTGTTTCTTGCAACTTAATACCCAACTTGTGTTCGGACGATATTCAGAGGGTGGATTATTAGTCATAGATGTAGTTGGATGATGCTACGCCTTGATGGTGCCTTGACGGGGAGACTTCTTGATGATGATGATTTTTAAGTCCATGGCAACGGCGCCAGAAATTCTTGATGCTTGTGATGGCGTGTTGGGAACCCCAAGAAGAGGGTGTGATGAGTACAGCGGTAAGAATTTCCCTCAGTTAAGAACCAAGGTTATCAATCCAGTAGGAGAAAGAGGATCTTCGGAAGGTTGATGCCACTGACGGTGCTAATGGCGCCTCACCGGTGTCAGCAACAACGCAGAACCTGCACAAACACAACCAAAATACTTTGTCCGAACGGTACAGTGAGGTTGTCAATCTCACCGGTCTTGCTGAAAACAAAGATTAGACGTATAGTGTGGAAAATGGTGTATGCTTGCATTAAGTAAAGAAAGCAGGGAATTGTAGTGGTTTGTTTAACAGTGTAGGAAAATGGACCAGGGTTCATAGGTTCACTAGTGGTGTCTCTCCATAAAAGATACCATGCTGGGTGAACAAAATACAGCTGGGCAATTGACAAATAGAGGTTGCACCGCAGTGCACATTCATGACATGATGACTACTATGATATTTAGTGCGGGCATTACAACAATATACATAGGCCGTAATCCAACTGCATCTATGACTAATAATCCACCCTCAGGTTATCATCCGAACCCCCTTAGGTATTAAGTTTCAAGCAACAGATAATTGCATTAAGTAATGTGTGTAATGTAAGCAATGATTGTGCACGCGGGAACTCACACCGCTGTTTTCTTCATAGTGGCAACAACACATCCTCCCCCGTCACGTTTCTGTCACTCGAGCACAGTCGAAAAGGAGGCATGAACCCAACTATCGAGCATAAATACTCCCTCTTGGAGTCATTAGCAACTACTTGGCCAGAGCAACCACTAGCAACGGGAATCATGCAAGATCACAAATAACATATGCAATAAAGACTATAATCAATTTGGCATAAGTTCAATATTCATCAGATCCCAGCAAACACAACACATAGAATTACATAAGAACAATCTCGATCATGTTAGGCAGCTCACGAGATCTAAACATTGAGGCATAGGAGGAGAAGACCACCATCTAGCTACTGCTATGGACCCGTAGTCCAAGGATGAAATACTCACGCATCACTCCAGAGGCAGGCATGGTGATGAAGAGGCCTCCGGTGATGATCTCCTCTCCGCTAGGGGTCCGGGAGACAGCTTCAAACCCCCCCCCCCCCGATCTAGGGTTGACGACGACGATGGCTGCGGAACTTTTCGAGGATTTTTTTATCAGGTACGTAGAGTTTTCCTTCGGAGGGGAATAAATAGGCGAAAGGGCGACGTCGGTGGGCCAACGGGGTGGCCTCACCACCCCCAGGCGTGTCCAGGGGGCCCGCACCTGGCTGTGGTGAGTGCCCCCTGGTGCCTGTCTTCGTCTCCTCTTCGGACTTCTAGATGCTTCCGGGGAAAATAGGAACTTCGGAATTCGTGGGATCCAATTCCGAGAATATTTCCAGAACAACTTTTCTGAAATAAAAAACAGGAGAAAACAGGGAACTGGCACTTGGTATCTTGTTAATAGGTTAGTCCCGAAAAACGTGTAAAAATGTTATAAAGAAGGGAGAAAACATGTAGCAATTGGTATACTATCAACATGGAACATCAGAAATTATAGATACGTTGGAGACGTATCAAGCATCCCCAATCTTAGTTCCTACTCGTCCTCAAGTAGGTAAACGATAAAACAAAATAATTTCTGAGGTGACATGCTACCACACAATCTTGATCATAATATGTAAAACAGAGCATGTAAACTAGGATCAAATGAACTAAAGATGTGATCTATATTTGATATCAACAAGTAATGCATAAACAAATAAGAAGAAAGAAGCAAAACTTTTAATGAATCAATACTAAAAGACTATCAACCGTGCAAAGATTATTAGAGATGATTTAAGCTTTCAAGAACAACAATATCATGCACGTCAAACGATCTTCACAACCCCTGTTAGGATCAAGTCAAGCTTTCCACACGATGCAATGCTTGAATCTTAAACTATTTGCGCACTAAAAACAAGCAAGTGTTCTACGATGGTCCCTGGCACCGGGATGTTATGGCAAGGAGACCATTAATGGGGGTTTGGAAGGTCAATGGAAGAAAGGCTCACAAAGCTGAAAGTGGTCATTAGACAAGAGAAAGTCATACAACCGAAGATATGCAAGGAGTAGGGATTGCCCCACAACGGATGCACATAGATCTATAAGTGTATGAAAGATCTCCAATGGAACTAGTGGGGGTGCATCCAACTTTCTTGCTCACGAATACCTAGAGCTCATTTGAGGAGGCTCATCTTTGGAATATACAAGCCAAGTTCTATAATGTAAAGTTTCCCATATAGTTATGAATGAATGATAATATGAAACCTTTCTCCAAACTGAAATATTGGTGCTAAACATGAAGCACAAGTGTGGTATAAAGGATAGTGATGCGCCCCCTCTGTCTTTATTCTCTCTTTGGCCCCTTTTTTTCTTTTTAGGATTTTTCATTTTTTCATTTTTTTTATATATCCTCACCGGTAGGGGCAACATCCTATATTACGATGAATCATCACACTTTTAGTACTAATAACTCATAATGGAAAATCTCTGATGTATCCAACTGCATGCTCCTGCCAGTGTAGCAGTATGCATAAATAACCATGAAGCTCATCATCAAGTAACATAATGGAGGTGGATGTTGTGCAGCAATATATCTCGGAATGGCTATGGAAATGCCATGATAGGTAGGTATGGTGGTTGTTTTGAGGAAGAATATATGGGCTTATGTGTAGGAGAACAAAGTCCTCCCACGGAATTTGGATGCACTGGCGAAGTTTGCACCAATTCTCAATGTGAGAGAGGGCAATGCACAATACCAAAGAGGCTAGAAAATATGGATGGTGGATGTGCCAGGAACCGCAACATTTACTCCCGAGTAAAAGGTTAAAGCAAGCAAATCATCTTTACAAGGCACAATGCAAATCACTCCAAGAGGATCCGTGTGGCAGTGAGAAGTCACTGTTAGCTACCCCGACCGTAGCGCGTAACAAAAGGCCGATCAGAAATGTATCACTTGTAGCAATCATATACCATTGTTTCTACCAGCTGGTAATTTTTAGTGTGGCACTGTTTCAAGTTTCTTAGACCAACCGTTAAAAGTTTCTACTTACTAGTCCTTCTCGTTTATCCATTAAGCAAATTAATATCTCAAAACAACAACAATGATTCAAGTGAAGCAGTTTAGTGATCTACAAGACCATGCAAATTTTTCCACTATACCAACTACCACAGAAGCATTTCTATTCTCAACCAAGCACATATATATGACAACAAAAAATTTCTCTAAGCATATAGCAATGAAAACTAGATAGTACTAACAGCTCTAAATAAGAGATGAATGCAAAACAGGAGCTAAATAAATGCAGCAACGGCCAGACAAAGGTTAAGAATACAAAGTATTCCCATGAAAAAGCGGAGTGTGTCACTCTCCAATAAAAGAATGCTGGGGTCCAACCAATCTTATTGCAAAAATAAAAACAAAATGAAAGCAAAAATAAAAGACGCTCCAAGTAAAGCACATAAGATGTGACCGAATAAAAATATAGTTTCATTAGAAGTGACCTGATAATTTGTCGATGAAGAAGGGGATGCCTTGGGCATCCCCAAGCTTAGACGCTTGAGTCTTCTTGGAATTTTCTGGGATGTACCTCCGGGGCATCCCCAAGCTTATCTGCTTTGGGTTCTTTATTATCTCCTTCCAGGGATTTTTAGGATCGTTCAGGCTATATTTAGTCTATTTTGGCTTTTACTGTCTAATTTTCTCAGGGAGATGGTTAAGGACCTCATAAGATAGAGGAGAGCGCTAGGCTCCAAGAGTTCGGGTATGCTTGCAATGGAGAGTACCCGAGGTACGATCATCGATCGAAATAGGAGGCATTTCTTTAGTGATAAATTGATCTTCCTTTATTTCTTAGGTCCATATTTCCGATGTTATCCAATCGGATCAAACATAATAGTGCAATGCCTAAGGGAATGGGTAAAGCAATATGTTGGGGTTCTCTTCACTCTTCTTGATCACGTCATATCATCCTCTTCTCTTGACCCTTGAAAACTTCCTTCACACCAGACTTCTCACAATCTTCATTAGCAACGTTAGTGCAATCAAAATAATAAATTCACATGGTTCAGTTTCAACACAAGCCTAACACTCATAGACACATTATCTACTGTCACAACTTCTTTTAAAACTCTTTTTCTCAAAAGAACACCAAAAGAAAGAGATTAAGATGCAAATGCAATTATTGGCAGAAATCTGTCAAAACAGGAGAGCAGGTAAAGATGTTTTTTTTTCGAAAATATTTTGTTGCTCAAATCAAAAAGTGCTCAACTAAGAAAAGTTGCGTATATATCCCAGGATTACGCACAAAACAATTCAGGTCATTTTGAATTTTCTGTTATTTTATACGAATTTAACAGTGGACAGCAGAAATCTATTTCCTGCGTAGAAATCCGAAATATAGTCTCAACTTTCCACTAGAGGCTTTACTTGGCTCAACAAAGACACAAAAGAAAAGATACACGGGGTTGCTAAGGAAATAGACAACACCCAGGTGCAAAGCACACAGAAAGAAAACGACGGAAAACGGGTTGAAAAACGGAGAAATAAAACGGGTTATCTCCCGGTAGCGCTTTTCTTTAACGCCTTTCAGCTAGGCATAGAAAGCGACTCAAGTATTTTCAAGTGAAGAAGCATAAAAATTAAGCTTATAAATATCCTCAACAATGAATTTTATTTCATATATATAAGTTTTAGATGTCTCTTTATCAACACTTTTAGGCACACTAGTTTCATCAAATGGGTTTGCAGGAACAACCCAATCAAAATTCTTTTCTAGAGCTTCATGCATTCCTACCAATTAAAAGGGTATTGGTATTTTAATTTCCTTATCATTGGCTTTACCCGGTGTGCTATTAACATCTACACATGAGCCTCACATCTCAAATCGGTTAAAAACTTTTCTAGACTCAATGGTAACATCACCAAATTCTTTAAACAAAGTTTCTAGAATAAACTCTTTTTTTTGCTATCCTTAATATTATCAAGGTTGGGGAACATTTGTTGTATTATGGGATTAAGGTTAACAAACCTAGCTTTCAGCATACGAACTAGAGATGCTGCAGCGGTTTCATAATCTGGAGCAAGTTCAGCTAAGGATCTATCCTCAAATTCTTTGTGCTTACTAACATAATTAAAGAACTCTCCAATGTTATCTTTCCCAATTATATCACTGCTACCTATTGGTACGTCTTTCAAGGTAAACTTGGGTAGAATCATGATTAGAGATTAAACTAAGAGCAGAAAAGCAAAAAAAAACAGTTATGAAGTAAATCAATTTTTTGTGTGTTTTTTATATAAAGAAGCAAAACAAGACAAAAAATAAAAACAAGACAATAAACAAAATAAAGAGGTTGAGAGTGAGAGACTCACCTTTCCATAAGACTTCTTACTCCTCGGCAACGGCACCAGAAATTCTTTGCTACGCCTTGATGGTGCCTTGACGGGGAGGCTTCTTGATGATGATGAATTTTGAGTCCCGGCAACGGCGCCAATTTTTTTTGATACTTGTGATGGCGTGTTGGGAACCCCAAGAGGAGGCTGTGATGAGTATAGCGGTAAGGATTTCCCTCAGTTAAGAACCAAGGTTATCAATCCAGTAGGAGAAAGAGGATCTTCGGAAGGTTGATGCCACTGACGGTGGTGATGGCGCCGCACCGGTGTCAGCAACAACACGGAACCTGCACACAACGAAACCAAAATACTTTGTCCCAACAGTACAGTGAGGGTGTCAATCTCACCGGTCTTGCTGAAAACAAAGATTAGATGTATATTGTGGAAACTGGTGTATGCTTGCAGTAAGTAAAGAAAGCAGGGAATTGTAGTGGTTTGTTTAACAGTGTAGGAAAATGGACCGGGGTTCATAGGTTCACTAGTGGTGTCTCTCCATAAAAGATAGCATGCTGGTGAACAAATTACAGTTGGGGAATTGACAAATCGAGGTTGCACCATAGTGCACATTCATGACATGATGACTACTATGATATTTAGTGCGGGCATTACAGCAATATACATAGGCCGGAATCCACCCTCAGGTTATGATCCGAACCCCCTTAGGTATTAAGTTGCAAGCAAAAGATAATCGCATTAAGCAATGTGTGTAATGTAAGAAATGAGCACGCGGGCACTCACACTGTTGTTTTCTCCCTAGTGGCAACAACACATCCTCCCCCGTCACGTTTCTATCACTCGAGCACAGGCGAAAAGGAGGCATGAACCCCAACTATCGAGCATAAATACTCCCTCTTGGAGTCACTAGAACCTACTTGGCCAGAGCAACCACTAGCAACGGAAAGCATGCAATATCACAAATAACATATGCAATAAAGACTATAATCCACTTGCCAAAAGTTCAATATTCATCGGATCCCAGCAAACACAGCACGTAGAATTACATAAGAACAATCTCGATCATGTTAGGCAGCTCATGAGATCTAATCATTGAGGCAGAGGAGGATAAGACAACCATCTAGATACTGCTATGGACCCGTAGTCCAAGGATGAACTACTGATGCATGTAAAATGCATAGATGAATTTTGCATATTTTCACATGGTTTTCTATTACATATTGCAGCATATAAGGGTATAATTAAATGTTTTATAGTATTTTGGGGTTAAATTACAAAGTCCCCCAACTTTTATGGAATTAACCCTGCCTGTCAGAAACCCCGTTTTCTATATTTTTGACGTTTCAGGGGGCAAACTTCCGCGAAATCACCTGAAAATCTGCGGGGGTCATTTTCTTGGAAGGAGAAGACTTGCGGGCGAAGGATCCACGAGAATTGGGCAAGGAGGCCCAAAAGAGGACCCTCCATGCGGCCATATTCCTTGGCCGCGTGAGAGGCCCCCTTTTGGCCCCTATGGCCCCAATTCCTTCCATCTTCGACTTACTGACTCCGTCTTGACCTAAAACCGACTATAAAAAGGGTCCCCCGTACCCTTACGGAGAGGAGCGCCGTCGAAACAACGAAACACCAAAACAGAGACCTGGAGTTCCAGATTGGAGGGGGGAAATCCGGCGGGGCGCCGCCGGTGTGATCTCCTACCCGTCCAACGTCATCTCCATCGACATCTCCATGAAGAGGGAGTAGTCCACCCTAGGGCTATGGGTTTGTGGAAGTAGCACTTGTATCTCTCTCTATGTGCTTCACTAATTAGATCTGTATGAGCTGCCTCACATGATTACGGGCACCGTTGTAATTCCTATGTGGTGGATCTTTTCTATGAGTTATTGAATCTGAGATTGCAATTGTTTCTCTTGAGTTATTTGAGTAGATGTATCTTATGTACCCCGTTCTTATTTGCTAGCTTTGATCAATCTAGTTCTTGAGAGCGCGTGTGGGGTGATGGGTGCATTAGTTGGAGTAACGGGGGGTGGCTAGTGCTGTGAAAGTGACAGAAGTTCAGCGATCCACTTAGGTTTTGTTAAACCTTTCTTAGTTACCTCACTAGGGATAAAAAGGAGTACCTTGTTACCGGGGATTTGAAGTGACACTAATCAATATCCATGACTAGATCTAGCAAGTTCTTACTTCAACTTCATGTCACATTGCTTAAAGCTATACTCTGGTTTTTCCTTAATTATCGAGGTGTTATGATTTATTTCGCATCTTGGTGGAGTATAAGAGGGGCCAATATGACCGTAGAGATCTCTATGCTAGGACGTAATGCCCATATGAAAGTACTCAATGTTAAACATGTTATTGTAATCTCACATGTAATTCTTTATGTCCACCGTCTACTACTTTATTTGAGAGAATGCAAGTGTGAAACCATGAACCCTGGTCCTATTTTAATTATAAGAAAACACTCTAGTTACTTTGCTGCAATTTACTTTACTTGCACTTTACTTTACTTGCATCTCCAATTCGAATTTACATTATCTCCATCACCACTTGCATCACAAAAATACAAAAACAATCCATTGCATATTTATTTTCTCATTTGCATTTAGTAGTAGATTTAATTATTGCACATTTACTTTCAGTTTTGCATTGCAATTTAGAAGTCTCACACCTTGTGCTTGACAACCACTTGGTGAGGTTGAGGGCACAAAATTCTCTACTTGTTTGCAGGATCCTGGAGGAAGCTTGGAACACAACTGCTGAAATACTGGCTCCCCAAGAGTTCGATATAAACCCTCGAGTCACCCTCGTGGGGAAGAAAGCTTGCCACTGGCTACACACTCTGCACTTGGAGTCTCAACCTAGCCATCAAGCGTTTTTCTGGCGCCGTTGCCTGGGAGCCATAGGTGAAGGAGTTGTCCAAGGGAGCTCACAAGAAGTCTTCATCACCAACAAGGTGTGCAAACACCTAAGCTTGGGGAGGTTGCACCTACGTGAGTACCGTCCTTTCTATCTCCACCTTCTTTCAAGTAGATTGTTTTGTTTCTTGTCTTGTTTTTGTTTTTGTTTTGTTTTTGTTCTTGTTTTTGTTTTGTCTTACATATTTTAT
The DNA here is from genome assembly GCA_028641055.1 of Alopecurus myosuroides. NCBI lineage: Eukaryota > Viridiplantae > Streptophyta > Magnoliopsida > Poales > Poaceae > Alopecurus > Alopecurus myosuroides. The sequence goes on along the minus strand of CM054059.1, from coordinate 215,223,329 downwards.
TTTAGTTTGCATTTTAGTTTTGCATTTAGTTATCTAGTTTATTTTAGTATTTCGAATTTGCCTAGTTACTTTACTTTTCAGTTTTGCATAAAAAATTAAAAACTACATAAAAACTGTTAAAATGGGTGATAGAACTAAATTAAGTGACTACACAAATACACCCAATGACCAATTCATTGCTAGGCCAATTACTACACCTGAAATACAAGCTGAAAGCTATGAAGTAAGTCCTAGTTTATTGAATTTAATTACTAGAGAGCAATTTGGTGGTAGTGCTATGGATGATGCCTCTATGCATCTTCATGATTTCATGGAAATATGTAATACGCAAAAATTTAAAAATGTGGAAAGTAGTGTTTTAAAACTGAAATTATTTCCTTTTTCACTTAGAGGAAAGGCTAAAGAATGGTTACTTTCACTACCTACAGCTAGTATAAAGTCTTGGGATGATTTAAAAGAAGCTTTCATTAAGAAATATTATCCTCCCGTAATTTTTTTGCAAAATAGGAATAATATCCTCTCATTTAGGCAAAATGATAATGAACATGTAGCCATGGCATGGGATAGAATTAAATTAATGCTTAGAACATGCCCATCACATGGAGTAAATGAATGGACCATACTACACTCTTTTTATAATGGTCTAAACTACATGTCTAGAAATATACTTGATTCTGCTGCTGGAGGTGCCTTTATGAGTAAAACTGTAGGAGAGGCTAAGAGCATATTAGAAAGCATATTGCAAAATTATAGTCAATGGAATACTGAAAGAGCACCCAATCCCACTAACAAAATAAACTCAATTGAAGAAACCAATGATTTGTCTTCTAAAATGGACACTATTCTTGCTTTTATTAAACAAAATATGGAGAATGTGCCTTTGCAGGAGCTAGTTGGTAGTAATTCTGAAAGTGTGGATGTTAATTTTGTTAGGAATTATGGTAGCAATGGTTTTGGTAATGCTTACAATTCATATAGTAAACCTCCTTATGTGCCAAATAAACCTTTTGTTCCATATCCTAATGATAATGAAAATAAGTGGAAGCCTTCTAGTGAAATTTCTGAATCTAATAAATTGCTTATGGAACAAGTTGCTAGTCACAATGCTATGATACATGAGTTAAATAAGTCTATTGCATCCATTAGTAGTGATATTAAAGGATTGCAACTTCAATCTTCGAATTTAGATAAAGCATTGTCAAAATTGTCTGATAATCAAGCAACTCCATTAAGCATGTCAGCAGGAAAGCCACAAGCACAACCTAGTGTAGGAATGAATTATATTACTATTGCTACTCCTATTATTGAAAATATTGATCATATTTCTGAGAATACAAGTGAGCATGTCCCTACTATCTTAGAAGAAACTTTGAATGAAATAGAGAAGTACCCTGAATATTTACTTCCATATATGTCTTATCTTGCTAGCAAAGATGAAATTAGTCCTCATGAATCAAGCATGCTAGCTAAATTAGAGAGTAAAGTAGAGGAAATTATGATGCTTACTGAAATTAAGGATCCATTGCTTGATTTAGAAAAAAGTAGCTTGCAAGAACTTATTGCTACTCTACAAAAATTTGCTAGTGATCCCGCTATAAATGTTAATCAACCTGGCTTTGGATCTTATATTGCTAATCATTTCTTGCAAGAAAAAATTGCTAGGTACAAGAATGAGGCCATGATACCTCCTAAGCTTGTGGATGCATGGATCCCCAAGGTTCTAGTTTCAATTGGAAAAGAAATTCACCATGCTATGTTAGATCTAGGTTCTAGTGTATCGGTACTCTCTAAAGAATTATATGAATTGCTAGAACTAGAAAATTTAGAAAAGTGCTCAAGTGAATTTGTCCTTGCTGATAACTCTACTAAACATGCTGTAGGACAAGTAAAAGATGTTATGATTGAATTGCACATGACTTTCGTACCCGTTGATTTCATTATTATGGATATGGGGGATAAATCCCCTAGTCCTATTATTTTGGGTAGACCTTTTCTTCGTACTACAGGTGCAATCATAGACTCCAAGGAAGAGAATGTAAAGTTTCAGTTCCCTCACAAGAAAAGCATGGAGCACTTCCCAAGGAAGAGGGGCACGCTGAAGAACAAGCTCCCTCATGAGCTTTATCCCTCTTGATTATCAAGTAAGTAAAGCCTAGCTATATGGCTATAAAGAAAGCGCTTTACGGGAGGCAACCCGGTTGTTTTTGTTTGGATTTTCCTAGTGTCCTCTTGCTGTCTCAAGAGATTAGTTTTTTTTGTTTTAATTCTGGAGTTTTCAATAAAGAGTCAAGTCAAACCCATTTGGACTTATAAGTTGCTATCCTAGTGCATGAAATTTCTGTTTCAGCACGAGTCTGCTCACCGTATGATTTTACGTTTTTTATTGCTATGTCGGATTGAACTAATTTTTTAGTATGCTCTGCAACTTTTCGTCCTCTGTAAGCACAAAAATTGACTTAATTTTTTCACGAGTCTAGCTTAGGGAAAACGTTCGTTTTGCTGCTGTTGCTTTTCTGGACAGATTCTGCCTTCTTTTGTTTTATGCACTCTTTGGGTTTGGGAATCGAATTTCCATGATTCTTTCAAGCAAGAGAGTGAACATACAACATAATGAACCTTATTGTCTATCTACTGGGGCATTTGATTTGGAATTTTGCACAACAAGCATGTGATTTGTTTGTCCTTACTAATCTCACCCCACAGAAAAAGAATGGGAGAAACATGTTTTGTGAAGTTTTTTCACAGGGAATAGAGGAGATGCGCCTCAAGATATCCAAGAATGGTGAAATCCATAAGCTTGGGGATGTGATGAACACCCCACTGGAGATACACTCTTTTGGTTAGCACACGTCTACTTTCTGTTTTTCTAAGCAAAGCATTTATCGTAGAGACTTGAAGCGTCTAGTTTTTGTTTTTATTTTTGTTTTGATAAGACCACCACCATCATTTTATATGAGATTGAGCTACTGGAGTTTGGGGTTGGAATGTATTGGATGCTAGTATTATGACTTGGAATAGGGATGCCATGGTTGATTTGAAGAGCTACATATGTTTGCATGATTTATAGGCTTTTTATGTGTAGAAATTTGCAATGATGTTGTCTTGAGCTATCTCTTATTCATGTCCTTGATGTTAATTGCTGGTTTATTTAGTTTGTCATGAAATGAGTAGTTCTATGGACATATGCATGCATAGTAGCTGGTCAACTATCTCCCTCTTGCTAGCCCAAAAATTTAAAAATTCCAACAAGTAAAAACTTGTTTCCAACACTCCTTAGCCAAGTATTTCCAGTGAGTCCACCATATCTTCCCATTAGCTTCATTGCTATTCCGAGTATGTTCACCATGTTATTGTGTTATTTATGTTCTAAATTAAGATATTCACTTTATTAATTGTCATGGGTTGAACTTGGGATAGGACTCTCACGAACTTTTGAAGGCACACTTTACTTTTTATGCATCTAATAAACATGACCCAATAATGGGAGCCACAAGTTTTGCATTTGACAAGTGTGTGGTTGGGAGCTAGCTATAAACGTATATCATCGGAAAGCTTTCAACATTGCACAAAAAAATTTACATTTGGTTGATATCATGTACTTTTGTTTTTGGACTCCTGCCATGCCGAAATGAAATAGAGGAATAGTAAGTTTTGATGAGTAAGTATCTATATGACTAGAGAAACGCATTGGGCCGCTAACACAAGCCATGCTTTATCATGGTGGAAATTTACTTACAGCTTGAGTGACTCTACAACACATCCTATAATAAAATAAGAAGCTATGCATAATAGTGAATGAAAATAAAAAGGATGATGAGTCTACTCCGTTTGTTCATCTTGTCATTGTAACATGGGCTTGTTTCCATGTCATGGGGCAAGAGGTACCTCTTTGCGGTTCTCTATGATGTCACTAATACTTATTATGATTGTACAAAGCTTATTAGGAATCTTAAGTTGAGTAATCATGGAGTAGGTTTTCACACTCACGGGGCATGAGGCTTTCAACCACCTTGTCATTCTCATTACTTCAATACTCACAATTTTAAGATGCTAGTGATAAAGGGACAATGAGAGTCCTAGATCAATGGATACCACATTTCAATTAGTAATTTTAGTTGAATAATTTAGAGGCTAAATAAGACTTGATCATGTTTTACCTCTACTCAATTTTCTCCAAAGTATCCACCATATTTTCTATTCTCCATTATGCTATTCTTTGACCAATATAGGATTTTATTTTTCATTTTGTGTATGCATTTGGTCCATAGTGCTTTTATTTCATTATACACTTTGTGAACTTTGATGAAGCATCTTTGCTTGCATATTTGATATTTCTTACAACATGAATTATATATTGCTACTCATTTCTAGTATTAATCATTTGATTATATGTAGCATGAATAATCCTCCTTGATATCCCATGATTGTTTCAATATGCAAAATTCATCTTAGTTTTATCACCTTCATACTCGAGGACGAGCATGGGTTAAGCTTGGGGATGTTGATGCATGTAAAATCCATAGATGAATTTTGCATATTTTCACATGGTTTTCTATTACATATTGCATCATATAAGGGTATAATTCAATGTTTTATAGTATTTTGGGGTTAAATTACAAAATCCCCCAACTTTTATGGAATTAACCCTGCCTGTCAGAAACCCCGTTTTCTATATTTTTGACGTTTCAGGGGGCAAACTTCCGCGAAAACACCTGAAAATCCGCAGGGGTCATTTTCTTGGAAGGAGAAGACTTGCGGGCGAAGAATCCACGAGAATTGGGCAAGGAGGCCCAAAATAGGACCCTCCACGCGGCCAGATTCCTTGGCCGCGTGAGAGGCCCCCTTTTGGCCCCTATGGCCCCAATTCCTTCCATCTTCGACTTACCGACTCCGTCTTGACCTAAAATCGACTATAAAAAGGGTCCCCCGTACCCTTACGGAGAGGAGCGCCGCCGAAACACCGAAACACCAAATTAGAGACCTGGAGTTCCAGATTGGAGGGGGCAAACTCCGGCGGGGCACCGCCGGTGTGATCTCCTACCCCTCCAACGTCATCTCCATCGACATCTCCATGAAGAGGGAGTAGTCCACCCCAGGGCTATGGGTTTGTGGAAGTAGCACTTGTATCTCTCTCTATGTTCTTCACTAATTAGATCCGTATGAGCTGCCTCACATGATTACGGGCACCGTTGTAATTCCTATGTGGTGGATCTTTTCTATGAGTTATTGAATCTGAGATTGCAATTGTTTCTCTTGAGTTATTTGAGTAGATGTATCTTATGTACCCCGTTATTATTTGCTAGCTTTGATCAATCTAGTTCTTGAGAGCGTGTGTGGGGTGATGGGTGCATTAGTTGGAGTAACGGGGGGTGGCTAATGCTGTGAAAGTGACAGAAGTTCAGCGATCCACTTAGGTTTTGTTAAACCTTTCATAGTTACCTCACTAGGGATAAAAAGGAGTACCTTGTTACCGGGGATTTGAAGTGACACTAATCAATCTCCATGACTAGTCTAGCAAGTTCTTACTTCAACTTCATGTCACATTGCTTAAAGCTATACTCTGGTTTTCCTTAATTATCGAGGTGTTATGATTTATTTCGCATCTTGGTGGAGTATAAGAGGGATCAATATGACCGTAGAGATCTCTATGCTAGGACGTGATGCCCATATGAAAGTACTCAATGTTAAACATGTTATTGTAATCTCACATGTAATTCTTTATGTCCACCGTCTACTACTTTATTTGAGAGAATGCAAGTGTGAAACCATGAACCCCGGTCCTATTTTAATTATAAGAAAACACTCTAGTTACTTTGCTGCAATTTACTTTACTTGCACTTTACTTTACTTGCATCTCCAATTCGAATTTACATTATCTCCGTCACCACTTGCATCACAAAAATACAAAAACAATCCATTGCATATTTATTTTCTCATTTGCATTTAGTAGTAGATTTAATTATTGCACATTTACTTTCAGTTTTGCATTGCAATTTAGAAGTCTCACACCTTGTGCTTGACAACCACTTGGTGAGGTTGAGGGCACAAAATTCTCTACTTGTTTGCAGGATCCTGGAGGAAGCTTGGAACACGACTGCTGAAATACTGGCTCCCCAAGAGTTCGATATAAACCCTCGAGTCACCCTCGTGGGGAAGAACGCTTGCCACTAGCTACACACTCTGCACTTGGAGTCTCAACCTAGCCATCAACTACTCACGCATCACTCCGGAGGCAGGCATTGTGATGAAGAGGCCTCCGATGATGATCTCCTCTCCGGCAGGGTGCCGAGAGACAGTTCAGAACCCCCCTGATCTAGGGTTGACGACGACGGTGGCTGCGTAACTTTTCAGAGATTTTTTATCATGTACGTAGTGTTTTCCTTCGGAGGGGAATAAATAGGCAAAAGGGCGACGTCGGTGGGCCACCAGGGTGGCTCACCACCCCAGGCGCGGCCAAGTGGGGCCCGCGCCTGGCTATGGTGAGGGCCCCTGGTGCCCGTCTTCGACTCCTCTTCGGACTTCTGGATGCTTTCGAGGAAAATAGGAACTTTGGGATTCGTGGGGTCCAATTCCGAGAATATTTCCAGAACAACTTTTCTGAAATAAAAAACAGCAGAAAACAGGGAACTAGTACTTGGCATCTTGTTAATAGGTTAGTCCTGGAAAACGTGTAAACATGATATAAAGAAGGGAGAAAACATGTAGCAATGGGCATAATATCAACATGGAACATCAGAAATTATAGATACGTTGGAGACGTATCAGATGACGATCTATGTATTTTGTTGTAATGCCCACATGAATCTCATAGTAATCTTTATGTCATGCTTGTTTCATTATCTATCAATTGGCCAGCTGTAATTTGTTCACCGCGCATGTTAGCTATCTTTTACGGAGAGACACCTATAGTGAACCGTGGACCCCGGTCCATTTTCTCATACTGATAATACAACCATCGCTTCCACTGTTTTCACACTGCTACTGCTGTTTTCATATTGTTCCCATACTGTTTTCCATACCATACATGTAACCTCTTTGTTATCAGCAAAACCGGTAAGATTGAGAAGCTCACTGCTACGTTGGGGCAAAGTGAATTGATTGTGTTGTGTAGGTTCCACGTTGCTGCTGAACCGGTAGTGCGCCCTTTATCTCGGCTGCTTCAACCTTCAGAAGTCGCTTTTCCTCCTACTGGTCGATTCAACCTTGGTTTCTTTTCTGAGGGGAAACTTGTTGCTGCACTCTTCACACCTTGCGCTTGGGGTCTTCCAACGAGCGTGTGTCTACACTCCATCTGCACTCTTTGTAGGTATAGCCTCTACCACTTAGTAACATAATCAACAAGAACAAGTATATGAGTATAACCTTTCGAAGGAGGAAACAGACCCATAAAGGCAAATCCCCAACAGTCAAATGGTTCAATAACAAGAGAATAATTCATAGGCATTTCATTGCGTCTAGAAATATTACCAACTCTTTGACATTCATCACAAGATAAAATAAACTTTCTTGCATATCTAAAAAGAGTAGGCCAATAGAAACCTGATTGTAGAACCTTTTCTGCAGTTCTATCTCCAGCGTGATGTCCTCCATAAGCACTACTATGACATTTTCTCAATATCTCTCGTTGTTCATGTTCTGGAACAGATCTACACATAATACCATCTACTCCTTATTTATATAAGTGTGGGTCATCCCAAAAATAATGCCTCAATTCATAAAAGAAATTCCTTCTTTGCTGAGCTGTAAAGGTTGGAGGCAAGTACTTGGAAACAATAAAGTTAGCATAATCTGCATACCAAGGACTATCTCACGAGCTTACTTTTATTGCAGCCAACTGTTCATTTGGAAAACTACCATTAACAGGAATAGGGTAATAAGAAATGTTTTCCAATCTAGACAAATTATCAGCAACGGGATTTTGAGCACCCTTCCTGTCTACAATATGCAAATCAAACTCTTGTAAAAGCAGCAGCCATCTAATAAGCCTAGGCTTAGCATCTTTCTTTTCCATAAGGTACTTAATAGCAGCATGATCGGTATGAATAGTAACTTTCGAATCAACTATATAAGGTCTAAACTTATCACAAGCAAAAACTACAGTTAGGAATTCTTTTTTAGTGGTAGCATAATTCTTTTGAGCAGAATCAAGAGTCTTACTAGCATAATGAATAACATTCAACTGCTTATCTATTTGTTGTCCAAGAATAGCACCTGCAGCAAAATCAATAGCATCACACTAATTTCAAAGGGTAAATTCCAACCAGTTGGTTGAACAATAGGAGCATAAATTAAAGCCTTCCGTAGAATTTTGAAATCTTCTTTACAACCATCATAAAAAACAAAAGGTACATATTTTTGGAGAAGATTAGGAAGAGGCTTTGATATTTTAGAGAAATCTTCAATAAAAATCCTATAGAAACCAGCATGACTAAGAATACTACGAATACCTTTGACATCCCTAGGACATGTCATTTTCTCAGTTGCTTCAACTTTAGTTCTGTCAACTTCAATACCTCTTTCAGAAATTTTATGTCCAAAAACAATTCCTTCATTAACCATAAAGTGGCATTTCTCCCAATTAAGAACAAGATTAGTTTCCTCACATCTCTGCAAAACATTATCAAGATTTTGCAAGAGGTTATCAAAAGAAGTTCCATAGACGGAGAAATCGTCCATGAATACTTCCACAATTTCGTCACAAAAACCATGAAAGATAGCAGACATGCATCTTTGAAATGTAGCAGGAGCATTCCACAAACCAAAAGGCATACGTCTATAAGCATAAGTTCCATAAGGACAAGTAAAAGTTGTTTTCTCTTGATCTTGCTTTTAACAGCAATTTGAGAAAACCTAGAATAAGCATCAATAAAGCAAAAATGAGTTTTCTTAGACAACCTTTCTAACATTTGATCAATAAAAGGTAAAGGATAATGATCTTTCTTAGTAACTTTGTTAACTTTTCTAAAATCAATGCACATTCTATAACCAACTACTAATCTTTGAGGAATAAGCTCATCATTTTCATTTGGCACAATAGTAGTTCCTCCTTTCTTTAGGAACACAATGCACAGGACTTACCCATCTACTATCAGCAATAGGATAAATAATACCAGCACCAAGGAGTTTCAATACCTCATTTCTTACCACTTCCTTCATCTTAGGAATTCAACAGCGATGATGTTCAACAACTGGCTTTGCATCAGGTTCCATATTAATAGCATGCTGACATATAGCAGGGGAAATCCCTTTCAAATCATCAAGAGTATATCCAATAGCTCCTCGGTGTTTCTTCAATACTTACGATAACCTTTCCTATTCCTTACTTGAAAGTTTAGAACTAATAATAACAGGATATGTTTTCTTATCGTCAATATGAGAATATTTAAGATTATCAGGTAAAGGTTTTAAATAAAAAATGGGATCCTCCTTGGGTGGTGGTGTGGTACCCAAGTCTTCCACCAGTAAATTGTGTTTCAGCATCTCTGGTTGACGAAGAAGAATCTCGTCAATCTCATTTCTTTCTTCCATAAAGACCTCACTTTCGTGGTCCTCCATGTATTGCTGCAAAGCATTGTTAGGATCAAGAGAAATAGAGGCAAGTTGTTCGAATTTAAAATCTTCATTAGGTACTTCAGTTTCATAAGGAGCTTTAGCAAATTTAGAAAATTTAAACTCATACGATTCTCCATCAAATTTAGTTAATATTTTCTCCTTCTTACAGTCTATAACGGCACCACAAGTGTTCAAGAAAGGTCTACCAAAAATGATAGGACACATTTTACTAGCACCTGCACCAAGTACTTGAAAATCAGCAGGATATTTAGTTTTACCACATAAAACTTCCACATCTCTAATAATACCAATTGGAGAGATAGTTTCTCTATTAGCAAGCTTAGTAACCACATCAATTTCTTTAGGTTCACAAGAACTAATTTCATAAGGAATAACACTTGAACTTGCACCAATATCACATAAACCATAATAACAATGATCACCTATCCTAACAGAAGGCACAGGAACACTAGTTTTCCTAGATCTACTGGGATATGAAACAATATTAGAAGCATCTGCACAGAAGATAGTGTGTACATCTTCTACACTTTCAGTGACAAGGTCCTTTACTATTGCTACTGTAGGTTCATCGGTTCTTTGTTCATAAAGTTCTATAGATTTCTTTGTACTTTTGTTAACCACACTAGCTACAATATAATGTTCCTTTACCTTAGCAGGGAAAGGCATTTTCTCAATATAAGCTTCAGGCAGAACAGGATTAACAGTATGAACTTCTATATTTCTAGCAGGAACACAATCAACAATATCTTTATAAGGTGCATGGTACTTGTGCCACTCCTTTTGGGGAATATGAAGATAAGAGGAAAAGGCCTTAAAAAGTTTGCAAAAATTGAGATTCAATACCATAAACAACACTAACATTATGAAAATCATCGGTTCCTTTAAAAGATTTAATGCATTCATAATCATACCTTTGTCATTCTCCCATCCTTCAGTATTTTCCTGAATACGGTCAAGAAGATCCCATTTAGCTTCTCCTTCCATACGTGTAAAGCATCCAATAAATCCTTATCATGAAGAGAAAGTCTTACTTATTAATAACAATATTACTAGGGACCTCATGAATGGGACATTTGAGCATTAGTAACTTCAGTCTCCCCCACGCTTGGGCAATAATCTCTCGATCATGAGGCCAGAAATTATATATTTGATTCTGATCCTTATGAATCTCACCGGGAGGATAGAGTTTAGAATAAAAGAGAGGTACAATTTCCTCCCATCCAATAGATCGTCCATTCTTCAACATCTTATACCATTCCGCAGCTATGTCCTTCAGTGATAAAGAGAATAGCTTCCTCTTAACTTGGTCCATTGAAATACCTGCACACTTGAACAACTCGCATAATTCATGTATAAAGAGTAAATGGTCACCATGATGGACAGTTGCATCTCCAAAATAGCAGTTATCCATAACACGTTCAACAATTTTCATACGTATTTTAAAAGGATCCAATTGAGAAGACGATGGGTAATCTACTACCTTAGCAGTGGCAACAGTACTCACAAATAGGGAATCGAATGGAGATCTCTATATAATGAAATAAATAAGCAGACAAAAATAAAAAATAGCACTTGCAGTAAAAGTTTCCCTTACCAATAGCGCTTCACTCCCCGACAACGACGCCAGAAAATAGTCTTGATGACCCACAATTATAGGGGGGGTGTATCGTAGTACTTACAAAAAATAAGAGTGTCGATCCCAACGAGGAGAAAAAGGTGTTGACAAGCAGTTTGGATGAAGGATTCACTGTAAATACTAGCAGGCATGTTTTCAGGGTTTTTTGATATAAAAAATAAATAAAGTACAAGTAAAAAAAAGACAGTAATAATAATTACACCAAGTGTCCATATCCTTTCTAGAGCAAAGGAAGTCGGTTAGTTTACTTATGATGACCAAACGTTCTTGAGGACACACGGGAATTTCGTCAAGTGCTTTTGCTTCATACATCTGGTTAATCTTTATTGTTTTGATAGGTGTTGTGTGGGTGAACCTATACTAATGTACTGCCCCAACTTGCACTAATACATACTGGTGATTATACCCCTTGCAAGCATCCGCAACTACAAGAAAGTAATTAATATAAATCTAACCACATCATTAAACTCTGGGATCCTACACTCCCTCATGCATCAGTTTCCTAACGGGTCACTCTGGAAACCCCACAATTAGTAGCCGAATACACAATGCATTCCCCTAGGCCCATAAAGGTGAATTATTATGTAGTCCACGTTCACATGACACCACTAGAAGAATAGCACCACAACTTAAATATCAAACCATTAAATATTACTCAACATAATTCTCTACTAACATCTTGACTTCTCCCATGTCCTGAAGAACTAAACAAACTACTCACAAGACATCATATAGATCACGATCAGAGGTGATATAATGATGAATAACAATCTGGACATAAACCCTAATTCAACGGTTTCACTCAATAACATCAAGCAAAAGGAGTAATTAACACCGGGAAAGTTTCCCTTGTGAAAGAGACAAGATTCAACCCTAGATGTTACAGCGAAACAGAGTGGAGCAGCAGAGATGATGGTGATGGCGGTGGATATGATGATGATGCCAATCCCAATGAAGTCCAGCTCGATGACGGTGACGATAGCGATGATTTCCCCCCTTCGGGAAGGAATTTCCCCGACAAATTTCTCACTGACGGAGAGCTTTTCTCTCTCAGTTGTTTTCTGCCTCGTGGAGGCGGCGGAATATTTCCTAGATGCCTCCCCAAATCTTAGGGTTTCGGGGGGATGAAATACGTGAAGGGGCACCGGCAGTGGCAGGCCAGGGCCACCACACCACATGGCGGCGCGACCAGGGGGTAGCCCGTGCCATGGCATGGTGTGGGCCTCTGGTGGCCCACCTCTGCCTCCTCTTTTGGCTGGCTCCGGCATCTAGCAAAATAGGAACTTCCAAATGTTTTTCGTGAATCGCTGATGTTTACAAATATGGTATCTTGACGGTCCTTTTTCGAGCAGAATTCTGGATCCCGCAGTTAATTCTCCAATAATCATCAAACATGCAAAATAGATGAAATAACATAATTATCATCTCTAAATATGAAATATATCAACGAATAATAGTAAATTATGATATAAAATAGTGATGCAAAATGGATGTATCATGCCTCTCTGTATGTTTCGTGTAAAATAACTTCGCCCCCGATGTTTTTAGGGTTAAAGGCAATTTATAGGCGAAGAGTCAACGAGAGGCGGTGGCCAGGATTTCCAGGGGTCCACTTGGCTCGACCTAGGGTGGGGCCGTGCTTGGCACCCCCTGGGGTCCCCCTGGCTCCCCTCCATCTCTTCTTTGGACTCTATCTTTATTTCGGGTAAAAAACGATATTCGTGGATTTTCAGCCCTTTGCGAGAATATTTCTTTAAAAAACTTTCTGAAATAGAAAAACAACAGAAAACAGCAACTGGCCTAGGGAATCTCATTAATAGGTTAGTCAATGAAAACATCCAGAATACGAAGGAAAACAATAGAAAACATGTGAAAAAAAAGGTATTGGGTAGAAAACAAGCATGGAGCATCAAAAATTAAGATACGTTTGCAACGTATCGGCATCCCCAAGCTTAACTCCTGCTCGTCCTCGAGTAGGTAGGTGATAAAAAAATAGTTTTTGAGGTGACATGAAGCCAACACAATCTTGATCAAAGATATGTAAAAGCATTGCAAGCGAAGATCAAACTACTATAACAAAGGCATGATAAATATTATTTGAACTAATGTAAACTTAACAACGATGTTGCGGACATGAAAATTAACATAAATAAATGATAGTGAGTAATAATGCAGTAAAACCGATACGTTTGTTTCAATCATAAAGAAAAACATAATAAAGTGGTATCCAGCTTGTGCTTCGTGTGGTGGAAAAACATAAATGCTAGGACACCTTCAAAGTTTAAGTGGTGACTAGATACAAATAATTTGAGAGAAAGCAATACCATAATCATGTATCAATCAATAATAAATTTTGGGACTATGCACATTATACTAAGAATGACAACTATGCTTTCTTAATTGGTTCATAAAGTAAGAATATGAAAACTCGGCATAAAAGAAAAAGAAAGGCCCTTCATAGAGGGAAGCAGGGATTACTCATGTGCTAGAGCTTTTTATTTGATAAAATAGAGGTATTGAAAACAATTTTGAGAGAGGTGTATGTATATGTCAACGAATGGTTATGAAAAACTTATCATAATCCATGTCAAGCAAAGTGTTTAGACTTTTGAGAGCGGTTTCCGCTAGCATTTTTTTCTTTTGTTTGGCACTTTCCTACCTCCCCTTTCAAAAACCACAGATAGCCGTATCGACGGGTTCCCACCAACATTCATCAAACCATGGGGAAGTGCCTCTTTATTAATTGAGTTCATATTATTTGGCACCAGCTCTCTGCAAATTTAGATGAGCACAGATTCCATACTCATCGAGTGAAACAAGGGAGAAGAACTTTGCTTGAGATAAACCATGATAAACTTTAAACTACTTCCTTATGAGCTAAAACGGGAACACAAAACAAGTTAATAATTTTGAAGGTTTAAAGGTAGCACACGAGAAATTTACTTGGAGTGGCGGTGAAATACCACATATAGGTAGATATGGTGGACACATTGGATAATTTTGGTTTTTTGGAGTTGGATGCACGATTAGAGCTCAAACTTAGTACAGGGTGAAGGCTAGGAAAAGATTGGAAGCGACCAACTAAGAGAGCAATAACGGCCATAATCATGCATAACGACAAAACATCATTAATCAAAGCATGAAGTGATATTACAAGTCGAAAATTAAGTGATCATCTAAGCTAGAGGTGACTTTGTTTATAGTCATAACATGGTGTGAGTATGCGCCAAGTCAATCCAGATAAAGCATTCAAAGGAGAATACCACAATACCATGCTTCAATAAGAGGAAGCAACACGTGATTTAATTTCAATGGAACATTAAGCACTCTCAGCTATTTGTCATGATACGTCATATACTAGTAAGATTACAATTAAAATAGCATCTAACATGACATGCCAAAGTCTAAGCCATAGTCACAACCAGCTTTCTATTACACCACTATAAGCAAGAAACCTTTTACTCTTCTCCAACACCAATCAACTTATTTGAAATAACACTCAAAGCAGATAATCATTAAAGACTAGAGATCTAATCATATATAACTGAAGAAAACCAAAAATATCTGAACAAAATTTGAGTGAAAAACAAGAGCTAAACGCAGTACTATCAAAAACTGAACACTCACATAACAATAAGAGTAAAAACTAGAGTGTTATAGGCAATAAAAATGGAGTGTGTTTCTCTCCAAACTAAAAAGTGTTAGGATCCAACCATAAACTACAACAATAAAAAACTGAAAGCAAAATAAAATGACGCTCCAAGAATAACACATATCATGTGAAGTAATAAAAATACAGTGTTTTGAAAGAAACCTGATATTTTTGTTGATGAAGAAGAGGATGCCTTGGGCAGCCCCAAGATTTGACACTTATACTTCTTTGTATATGTCTTGGGGTGACATGGGAATCCCTAATCTTGAGATTTTGTCCATCCTTTATCTCCTCATATCATACTTCTCTCACTACACTTGAAAACTTCCTCCACCTAAAACTTCTCACAATCTTCATTAGAAACGTTAGTGCATCAAAATAATAAATCCACTTGGTTCAGTTTCAACACAAGTATATCACTAAATTTAACACATTAGATACTCTCATAATTTCTTTTAAGACTCCCCCCAAATAATCTCAAAAGAAAAAGATTAAGATGCAAACGCAATTATTGGCAGAAATCTGTCAAAACAGAACAACTGGTAAAGATGAATTGTTTTCAAAGACCTTTTGTTGCTCAAATCAAAAAGTGTGAAACTAATTAAAGTTAGATAACAACCTGGGGTAGGTTCCCAGAAAATATCAAAGATTCCTCGGGTTCTGGTTGGGAGAACCGAGGTTTTTGGTGAAGCGCAAAAATCTGTACAAAAAACAGCAATTTCTCCAAATTATACTAAATTGCTATTAGAGGTTAATCTTGGCACAATAAATAAATAAAAAGTACAAGGAGTGTTTGTTATAGAGGCAACAACTTCCAATACACAAAGAAAAAAGAAGAAAACAAAATGGGTTGCCTCCCACAAGCGCTTTTCTTTAACGCCTTTTAGCTAGGCATGAAGAACGAATCAAGTATTATCAATAGATCCATCATCAAGACCATAAAAAATTTCTTCAATAGTGCATCTAGTTCTTTTAGGAGGGTTCTCTGAAATAAGTTTGTTTAAAACACTAGGTGAATCAAGAACAATGCTTTTGGCTTTGCTCACATTAGATGCCTCCTCTACAATTTTAGAAACTCCCCCTTCTTTACATAAATTAATTTTTGGTGGGGGCTTCTTTGGGAAATACATGAATTTAGGCTTATTTCCTACTGTAGCTTCAACCTTTTTAGTTTTAAGAGAGGACAAGGTAGACCCCAAAGTTTCTATAGCCTGTTTAATTTTATCTATTCTAGATGGCTGATTTTCATTAAGTTTTGTACTTTCAAGGATTTTCACCCTTTTGGAAATACTCTTTATAGCACCATTTAGTTTGTCAACATGCTCAATTAATTTTTTGTCTATTGATGTACTTAATGCCCCCGTTGGTAAACCCCAAGAGAAAGGTTGTGAAGAGTGTAGCAGCAAGTTTTCCCTGAGAAAAGAAACCAAGGTTGAATCGACCAGTAGGAGGACAAGAAATCTCTGAAGGTTGATGCAGCTGAGGTGGCAGGGCGCACTATCGGTTCAGCAGCAACATGGAACCTACACAACACAATCAAAACACTCTGTCCCAACAAAGCAGTGTGGTTGTCAATCTCATCGGTTTTGCCGAATCAAAGAGGTTAAACGTATGGTTTGGAAAAAAGTAGGAAAACAGTAGGAACAGTATGAGAGAAGTATGAAAGTAGTAGCTATTTTATCAGTATGAGGAAAAAGGACCGGGGTCCACAGTTCACTAGTGGTGTCTCTCCGAGAAAGATAAACAACATGTGTGGTGAAAAAATTACAACTGGGCAATTGACAGAAATGAAGGATGCAGCGTAGTGCATATGCAAGACATAAAGATTACTATGTGATTCATGCGGGCATTACAACAAGATACATAGACCGTTATCCAACTACATCTATGACTAAAAATCCACCCATCATATCATCCGAACAAACGCTGGGTATTAAGTTGCAAGCAACAGATAATCGCAGTAAGCAAAGTGTGTAATGTAAACAATAACATCATCCTTAGACAAAGCATTGTTGTTTTCTCCCTAATGGCAACAGCACATCCTCCATCCGTCACGTTTCTGTCACTCGAGCACAGATGAAAAGGAGGCATGAACCCACTATCGAGCTTAAATACTCCCTCTTGGAGTTACTAGCATCTACTTGGCTAGAGCATCTACTAACAATGGAGAGCATGAAAGATCATAAATAACATAAGCATGAAGATAACATGACATATTGATAACCAGAAGACATAACATTCAACATTCATCAGATCCCAGCAAACACAACATGTAGCATTACATAAAGATGATCTTGATCATGTTAGGCAGCTCACAAGATCTAAACATGAGGTACAAAGTGGAGAGAACAACCATCTAGCTATTGCTATGGACCCGTATTCCAGGGATGAACTACTCACGCATCACTTCAGAGGAGGGCATGGTGGTGTAGACCCCTCCGGTGATGATTTCCCCCTCCGGCAGGGTGTCGGGGAGAGCTCCAGAACCCTCCCGAGCTCGGGATGACGGTGACGGCGGCCTCGGGTGTTTCTCGGGTAAAAGTGGTATATCTTTAGGGTTTACGTCTTGGGGGGATTATATAGATGAAAGGGCAGAGGCGGTGGAGGCCTCGGGGGCCCACACCACCCCCTGGCGCGGCCAAGGGGGCCGTGCCACCCTATGGTGTGGGCACCCTGAGGCCCCCCTCCGGGTCTCTTCGGGATTCCGTGGAACCTCCGAGATTTCTAAGATTTTCGGGCTTCGAATTTTCCAATTCCGAGAATATTTCCAGAACAACTTTTCTGAAACTAAAAACAGAAGAAAACAGGGAACTGGCTCTGTGGTATCTTGTCAATAGGTTAGTCCGTAAAATCGATAAAAATGACATAAAGTGTATAGCAAACATGTGGGAAAAAAATAAGAAAACAACATGGAACATCAAAAATTAAGGATACATTTATGACGTATCATCTATCTCATTTTGTTTCTGAATATTAATTGTATTCTCCTTGATAGAATCCAACCTATTTAGCACATGTTCCATAGTGATATCAATTTTAATTTCATCAATAGGAGGATTTCCCACTAGGCTTTCAATAGCATTAAGAGCTTCCAAAGTGTGTGATCCTAAAAAGTTTCCCACTAGGCCTAGGCTAGAGCCATGCCTTGCACCCCCTCGGGGCCCCCCTGGCCCCCTCCGGCTCTTCTTTGGACTCCGTCTTTGTTCCGTGTGAAAAACGATCTCCGTGGATTTTCAACCCTTTCCGAGAATATATCTTTAAGAACTTTTCAAAATAGAAAAACAACAAAAAAACAACAACTGGTATGGGGCATCTCGTTAATAAGTTAGTCAATGAAAACATACGGAAAACGAAAGAAAGTGATAGAAAACATGTGGAAAACAAACGGTATTGGGTAGAAAACAAGCATGGAGGATAAAAATTAAAGATACATTTGCAACGTATCACAACACACCACTCACTACCACTACTAGCCCAGATTATAGGCGATGCGCATACTGGCACTAATAATTAGCGGTCTCCTAGTGGATGTGGTATTGGTTATATGATGCCCCGTTATTCCCGTGTTGATGGTCAACAGAAAGGAGGGAGTATTTCTGTCATTGTTTCTCCACTCAATTCCCTACATTGCACCAACACTAACAACCTTTCATAACCCGGAGGCAATATATTATGAGTTAAACATCTCACAATAGCATGAAGATCGTTATTACACGACATATAGTTCAAGCCTAACAATTCCCTCTTTCTAGTAATAGAGAAACTAGGGTTCATTTGTTGGATGTATGCCCAAAAGGCAATAATATTTATGCATATGTTTCATAATTATGATTCATATTACTATATATAACTGATGTGGTTCCTGAATATGAGATTCAGAGGAAAACTCATGCTCACGTGTAGTAACATGAACACATAAACAAACCCTAGTCTTGCCTTTCACGAGTAATTCATTGGATGTTTGATGACAGTGTTTTCCTAGTCATGGACATTGTTTATGTCAACATCAATGATTAACATATGGTTGAAAGTGAACATTATGGATGGTTATTCCCTAAGTAAATTGATATGCTAAGAGATTCCACTAAGACATCTTTTTCCTTAGAATCATATCACATCACGGTTATATTACAATGCATCCTTTGACCATGAGGTTATCGGGATAATATATTCTGGCGGTTTTACTTTGGTGCTATCAAGAGTCACATGGTAAAGTGGGTGAACACAAAGGTAGCTATTGGTTAATTCTAAAGGAGTATATTACCTTGATTTTCTCAGATGGGAATTACTCCTCCATAAAAAGAGAGATCCGTACCTGAGCTCACTCGGTATTCTTAATATCCATAAGTTTTGCAGACAATGCATGATGATGATAAATCACGTGGGATATCATAATAAAGTAATGATAAAGAGGAAACTTACCGGATAACAAGACGAGACAAAGGTATAAGTGAACCATAGATTGTGTCATGACTATACCAAAATCAATAGTCTCAGATAAGTTCGGTATCGTGAGTAATGGGAGAATTGTATAATAACCAACAAGTTCAGCAATTTATTCGTTTAGTATATGGGAGTTAATATGGGTGTCCACAGCCCCGCTATTGCTTATTGAAAAGGAAGAGTTTCCAGTTTCATGTCCGCACACTATTGAACCTGTAGGGGAAACACACTTAAGTTTGGGTTTATTTTTGTGTATATCGGTAGGTCCGGATCAACTAGGAGTATCATCGGAACTGTGAATCTGCATGATAGATATATTTATATATCAGAGAGAATTTATAACAAGGGCATTGGATGTCTCAGAGTGACAGAAAAAATTATGTTGTTGTCGGAATTTGTTCCGGAGTTGTTTTGAAAGAGAAATTGAGGCTACACGCTTTATAGAGAAAAATGCAAGGGGCATGAGATGTCCGGGGATCTGGATTTTTTTACATTGTTAGATAATATCAATTATTTTATCTACAGGGGTTAAGTGGTTCAGGAGAAGTTTCAGGGACTTTCCATATAAGGGGGGTGCCGGGAGGGGGAGGATTTCCCTATCATGGCCGATCCCTAATTTTGGGGACTGCCGGGTGGGCCCTAGTGGCTCCAAAAAAAAATAGTACTCATCGTCCCAGTATTTTTTCTGAATTATTTGGAGATAAAAGAGAGAGGAGAAAAATAAAAAAAGGAAGGAGTGGGAGGTGGAGTTGGACTAGGAGGGTGGTGCGGCCAAGCCCTCCTACCCCAACTAGGACTCCCCTCCCTTTTGTAAAGTCTCCCCTCCCCTCCTACCATATAAATAACCCCAAGGATCCAAGCAAAACACACAATTGTCTCTCAAGCCTCTCTCTCTCTCTCTTTCTCTAGAAGAATTAGATGACTAATTAGAGCCCTTCTAATTGAATTGGAGCTTCCTCTAATTGAATTAGAGCTTCTTATAATTGAGGTTTGAGGTGTTCCTCTCCCGATTAGACCTACCTTCTAATTACTCTCTCTCTCTCTCTCCCTATCTCTCATTTGTTGAGAAATCCATCTTTATATACACTTGCGGTGTCAAGTCCTGGACGGTCAAGTGTTGCAGAATTTGCCCCGACATATGTGTGCTTACTCTGAGAGGGGTAACACGTGAGACCCTCACTCTGCTAGATCAATGTGATGGATACGGGGAGTTGGAAACATCCTCACCCACATGCTTGTGCGCGAGGATCTTCTACATGATTCATTGACATTATCATCGACACCTCTTCTGCTATTGCGGTGTCTGGTACATGATCTCGGGAACTAGATAGTGAAATTTATATTCACTTGCATATGCATAACAAGGTCTTGGTTGTTGCGTAGCAAGTTTGGCGAAAATTTTAAATTCCCATTGCGCGACCCCGCATCATTCATATACCCAACCGAACTACTCAAGAATGGAGGCACAAGACAGCATAGCATCAACAATATGAATTATAAATAAGTGTTGAAACAGCTACACCAAGCAATACTAAACAAGATTACAAAGAGGTGATAAACGAATCTGTGGTTACAACGGTATGTATGATGATGATGTTTATGTAGATGCCTTGGCCTCCTCCTCTCAAGCATTATCTTCTTATTTTATGGACAGCTAGGTGGTGATGCTATGGTAGAGATGGCGTTGAGGCGGTGGCTGCAAATAAGGATTGATCATTCTCTCAGGGTTTTCCCTCTTGATATGTCTTTCTAGGTCGGTTCGGTGTTTCCGAGCCGACCGTAATGAATTAGGGGTTCGACCCGTTATGAAAACGCATTGTTTGATGTCACTGTCCTGAAAATTCTTTGTACGGTGGCTGGTGCGGTCATTGCCACCGTACTAGTTTCTCGTTAAGTGGTACTGGATGTCAATCTTGTTTTGTCCGACATTTCTTCATATGAGCTTCGTTTTTGGTGTTCTTCAGCTCATTGAGCTCGTATGGACGAGGGGCTACACATCAATGGTCTTCAATATTGGTTTTCGCTTGGTGAGAAAATGACCATTTTTCAAGCCTCTTAACTTGCCATCTAGTGCGTGTAACTTCTTTGAATTCTTCTCCCTTCGCCTCCTTTCATCCTAAAACTTCGTGATTTCCACCTACACATACATACACACAAAGACAAGGGGGGAAAGGTATAATTCTAATGGAACACATAGTCCTAAAAATCTAATTGAAAATATGAGTTGGTGTTGAAATCATTACAAAAAGGTGGAATCCAAGACATAATAATGCCAAAATTGTAATGTATAAAATGGACGCATAACTCTCTCTCGCTTTTTTCATGGTAATACGTGGCTCATTTATAAAAAATAAAGACAAACTTACAACGCACGTAACAACAACCTTACCTTGTTGTAGGTATCCCCTGGAGACAATAATATTCAATTATTATTCTATCTCCAAATTTAGAATTAAGTTTATGTCATCATGCTATAATCGCTATAGCACTTGAAAAGTGAGTTTTCAAAGAAAAATCTTTGTGCGGATGTGAAGACATAAACAAACAAGAGTTCCTAATCTTGTCTCTAAGATTAGCTTGTGTTTTGTGAGATGATCACATTTTACTTATCATGGAATTAAGAGAAAGTCTAGCAAAACAAAATAATTTATTGTTGGGGTAATAATAGTACTTAACCGACCCAAGTGTATGTTGTTGCTAAAAGAGACTAAACAGTCATCATGTATTTTAGCAAATGCATATGCAGTTACCATTGACTATAATTCCTATACTATCATAATATCTAGTGACCGCATGGTCAAAAGTTATCCTTTGGATATCATAAACCGTCTTGTCGTAAACTTGGGACTATAAAGGTGATATCTGGGTATGACCTAGAAAGTGTAATGGAACTGAGATCGTTCAAGCCTAGTACTTAACTCCTATAAACGGTAGAGAGATACATTCTCTGGGCCCTCTCAGTAAGGCCGAGGACATATCGTATGTCCAGACATAGTGTGATATTATCACAAGGTCATCGGGGATATGGATGAGAAAAGAGAACGATATCGGTAAACGAGCTATATGTGTTATGATCAAAGAGTTTGATCATACTAGATCACATAGTCTCACCCCATGATTTCATTGGTATCGTGAAGTTTAGGGAATAAGTGTAATGAATAAATTGTAAGGTTCCCTCATTTATCGGGAACACACAAGAACCAGCATGGACGTCCACGGTCCCGTTGATGGTTATTGTTCGGTAAGTGCCCAAATATGTCTGTACGTTATCGAGCCTTTACGGGTCACACGCTTAAGCCTTTCCAAACTTTTATGGATAGAAATAATATGTTATTATTGGTTTTATGAATGTTAGATGTCGTTACGATATCACAAGAACAAGCCCGGTGTCAATCAGAGTGGTTTCGGGTAAGTTACTAGAAGAGAGAAATTATGTCGGTGTTAGGTCTAATTTATATGAGAAGTTACGGAGGACATGAGATCTCCCAGGGTGTTAGAAATGAGTTTCTAACATTTTTAGATAATATCGATGATTTATTTACAGGGGTAACGGGGTTCTAGAAGAGTTTCAGGTGACTTCCCTTATATGGAAGCCATGCCGGAGGGGGGCACATGTTCCCCTATGGGAAAAACCTAATTTCAAGGTATGTCAGGTGGGGTCCTTGGTCTCACAAAGTGCACTTGGTTTCCAAAGTATTTTTCCTTAATTTATTTGATAAAATAAATGAGAGGGAAAAAAAGGTGTAGGGAACTCCTTAGGAGGGTGGTGCGGCCAAGCAGGCGAAGGGCGAAACCGCCCCCCCCCCTCTTTCGCGGGTGCCCTCCTAGATCCGCCTATATAATCCCCACCCCTCCTCTTTGGAGATCATATCAATTGAGCCTTTTGGCCCTCTCTCTCTCATAGAATTAGAGATCTAATTAGATGGCCTCTTGAATTATACCCTCTAATTAGAGGTCCAAATAGAGAACCTATAATTGAATTAGACCCTATAAATAGAAACATCTCTAATTGGATTAGATCCTCTTCTAATCAGGTTTTTGAGTTATACTATCCCGATTAGACCTAGTTCTAATTGTTTTCTCTCTCATGTGTTGAGAACTTCCAGTTTCATAATAACTCTAATCACAGTTGACTAGAGCTACCAACTAGCAATGCCAGAAGGTTGTCTCTCTTTGTTGGTGCTGAGTCCTCGACGGTGGAGAACTGACGGGTTGACACGAGCGTACGCGTGCACACCATAAGAGCGATTACATGTGTGATCCTAAGGAGGGAAGACTTAGCGACATCCTTGCAGCTAGGCCTAGTTGTGAGGATCTACGATTGTTCAAAACTCTGCTACGAATACATCGATTCTGGTGCCCGGTGAGTCGTTTTCCAGATCCTCGCATGTATGGGCATGCCTCATTATCTGCATAGTGACCTTGGCGGACTACGTAGGGCAAAAAAATTAAATTATGTAGCATAGACCAGAAGTGGTATTAGAGCGTACTATGCGTAGATACGATTGGATCTAGAGCACTATTTTGTGCGGGTATTGCATAAGCTTGTTCAAGTATATTATAAAGCTCTCTAATATTTAGTTTCTTTCTGTTGCTTCCCAATAATCCATGTTCGTTTTGTTTCCGGTGGCATGGTATGACTATTTACAAACTTCTACCAATCCTAGCACGCTCGAGTTGGCCTAGCATATCTCACTTTATCCGAAGAAGTGCTTCAGTAGCTTTGGGTCAAACCATAGTTAGTCTCATATAATGGCATGGTGGAAGGGGCATGTGGATTGGATCCACACGAGGGACATGGTTATGAATAATTTTAGATTGAGGCTCCAGTCGTTTTTGTAATTTTTGTGTTTCAATCACCCCGCAGAGTTAATCTAGCAATGAGAATTAACATACATTGTATTGCGCAGGTAATGACGATAGTGATTATAGAGACGACAACCACGCTAAAACTTGCAAACAGAAAATTTAGAAGCGTCTAACTTGTTTTTGCAGAGTGTGCGTGTGGTTTGGTATAGCTATTATGTTACTGTGTTTTGACATGATGGACAATGCCAAAGGATTTTTAATTGTTCAACATCAACAATGAGGCATTCATCGCGGATTTTGGAGGAAGTACATGATTGGAGAAAGTGGTCATTTCTCCATCATGGAAAAACTTGAAGCAATTTTCACCGCAGCGGAACATCCTCGGATTTTCCACTATGGTGAAAATAACAAAGGTGGAGGATCCTCGTTGGAGATGCGTCAAGAAATCCCCGAAGAACAAATGACATACCAAATCACACGAATTTATAAATTTATTGTGATGTTTATCCTTTGTTGATTGTACCTTGATTGCACAGTAGTCGTTTATTGGGGTGATTCCTCACATAAAAATATCAAGGTTGATCGTGTTCTCCCATCCTGTGGAAACCGTCATAACAGACTTGGGTTTGCGTCCACCACCTGTATCCAAGGGTCAATGCATTGATAACTTGTATCCAAGAATAAGTCCGTACAAGCGGTATCACATGGTTATCTTGACGTTCAGGCATAACTAGTTATGAGCTCGAACCACAATTATCGAAAGATCAGCAAGAATCACATGTCTGATTGGCATGGTGGCCTAATCTTTTGGTTATGATTACATGACATGTATCCATGCTTCTTGTCATAATCTATTGGGATCTCATTTAACTGAAAGTTGATCTTGAGAAATATCAGTTTCAGTGGGAGCATATCTTAATATCAATTTTAATTGAATAAAGTAGTGCAAATTAATTTTGAACTATAGTGTCTAAATAAACTTGTTTTATTTTAGAGATGGATCACATTGATAACATAAGTCTGAGTGAGTTGTTAGGGTTACACAATTTAACTAAGGAAAGCGTGAACTTCTGTGGTTGGGTTCATGATCTGAGATCTACTCTCAGAGGTCTTAGGGTAGAGCATGTGCTGGACACTGAAGTTCTGACATCGGATAGAGATTATTCTCCATTGGGAGATGAGGAGTATCAAGTTTATATGATCATGATGGAAAGGATGAGTTCTAAGTTGAGTGATAGTTATCCACACTATCGTCCTTTCCATCTCATGGAAGTTTTAAAGACTCGGTTCTCTATGCAACTCTATCATGGTCATCTCAAACTTTAAGTTGAGCTGTTAAGGTGCAAACTCAAATGCCTTGGGTCTTTGAGGGAGCATAAGAACAAGTTCACATAGATACTGCAAAAGCTTAAGGACATCGGTTACCAAATTTCAGAAAAGCTAGCAGTTGATACACTCCTTATGTCACTTCCAACACATTACTTCGGATTTGTGGCTTGCTACAATCTTATGGAAGTGGAGAAGACAGTTGAAGAAGTCTTCCAGATGCTCATGTAAGGCTGCACATAACTGAACCGAAACCGAAAACCGAACCAAAAAACCTAACCGCAATGTAATGGCCGGTTTTATGGTTAGTGGTTAGGTTACAGTTAGCAAAATACCTAACCGAAAGGACCTCGGTTAATTTGGTTAATAACCGATATAATTCGGTTGAACCGAAATAAACCGAATATCCCAAACGTGTACAAAATATGGTGTTTGAGGCCCAGCCCAGCTCTATGAAACCAATTATATAGCGCATGTCATGTATTATTTCAACGAAGTGTGGTTTTTCCTATTGGTTTGAAGGCGCAGTTCTCTGCTTTCCACTCATAGATCATGAGTTCAAGTCCTATTATTGTCCTAATTTTTATTTTGGATTTTTTTTCTTTTTCTCACTCGTGAAACACTTGCAGTATGTCATATAATGTATAAAATTCTAGAATTTTAATTGTTTTATTGTTTCTCTAACGATGAAACACTTATAGTCTGTCATACATTACATAAATTATAATATATGGCCATAAAAGTAAAGTGTTATTCCAAAATACGCGTCAACTTTGGTTATCACCAAAATTATATGGTTATTACCAAAACCTAATTGTATCTTCGTATAAAATTGTATTTACCGAAGTATAAACATTGTATTTATTTAGAAACCGTATAACCGAACCAAATTAACCATATTAACCAAATGCGCACTTACATGCTAATGTCAGCTGAGATGGATGTTTTCATTCGCGCCATGATGACTGCACCAAAAAGTGGCAATCCCACACAAGATATAAGAGTTATACCAGTTATTGAAATTTTTCTTGTATCAAAGATATTTTGGTATTGGATACTGAAATTTCTCAATTTGCAATTTATTACGGAGTGAGAAGGAAAAGAGGCAAGAGAGGTGGGAAGTGTGGAGGGCGCAGTGGAAGACACATTAATGGCGCCACACCAGCTGCATCATATGCGGAGCCCTAAGTCAATAAAGAGGATGAACACTACGACTTTGAAATAATCGTTATTTCGAGTTCAATCATCATGTAATGAATATTTTATGTTCGTGAACCCTATTGAGTTTGAATTATAAAATATGTGTGTGAATTCCAAACTTAGGAATTCAAAGTTTATGGTTTTCTTTATTGTGTTATGTCAATTAGTTTTATTATTAAGTCTTGAAAATTTTGATTCAAAATATTGCTCAAGTTTGAGTAATAGTTTTATGGCTAATTTTATTTGATTTATCAAGGTTAAAATACTACCTCCAATATATGTAATATGCCCCAAATCCATTACGTTCTAGGCACTTGTGAATTTCCAAATTCACATAGGTCTTGGATGTTTTCTCAATTGACTTAATTCCATTGAAAATTTAATATGATAATTTAATCATATTGATGAAGTGGAATAGATGAAATAATTGAAGTTTCAATATTTCATAAAAATCAGTGGGAGAAATTTTTGAATAAATAACTAACATCAAAGAAATTTGATTTAAGTATAAAACGACTTAATAAAAAATATAACATGGATTGACAAAGAATATTTTCTTAGTCAATAATTATTCATGATGAATTTTGAGAGATTCAAAATTATCGTGATAATAAAATCTTTGTGAGACAAGGATTTAAGAAATTTTTTAATTGTCCAATGTCTTTGTGTGGTAAAGTGATAGTGTAAAACAAAAATAATTCTTAGACCCGGTAAAGAAAATTATTTTGTTTGTTTGTTTAAGTTGGGACAATGTCATTAATTAACTTAGAGTTATTTCAATGATAAGGTCCTGGTAATCAATATTTCTCAAGCTTGAAGTATAATTGATTAAAAGGTTTTGCATAAAACCAATAAGTTTATTGGTAGTAAATTTCCACTTTTACTCCATGTGTTTTAAACACATTGGATCAAGGAGAAAAGTGTCTTCTCATGAAGAGATGTGGAAATTATATTAAGTTGAGATTGTGATTCTTTGGAGAAGGTTTCCAACTCATCACCTTGTCCAGGAATTTATGTATGAGATACATAAAGTTGAAACTTAATATTTGAATAAAGGTCATATGAGGAATTTGATGTAATATTCACTTTGTGAAATATTGATCAATATTCCAAGATAATGACCACAGTGTGCAAAACAAAACAAATAAGATAATAGTACTCATAAATACATGATATTGGATTATCATATAGATCCATGCTAGAAGAAAATATTTATTTTGACTCCAAGATTTTATCTTGAGAGTAAGTTGGAGTAATTTTATAAATCACGAGGAAAATGAATATTTTGAGAGGAAAAACATATGTGAATATTTTATATTCATAAAGCTAGTATTGATAAAAAAATATCATTTACGAATAAATGATAATGATGAAGTTGAGAAACTTATCTTATCAATCGCTTCATGTTGTTATTGGATCAACTAGGAAATTATTTTGCTAAGTGTAATTAATTTTGATTACTGGAGTAATCATAAAAATATTACAAGTATGAGTATTAAGTAAGTCATGTTAATGAAACAAGAAGGAAATTCTTTTTCATTATATAAAGCGAAAGTACTTAAAAGTAAGTAGGAGTTGATTATGATCTTTTAATTTAGCCAGGCCCAATTAAAAGAAAGAAACCTCATAGAAACGATACAAAATGGTTTAAAAATGTAATATCAGATTGTGTCTTCTTAAATTCAAGGTCTATAAGATAGATTAAGGAATTTAATAAACATGAATATTGTCGGGGGGTTACCCCCGAGTAGGGTAAAGGCAAGTGGTAAAGGCAACTGTCAGAAGAGAGGTTTGGTCGAGTAGCCGCCTACCCGGTACTTGCTACCCGGTTGACTGCTACTCGGTCTCACCTCAAGATGACCAGAAGGAAGAATCATTCAAGTTCTCTCCATTCGAGTAGAAGAGTTGGCCCGAGTAAAATTGACGGGAACCTACTCGGGCCAGAAAGTCAAAGGAGCCGTTCTGACACAGGATCCCGCGTATCCTGGGTCCGTACTTGGCAGTATTCGAACTATTGTTCATCTGGGACCGGCCTGCCTGACAGTGACAGCATGGAAGCAGGCCGTCGCAGGATAAGGGGGGCCTACTCTGTGTTTGGCACAGTGATACCAGTCTGTCCCCTTGTTTTGCCCAACGACTTTCCAGATGCAGCCAAGATTAGGAACCAAAGCTGTCAGCGGGAACCCGGAAGAAGGACGATGTGCACATTATGTCGACACTTGTCCATGTTTGGACGTATCCGGCTGGGCACCGTGTATATAAGGTGCCCCGCCGCCTCCTGTGTGAGGATCGAACACTGGGTGACCTAATTCTTGACCTAGTTCATCATCTAGAGAGGACAGTGGCTACTCGGTAGCAAGAACATTGTACTGTGGCTACTCGGTGAGACACCAGAATACACAAGGAAAGGCAGGAGTAGGGGTTTTACCTCCTCACGAGGGCCCTGAACCTGGGTAGATCGTGTTGTTTGCAGTGTTTACTTCGTACCTCACGCGGCAACTCGTCGCGTGATCCCTCCCCGAGCACCTCCAGCGTCCTTCGTCCCCACATCTTTAGCCATCCCATGGCATCTGCCGTGACACCACCACGACAAATATGATGGGTGTGCTAAGTGTAGTTTGATGACCCACAAGTATAGGGGATCGCAACAGTCTTCGAGGGAAGTAAAACCCAAATTTATTGATTCGACACAAGGGGAGCCAAAGAATATTTGTGAGCCTTAACAAGTGAGTTGTCAATTCACCTGCACCTCAAGGTACTTTTGTTCGCAGTGGTTTATCAGTAGTAACAGTTTATAGTAGCAGCAGTAGTGAAATAATAGCAGCAGTGGAATGAAAACAGCGGCTGCAGTGTTTGAAGTAAAAAGCGGGATGAAATCCTGGAGGCATAGGGATAGATGAACGTGCGTTGCATGGATAAGATAGTTCATATAATAATCAAGACATGGGCATTGCAGATAAATAAGATGAAGCATCCAAGCACTAAGTAACATAGGCATGTGTTCTGTAAATAGTCGTACGTGCTCACAATGAGAACTTGCACAACATCTTTTGTCCTACCAGCCCGTTTTCAGCGGGGCCTCAAGGGAACTACTGGTAATTAAGGTTGTCCCAATTTCATGAACACCGGAGCAAAGCATTAACACTCCATGAACACATGTGATCCTCACATCACAGCCATCCCCTCCGGTTGTCCCAATTTCTGTCACTTCGGGGCCTCGGGTTATGGACAACGATATGTGTAAACAACTTGCAGGTATGATCAAGAAACAATAATTATCATCGTGATTCAATAACATGTTCAGATCTGAGATCATGGAACTCGGGCCCAAAGTGGCAAGCATTAAGCATAACAAGTTGCAACAATGTCAAAAGCACCAACAGAAGATACTAGGCACTATGCCCTAACAATCACGGCAATATTACATGAACGATCTCATCCAATCCCTACCATCCCCTTCAGCCTACAGCGGGGGAATTACTCACACATGGATGGGGGAAACATGGATGGTCTATGGAGAGGCGTTGGTGATGACGATGGCGATGATCTCCTCCAATTCCCCGTCCCGGCAGGGTGCCAGAATAGGAACTTCTAATCCCCGAATCGAAGTTCGGGGTGGCAGCGGAGCTACGGACTTCTTTCTGGAAAACTATCGAACCCCCTCGTGTTTTAGGGTTGAAGGCTATTTGTAGTCGAAAGGGGAGACCGAGGGGGGGCTCTGGGTGGCCCACACCACCAGGTGGTGCGTCCTGGGGGGCGCCAGGGGGTGGTGTGGCCCCCCTCTAGTCCCTCTCCTGGCCCCCTTCTGGCTCCCGGGGTCTTCCGGTGTTTTAAGACCAATGGGGTCTTTTCTAGGCAATTTCCCGAAAGTTGATTTTTCTGCACAAAAATGAGACACCAAGGTAATTCTGCTGAAAACAGCGTTAGTCCGTGTTAGCTGCATTCAAAACACACAAGTTTAGAAAAAACAATAGTAAAAGTGTTCGGAAAAGGAGATATGTTTTCGACGTATCAACTCCCCCCAAGCTTAGCTTATTGCTTGTCCTCAAGCAATGCAGTGAAAACTGAGTGCGATAAAAGACTTTTACGAACACATTTGTTTCATATGATGTAAACATACTCACTATATGATCAAATACTTAATTATGCTCATGACAAGATACATGGAAGATACTGTCACTTAATAGCTATGCAAACCATGAAGAGATAACAACATATTAATAATAAACAACATGAAACATAACTATTTGCAAGATTGTAATATTCATAATAGGATCTAATAAAGTGGTATCTCGCTTTCCCTGTGTGGGGCAAAACATAAATGCCAGGGCACCTCTAAAGTTCAAGGGAAGACTAGAAGTAAAGATATCAAAGATACAAGTGTCAAAATTATACCAGAACCAATCGTGCTTTGGGACAAACACATCACATTAAGAATGACCACTATTCTCTCAAGAAAGTGCTCAAAGAATATGGTGGAGACTCAACATAAAAGTAAAAGAAAGGCCCTTCGCGGAGGGAAGCAGGGATTAACTCATGTGCTAGAGCTTTTTATTTTATTAAACAGAGGTATTGAAAACATTTTGAGAGAGGTGTATGGTTATGTCAACGAATGGTAAACAGACAATACAGTACGTCACAAGCCA
This sequence comes from Alopecurus myosuroides, assembly GCA_028641055.1. Classification (NCBI taxonomy): domain Eukaryota; kingdom Viridiplantae; phylum Streptophyta; class Magnoliopsida; order Poales; family Poaceae; genus Alopecurus; species Alopecurus myosuroides. Next base: position 215,192,044 of record CM054059.1, on the reverse strand, counting down.
ACTGGATTCACAAGAGCGTCTCCCATATGAAGGACGCATCTGGGTAGAAGGTCATCCCTCTTTCTCTTTTGTTTACACAATTATGCTTTGACTGATAAATCAGGGGCAAAAATAGTGAAGAGATTTTGTGTGTATTAATTTGGGGCTGGGCACCGCGCTGCCAGCTCTTCTATCATTTGGATAAGCGGATGAATCCACTAGTCCAAGGTGTGAAATCCACTCAACAAGTGAGATAAATATTCTCTATTTACATCCTCATGAGCTAAAATAGGGGCACAAAACAGGAATGATTTTTTAGCAAGTTTTAAAGGTAGCACATGAGCAATTTACTTTGGAGTGGCAGTTAAATACCACATATAGGTAGGTATGGTGGACACATTTGGCAAACTTTTGTTTTTGGGATTTGGATGCACGAGTAGAGCTCATACTCAGTACAGGTGAAGGCTAGCAATAGACACGGAGCGACAATCAAGAGAGCAACAACTATCATAATCATGTTTGTGACAAAGTAAAATTAACTCAGGCATAAAACTGATACTAGAACTCTGAGGAAAAATAAATCATCGAGGCTTGTTGACTTTTTGTTTTCAGTCTTAGCATGCGTGAGCATGTGCCAAGTCGATTGAAATGAAACAGTCAGAGGAGGCTGCCACAATGTCATACCCTTATACGAATAGCACAATGCGAACACGTATTTATATGACAGGTCATTTACCATTAATAAATTGGAACAAAACATGAGAGAGCACGAACTATTAAGTAGCCATTGAGTCACATATATCTTATACGAACAAACTAAGCATGCTCACATAGATGGATATATGTACAAAAATGAAAGCAAATAGAGTTCATACCAGCCTCTCACCACAACTTGAATTGTCATAGATCATCATTGTTGCTCTTCACTTGTGGCTCCAATAATATATAATGAAAACCAAGCTCCAATGGAGTCACGGACGACTGTTGAACTCTGCAGCAAACTTTACAAACCCAAAGAAGAACAACAAATATTTTTGGGTTTTCAATTAAAACAAGAATAGAAAGAGAACAAGCAAACAAAGCAAAATATTTTTGGATTTTGAATATTAAACTGCAACTTAAAGGATAAAGCAAATCAACTAAAGAAACAAATAGAGAGAAACAACGGAAATATTTTTGGCCTTTTTGTGTTTTGGAAAGCGAAAACAAAACAATAAAAACAAAAGAAATGAAAGAAACGAAAACAAGTGAAAGAAACAAAAAGAAACGAAAACAAACGAAAGAAAAGAAAACACGGATATACAAAGAACCGACAGAAACATGATATGTAAATGAGTGTGATGTCGGTATACCTCCCCCCAAGCTTAGGCTTTTAGCCTAAGTGGAGATCAATCATAGCAGGGGAAATATCCCCACTCTGGTGGGTCGTCGCTCGCATGGTTGTACGCAGGCGCCCAAGAGGAAGATGAAGCAGCGGGCGCATAGTCATGACCGGGGTGCTGGTGTGGGATCCCCGTGGCGTCGTAGGGATGGACGAAATGACCATCGCCCCCCTCTCAGGCATCCTCCCCTTGATGGGGGTGATGCTCAAGGTACATGTCTAGCTCACTCTCAGAAAGCTTCCATCCTTGCCTGCTATTAAGATTAAACAAAAGAGGTACAGGAAAAAGTACGTCCCTAAAAGTTTTAATAACTCTCCACCCGGATCATTTGGAGAAAGTTAATTAAAAAGATAGATTATGTAAGTGAGCATGGGTAGAAAGAAACTTACGTTGAACCATGGAAACAAGATCAAGCCTCTCTATAGGAAACTGCAGGTCTAGAGGGTGCGGCTCCAAACCATGCAAAGCTAGCAAGCGCGAGGCAATAAGACCTCCACAAACTCTGCCCTTCTCACGGTTATGTGAGATACGGTAAGCAATCAAAGCGCCAGGGTTATAAGACCTATCACATCTTAAGGCAGCTGCAATAAACGCCAAATCAAAGACAGATAGCTTGTTGGCAGTTTTTCTAGCTAACACACATTTAGAAATAAAATAGGCAAAGTATCGAATGCTAGGGAGTTGAATTTCTCGAATTTTACCACTCTCCCCTGTGAACATTCTGCCTTGGCAAATCTCTCCATATAAATCCAGCAGTGGTTTAGGCTGCCTACTTATCTTCTCACAAGAACCCCATTCTGGTACCTTAATAGCTGCACAAAATCACTTAAAGGCAGGTTCATAGCTTTATTGTAAATTTTACAGTGGACCATTGGGTTAGTTGAGGACCATTTAAAAAGAAAATCCCGCACCACAGACATAGTTAGTTTCACATGTTGGATAGGTTCATCCACAATGAAACGGTCCAAGCCTGCATTCTGCACAAGTGTTTAAATCCTGCAAAATTCCTATAATCCGCATAAATTCCTAACACGGATAAATTGATGGGAACACTCTCTCTTCACGGTGCACGAGCGTGACCTCATGCAACTCCAACTCATGTTGGTTTAGTTGATAAACATTGTGCTCCATCTCCGAAATTTTTCAACAATCATCACAAAAATTAATTTCAAGCAACTATAAGGTGGAAACTACCATAGGGACATATATGAGAGTTAAACATACATCAAAAATACATTATTTCTACTCAAATCAAGCATGCAAACTCACATAAGCTATCATCTACAGTACCAAAATACTCAAGAAATACTTCACTAAACAAAATTCTACTTGGATCATCGGAGGAGTCACATACCGGAGATCAAACACACCAAATATCAGCACAAATGATGGGCTGAAGAAGGAGATCGAAAATCCAGAGGAAGAACAGCAAGAACACGGGTTCCAGGAAATGTTTTTAGTTTGGGAGATGAGAGAGAAGACTTTGGCAGTGGAGAGAGTAAGTGGAGGGCCAGGGGGCCCACACCATGTGTTGGCGCCACCAGGGGGCTGGCCGCGCCACCCTATGGTGTTCCTGACTGGTGGGTCCCCCTGGGGCCTCCCAGGTTGCTTTCTGCCTCATTTTTTACGTAAAAAATTATTATAAATTTTCTGGAATTTTTCGAGAAACTTTATTTTTGAGGTATTTCCAGAATTTCAAAAATTAATAAAAATCAGGAAAACGAAAGTGAAAAGGTGGAAAACAAAACCAAAACTAGCATAACAGAGGTTCTATGACACTCTAATGGAATAATATCCAAAGAAAACAAAGGTGGTAGTGGTGAAAACAAAAGTATGGGTGGTGAAAACATGCATAACCTCAGTAATCGGGGTGAAAACATCAGGAAAACATGCATAAGGATGGTGGAAAACATGATTGTACTCAAGTAACAATGTGATAACATAAGTAAACATGGTGAAAACATAATGGGGAAGGCGAAAACTTAGTGAAAACACTGCCCACTTCATTTAAAATCATTTTGTTAACAAGGGTGATCAAGTCTTGCTACCAAAATAATTTTATATGAAACAAAACTTTGTTTCTCACTAAATACTCATGTTACCTCAACCTTGATAGACATAGTCCCAATCATAATAATTTCATATTCTTTGGGTGGCTTTGGAATTGGACAATAAAATTCTCCAATCTTGATGGTCTCAATATTTTCAATGGAATTTAGACCATATTTTCTATCAATCTTCTTGGGAAAATAAATAGTGTGCCCTTTATCATTAACATTAAAAGTAACTTTTCCTTGATTGCAATCAATAACAGCCTCTGCAGTATTATCATCTTCAGGCATTTCCAACACAACAAAGTCAGTTAATATCAGACAATTATTAGCAACTTGTACATGAACATCCTCACATATACCCACAGGAATAGAAGTGGATTTATCAGCCATTTGCAAAGATATATCAGTTGGTATCAATTTTCTAGGAGGAGTCTTTTATAGAGAGTAAAATGCATGACACTAACTCCAGCTCCTAAATCACACAAAGCAGTTCTAGCATAATTACTTTTAATAGAACAGGGAATAGTTGGTATACCAGGATCTCCAAGCTTCTCAGGAACCTTGCCATTAAAAGAGTAATTAGCAAGCATACTGGAAATTTCCTCATTAGGAATCTTCCTTTTGTTAGAGACAATATCTTTCATATATTTTGCATAAGGAGGCAATTTAATAGCATCAGTTAAAGGAATTTGCAAGAACAAAGGTTTCATCCGCTCACAAACTTGTTATAATTTTCTTCTCACTTAGATTTGTGTTTCTTATTAGGAAAAGGCATTGGTTTTTGTACCAAAGGTTCTCTCTCATTACCATGTTTATTAGCAATGAAATCTTCCTTAGTGTATTTTGCAGTTTTAGTTTGCTTTTCAGGTTCCTCTACAGGTTCTTCTTTGTCAAAAGCATCATTCTTTTCATTACCACTTTTAGTTTCAGCATCAGAGATAGATATACTATTAGGATCTTTAGCAAGTTCAGAGGATTCTACAACAGTTTTATGTTTCTTCTTCTTTTTCTTCTTCTTAGTATGAATAACATTATCATTAGTTTCCTGAGAATCTTGTTCAATTCTTTTAGGATGTCCCTCAGGATATAAAGGATCTTGTGTAGCAATACCATTCTAGTTCTTATTTCATAAGTATGTTTTTCTTTAGAAGCATTAACTAGAAAATCTTTTTGCACTTTAGCAAGTTGATCAATTTGAGTTTGAACAATTTGAAAATGTTTAACAAGCATTTTAACATCATTAGAGGTTCTTTCTATAATACCATGCAAATTATCAATAGCTCTAGAGTTTTCCATTAGGTGATTTTGCACTCTCATATTAAAATTATCTTGCTTAATAACATAATTATCAAATTCATCTAAACATTGATCAGGAGGTTTATTATGGGGAATATCTCTACTATCAAAATATTGGAGAGAGTGTACCTCAATAGTGGATGAGTCAGGGATTGGCTTACATAATTCTTCTATAGGTGGAAGATTCTTCACATCTTCGGATTTAATACCCCTCTCTTTAAGATATTGCTTGGCTTCTCTCATCACTTCATCATTTAATTCAATCATTCCCCTCTTCTTGGGTGTTGGTGTTGGTGTTGATACTCGAGTAGGGGTCGGCTCAGGCTCAACCATAGTCCAATCATCATGATTTTGGCTTATTTTAGCCATTAATTCCTCAGCTTCTTCTAGAGTTCTTTGCCTGAAAACACAACCGGCACAACTATCCAGGTATGTCCTAGATTCAACAGTTAGTCCATTATAGAATATATAAAGAAGTTTATTATTTTCTAGCTTATGCCCAGGTGTAGCCCTAACTAAAGAACATAACCTTGCCCAAGATACATGCAATTTCTCTCCTTCCAATTGCTTGAAATTAAATATATTTTGTAGAGCAGCATGTTGAGCACTAGCAGGAAAATATTTCTGAAAGAAAGCATTAACCAAACCAATAGGACTATCAATAGATCCCGAAGACAAATTATTAAACCAAGTTTTTGCTCCATCTTTTAATGAGAAAGGGAATATTTTAGCAACAAAGTAGTTACGTTTCTTAAGATCATCGGAGAATAAACTACTCAAAGATGAGAGCTCATTCATATGTTTCATAGCACTTTCATTTTCAGTACCACAAAAAGGTTCTTTCTCAACAATAGATATATAAGATAAATCAAGAGAGAAATCATAATCCTTATCCCTAATATTAATAGGAGAGGTGGCAAACTTAGCATCAGGAGATAATTTGTATTTAACAGCACGACTTTCAATAAGACTCATAACAGCATCTTTATCCTCCATAGCATGTATTTCATCAATAAGATCATCATTAAGTTCAATATAGGAATCATCAAAATCATCACTAGGATTCTCTATAAGCTCAGGTGAAACAGCAGGAGTAACTGGATTTTTATCAGGAGTTTGAGTGTTTGCAATATTTTTACCTTTAGAAATAGTAGCATCTAAGAAAGGACCGAGAGAACCACTCTCATCAAGCACAGTAGAAGCATCATCAAAAGTATCAGAATTATTCTCAGATTCAGTAGAAGTAGCACGTGTAGCATGTGTATGTGGTGGTGTAAGCAGCTTACTCATAACAGACGGCGAATCAAGAGCAACAGAGGTGTTCAGAGTTGTACCTCTTCTTGTAGTGGATGGTAATATAGGAAACTTTCCATCACGAGTCTTACCCATGATGAATGATTGGCAGTAGATAATAGTACTCTCCGGTGAGCTCGCAAATAAAGCTATGCTCCCCGGCAACGGCGCCAGAAAATAGTCTTGATGACCCACAAGTATAGGGGGTCGCAACAGTCTTCGAGGGAAGTAAAACCCAAATTTATGGATTCAACACAAGGGGAGCTAAAGAATATTTGTGAGACTTAACAAGTGAGTTGTCAATTCACCTGCACCTGAAAGTACTTTTGTTCGCAGTGGTTTATCAGTAGTAACAGTTTTATAGTAGCAGCAATAGTGAAATAATAGCAGCAGTGGAATGAAAATAGCAGCAGTAGTGTTTGAAGTAAACAACGGGATCAAATATTGTAGGCATAGAGATAGATGAACGGGCGTTGCATGGATAAGATAGTTCATATAATAATCAAGACATGGGCATTGCAGATAAATAAGATAAAGAATCCAAGCACTAAGTAACCATAGGCATGTGTTCCGTAAATAGTCGTACGTGCTCACAATAAGAACTTGCACAACATCTTTTGTCCTACCAGCCCGTTTTTAGCGAGGCCTCAAGGGAACTACTGGTAATTAAGGTGTTCCTATTAATAGAACACCGGAGAAACACATTAACACTCCGTGAACACATGTGATCCTCACATCACAGCCATCCCCTCCGGTTGTCCCAATTTCTGTCACTTCAGGGCCTCGGGTTCCGGACAACGATATGTGTAAACAACTTGCAGGTATGATCAAGAAACAATAATTATCATCGTGATTCAATAACATGTTCAGATCTGAGATCATGGCACTCGGGCCCAAAGTGGCAAGCATTAAGCATAACAAGTTGCAACAATGTCAAAAGCACTAATAGAAGATACTAGGCACTATGCCCTAACAATCACGACATTATTACATGAACGATCGCATCCAATCCCTACCATCCCCTTCAGCCTACAGCGAGGGAATTACTCACACATGGATGGGGGAAACATGGCTGGTCGATGGAGAGGCGTTGGTGATGACGATGGCGATGATCCCCTCCAATTCCCCGTCCCGGCAGGGTGCCAGAACAGGAACTTCTGATCCCCGAATCGAGGTTCGGGGTGGCGGCGGCGCTACGGACTTCTTTCTGGAAAACTATCGAACCCCCTCGTGTTTTAGGGTTGACGGCTATTTGTAGTCGAAAGGGGAGACTGAGGGAGGCTCTGGGTGGCCCACACCACCAGGTGGCGCGACATAGGGGGGCGCGCCAGGGGGTGGTGTGGCCCCTCTCCTGGCCCCCTTCTGGCTCCCGGGGTCTTCCGGTGTTTTAAGACCAATGGGGTCTTTTCAGGGCAATTTCTCGAAAGTTGATTTTTCTGCACAAAAACAAGACACCAAGGTAATTCTGCTGAAAACAACGTTAGTCCGTGTTAGTTGCATTCAAAACACACAAGTTCAGAGGAAAACAATAGAAAAAGTGTTCGGAAAAGGAGATACGTTTTTGACGTATCATAGTTCTGAAAGGAAACTCGAAATTACATTGAGATGAAGTTATTTTGTTTCAAAAGAAAGATGACATGATATTTTGCAATAGACGTGACATTCATAGTCATTGGTGAGCAAAATATAGAGAGTTGAGATCAAATCATAATATTTTGTGATTTGACTAATCTCATAGTCATTCGAGGATAAGCACACAAGAACCAGTGAATTTACGTTGAGTAAAATTGTTTTAGTCAATCCGGTATAAAGGAGAAAAACTTAAAGAAAAGTTCTTCTCATGCAGTTAATTATTTGTAATAAAACCAAGGAATATTACGGTGAGAAGTTTCTCATATAAATATTCAACGGTAATATTACAAAGTGGAAAACAACTCAGTAGAATTTTTATATCTACAAATAATATTGTGAGTATTCACATATGTAATTGTAGTAGAATTACATAATTAAGTCTTTATTGATTTTAACCGAGATTATGATTCTTCAATTTATGATACCGTATGTTGTATAATTATCAACATTAGAGTATTATGAGCGGACTCTACAATATGTTTTGTGGATAATTGCAACACAATGTTAGGGATTGTTGGTTACAAGTTATTGGATAAAAGTCATTCGACTTAGTGAGGCTTCAAACGATGATATAATAATTTATTTGGAGACGCTTGAATTATTATTATTATCACGGAACTAGGTTCACACAATCCAATTCCTAATAAATCTAAATGCAAGTTTATCACAAGTTGATTAGATCAAAAGGTGAAAGAAAGAATTCTAAGTTACCACATGCATAGTGCGAGTAACACCGGAATTCCATAGGTGTTATGTCATCATACTAACTGGAGTATTAATTGAATCTAGTGCAAGTGGGAGACTGTTGGAGATATGCCCTAGAGACAATAATATTCACTTATAATTCTATCTCCAAGTTCAGAATTAAGATTATGTCATCATGCTACAACCGCTATAGCACTTGAAAAGTGAGTTTTCGAAGGAAAATCTTTGTGCGGGTGTGAAGACATAAACAAACAAAATTCAATAATCTTGTCTCTAAGATTAGCTTGTGTTTCGTGAGATGATCATATTTTCCTGATCATGGACTTAAGAGAAAGTCTAGCAAAGCATAAGAGTTTATTGTTAGGGTAAAAATAGTACTGAACCGACCCAAGTATATGTCGTTGCTAAAAGAGACTAAACAACCATCATGTATTTTAGCAAATGCATATGAAGTTAACATTGACTATAATTCATATACAATGAGAATATATAGTGACAGCATGATCGAAAGTTATACTTTGGATATCATCAACCGTCTTGTCGTAACTAGGGACTATAAAGGTGATATATGGGTATGACCTAGAAAGTGTAATAAAACTGAGATAGTTCAAGACTAGTACTTAACTCCTCTAGATGATAGAGAGATACATTCTCTGGGCTCTCTCGGTATTAGCGATGACATATCGCCTGACCAGAAACAGTGTGAGCTTATCACAAGGTCATCAGGATATGGATGAGAAAAGAGAACGTTATCGATAAACGAGTTATATGTGTTATGATCAAAGAGTTTGTTCACACTAGATCACATAGTCTCGACTCATGATATAATTGGTAGCGTGAAGTTAAGAGAATAACTGCAATGAGTAACTTATAAGGTTCCCTCATTCATCGGGAATGCACAGGAGCCATCTTCGACGTTCGCGGTCCCATTGTTGGTTATTGTTCGATAAGTGCCCGAACATGTCTATATGTTATCGTGCCTTTATGGGTCACACGCTTAAGCTCTGCCAACCTTTTATTGAGAGAAAAAAAATGTTCTTATCGGTTTTATGAATGTTTGATGTCGTTACGACATCACCGAAACAAGTCTGGTGTCAACCAGAGTGGTTCCAGGGAAGTTACTATAAGAGAGAAATTATGTCGGTGTTAGTTATACTTTATATGAGAAGCTATGAAGGACATGAGATGTCCTGAGGTGTTAGAAATGAGTTTCTAACATTGTTAGATAATATCGATGATTTTATCTATAGGGGTAACGGGGTTACAGGGGGCTTTCCTTATATGGAAGCAGTGCTAGAGGGGGAAAATTTCACCCTATGGGAAAAACCTAATTTCAAGGAATTCCAGGTGGGGCCCATGGTCTCACAAAGTGGACGAGGTTTCCAAACTATTTTTTCCTGAAATCATTTGATAAAATAAATGAGAGGGAAAGAGAAAAGGAAAAGAAAAAGGAAATAAAAATAGGTGGAGGGATTGGACTCCACAAAGAGTAATCCGAACTCCCCTAGGAGGGTGGTGCGTCCAAGAAAGAGGAGGGGAAAATCGACCCCCCCTTTGGCAGGTGCCCCCTATCTCCACCTATATAATCCCTGCCCCTCCTCTTTGGAGAACATATCGATTGAGCCTTTTGGCCTTCTCTCTCTCTCTCATAGAATTAGAGATCTAATTAGAAGGCATGTAGAATTATACCCTCTAATTAGAGGTATAATTAGAGAACCTCTAATCGAATTAGAGCCTCTAATTAGAAATATCTCTAACTGTATTAGAGCCTGTTCTAATCGGGTTTTTGAGTTATACTCCCCCGATTAGACCTTGCTCTAATTGTTCTCTCTCATGTGTTGAGAACTTACAGTTTCATAATAGCTCTAATAAGAGTTGATTAGAGCTACCTACTAGCAACGCAGAAAGACTTTCTCTCTTCATCGGTGCCGATTCCAAGACGTCAGAGCGCTGACGGATTGACACGAGCGTACATGTGCACGCCATAGGAGGGATTACATGTGTGATCCTAAGGAGGGGAGATTTAGCAACATCTATGCAACTAGGCCTAGTTGTGAGGATCTACGATTGTTCAGAACTCTTCTACAACCACATCGATTCCTCTACCCGGTGAGTCATTTTCCAGATCCTCGCATGTATGGGCATGCCTCGTTATCTGCATAGTGATCTTAGCGGACTACATAGGTGAAAGTGCATATCTCACCTAAATTGGTTTTGTGTGTTTGATCACAACATTAGTATAAATTTAACAGTGTGTTGATGTTACTAGGATCTCTTGATGACATTATTGATGGTGGCTATTTTCCCAAAAAGGAAGAAAATGAACTAGAGGTGCTGGCAGTTTTATCCAGTTCGGAGTCTTCGGGGTTCCAGACCGGAGTCTCCGGACTTAGAATTTTTCAGCTAGGAAATCAAGTGGTGTCACCCACTGGTGCCTCACCAGAAAGTATGCGGAGATTGTCCGGAGTTTCCTGAGTATCCAGAGTCTCCGGTGTGCAGCGGACGAAGTCTCCGGACTCAGGATTTTCCTGCACAATTGGCACAATGGTGTCACCCACTAGAACCTATGCGGAAAGTGTGCGGAGCCTTGGCGGATTCTTCGCCCTGGCCGGAGTCTCCGGTCTGCGAAGGCTGGAATCTCTGCCCTCAAGCCTTTCCATGCGCGAAGACGAAGTTGGTGTCACCTCCTGGATTCGGCCCGGAAACTTGTCGGAGTCTCCAGACTTTTGTAAAGTTTCCGGCCGTCCGGAAACTTGCCGGAATCTTTGGTAGACCGAGTCTCCGGTGTGACAGAGGCAGAATCACCTCAAACGGCTAGAATTTGTGGAGTGGGTATAAAACTATAAATACCCCCTCCCCTTCTTCCACCTCTGGTTAGCTCGTCCAACATTCAAGTCTCCATTAACTGAGCTCACCAAACTCAATAGATCTACCAATCCCTCCACCCAAACTCGTTGATCTTCAGAGGATTGAAGGAGAAGGCCCAGGTCTACATCTTCACCAAGCCGTTCTTTATTTTCCCCTCATTCAGTTGAGGGATTTGTGTCTAGAGCTTCCTTGTGGAAAACCTAGACCACAATGTTACTCACATGTTGTTTGTAGCAGATTCTTGATGTTCTTGAGAGCCCCCAATTCAGCTGTGGGTGTGTGCCTCAAGCTCAGTGTAAAGCCTCCGGATTCCGCCTTGAAGGATTCCATAGTGGAAGGCGAACTAGGCCTTCATGGCGAGGTTCATCGGGAAATAGGGTGAGGCCTTTGTGGTATTGAGTAGGCCTTCGTGGCGAAACTCACACCCCTCCAACAAGACGTACTCCCCTCAAAGGGAGAAACTCGAGAATACATCCTTGTCTCCGCGTGCTTCTGCTGTCGTTTCCTTCTATCCTTTGCCTTTACTTTGTGTTTGTATGTTGCTTAGTGTATCTCTTGTCATATAGGTAATTCACTGTTTGCATATCTAGATAATTTACCTTTGTGTCAAGCCTAAATCGAATAAGTATTAAAATTTGAAAGTAGCACCTGTTCAGCCCCCCTCTAGGTGACCATACTATTCGTTCAGTAGGGCATTAAATTATGAAGTGTAGACCAACATACATGACCGAAAATATAATCCCAATGTCCTAGTTTATAGGGCACAATGCGCAAATGATATAGTGCCAACACCCATCCACCCCCATCCGGCGCCTCGTAGGCACATTGACATTTAATTCTCTCTCAGCTAGCGGCTAGTTTCCTCCTCCACCAATGCATGCAAGATTTTATCCCAATCAACCAGCACAATTTTCCCAGAGTTCTCCTAATCGAGCCCTATAAACTAGGACAGAGGGAGTAGGATAATCCTACGCAAAATACCAGTGCATGTCCCTCTGAGACGTCGACGATCTGAAGGATCGACAAACACACGATGTCATCAACTCTGAGACGTCTCCATGAATGATACTAGTGGTGTGGTAGTGGAGTTGAGACAAATTTATTCGCCCGGATTCCGCTCCCATCACCCCAACGGCGCAACACGACATACATATCCAAACCCTAACTATAGAGCGGAGGAACGAGCCTCCCTCCTGCCGCGGAGCAGCAGCCGAAAGACGAGGGTACCAGTGCCCTGGCCGGTGGCTATCGGGGAAGAAGATCACCTCCCTAGTCGCATGGCTCGTAGCGGATCGGTTAGGGGGAAAACGCCCTCACACTCTATCTCCTTATACTCCCTCTCCCTACGCATTATTGTAAAATTCTTTTTCTTATTTCCTGTGCACCATCGAAAATCATCTCTTACGAAATTCCTATGTTTTAAAACCTATAGGAATTGATGTTTATGACATCTTAGTTTATTTATTTTCATTCCTTCGTTTTGAAAATCTTACGGTCAATCCAAAAAAAGCTCTAAATTTACGAAATCCAGAGGATCGTAATAACAAAAAGAAAAGGAAAGTGCTCCCTGCCAAGATTTTTATTTTATTTTAAGTTTTCCTCCTCCTAACCACCACCAAATTGGTTGCCTTGGTGATACTTGTTGGCTTGTGATGCTTTCGAGGTAAGTGACCGAATATGGATAAACTGACTTTGTTAGGTGTCCTTTAAAGAGGTTAGAAAAATATTTTAGGTGAGGAGTCACGTAGTTGCTAGGATGCTCATTCAGAAGTCACAGTTCTTATTCGTTTTGGCTTCTTTTGAGTAAACATATGTATATGCTTCGTCACTTGGCATCAGTTCTTTGCCAAATCTACGAGAGGACCAGACTAAAAGAGATGACGAAGAAGGAAGAGTCAGTTTCGTCCATCCTTTTTCTTTTTTTGTGAAAGCGTCCATTTCGTCTATCCAGGCCGTGCATGGGCTCAACGCACATGGCCCAGGAAGGGAGAAAATCCACGCATGGGCTACCTCGGCTTTCACAACCCACATAGCCACGTGCCCACAAAATGGCGATTCTACTAACCGGGCCATTCACCTGTTCGTTGAGCAGCTCAATTGCTATAGTATGATCTCTCTCTTTCTTTTATTCACACAAAAAAAAATCTCTCTATTTTTTTTTCTATTCTTTCAAGACGTCATAATAATAAATAGCAGCGTACGATGCACCGCCAAAATGCCAATCGGCCATTCATGGCAAAGAAAATGCCAATCCGCCATTCCACCAAAGAAAAATGCCAATCGGCCATCACTATTCCAAAGATCCACAAGGAAGCCGTAGATGTGCACCGGGTCCACGTCCAGCGAGTGGCGACGACGACCCTAATAATCAAGGGAGGAGGGACAAATCTCGGGACTGCTGGACCCCAAGCGCGAGAGCAAGGGCAGATGGAGCATGGAGCCCGGCGGGCCCGCCGTATCCGTCGCGCGCGGGCGGGCGGAGCGGTCGTCGTCGTCCGCGCTCGCCAGAGACTTTTGCGTGCCCACAAGGCCACACTGACCCACGCGGAAGCCCACGGGGCTACGACGGCGACGGCGATCCGCCCCCACAAAAACATGAACAAAACAACCTTCTCTAAAAAAAAACAAGAACGAGCAACGATCCTCCAGGATAATGCGCGTCGGAGAATTAAATACGCACGCACGTACGGCGTCGGCAATCGCGCGAGGCGAGATCCTCCGTGGCTTGGTGGTGGACTGGTGGGGCAATCACGCTAGCTCTTCCCTTGAACTTGTGTGCAACTTGTGCTTCCTTATTATAGAGCTCCAACTGCTGCTGCCCGTCTCGTCGTCGTGTCCACAATATTTTTTCTCCAAACACCCGGACCTACCCACTAGCCTGCATGGTTTGATTGGATAACAGATCCGGTCTGGGGCCCCGACGCAGAAAGGGCCACCGCCAGCCAGCCAGCCAGCGATCTCCTTTGTAATAACGGAACAATATTTCACGGTGCATCCAAGTTCTGTGGATAGCAAACCGGAAAAGATGGCTAATCTTATCATCTGCACAAGAATATATTCGTCGTTTGTGTTGTGTGCATCCATCCGTCGGTCCCTGCCTGCATAGTGCATCACATGCATGCACCGCACCGGTGTGAAATGTTTCACTGCTTTTTCTGCATCTTGGGAAATTCAGTGCGCATCGCTCGATCAACAACTTGCTTTCCTCCATGCAAAAAACAAAAAAAACTTGCTTTACTAAAATTGGATCAAAAGGAGAAGCTACAACATATACTACTTTACTAGCGAGAGAAAATAGTGGCTCAAAAGGAGACGCAAATGCTGGAAATTCCATCTCAGGCCAACAAACCGAGAGAAAATAGGGGTGTGGCACATCACACGCCTCTCTCTCATATGCGCCATGATCAAAGATGCAAAACCAACGGCTTCATTTTGGTAGTATAAAAGAGGAGGTTATGCCCCTTTGGAGAGAGACACGCGTACTAGTGCAAAATCTCCACTCTCACCAACTGACTCTACACTACATGTCTAGATCAACAACTTGCGTTTTTTTTTCCCTAACGGTGGCTCGAAAAGGGGTGCAATGATTCATTTTATGGAGGGTGCTAAGGTTTACCTGACTACTCCCTCCGTCCAGAAATAAATATATTTTTTTCTTTTTTTTTAGTCAACTTTGACTAACTTTATCGGACAACGTATTACAGTAGTATTTAAGGCATCAAATTAGTATCAATAGATTTGTCTTGATATGAAGTTTCAAAATATATTGTTTTAATGTCATATATGCTGCCACTATTTCCTATGAAATTGGTACTAAAAGTTTAATTTTTTTGACTAAGTGTAAATCTAAATGTACACTTATTTGTGGACGGAGGGAGTCCTGGTCTACTGGAGGGTGCGGTGCTTACCGGTAGCTAACAAAGGATTGAGACAATAATTACAAAGATAAATTGCGCAGTCGACGAGCTAGACAAGCCAACACACGGTCTGGTGGTTCTCGCTAAATCTAGTGTCGAGACATCGTAGCAGTTTTCATAGACGGGGGTGCCATGAGACTACAGGTAGAGACGTGGGGAACGTGGTTGCGCTAAGGACGAAAACACAGGTTTTACCCAGGTTCGGTACGTCGTAATTACGGCGTTCCTACTCCTGCAAACTCACTATTCACGTCTAAAGCCTGTGTATACAAAGTACAGCGTGAGGTTCTGTTGGCTATTCGTCGAGGATCAACCTCTCGGCGAGTTAGCTATTAGCTTCTCTTCTATCTATCATATCTCCCGCCCGGCTTTATATAATAGCCGGGTTAGGGCATACAGAGTAGGAAACCTAGAAGACTACGACAACTATTAAATTGGAAAGTAAGGAATCCGCCTTCTACTCCAAGCCAGATCATGTGGGTCGTGATCCGGGTTCTTCTAAAATCCGGCTTCTGTGCGTCAGCTTACTGGGCCGCCCAATGTACCGTAGCCCACTACCATTTGGGCCACCCGGGTAATCCGGCACTTTAGACTACCATCCGATATACCTCTATTCGGTATATGTCCGACAATAGCCCCCAAGAAGGATCGAGACTCCGTTTTTGCCGTCTTTCGCCAAATGCATCTTTCCGAGAAATATCGGCCTGCATTCTTGATTCTTCATTTCTCCCTTTAAAGGAGATGGTAACGTAAAACTCGGAATCCAGAAAATCCGGCTTTTCTCACACGATCCTTCGCGGAGAAGGAACTTCCTACGTCAGCGCTTAAAACTTGCTGACGCAAGGGACGTTTGGGTTACAGGCGAGAAAACCCAGAAACATCTCTCTGACAGATTCTCGCGGGAAACGAGGAGATAACCATAATCATCCTGTCGATTCATTTCCCGGATTTTCCGGCGAGTGACACGCGTTGGACATCCAACGGTCAAAAGAGCCGTTAGCACGCATCGTGACGGAATTCCGGCTATAAATAGCCATCTTCGTCCTCTGGAAAAACCTTCCGCTCTCACCTCACACGCCATTCCAGCGCCCAAGCTCGCAGCAGAGAAATTCCCGAACGCGAATCGCGCCCAAGACCTCACCGGAGACGACCTAGCGCCGCCACTCGATGGCTTCTCCGTCGTCTTCACCAGCCCGCGCCGTCGCCCAAGAGATCGACGAGATAATCAACACTATGGATCCACAACTGGATTCCCCAGTGCACGCCACCGGCGACGAGCCGGCGAAGACCACGGGCACCGCGGCGGGCGAAGGAAACCTCTCCATCACCGCAGATCCTGCGGGTTCCTCCTCCGCGCCCACTCCGCCGTTCGCTCCCGAAACGGCGGAGGAAAAACTTACGCTCGTTGGCGACGAGCTCGCAGCCGCGGAGGCCGCCGCTTCCGCCGCCGCCGGAGCCGAAGAGGAGACGGAGTCTGCCGGCAACTGGAGTGCCTGCAGCATTCCGTCGTCCCTCCTTCCGACAATGGAGAAGGAGGGGCTTGTTCTGAAGGGCAAATGGCGGCTCCCGGAGGACGAGACCGAGCCTATGCCGAATGACGGAGAACGGGTTCTTCTCTCCTCCCACCTTCTTAGAGGTATGGGTCTCCCACCTTCTGCCTTCTTCCTCCAGATCCTCTCCCACTACAACATACAGCCACACAACCTACCACCAAATTCCATCTTGTACTTAGCCGGATTCCAGGCCCTTTTCGAGGGTTATCTAGGTATAGCGCCTAGGCTGGATTTCTGGCTGTACTGTTTCGGGGTTAAGCGGAACTCTTCGGAGGGCGCACTCCCAACTTGCGGAACCATCTCTTTTACTCTTCGGAGATTCCGATAAGATTGGTTCCCCAAAATTAAAACATCGGAATCCGTCAAGTTTTGGACGGGTTCCTTCTTTTATCATCCCGACATTTCCTTTCCTGGAAAAACGTTCGGGGTTCCACCTTTTTCGAACACCGCCGCTGTTCCCCAAGAAAATTGGGGAACTGAGGCAGTTCAAACCCTACCGCCTGATCTTCTAAGGTTCAAGCGGCGCATCGCCAAACTCGTCACTTCTGATCCGCCTTTAACCAGCATGGACACATTCCTTTGCCGGTTGAATAGGCGGATCCAGCCCTTGGCCAACCATGGTGCTCGCCTTCTCTGCGAGTACAAGGGAGCCGATGACGAAATGCGGACAACCAACAAGGACTGGTCCGCAAAAGATTTGTGGCGGCGTGTGAATCAGTTGGTCGCATCACGCGACCAATATGAAGAAAGCCGGCCAATATACACTGCCGAGAATCCGGCTCCCAAGGTATAATTCTTCGCCTCTTGGGGCTTAAATTCTTTCTCGTTTTACTCGGTTTTTGTGTTTTTGACTTAACTTTTCCTTTTCAACAGATCGCTGATCTTCCTGAGTCGGATCTGGCTTCCGATGCTGAGCTGGAAACGTTGAGTGCCACCTTTTCCGGTGGGCGAAAGCGCAAGAAGATCTCCTCATCCCAGGAGATCATCGATCTTGACGGAATTCCCGTCGCCACCTCCAGGTTTGAACATCTGGGTTATTTTCCTTTGTCGGAGTTTTTCTTTCATCTTCGGAGTTTTAACTTTTCCGGCATTTTGGTTTGTTTTTTAGCCTACCTCCCTCTACCCTAAAGCCAAAAAAGATGAAGAGGCATAAGGTTGTGTCCAACAGAGGACCTCATCCTTCCCCTGCTACTGCTCCGAACACGCCGATCACAATAACAGAGGAGCATGCCGCAGCCCCCACCACCGAGTCTCTGGAGACCAGCCAGCCCATTGTGCCGGAAACGGACACGAGGGAAAGGGCGGCTCCTGAGGTGGGAGGTCCTTCTCGGATAACTGAGGAGGAAATCCCCACCTTTGACAAGGACTTCAAGAACATCAGCGATGGTCTTAGCGCGACCGGGACTCTTTTTGCTGAATATGCAAAAGAGTTCACTGAGAACTTAACAGGGTTACAGCGGATGAGCCAGGTATTACCCTCAGCCCCAAAGCATTAAGTAAAATGTCTACTTTTCACTTGATGCTTTTCAATATCATGATTTTTTCATTTCCGTGTTCCAGCAAACCGCTGAAACCATTAACATGGAAGTTTTCAACAAACTTTCCGTCAAGAATAAGGAGGTTAGAAACCTTCTTTCTATTCTTGACGCGAAAGACGCAGAGCTGGCATCATCTCAGCTACAGCTGTCGGAAACAACAGGTATATTTCGATTCTCTGAAGTTCCTTATCCAGTTTTTTGTCTAAGTACTTTCCCGAGTTTTTCTAAACTCGGAATTTTGTTCCTTGCTTTCCAGCTGCTTTGGCTAAAACCAAGGAAATAGCCGAAGATGTCGGCAATGCCGCGATTCTCCGACAGGAGAATTTGGACCTTCATAAGGATCTTACGAAGGCTCAAAAGGATCTGGAGGCCAGCAACATGGCCCTTGGGATTGCTCAATCCAAGGCCTCCCAGCAGGCGGACAAGGACAAGGCTACTATCCAAGACTTGGAGAATGCCTTAACCCTGCGCCTTGAGGAAGGCTCCGAGATGGACAAAATTCTCGGTAAGTTGCTGAAGGGTTCGTTGCATAGAAAACAAAAAATTTCCTACGCGAGAGACACCTGAAAGGCCAAGATCTAATCTAGGAGACGAAGTGTAACAGGCAACAAGAGGGTTAAGGAGAAAACATACCCTCGAAGACTCAAAGTGGTACGAAATCAAATCTCGTTGTTGGCGTAGTCGTACTCACACCGATCCCGATAGCGAGAAGATGGGCACCGCAATCCGGCGGTGCATCCGTGATCGGTCACACGTACGGTTGATGACGACCTCCGTTCCCTCGTTCCAGCGGGGCGCGGAAGTAGAGGATCCCTCGGAACTCCAGCAGCACGACGATGTGGTGGTGGTTAAGAATCCCACGGTCAGGGCTTCGCCAAGCCGGAGACCATGAAATGGAGCAGCGGGTGGAGGGAAAGGGAAGTGGCCAAGTGTGTGAATGAGGAGGAGCCCTCACCCTCCTTTTATAGGGAGAGGGAGGCAGCCCAAAGGTGGGGTGCGGCCAGCCATGGTGGTGCCCCCACCTCTTCCCTCTTCATGTGAGTGGAAGCTCCACTCACACCCACTCATGCTCCCATAACTTCCCACTTGGAAAATCCAAAGGTTTTCTTTTAATAAATAAATAAAACCTTTTTATTTCTTTATTTCAGCATTTGTTAATTCTATTAACAAACTTTTGCATATAGCACCTCGAATCATTTGTTAATTCTATTAACAACCATTCGACGAAAAACCCCTTGAACTATTTCAATTTTCCCCGAAACAATTTCGGTGCTGCCCAAAATATTCTTCGATATTCCGTATCCTCTCAAACGCGTCATCGAACCTTAAGTGTGTCACCCTACGGTTCGCGAATAAGATAGACATGATCGAGACTCCTCTCCGATCAATAATCAACAGCGGGATCTGGAGATCCGTGATGACTCCTATATATTCAACGATGACTCTCGTGATCGTGTGAACCAACAACGTCGTGAACTATTCCCTTTGTCTCGCGATATTTTACTTGTCGGAGATTAGATCATTGGTATCAACCATACCTTGTTCAATCTCGTTACCGACAAGTACTCTTTTCTCGTTCCCGTGATATAACATCCTTGTGATCATATCACGTGCTTGCAAGCGGTTTCGATGTGATATCACCGAGAGGGCCCAGAGTATATTTCGTCATTTGGATGGACAAATCCCACTCTTGATTCATGATCCTCAACTAATACTTTCCAAATACTTAACGACACCTTTATAGTCACCCTGTTACGGTGTGACGTTTGATGCCATCAAAGCACTCTTCCGGTATCAGCGATTGACATGATCTCATGGTGTAAGGAATAAGTTACTTCGTATGTTTGATATAACAATGTAAACTAAATGATTTGATCGCATTGCTATATTCTCTTTGGGTATATGTTCATCACATCATTCTTCTAATGACATGACCCCGTTATTAATAACATCCAATGTTCATGATCAGGAAACCTTGATCATCTATTAATCAACGAGCTAGTTAAAAGAGAGGCTTTACTAGGAACCATTGTTTGTTTATTAAGCACACATGTATCAACGTTTCCGGTTAATATAATTCTAGCATGAGAAATAAACATTCATCATAAACAAGGAATAAGATAATAACCACTTTATTATTGCCTATCGGGCATATTCCCTTTAGTCTCCCACTTGCACTAGAGTCAATAATCTAGTCTGTAAGCACTTTAACACATATGGCGTACCAGTGTTATTACCATGCTTCGCATGCGGTAAACATCATCAAAAAGATCTGAACTGTTCAGGTCCTATTGTATTTGCATGTTCTTTGCGTCTACACGCATCACTCATTCTCTAATGAGATGGCTTTGTATATATATGGTCAATTGGTGAAAACTTAATTCCTCAGCTTAAACTGATGTCACTAACATTGTGAAAATGTAGCTTCATAGTGTTAGCATTCTTGGAAACTCACCAAGTTCCGGTGATACCTTAATTCCTCAGCTTAAACTGATGTTACTAACATTGTGAAAATGTAGCTTCATAGTTTCAGCATTCTTGGGAATTCACCAAGTTCAATAAAGAACTCCTTGACACAAAATACGCTTATAATCAGTTGTTAACACAACGATATACTTTAGCCTTTGTTGTAGTATCTGTCACAATATTTTAATTTTGAAACTCTTTCAAATCCAGCATGGAACTTTCTTCCATCCTATTGTGCTACCCTTCATCACATATTTTAATTGAGATAAAATTACTTGAATAAATGACAAGACTATTAGTGTAACATATTACAACTAATATTTTGTCATTACTATATATGAAAACATATCCTTAGCATTTCTAAAATAACACAAGGATCTCTCTCACTGTTGTCTAATCATCATATGAATTATCCTGCTATAACATTTTATAGCATAAGAATCATCTGGTTGTGTACATAGCATGGAAACATGACTTAGAAATCTCAATTTCAATGATGCTCATCATGTGTCAAAACACATGAATCTTGCTCAATTATTTTCCATGTGACAAGAACTCCTTGTCATTTCTATATTGACTTACTTCAATATTTCATCTATGTAATTTGGCTTCAATCATATCAGGCGATTCAATCCATCTCTTATAGATATCGATGCCCAATATCTTCTAAGCCTTTCATCAATATGAAATCAAAAATCTTAACCGTGTTAATTTAAAATGCATATTTTCCAATCAACCATATGTCATCTACATAAAGTATTGGAAATATGTCATAGCGCTCCCACTTAATTTCAAGCATCTTTATCGTTCATGATGGAATCAAACTCTTTTGATAACTTCATTAAGGTAAATATTTCAACTTTGTTATGCTCACTTCAACCATTGAAGTGCGCATGCCTTTGTAGCAACCTTTTGAATTTTACAAAACTCTCAGACTGTGTCAAGTACACATCCTTGCACAAACTTCCTCGAGAAGAGAATTGGTTTTGTTATTCAACATCCATATCATAATATGTAACTTTGCTAGAACTATCCGCAAAGACTAAAGCATCACTACGGAAGATCGAAATCTTGTAGTAGTCAACTCTTTGAACTGCGTCGAAAACAACTTTTCGATAAGTATTCATGTCTATGTCGCTATATAGACCCTTTTGCTATCGTTAGGCATCATGCCTATTGAAAGGACTACCAAGTCACATACTTGATATTCATACAAGGATACTATGGCGGATATAATGACTCATAGTCAATTTTACGAAGTCAGTGCCCATCATTTGCTTCCTTTATAAGGTCCAGGTCCTTTTGTTGTCAAAACAATACTTTACACTTAAACCACAAGTTGTTCCAAGTACAAAGTTTTTGTACTTTTATGGTACAGTTCGCAAACTCATTTGAAGTATCTACAACATTTGTAGTGTCTTCTACTTAGTCAAAATAGTAAACCCCGGAACAACTTCCAGTGCTGCGCTACTCTTGACATGATAACGAAAATTCTCTAATCTCGTTGAGTTTGTATTGTGCTCCCACTCACTTGTTTCGCAAGAACTACTTTCTCGAGAAATCAACCCTTTCTGACAAACAACATTTGTCTTTTGGTTCGGTGATAGGAGAAATACCCAATGTTTTATTTGGGATAACCTTATAAACATATATTTATCCTATTTTGGTTGAAAACATTTTACACATGCTATGCATACCAAAACTTAAGAAAAAATGACAATTCGGGTGACTACCCAAACCATATCTTATATGTTGTCAATTTCAACGGATTATGATGGTGCTCTTTTCAGTGTAAAAGCGGTTGTCCTTAATGTATAAACTACAAAATTATAATGGCAATTTTATTAATCTTACCATGTCAAACAGGGTTTGATTTTGTCTTTTGAATACTCCAATCTAATGTGGGGTATTCGAGAAGTATAAGTTGTAGAACAATTCTGCAACTTCTCAGATGTTTTGCTAAACTTGTAACTCAAACTTTATCCTTTATGATCCAATCATAAATGCTTGATTATCTTGTTACATTGATTTTAACTTCATATTAACAACATTTTGAATCAATTTCAAAATGTCAAACTCCGTTCCCTTTAAATAGATATACTCACATATCTACTCAAGTCATCGACAGAATTTTATGAAGGAAAAATTAATCCACCATACATGACTACACATAATGGACTATATACATCAATATGTATAATCTCCACTAAATTAGTCGTCCATTCTACTTTGGCCTAAGAACGGAATTCTAGTCATCTTTTGGAAGAGGTCTCACAAGCGTCAATTTATTCAAAACAAAATGACTCCGGAAGTCCATCAATATGGAATTCCTTCATGTTTTCCTTTCCGATATGAACTAAAATGGTGGTGTCACAATTTAAGTGAAACTCTTCTACGTCTTGCAATGTTTAGCATTTAGTCTTATAGATGTTTACTTTACCAACATGATTTATATTAACATATCCATCAATTATGGAATATGGTCATAGTTTGAACAATCTCATTTGTTCTCACAAAAGACTAGAACAAAATAACAAATTATTAAGTTCTTCAAATAAATCTTGACTGTTTGGTTCGATACGACAATGAACACAATAACACTTTATTTATGTTCTTGTCATAATCGATTCCACATCTATTACTAGTTCCTTTTAGGCCCTTGTATTTCTTACATTGCGTTGCTTTGTATGACAACTCATACCAACCAATGTGGTATCAAAATACCCAAAAATACTTTGTTAACTAGTAATACATCTATAACTTGTATATCAAGCATATACTCCTGAGCTGGACTTTTCCAGTTATCTTCTTTTCTGCCATATATCTATTTGCAATTCTATTTTCAATATTCCCTTTCCTTTATAGAAGAATCATTCAACATCAAACAATGCTAGTCTTACTAGCTCATTTTCTTTGGCGTGTTAGTCATATACTATCACCTTTTGAGTCATACTTTGAGTTTGATTGTTCTACTTATATCATCATATTAATAGCATTCTTCTAGATTCCACTCTTAGCAATTTCCAAGTAAGGTAAACGACTTTACACATACTTTTAATCCATCCCATCATAACAATTTTTATGATTAAGCTACTATAGCTCGAAGGAAGGAATTTAGAGGATAATTTTTAGCATCCAATTTCTTGGAATATTCAAACGCCTAGTGTCTTCAATCATTGCATTTATTCAGATAATATAAGCAAACATTGTCACGCTAAATTATACTCAGTCATGTTGCTACAAATAAGTTTCTAGATATCAATATATCTTTCACTTGATTGTTTCTGAAAACAACTCTTTTCAGTTCCAAAATCACCTTGATCAACAAAACATTCTTTTGAAGATAAAGTAATACGAAAGCAACCATGACTCTGGATTCTAAGTAGGAATTATTTGCTCTCTAGATTAATCAATCATTAACCATATGGAGCTAGGTAGGAAATACCAAAAATATACAATAGGACTCAATTTTAAATTTCACTAATACGGTACCAATCTTAAATGGTATTTACCAGATCATAACAGTTATATCTCAATTAACAATCTAAGTGTAAGGTAGTTATGTGGATGCCAATGAATACTACAATTTGTGCAAATTCACTTTGATTTGTTGTTCATGATAAATAAGCTCAAGTTAATTCAAAAATTAAACCATGAACTCCCACTCAAAAACAACATTCCTCTTAGTCGTCTTTACTGATTACACGAACCAAATTCACTACACCAAAACCGATCATCACGTGAGATGATGTAGTTTCAAAGGCGAACATCGACATGTTCATCATATCATCCATATGACTCATGCTTTACCTTTTGGTTACGTGTTCCGAGGCCATGTCTGTACATGCTAGGCTCGCCAAGTAGAACCGTAGTATTGCGTGTGTTTCAAGGCCATGTCTGTACATGCTAGGCTTGAAAACACCCGTTGTATGCGAACGTTGAGTCTGTCAAACCCGATCATCACGTGGTGTCTCGAAACGACGAACTTTCTTAACGGTGCATACTTAAGAAAGAACACATTATTATCTTGATATTAAGTGAGAGGGATCATCTTATAATGCTACCATCGTTATCTAAGCAAAACAAGATGCATAAAAAGGATTAACATCACAGACATCACATGAAAGGATAACGTGATATGATATGGTCCTTCTTGCACTTGATCTCTATCATGTGCATTATGGTATGATCTCAATCATTCCACCGGCGTGGTACCAAGTACCACGGTACCCCAAACTTGATTTTCCATCAAATAAGAAGACAACCATATGGATACCTTCCGGTATATCAATAATTTACAAAATAGATCATCTCATAATCAAATTTGTAATATTGACCATATCACATCACATGCCCAGCAAAAACTAGTTAGACGCTTCTAATTTATTTTTGCATATTTTACGTGGCTTAGGGCTTTCGAGGATAGAACCGTTCATGCATACGAACATCAACCACAACGTTGATAAACATATTTTTAGCAACCCTTCGTAGATTAGATCTTAACTATAGTAGGAGAAACGGACACCCCCTTAGCCACAAGTGAGACAACTCTCGCGTACATAGTACACGTAAACTTAGTCTGGGCAGCTTCATCCTACTATGCCACTAAGATCATAAAATACTCAAGGAGGCAATAACATGATCATCAACGCCCACATACACCTATGTGTTCTACCCGTACAAAACATCTACGCATAGATCCGGCTCTGATACCACTGAAGGGTTCGTTGCATAGAAAACAAAAAAATTCCTACGCGAGAGACACCTGAAGGGCCAAGATCTAATCTAGGAGACAAAGTGTAACGGGCAACAAGAGGGTTAAGGAGAACACATACCCTCGAAGACTCAAAGTGGTACAAAATCAAATCTCGTTGTTGGCGTAGTCGTACTCACACCGATCCCGATAGCGAGAAGATGGGCACCGCAATCCGGCGGTGCATCCGTGATCGGTCACACGTACGGTTGATGACGACCTCCGTTCCCTCGTTCCAGCGGGGCGCGGAAGTAGAGGATCCCTCGGAACTCCAGCAGCACGACGACGTGGTGGTGGTTAAGAATCCCACGGCCAGGGCTTCGCGAAGCCGGAGACCATGAAATGGAGCAGCGGGTGGAGGGAAAGGGAAGTGGCCAAGTGTGTGAATGAGGAGGAGCCCTCACCCTCCTTTTATAGGGAGAGGGAGGCAGCCCAAAGGTGGGGTGCGGCCAGCCATGGTGGTGCCCCCACCTCTTCCCTCTTCATGTGAGTGGAAGCTCCACTCACACCCACTCATGCTCCCATAACTTCCCACTTGGAAAATCCAAAGGTTTTCTTTTAATAAATAAATAAAACCTTTTTATTTCTTTATTTCAGCATTTGTTAATTCTATTAACAAACTTTTGCATATAGCACCTCGAATCATTTGTTAATTCTATTAACAACCATTCGACGAAAAACCCCTTGAACTATTTCAATTTTCCCCGAAACAATTTCGGTGCTGCCCAAAATATTCCTCGATATTCCGTATCCTCTCAAACGCGTCATCGAACCTTAAGTGTGTCACCCTACGGTTCGCGAATAAGATAGACATGATCGAGACTCCTCTCCGATCAAT
The DNA here is from genome assembly GCA_028641055.1 of Alopecurus myosuroides. Lineage (NCBI taxonomy): Eukaryota > Viridiplantae > Streptophyta > Magnoliopsida > Poales > Poaceae > Alopecurus > Alopecurus myosuroides. The sequence goes on along the minus strand of CM054059.1, from coordinate 215,165,770 downwards.
AATCAACAGCGGGATCTGGAGATCCGTGATGACTCCTATATATTCAACGATGACTCTCGTGATCGTGTGAACCAACAACGTCGTGAACTATTCCCTTTGTCTCGCGATATTTTACTTGTCCGAGATTCGATCATTGGTATCAACCATACCTTGTTCAATCTCGTTACCGACAAGTACTCTTTTCTCGTTCCCGTGATATAACATCCTTGTGATCATATCACGTGCTTGCAAGCGGTTTCGATGTGATATCACCGAGAGGGCCCAGAGTATATCTCTCCGTCATTTGGATGGACAAATCCCACTCTTGATTCATGATCCTCAACTAATACTTTCCGAATACTTAACGACACCTTTATAGTCACCCTGTTACGGTGTGACGTTTGATGCCATCAAAGCACTCTTCCGGTACCAGCGATTGACATGATCTCATGGTCTAAGGAATAAGTTACTTCGTATGTTTGATATAACAATGTAAACTAAATGACTTGATCGCATTGCTATATTCTCTTTGGGTATATGTTCATCACATCATTCTTCTAATGACATGAACCCGTTATTAATAACATCCAATGTTCATTATCAAGAAACCTTGATCATCTATTAATCAACGAGCTAGTTAAAAGAGAGGCTTTACTAGGAACCATTGTTTGTTTATTAAGCACACATGTATCAACGTTTCCGGTTAATACAATTCTAGCATGATAAATAAACATTCATCATAAACAAGGAATAAGATAATAACCATTTTATTATTGCCTCTCGGGCATATTCCCTTCAGTTGCTATCATTTACCGGTTTTTCTATGTCTTAATTTCCTTCTCTGTTTTTTCGCTAACCTTTTGGTTGTTTGTCTGAAAAAACAGTAGATAACCCAGAACTTACTCGGATTGAGAAAATCCGAGCTTTTGGGAAGGTATGGACTGCGATCAGGGCTGCAGGCATGCAGCTGGTCAACAAGTTCCTTCCCTCAAGAACTGGGGAGTTCTCGGAAGTTGAAAAACTTCCGGAAGCTATCTTGGAGGTGGCGGAATCCAAGGAGTCCACCTTGCGCTCCGCAGCACGGGGTGGTGCACGCATGGCCTTAGGCCTTATGCGTATGCATTACCCTTGTGCCAAATCTTGATGTGTGGCGTCCGGTATCCCTCTTGGATACTCGGAAACCCAGCGGACCACCATCTTCGACGAGATCAAGGGTCACGCCACCAAGATCGCCTCCATGGTGAACATCTCCATCACCTATCCGGAAGAAGCGATTCCCGAAGCCCCCGAGAACGACAGCAACGATGAAGACTCGGATGCCTGAAGGATTCTGCTTAACCTGGATGGTGGAAGTAGAAAATAGGAGCATTACTGCACTTTACAATGTAAACTTATATTCTAATGCTTCTATACTTTTGTATAAACAAGTACTCCGCCTTTTGCAGTTTAATTATGAAATCCTTTACAAGTTTTCCGGGTATTTATACTCCTTTATCTTCTAAGTTCTCTGGCTTATGTGTTTTAACTGTCCTCAGTGTTTGAAATGGCTCAATAGTATTATGAATCGTCATGCCGAGTTACTGGGTGAAACCAATCAGTTCAAACTTGGAAACATGGATCATACTAAGGGCATTTTTACTAACTAGCTCCAGTGACCCAACACACATACAATCAGATAATGCTTAGAGAACAGTAAGGAGTTTTTTGAATGAAACTTGGGCACGCAGGCACAATCCGAGTTTCCTTTAGCCTTTGGTAGGCTGAAAATCATTCAGTTTTTAAACGCCGAGCACGCAGGCACAATTCGGGTTAACATTGAGTATTTTGTAAGATCATTGGGAAATAGATAAGGCGGAATCATGTTTTGTACTATAATAAACTTGTAAAAAACATGGATATAAGAATTCCGACAACTTTATTTCATGATCTCAAAGATGTTTACATAGAATTGAACTAAGTATAGAAGGGACGTAACTGCTGGATACTCCAGGGCCTTTTTGTCTCTCCTAGCTCATCATCTATCTTTCTCTTTCTTTTGCGATTCGGCTTCTCGGGATCATCTTCCGTATCGCGAATGTCAACAAGATAATATGATCCATTTTTCATGGCTTTACTGATGACAAATGGTCCTTCCCATACTGGGCCAGTTTGTGCTTTCTTTGCTGCACCAATCTTAGCACTAGGTCACCTTCTTTAAAAGAACGATGCCGGATTTTCCGACTATGATAACGTCGTAAACCTTGCTGATAGATGGAGGATCTTTGAAGCACAAGTTCTCGTAACTCTTCTAAGAGATCGACGGCAACCTGTCGTGCTTTTTCGGCATCCGAGTCATCGAAATCTTGCACTCTTGGGCTATCATGGATCATGTCCGTTGGAAGGATTGCCTCCGCACCATAAACTAGGAAAAACGGGGTTTGCCCTATTGACCTGTTCGGTGTTGTTTGAATACTCCAAAGCACGGAAGGTAGCTCTTCTACCCATGCTCCAGCTGCTCTATGAAGAGGAGATTCGAGTCTTGGACGTATTCCTTGCAGGATTGAGCTATTCATTCTTTCAACCTGTCCATTGGATTGCGGGTGTGCCACAGATGCGAGATCGAGGCGAATTCCCGTTTGTCGGCAATATTTTGCCAACTCTCCAATGGAGAAATTTGTCCCGTTGTCGGTTATTATGTTGTGTGGAACGCCGTATCTCATGACTACGTCAATGATGAAATTTCTGGCAGTTACACCGTCAAGCTTTTTGATGGGTTTAGCCTCCACCCACTTGGTATATTTGTCCACAGCTACAAGTAAATGTGTAAGTCCGCCTCGTGCAGTTTTGAATGGTCCCATCATATCTAGCCCCCAGACCGCAAAGGGCCATGTAATGGGGATAGTTTTGAGTGCTTGGGCTGGCATATTAGTCTGCTTGGCGTAATACTGACATCCTGCACATGTATTTACTATGTGCTCAGCATCTGTCTTGGTTGTTAGCCAGAAAAACCCGGCACGGAATGCTTTTTGACTATGCTTTTTGATTGAGCATGATGTCCGCAATCCCCGACATGGATTTCTTGCAGGATTTCTCGTCCTTCTTCTGGTGAAATACATCACAGAAAAATTCCGGAAGTGCTGCGTTTATACAGGTAATTGTTAATTAATGTGTATCCTTTGCTGCGACGCTGGATCTGCCTTTGCAAGACTTCGTCTGCTCCTTCCGGGTACTTCTGATTAACTAGGATGTTTATATATGGAATTGTCCAATCCGGGTTAACGAGCATGACTTCAATTGACTCGGAAGCCAGAGGATAATCAACATCTCCACCTTTTATCGATGGTTCGTACAAATGTTGGACGAAAACACCTGGTGGTAGGATTTTTACCCTTTCTGATCCCATGCGGGCTAACGCATCCGCGTTCCAATTTTCCTCCCTTTTAACATGGAGTACTTCGAATCCGAAGAAACAAATGGCGAACTCGTCCACCGTTCTCCGATATTCGGCCATTATAGGGCTTTTTGCGTCCCAAGTTTGGTTGAGCTGATGCTGTACCAAATCTGAGTCACCGTAGCACAAAATGCGCTTAACCCCTATTTCTTTTGCAATATGCAAGACATGAAGCAAAGCTTCGTATTCTGCCGCGTTGTTGTTGGCGTTGAAGTGTATTTGTAATACATACTCCATTGTGTCTCCTTTAGGGGATTTTAAACCTACACCAGCTCCGGCACCCTCCTTCATCTTGGATCCGTCAAAATGCATGATCCAGTACTCGGACTCCGGCATTGGTGTTTTCTCCATTGCTTCCGTCCAGTCGGCGACAAAATCTGCCAAAACCTGGGATTTTATTGCCGTCCTGGGCTGATACTTAATGTCGAAGGCTGCTAGCTCGATGCCCCATTTGGCTACTCGGCCAGTCGCCTCCGCATTGTTTATTATATCCCCTAGTGGTGCTTTACATACCACTGTTATGGAATGTCCTTGGAAGTAATGGCGAAGTTTTCTGGATGCGAAAAATACGCCATATGCCAGTTTTTGATAGTGTGGATACCTTTGTTTGGACTCGGAGAAAACTTCGCTTATATAATATACCGGATGCTGGTCTGGTATGCTCTGTTCGTCTTTCTTCCGTTCCACAATAATTACTGCACTGATAACCCGGTTTGTAGCCGTAAGGTACAATAACATAGGTTCTTCGTCTTTTGGGGATGCCAAAACCGGAGCTTTCATCAAAGTTTCCTTTAACTGGGTTAACGCTGCATCTGCCTCTTCTGTCCACTCGAATTTGTCGGATTTTTTCAGCAACTTGTAGAGTGGTAAGGCTTTACCCCCCAGCCGGCTAATAAATCTGCTGACGGCTGCAGCGGAACCCGTCAATCTTTGGACATCTTTTACACACGTAGGTTTGGAGATGTTTAAGATTGCTTTGATCTTTTCTGGGTTAACTTCTATTCCTCTATGAGAAACGATGAAACCCAGAAGTTTTCCTGAGGGAACCCCAAATACGCACTTTAATGGATTTAACTTCATCTTGTAAGTGCGCAAATTTTCGAAGGTTTCTCGTAAATCCTCAAGGAGTGTATCTTTTTCCTTGGTTACGACAGCAATGTCGTCCACGTAAACATGGACATTTTTGCCAATCTGACTATGCAAACAACGTTGCATGCAACGCTGATAGGTAGCACCTGCGTTCTTCAGGCCAAATGGCATGGTTATGTAATAGTACGTCCCATAGGGGGTTATAAAAGAAGTCTTAATTTGATCTTCCTTTTTCATGCGTATTTGGTGGTACCCGGAATATGCATCCAAAAAGCATAAGAGTTTAGAGCCTGCAGTGGCATCTATTATTTGATCAATTCGCGGTAACGCGAATCTATCTTTTGGACACAGTTTGTTTAAGCCGGTGTAATCTATACATATTCTAAGGGCAGTGGTATCTTTCTTCGGTACTAATACCGGATTTGCGGACCAATCGGTGTGTATAACTTCCTCGATAAAGTCCGCTGCTAAAAGCCGGATAATTTCCTTGCCGGTAGCCTTCCGTCTTCTTCCGTCAAATCGACGGAGACCTTGTTTGACGGGTTTGGAGCCTGGAATCACCTTAAGTTGATCCTCAGCAAGTTCCCTAGGTACGCCTGGCATGTCAGATGGACACCAGGCGAAAATATCCCAGTTCTCACGGAGGAACTTGATGAGCTCGCCTTCCTATTTGTCGGTCATCCCAGTTCCCACCACGACAAATTTTTGTCGGATCGTTGGTATCTAGGATTACCTGTCTTGTGTTCTCGGAGGCCTTGAAGATATCTACTGGCTTCCGGGTTTCTTTTCTTGCCGGCATTTCTGTCGGCAATACCTCTTTGGCCAGCTCCTTCAACTCTTCCTTTGCTATGATTTTCTCGGCGCAAAGGGCGTTTTCTTTTTCCAGCTTGTTTGCCAACTTGAAGTCTCCCGACATGGTGATTACTCCTCCTTTTGGCCCTGGCATCTTCAGCTTGTTATAGATATAACATGATCTTGCCATGAATTTGGCGAAAGCTGGACGTCCGAGTATCGCGTGATACACGCTTTCGAACGGCACCACTTCGAAGGATAATTTTTCCTGACGGAAGTGATCTTTTTTCTCCGAAAGTGATATCTAGGGAAATTTCTCCTAGGGATCGTGCTTGCCTGCCAGTAAAAGTGCCGTGAAAACGTATGTTGCTGTGGTTGAGCTGGGTCTCGGAGATTTTCATATGCCTCAGTGTATCCAGGTACATTATGTTAATGTTGGATCCTCCATCCATCAGCACTCTTCTTAGCCTAGTGTTCTGGACAATAGGGCTTACAACAAGAGCTTGCGTGCCGGGTTCAGGGATATTCCCAGGATGATCAGACTGATCCCAGGTGATTGGTGTGTTTGAATACTTCAAGAATTTTGGGGTTGCCGGAACAACCGCGTTTATTTCTCGAAGCGTTCTTTTTGCCACTTTTGCTGATGGAGTTGCCAGGAAAGTTAGGGCACACTCTCCATCCACTCTCGGAAACTTGGGCTCGCCTTTTCGCTGTTGTTCCTGGATTTTTTCGTCAGTGTCCGATTCACTGTCTTCTTTCTCAGCTTCTGGCTTTTGCTTGGAAAACTTCCTTTCAGAATTCTTCCCCTTATTTCCGGATCCTGCACTGCCTTTCATATGCTTGTTCAGCCGGCATTGTGCGTTGGTATGGGTGGGTTTCCCAAATTGCGAATGGTGGACGCAGGGTTCCGACTTAATCTTTTCCCATTCTTCCTTGGTGTAATTGATTGGCTCTGAACTGCGTCCTTTCCACCTATTCCCTTTTTCACTTCCAAAGGATATGTTAACTTCTTTGGGCTTTCGTGTTGCGTCTGGAGTTCCTTTTTTCTCAGGGCGAGGATTCTTTTTGGCCTGTATCAGTGTGTCAATATTGCCTCCTCTAGCTCTGATGTCGTCTTCGGCTGCAGCGTGTTCATTGGCGGTTGTAAGCATAGATCCGAGATCTTTGTGTTGTTTGGAACCAACCATGAACGGTAGAAGTCCGGGTTTTAGTCCATTGACGAAAGCATGAATTTCATGTACGTCAGTTACTCCAGAGCAGCTATTCTTCATTGCAGTCCATCTTGAGATAAAATCCACGTATGGTTCGTCCTCAAATTGGGTGCAACGGTTTAGCTGGTTGATACTATTCGGGTGTTTGTAGGTTCCCCGGAAATGCTGAGTAAATACTCGAGCCATATCATTCCATCTGTCGACAGTTCTGGAAGGTAATCCGTTAATCCAATCTCTGGCTCCGTCCAGTAACATTAGGGGGAGAAACTTTACAGCTTCCAGGTCTGTCCCATTGTTAATCTGGACGGCTGTATAGTAGTCTGAGAGCCAGGTATCCGGGTTTGTACTACCGGTGTATTTTTGGTATGTTGGACAAACTTTGGCAAAGCCAGAATGCAGAGTTATCCTTCGGATCCTATCTGTGAAGCACTTAGGCCCAAAGTATAAGTCGTCTCTTTCCGCTCTATCCATGTGTGCGGAGTACCTGCCGGCTGAATGGATGGAAGGGGATCTGCTCCTTTCTTTTCCATTGTTGCGCGGACGCGCTTTTCCGGGATCATCTCTATTTCTTCCGATATCTCGTACCTTTGGATGAGGTGGAGTTCTACTCCTGTATCTTTCCTTATCACTGGGGGGTGTTCGAGATCTCTCACGCCTGTGAGGTATACCCTGTCTTTCGGCTTTTTCAGCTGGGTTTCTCGGAGGTGGCATTGCTTTGCCGTCATTCCGGTGTTTTTCTTCCCGATCGTGGGTGTTAGGTCCACCTTTCGGGAGATGGGATCCGGTTCTAGACGCTTCATCCCTGTTATCGGGATTTTTCTTATCTTTTCTCGGATCCGTTTTCCTCTCGTTTGGATCCCTCGGCTCCTCCGGTCCAGGTGCTCCAGCGGCGCAAGTAGCTGTTTTGCATAGGGCAGAGTCGTCATGCAGCCTCCCTGATCGCTGTTGCCCCCGCTGTTGTTGCTGCAATGCTTTTCCGAGGAAAGCATACACCCCTTGAAGTTTTTCACCGTTTGAGTACATATCGTTGTTGAGGATGGCGAATGCTGCTTCCGCGTTTTCTGCTGCGGTTTTATATATTGGTTCGCCTCTGGCATCTTTGCCGTTTACCTGCTTTTGCCAAGATGGGTTGTGAAACCTTTCTTTTGGCAGCAGTACTTCCGGTCTTACGATTCCGGGTAACCTTGTAGGTTTTAAGGCAGATCTATTCTTTTTCTCGTACTCCTCGATTTCTTCCTTCATGAGCTTGATGTCAACCTAAGTTTTTTGGAGGTGTTCACGAGTTCTGAATAGATGTTGTTGTTGCCTTTGGAGAGCTTGTCTCCTGGCTTCTAGCACTTCAGGGGGTTCGTGCAATCCCACTGGTGTTTGTAGCAACTCCTGTTCTTCTTGTTCTGTCATTGGCGGAACAAGGATTTCTTTTGTTTTCTTCTCCGCAGGTTTTGTTCCGCTTGCATCTCCTACTTCCGGTCTTTCATCAGTTGGATCAGCCGATTTCTTCTTCCGGAGTTTGTATTGGAGTTTTTTAGCGGCTTTGTGTTTTTCCTTGGAAGAGGGAGGCTTTTTGGCAGGTTCATCATCTGTCAATTCTTTGACATTGGGGAATATTGGAGAGGTTTCTCCGTCTTCTCTCTCTTCCTCTGGCGGAGGAGTTCTAGGGCTTCCCTGACTGCCGGCATCCGTGTTTTCAGCCGGTTTTGCCATCAGTACTTCGTGGAATCCCTCTTGAAAAGATTTAACCTTTCTTCCGAAGGCGTCCACGTCTTCGTCTTTGGAATCAAAGTCATCTGATCCGGTTTCTGACTCTAATCTCGCCTCAATGGCGGCTAGCACAGAGTCAGCTTCCGAGTTCATCGCTAGAATGGCGGATGTCGGATCTTCCACCTCTGTAGCGGGTTTGCTGTTTTCTGCCTCTTGCACGTGATTACTTTCATCCGTGTTTTCGGCGACCTCGGATTGCACCATGCCGATAAAGTGTGCATCACTTTTTTGTCGGCGATCTGAGCAAAACCCGGTATCATAGTAATTTTCGACTGGGTATAGGGAGGGTGGGCAAGATTTGCTTCCACCGCAAAATCCCATGGCCTCTGCAGTTAGTCCGATAAAGATATTTGTAGATCCAATCGGTAACACGCAGGCACTTACCAGATGATTTTGCGCCGGTATGTAAGATCCATTGTCGAGGAAGCGTCCGACATCGTCGTCGAACTCCAGGCTTCCGACGGTTATGGAACTGCCGATTCCGCCAAGTATCCCAAATCGAAATTTTACGCCTGACGCCGTTTGCCCCACGGTGGGCGCCAGCTGTCGAGACATCGTAGTAGTTTTCATAGACGGGGGTGCCATGAGACTACGGGTAGAGACGTGGGAGAACGTGGTTGCGCTAAGGACGAAAACACAGGTTTTACCCAAGTTCGGTACGTCGTAATTACGGCGTTCCTACTCCTGCAAACTCACTATTCTGGTCTAAAGCCTATGTATACAAAGTACAGCGTGAGATTCTGTTGGCTATTCGTCGAGGATCAACCTCTCGGCGAGTTAGCTAGTAGCTTCTCTTATATCTATCATATCTCCCGCCCGGCTTTATATAATAGCCGGGTTAGGGCATACAGAGTAGGAAACCTAGAAGACTACGACAACTATTAACTTGGAAAGTAAGGAATCTGCCTTCTACTCCAAGCCAGATCACGTGGGTCGTGATCCGGGTTCTTCTAGAATCTGGCTTCTGTGCGTCAGCTTACTGGGCCGCCCAATGGACCGTAGCCCACTACCATTTGGGCCACCCGGGTAATCCGGCACTTTAGACTACCATCCGATATACCCCTATTCGGTATATATCCGACATCTAGTACTACTTTGGGTGTGTTCGGTTTTGGAATGGGGTGGAATGGACCAGAATGGAACCGTTCCGTTCTTGTGTCCGGTTTGGACAAAAAATCTGTCATGGAACCGTTCAATTCTAGTGTTCGGTTCTGGAATGGGACGAGGATTGAATGGAACGGGTGAAAATAAAATTATTTCTAAACTCGATTAATTATTTTTTCTAAACTCAATTAATTATTCCTAAACTCGATAAATTATTCTTAAACTTGATTAATTATATCTAACTTGATTAAATTAGAGAGAGACTGAGAGCCGTTCCACTTGGCCCGGCCGATTTGGCCCGATGTGTGCTTTCCGCATCTAGAGGGAATATTCCCTTTCTACGAACCATCTCGTTCCATTCCATTTTAGAACCGAACACAAGAATGGAGTGTGGATGCGGAACAGTTCCATTTTATTCCACCTCGTTCCAGAACTGAACACACCCTAAATTCACCACCTCCTTTTCTTTCTTCATCGGACCTACCCTTTAAGAAAACTTATGTGCCTCCATAAACCGACTTCCACACTCGCTCCTCGTCTTCGTTTTTTTCTCTTTTTTTAAACTGGGTGGACCTATTTGCCCAGGTTCCAAAATTGCGGTACTTACCATTGTTCTTGCCATGGTAGGCATCGGTGTCAAATAGAAAATGTAGCATTTGCCGCGAATTATTTTTCCTTGCAAACTCATGAAAAGTCAAGTAACAAATTGTTTATTCCAGAGAAAAGTAATTGTAATCGTGGTTAATTTTGCTATGTTCGGGCAAGGAACAATCTTAGAATTCCGGAATTCTTACTAAGGAGAGCTTTCTACCTTAATGCCAAGTTAGTGGGGCTCCTCCCCTGCTAGACTTATTTTTTATACCTCTTGCTCTCACAAAGGAAAATATTGTGTCTTGATTGAATCTTTAGGAGATTCCATGAGTTTTTAGATGTCACCTCTCTCGATAATGTTTTGTTTTATTTCATACTAAACCTATTGATTCCCTTTTTCGCGAACTTGTTGATTTCATCTTTTTTTTATTGACACATATGTTTCTTTCATATTACATCATAAGTTGTCTATGGGATATAGACATTGAATGGTAAACTTCTAGTACTACCTAAACTACCAAATCATGAGATTAAAAATTGGTTGCCAAATTATTTGGTCTCTTTCATTGAGAGTTGTGCTTCACATTAGCTACTCCATTTTGTCTAGCCAATAATTAGGATTTAGAGTTGGTCAATATATGTCATACTAGGCCTTACGAAACAAATGAAATCCACTATGTATGCCACCCCACGGTAGGACCTATCCAAGAGTCCTTGAGAAAAAGTTTCCAAGTGAAGTTCAGAGTAATTCATGTCAAAGTAACACGCTTTGGTTTCTATTTGGTCGGGCTTTAAAAAAGCTTGCAGCGGTATAGGTTTGGGAGTTGGAATATGGTATATGGTATCAACTTGAAAAGCTTAAAAGAATGGTTGTATTTGGTACTAGTAGATGTGATGTCCAATCACTATTAGCCCCTTAAATCATCGGAGGGCCGAATTTTGTTTGGAATCTATTTAGCTCGGTGATTCCCCGCAAACAAAACGGGTAGATAGGCACAAGCCGAAGGAATATTATTCGGATGAGGGGGGAGGAGAATGGTGGCCAAGATAAATGGACGAGAGGAAGACTCGAGTAGGGTTTGGCTTGAGAAAGGCTCGGGAATCCGTTAATATAGAGGCTGGAGAGGGAGGATTCTCGGACCCCCGAGTCGCGTTGTCAGGCCGGGCCGTATTTTCGGTTGCTGCTAGGCCCTCCAAACTGAACCCAACCCCTAAAAGCGCCGGAATTTTCCAGTTCCGGCCCTTTTAGAGGCTCTGCTAGAGATGCTCTAACCTTAAAAAAAACCTATGTGCCTCCATAAAGCAACTTCCACACTGCTCGTCTTCCTTTTTTTTCCAGCGGAGTGGACCTATTTGCTCATGTTCCAAAATTGCGGTACTTAGCATTGTTCTTGTAGTGGTAGGCATCAGTGCCAAATAGAAAATGTAGCATTTGCCGCCGATTATGTTGCCTTGCAAACTCATGGAAAGTCAAGTAACAAAAAAAAATATGCCAAAGAAAAATAACTGTAATCGTGGTTAATTTTGTTATGTTCAGGCAAGGAACAATCTTAGGAGAAAACTGAGCAATGAATCATACAATTCATTATCGATGTCCCGGAATTCTTACTATGGGGGGCCTTCTACCTTAATGCTAATTTTGAGGGGCTCTTCCCCCACTAGACTTGTTTTTTTTATAAAGGAAAATATTGTGCCTTGATTGAATCTTTAGGAGATTCCATGAGCTTCAAGATGGCACCTCTCTCGATATTGTTTTATTTAATTTCATACTAAACATATTGATTCCTTTTTTTTGCAAACTTATTGGTTTCATCTTCTTTTTTATTGACACGGATGTTCCTTTCATATTACATCATAAGTTGACTATGGGAAATATACATTGAATGGTAAACTTCTAGTAGTACTCCCTCCGTTTCTTTTTACTCCGCGTATTAGAATTCTTTTAAGTCAATTACAATGTTTGACCAAGTTTGTAGAACACAATAACAATAGTTATAATACCAAATCGACATATTTTGAAAGTATATTACATGGTGAATCAAAGGATACTAATTTGGTATTGTGAATGTAGATATTTTTTTACTATAAAATTGGTCAAACTTTAGCAAGTTTGACCTTTAACAAACCTAATACGCGGACTAAAAAGAAACGGAGGGAGTACTACCTAAACTAGCAAATCATGAGACTAAAAAGTGGTTGCCAAAATATTTGGTCTCTTTCATTGAGAGTTGTGCTTCACATTAGCGAACAATTAGGATTTAGGATTTAGAGTTGCCATTTTGTCTAGCCAATAATTAGGATATAGAGTTGCCATTTTGTCTAGCCAATCATTACACATGACACCCACTATGTCTGCCACGGTAGGACCTATCCAAGAGTCCTTGTGCAGAAGTATCCAACTGAAATCCAGAGCGATTCATCATGTAGAAATAACACAACTTTGGTTGGTCGGGCTTTGAAAAATCTTGCGGCGGTATAGGTTTGGAAATTGGAATATGACAGTATCAACTTGGAAAGCTTAAAGAAGAATGGCCGTATTTGGTACTAGTAGATGTGATGTCCTATCACTATTAGCCCCTTAAATCATCGGAGGGCCGGATTTCGTTTGGAATCTACTTGGCTCGGTGATTCCCCGCAAAACAAAATGGATAGATAGGCACAAGCCGAAGGAATATTATTCGGGCGAGGGGGAGAGGAGAGTGGTGGCCAAGATAAATGGACGAGAGGAAAAGGCTTTAGATGAAACCCAGCCAAGCAAAATCCCGATATCCACAGCCTCCCTCTCCATTGGACTAGGAGTGCACGGCCGAGACCCGCCGCCCGCAACAACACCAGACAAAAAAAACAATCAAATAATACTCCAACAATTACGCAGAAAAATACTCCTTTGCACCAGCTTCCGTCCGGCACTCCGGCTCGTGCGCGTCCGCTCGCTTCGAGCTCGAGGACACCGAAAAAAAATCACCTAACCCAATCCAATCCAGCGCAGCGCAGTGCAGCTCCGGAACTGTTCCCGGGAATCTCGAGAGCCTGAGCCTCAGCGGGCTCCCAGGTTCTTCTTGGCTACATGGTTGCTCCGGCCGACGCCCCCTTGATCCGAGAATAGGATAAGGATTGAGAGGATCGGCCATGTCGGTCTCGTCCTCCTCTATGTGCGGCGGGGACGCCGCCGGGATGAAGAGCGTGGTCTGGTTCCGGAGGGACCTCAGGGTGGAGGACAACCCGGCGCTGGCGGCCGCGGCACGCACCAAAGGGGAGGTGGTGCCGGCCTACGTCTGGTCGCCGGAGGAGGACGGGCCCTACTTCCCGGGCCGCGTCTCCCGCTGGTGGCTCGGCCAGAGTCTCAAGCACCTGGAGGCCTCGCTCCACCGCCTCGGCGCCGGCAAGCTCGTCACGCGGAGGTCGCCCGACGCCGTCGTCGCGCTGCTCCAGCTCGTCCGCGACACCGGCGCCACGCACCTCTTCTTCAACCATCTCTACGGTTTGCTTCCTTTCGGTTGAAATATATGCTTGTGTTGTTTGCTCCTACTATGCGTGCGTGTTCTATCGCCAAGATCTCCTTTCTTGTCAGGTTTTTCTTCCTAGTTGCTGATGATCAAAATCTGTGATGCGTTAGTAAAGGCTATTTTGCTTCAGCTTGGCTTTAGCTAGATGAAAAGGGGAGTTAGTTTCCTCACGAATTTCATTCAGCTAGTACCTTTTTCGGCTTTCCGTCTGATTTGCTCCAAGTTAAACCAGATCTGTTCTACTATATCATCATGTCATGGCCCTTAATTTATCCTCCTTCCCAGTCTGTGGCAGTCATGGTCTTGAGTCTAACAGACCTCTACAGCTCACTTGGGATAGTGATCCCCAATTTAGTAACCTGCGTTTACGCTTTCCCCATTAAGTAAACTCTGAACATTTCGGCAACTCCGGACTTAATTGCCAAAAGCTCTTGCGGCCACTAACCAACCAATTCAATGAGGCACCAACCCTATTATTTAGCTATAATCTTCATGTAGGCCTTGCACAGCTGCACTTTCTACTGCAGTTAATTACTTGTCTTGACAGTAGATACCATATGGTCTGTTCCCGTGCAGAAGATCTAACTCAACGATTACTGTGTCATGGCCATCTTTTCAGACCCGATCTCGCTGGTCAGGGACCACAAGCTGAAGGAGATGCTGACATCGGAGGGCATCGTCGTGCAATCTTTCAATGCGGACCTTCTGTATGATCCATGGGAGGTCAACGATGATGAAGGCAACCCATTCAACATGTTCATGCCGTTCTGGAACAGGTGCCTCAGCATGCCGTATGATCCCCCCGCGCCACTGCTGCCCCCTAAGAAGATCAATTCAGGTGCTTGCCCAATTTGCAATTTTATGCCATATAGGAACTTCTTGGGTTCATGGCGAATCACAGTAGTATACGTCTGCGACCATAAAGTCTACTAATCTTTTTTCATAGAGTTAAAATGTTCAATCTTCTGCTTTAGTATCATAATATTTTGATTCTCACTCATTCACGGGCTTAACAAATTCAACAGGTGACTTGTCGATGTGCCCATCCGACGATCTGATCTTTGAGGATGAGTCTGAGAGGGGAAGCAATGCGCTTCTTGCACGAGCATGGTCACCGGGCTGGCAGAACGCGGATAAGGCGCTAACTGCCTTCCTGAATGGCCCTTTGATCGACTACTCAGTGAACCGCAAGAAAGCAGACAGCGCAAACACCTCCCTCTTATCACCTTATCTGCATTTTGGTGAGCTGAGTGTGCGCAAGGTCTTCCACCTTGTTCTAATGAAGCAGCTCGTATGGAGCAATGAGGGCAACCATGCAGCCGAGGAGAGCTGCACCCTGTTCCTCCGATCCATTGGTCTCCGGGAGTACTCACGGTATCTCTGCTTCAACCATCCCTGCAGCCATGAGAAGCCCCTCCTTGCACACCTCAGATTCTTCCCCTGGGTTGTCAACGAGTGCACCTTCAAGTTTTGGCGCCAGGGAAGGACTGGTTACCCTCTTGTCGATGCCGGCATGAGGGAGTTGTGGGCGACAGGGTGGTTACATGATCGGATACGCGTGGTGGTGGCAAGCTTTTTCGTCAAGGTCCTTCAACTACCATGGCGATGGGGGATGAAGTACTTTTGGGACACTTTACTGGATGCTGATCTTGAGAGTGATGCACTTGGTTGGCAGTACATTTCTGGCTCTCTCCCTGATAGCCGAGAGCTCGACCACATTGACAACCCTCAGGTACGTGCAACTATTAATTTCTGTAGAAAAGAGACAGTTCAGTGATGTAAAATAGTGCTGGATACTGATGCTTTCTCTTGTTAATATGTCATAAATTATCAGCTCGAAGGCTACAAATTCGATCCACACGGGGAATATGTCCGACGGTGGCTTCCTGAACTTGCAAGGCTGCCAACAGATTGGATACACCACCCATGGGATGCACCTGCCTCTGTGCTTCAAGCTGCAGGAGTTGAGTTAGGCTCCAACTATCCTCTCCCCATAGTTGAGTTAGATGCAGCCAAAACCAGGCTGCAAGACGCCCTATCAGAAATGTGGCAGCTTGAGGCAGCATCCAGGGCCGCAATGGATACTGGAATGGAGGAAGGCCTTGGCGACTCCTCGGATGTGCCACCAATCGAATTTCCCCAAGACTTACAGATGGAAGTTCATTGGGAACCAGCCCGGGTAACAGCCAATGTGCCCACGACTGCGCGGAGACGTCAAGATCAGATGGTGCCTACCATGACAGCTTCATTGAACCGGGTTGAAACAGAAATATCTGCTGATATGGGGAATAGCGTGGATAGTAGGGCAGAGGTACCATCCCACATGCATTTCGAGCCACAAACTGACAGGGAGGAGATGAACCGGAGCACGGGCAATGCTATTAGAACCAATGGCATTCACCATCACAATAACTTTCAGCAACCTCAGCACCGCATGAGAAATTATTTTGCGACATCTGTGTCAGAAGCGTCGAGTAGCTGGACCGGGAGAGAAGGTGGTGTGGTCCCAGTTTGGTCGCCTCCTGCAGCGTCAGGCCACTCCGAAACTTATGCAGCTGATGAAGCTGATGTTTCTAGTAGGAGTTATTTGGATATGCATCCTCAATCGCACCTGATGATGAACTGGAGTCAGCTATCACAGTCATTGTAAGTCACACGCACTCTAATTCATTGTTCTCAGTCAACCGTGTTGATGTTGCCATCGTGTTGCAGTTTTGCAACTTCTCAGGATAGTATGGAAGATTACATTAGTAGTACTTCATGCTAACAAAGTATCTCCTGCAGAAACGAAACACGAAAGAGTATCTAAAAAGAATGTTTTATGTATCAAGGTGGTATATGGGCTAATATGTATCTTAAATTTGGTGTGGACCAAATGTTCTTTAAGCTAAGGAATCTAGCCACTAGAGTACCATAGATCATTAAGAAATTTAAATTCCTAAATCAGTTGAAGTAGGAAGACAGCATAGTTTGTACCTCAGCTTGCGCACGACCCTTTTTCCAGCTCATTGTATTGGTGTAATTGGAACTTGACATTTCACATGGTGACAGCTCATTGTATTTCTGTTCTCCGCTAAAATGTAATGTTGTTGCAGCAACACTGTTGGTTTGTGGTGCATGGTTCTTACATATATTATTGTCGTGATCTAATTGGTATCTGATGAATCTTTACAGGACAACAGGCAGGGAAGTGGAGAACTCGGTGCAGCCAAATTTCATGGGTTAGGGTTTTCCCGGTGGAGCGGGAATGTAAATTGTCCACCCCACCTGCTCGTCTATAGTCCGAGGAGCATTGCAAGGCAGGCATACCTTCCTGCTGGACGCGATACTAGTTGTGTAAATCTAATCCTCTAGAAACCTATGGCTTCTGTATTGTTAGAGTTTGTCGATAAAAAAGGATCTGTATTATTGATGAGACAATCGAGGGTTTTGTAGGGGTGTCTATACCTGTAAATTCCCCCCGTGTGATTGGCGAATCTCAGGTTACTACTCTGTCAGTTGCATTACTGGAATGATTTTGCGGGATCGGAATGTATATATTTGGCCTGACCTTCTACTGCCGTGAGACGTGTGAGGCTACCAGAATGCCATGCTTTGATGTGATGAATGGACAGATGGGCGATGATATATGCGGTGTCGGAGTCAGGAGCATCAGTGCTCGATCACGAGATGCTCCACTAAGTATTGCTACCTTTGGAATTTTAGTTAGGACCACGGAGACTAGCCTAGTAGAACTGTATCATGTTAGAGGTTTGAGGTCCCCCGCACATACGCTCCCGTAAGTGCAGCGGAAGAAGTGTAGCTTTCGTACAGTTGAAGTGCAGCAGAAATTTCCAGCAGAAGACACTAAATGTTGGACGAACACGTCTTTCTTTCCTTCTTTTCTGAAGCGCTTTGCTGCAGTCTCAGGAGTATGTGGACACAGCGAATCAGCAAATTGGTGGAGAGACAGAGAAACCGCACCTTGCCCAGCTGAGTCCACTGTGGTCTGTGCCAAAGTTCTGTATGAAAGCTAGCCTCGTACGTGCATCCTTTCAGAAGCTGTTTCTCTTCACCTTTTTCACCACCCGTGATCCTGACCCTCCAACGTTCTGATAATCACACAAATGTGCTGTACGAAGATCATCAAGAAGGTAACGACGTGGTTAAATCAACCAACGTTAGCATTTCATCACGCATGATGCATCAATCAACCAATGAAAACAATATTTCTTCACGCCAGCACATGGTCAGGCCTGTCCGTAACAAGATAGTGAAAGGTACACTTGCTATGATTTTTATTTTGTTTGACTCCAAAGGCCACATCATTGGAGCAATGCATCAGATAACATGGACTCAAAGCTACCTCAACAAGCCAAGTTACCTAAATAAAATCAAGCATCATCTAGATAAATTCAAAATAAACATTCCACAGAATTCTAGCTGCGCATATGATTCCAGGCCCCTCCCACATGGGCACTGCTAGTACATCAGAACTAGGAAATGGCTACATCTAAATGCATCAAATGTTCAAAGCTAGAATCAAATATACAGAACCCAATGTCAATGTTACATTCTTTGGTTGGGGGCGTGCTTGATGAGACTTACGCCTTATTTCATCACTGGGAGCAAGTTCCATTTTCCGCTGTACACTAAAATCGCCAAAAATCTGGCATCCTCAGGTTCATCATACTCACAACCTCTGAGATCAACAGTTTTCCATTGAGGTAACGAAATACCTGTGTACATACAACAGTCGACTTGCATGCTCCAAAGAAAAAGAAAAAGGAAACGGGGAAGGCGGAGAAAATCGACCTAACTCTTCCCACCAAGGCCCTCGTAAAACAAGATGTATCCATGATCCGTGTTGCCTGAGTATTCGTGCGAAGAGCCGAAGAATGTTTGCAGGGTCGACTCCTCAACCATCTCCACGTTTTCATCATCGAAGAACAACCAGTGGTTGTGGCTTTTAACGAGGCTCACGTAATGCCCATGGTTGGGGCCGCTTCCAACATGGACCACGACAGCAAAGAGAGAGTACTCTGTATCCACATCATCAGATGTACTACTGATCTTCAGCTCCATGGGGAATACAACCCGATATGAAAGCTTCTTATACCGGCCAAGCTGCTCAATGTACTTAAAGCGCTTTAGGTGGATCACCAATATGTGGGGAGCCTTCTTGATCTTCATTCTCTTCTGTGCTTCTTGCAAACTGGAACAATCAAGTTCAGCAAATTAAGTTAAGCTGATGTTTCCTCCCATGGATCTACTGCACAGACTGGGTTTCTTGACACAGGGATGAAAGAAAAGAGACATATACCAGAAAAAAAAGGACACTCACAGAAAATGGAGATGAATAGTATATAACACAAATATATGAAAGCAGATCATACTCCATGCCTCCATGGGTAACGGCAAGAAAAGCAATCGAAAGAAATATGGTATACCTGCAGCATTTGTCACAGAAGAATTTGTCCTCGGCGTTTAAAGTCTCTGTGGAGCTGAAATTTTTCAGGCAGCTAGTAATGGAACTATTCTGCTCAATATCAACACTCAGATCAAAGAATGTTTCATCCCTTGCGGTTACTGTCTCACATCTCAAGCATCTGGTTTCATTGGTCAGTATCCCCTGTGTAGGTTGTAAAAAATTTATAAAGATAACAAATAAACTGGATTTTGAAGGGAGGTAACAAGCTACACATAATTTCGATGTCAATTTCAGTGAGTTCAGTCACCTGAAAATTCTTATGGACCAAGGTAACCGGTGGCTCTTTAGTAACTCCATTGGCCAAAGGTTGAACTAGCCCATTTGGAACTTTTTCAGGAGATGATGATTGGGGTGAGTCCTTCGCAGCACTAGCCTCTTTCTCCAGAATATCAACAAGCTCATTCAACAGAAAATTTAAGAACTCATGTGCATCCTACAGAGTAATAGTGGACAAATATGTAACTAAAGAGAGCATCCAGGATATTATCAGATTTTATGCAAAACTGAAGGTTGCCCCAAAAAAAAAGTCTAGGACATCAATTATTTCCAGTGTATCACCTTGCCTGCATGCATGTCTTAAGGTTGATCCATAGAATTCATTCCAAAATATTAGTATTTGGTTTTGTATTCTTCAATACTACCAAATGGCAGGTTTGAAAATTATTTCTAAGAGACTGTTTTGGAAGCTAGCACAGTTAAACTAAAGCAACATAGCAGATAAATGCATGCGCGTGAGAGGACAAACACTACTTCCTATAAAACGGCTGAGGTTGCCACGAAAACACAAAACAATATTATACAGAAACTGCCATCACCTGGATCTAATAACTGGAACATTTAACATCGAATATATATCCAAAGGTTGCCTCATGTTGAATCAATTAGGTCACCATGTGAGGATATCATGGCTGAACCAAAAGACGTACTGATATAATGTATTAATGTGTCACGTTACCTGGTGCATGTAGCTGCGAAACAACTCATTTTGTTTCTTCACTCTTTGGACAAAACGTTTTGGAGCAATAACACCCGTCTTTTTCTTGGATTGGCTTACCTGCGTGATATATTATGAGCTGTCATTACTTTCGCGAAATAGAATGAGCTGTCACTAATTCAGTACCAACGGAAATATCATACCATCAGTTTCATGCCACATAAACATTGCACTAAAAGTGTCTAAAACTAATAATGTTGTGTGTGGATGCAGTGCAATAATGAATTGGTGGCTAAGACACCTCTACAATCTTTGGTTTTGGTTTACAACCTGATATGAAGAATCTTAATCACATCCAATATCTAGAGAGCAGAAAGCCAAACGAGCAATATAGATTTGTATAAGACTTAATGGGAAGATTAAGTTTTCAAACTTCCATTCATTCTGTGTCAATTTCCAAAGAAGCAGCATGCTCAAAGACAGTACATATTACATAACTAGGCCAAAAAATCTCTTTTTGTCCACTTTACCTGCATGAAAAGATCCGCCAAGCAAGTCAACAGATTTTCTTCTGCGTCTCCAGGATTTTTATTGCTCGTATAATATTCCAGTAATTGCTCCCTGAATGGAGTGCAAAAATAAAGTGCCTGAAACAGAAGTATAGGTAATGTTTATGTCATATATTCTATAAAGATACAGCGCAAATTCACTAGTTCATTGTGTCCAGAATTTCTTTTTCAATCAAACGAACAATCAAGATGCAGTAAAGTGTTCATGCTATAACATAATAACAGGTCCTCACTGTATCAGTGAGCGGGCCGCTATTTACTCCAAAAGACAGTAGATTATTGCAATATTATATCAAATACAACACAGCTTCATTCGTTCACTATGTCTTCCATTTCTCATTTAGTAATTTGGTTCCAAGTCAGCATGATCATAATTTTCAATAATCAGGAAAACAACAAAGTCTTGAATCAAATAACACGAACATTCTGAAGTGGATAATCAGCTCTTTACAAACAATGATTTGTGGACTTGTGGTTGCAGCTTTCACTGCCACCTCCTAGGGACATAACTTTTTTATCGAGGGAAAACCAGAAATATATATATATTTGTCTTTGTACGCTATAATTCGTCAAGGGTTTCAGCCCGCCAATGCTACCTCTAGTATCCTAAATGAACTAAAATGATAAATTATACTAGCCTAAATGAACAAAAAGGGAAATTAGGAGTGTTTCATGTCGCTCGACTAGATATTCGAAGCTTTGTTCCGGCATGACAGCCTGGTGTTGGTGACTTGAGCTCTATTAGGAGTTTTGGACTGTAGATAGACAGGTTATCGAGGCAAATCATCAAATTTGAAGCAAATAAAAAGGCATAATGACACACCTCTAACTTACGAGTATGTTGTGCTTCCTCTGTCCCAGATTATAAGACGTTTTAGCGTGTTAAGTTAGCCTACCAAAATGTCTTATGATTAGGGACGGAGGTAGTAGAAAAAAAGTGTTTCAGATAAAGGCATCATTTCCAATATTAAGCTGCCATGTCTAAATTTATTATGTAACAAGCATAGTAATACACTAGAAAAAAACAAATGTTCAATTAGGTGTATGTTGGAGGTAGCATTCTACTATACCAACATAACAAACAGCATATTCATGTCAACCGCATACAAACCAAGGCGGCTCAAAGGCCATCTAACATGTCACATAATCAAACCACTCACAGGTGTGTATACTGAACAGATTATCAGCATGCCAGTGCAAGGAGCAACAAATTTATAAGCTGCAGGGTTCCGGGATAGGATATGGAGACCTGGAGTACACTGTTGCAGTAACAGGTGTTGCCGAAGTTCTCTAGGCCAAAGTAGCGCTCGCCTTCGGGGAACTGGTCGCCGAGGGCCTTCTCTAGCTTGGAGCCGCTGGCTCCCATGACCATCCACCGGTCCCACCACCCGGTGGCGGCTCCGGTGAGGTACCGGAAACCTGAGCCGAGCCCGGAGCGGCTCCTCTCGGCCGCCGAAGAGGCCAGGGCGGATCTAGATTGTGTGCACAGCCAAAATTTTGTGGGAGTTAGTTTGGGATTAAGTAATCACTGGACGAACAGAAGCTCGTACCTCAAGAACCGATTGCCAATATGCGGGCGGGGTGGAGTCAGCAGGGACGTGATGGGGTGGAATGGGAACGGCGATGGCGACGAAGCGCGTGCGAGGCGAAAGGGACGGGGAGCGTGAGATGTCTACGGTGAGGCAGCTCTATGGCACGGCGGCAGCTCTAGGGCACAGCGGTGGTGGAGTACATGAGAGATTCGTTGGGTTCGGATTGGAGCTTGGGTAGGTCAGAGCATGAGAGCAGCGTGGGAGAGGACTGGATCGGGGAAGAAGAGGAAAGGAACAGGATGGTGGAGAGAAAAGTCCGGCTGGCTGCCGGGGGGAGGAGATGCGTTTGGATGGCTAGGATCATTCCCTGGCATGATTGGTGGTAGTCTGGTAGATGAGGGGCGGAGGCGATAGGTTTGACCTTGTACTGTGTATATTGCAATAAAATGAGGAAAATGTTGTATATGTCTTAAACTTGGCGAAGGAGAACACGATAACAACTTATCAAGTTGCAAGCCCATGTTTAATGGAATACATTTGTTCCATGTCAAAAAAAAAAATTGCAAGCCCATCAAAACCAGCACGAGTGGATCGTGTTCGTGTCTGCTCCGCCACCGGCAGAAAAAAGCCCCTACCTCCGCTTCTTTTCCTCCATAGTCGGTTCTCCTCTTCTCCGGTCGGCCTCATCGGCACGAGGAGGGTGGATAACCCGATCTATGAGTTGAGTTTTTAGTTAAACTGGATTTTCAATATATTAGGTTAGGGTTCTGTTAGGATATCTCCTACGGGGCTGCTTACTTCGTCCGGACAAGTCCGATTTGAGCAGTCCGACCGAAAACCAGACCCCTACGTCGCTGCCTAAACGGACTGTGGTCCGTTTATTTGTCTGTGGATGCTCATTCCTGGACCAGATTTGATCCAGCTTTGAGCACCGTCCGGACACGCTCATGTCCTGATTTTCCCCCGCTTGGACGTGTCGGGCCCACCCCAGCATAGCCTCCCCCTCACGTTTCGCCCACCTCGTCCCACCTTCTCACCGTCGCCGGCCCGATTTGGCCACCCTCGGTCGTTGTTCGCCCACTCCACCGGCGCAAAAAACAGTTCGCCCTCGCCCCCGCCGTTGGCCAACCGTTGGTCCCGCACGCGCTTGGCCGCCTCGCCGCTGGACGGATCGATCCACCGAGCACACCCCGGGGGGGGGGGGCGCACACAAGGTGCTCGTCCATTTGCCTGGACCGAGTTTATCACCGTTCCGGCCGGAGAAATGGCCGACAGTGGGGCCAAGTTCTTCTTCAACCACGCCCTCATATACTAGTCCTCCTCCGACGACGACTCCGAGGACGAGAGCGACCTCCTCGTTGCCACCCTTGTGGTCAATGACCATATTTCTAGGATGAGGCAAGTTTTGAAAGGTTATGTCCCCAGGCATGCGCCTGCCTTGGAGAGAGACACAGAAGCTGGTCATACCCAGTTGTACAATGACTACTTCCATCTCACCAATCCGGTGTATAATGCCAAGTTATTCCGGTGTCGTTTTCGGATGAGAAGAGATATGTTTGACCGCATTCGAGTTAGAGTCATGGACTACGATGATTTTTTTTAGGTGCAAACTGGATGCATGTGGTAAGCTTGGCTTCTCCTCTTATCAAAAATGCACTGTGGCAATTCGGATGCTTGCATATGGAGTCACCGGAGACTTGGTTGATGAATACATGTGCATGAGTGAATCCATATGCCTGGATTCAATATACACATTTTGTGAAGTTGTTGTTCAGGTCTTTGGTCCAGAGTACTTGAGAGAACCAACGGTTGCCGACACTCAACGACCGTTGTCCAGCAACGAGGGCAGAGGTTTCTCTGGGATGTTTGGAAGTATAAACTGTATGCATTGGGAGTGGAAGAACTTCCCATTTGGTTGGCAGGGGTAGTACAAGGGGCATGTAGGGAGTGCACTGTCATTCTTGAAGCTGTTGCATCACATGATCTCTAGATTTTGCACTCTTTTTTTGGCATGACGGGTTCTCACAATGATATTAACGTGTTGCACCGCTCTCAGGTGTTCGGTCGACTCATGGCTGACAACTCTCTCGAGTTGAACTATCATATCAATGGCCACAAATACACCAAGGGATACTACCTAGTGAAAGATCGAGAGGTTAACTAGAGGAGGTGAATAGGTTAACTACAAATTTTAGCTTATTTTTCGATTTAACAAGATAGTGCTCGAATATAGATTGTCTAGATTATGCAACTAGGTGAACAATCCTATATGTTGAGCAAGTACGACTAGCACAATATATATATATATATATATATGACTAAGCTAGTAGCAACAAGTAAAGGTAAGTTGGGGGATAACCGAACACAATGACGCAGAGATGTATCCTGAAGTTCACTTCCCAATGGAAGCTAATCTCCGTTGGAGCGGTGCGGTGCCACCAATGTGGAACACCGAGTAGCACTCAAATGGCACACTGTATCTCCTTCGAGTCCTTCCACCGATGTGTAGGGGCTCGAATCACTATGTTGTCGTTGAGGTTGACAACTAGAACCTTTACAAGGATGAGACACACTCCACAACTTTGGAGGGTCTTCACCAAATCCCCGGAGCCACCAAGACACCGGGAAGCAAGATCCACGAGCAGAAGAGCCTCGGGGACAACAACAAGGCTCCAAACTCCAATGAGCTAGAAGCAAAAAGGTTCTTGGCTCGAGTGAACCAAGAACGACAAGATCCCTAGGGGATGAGTGGGTTGATAACGAATCGGCTTGGTGAAGTTGTAGATCTAGATCTTCTCCTCCAAATCTCAAGAGATCAATAGTTTTGGTTGGGTATTTGGGGAGAACCTTGAGCGTGGAGGTGGTCAACAATGGAGGTGAGAGAATGCTTGTTTGACACCTCCAAAAGGTAGGGGACAAGTCCTATTTATAGTGGGGGGGAGAAAGCGGCCGTTGGGGGGTATCTTGATGATGTGCAGAGTGCCCGGCCTGGAGGCCGGCCTGTCGTACAGGGAGCTCGGCCTGGGCGCAGAGGACCCGGCCTGGGCCGGCTGCTAGGCCAGCCAGCACACCGAAGAGCCCGGCCTCGAGTCCGGCCTGGGCCGGCTATCAGGCCGGCTAGGCAGTGCCCGGTCTGTGCAGTTGAGAGTCCAGCCTGGGCTGGCCACCTAACAGAACCGCCCCGGCCTGAGGCCCGGCCAGGCAGTTTTCTTCCCTTTCGATTTCTTCTTTCTTTGACTATTTTCTTCAACAAACAAGTGTTTTGAATTGTTTTTATTTCTCCATTTTTGTGCTCTCATAGCTTTGTATATTTGTCATTTGTTCCCTAGAACACTTAAGCACCATGGCCAAATACTTCCAAGTGTTGTAAACAAACATAAAAGATTAGGATTAGGAAACATGTCCTTTCAATCTCCCCCTTTTTGATGTTTGATGACAACATATGGATCTTGAAAAGAAATTGATTGAAGCATTTGTGAGGGAGTAGGATATATAGAAGCTCCCCCTATGTGTGTGCCCATAACCATAAATGGTGTTATCATATTGAGGGAACACATATTTGGGGCTATTTAACTTTCCCTACATGTTATATTTCAGTATAATCTCTAGAGCTATATAGGTTTCCAAAATTGCTTTATGATAGAGAATTAAGCATCTTTTAGCTCTAGGGATTTATCTACTCAATCCATTGACATTCTATCATCATAATAGGGTAAGATATGTATCCATAGCAATTAATCATGTATGAAGGGATATGATATCAGCTCACCATACTTCTCATCAAGGAATGAATATAGCTAGGATAACCATAATATGGATATTTCGAGAATGGCATAGTCTTTAACATGGAATAGATATCCCGAAAACAACATAGTCTTACGATAGCACATAGGAATAACAACCATAAACCAAATAAGGAGTTCAACTAGAAGAAAGAAAATGGCAAATGGATGCATGCTATGCAAATGCAAAGATCACTAAGATAATTCTCCCCCTTGGCATCAAGGCACCAAAAAGGGGAAACTCAAGCCACGAAGTCCTCGTCATCTTGATCATCATCGTCCTTGTCCTCAGCATTATCATTATGAGGTGGTGGAGGAGGCTGACTCGAGATGGCCTGAGAGGTATTCTCTGCCCAAAATTGTCCAAGAGAGGTAGCATCATCGCCAGGCCAATAGGTGTGCTTGGACTGCCATTTGTGCTCATCAAGTTCTTCCTCGGAGCTCACAGGACCTGGTGGGAGATGGAGGTGCTCCATGATCGCACGCTGGTGACTAAGGTAGGCCTTGCCCTTCTTATAAGCTTGGAAGTCCTTGTGATGTTTATCCACAAAGAAGCAATTCATCTTTTGGAGCGCTCGTTTCATGCTAAACTTCTGCGGACCCCTGAGAGAATGATCTGGAGAAGCAGTTGGGGTATCATCATGAGACACTTCAACCCGAGGGGGAGCAGTAGCTCGTGAGGAGCGTGGAGGAGGAGCATCATTGTCCTGGGAGGCGCTGAGAAGGGGCTTCATAGTGGGAACAACCATGGCATAGTTGTTGATGAGCTGAGACGGGACCTTGGTGTTGATGAGAGTCTGAAGATAGGATCCATAGATGGGGACCTTCTTGTCATGAACCGTAAGCTTCAACTTGTTCCACATGTAATCTATGACATTGAGTTGCTTGTTGTTCTTCTGAGCATTCACAATATGATAGAGAAGGTTGATCAACCACCGACGAGCCATCCCCTTTTCCCCAAACTTGCAATGAATGGTGTTCCGAAGAATGGTGTGAGTCACATACCAAAAATCTGAGAAGAATGCAACCTTGGGGACGTGTAGAGAGCCAACACGAGGGGGTAGCAGTGTCTAAGTCCGTCTTTGGCCTTCATGATCCTCCGTTCATCACCATGAATCCGGACATATGAGAAGGTACAATGAACTGCCTCCGCAATACCAAACAAAGCACCAAACTCGGCCAAGGTGGCATGACACTGAGTACCTCCGCTCATCCAAGTCATGGCACGTCCACCCTCGGTGGAAAAGTGAACTGTGGCAAAGAATTCCTGAAGCAGAGCTAGAGAAAATTGAACAGAGCATCCCATAAGCTTGGTAAACTGATGAAAATCCATGAGTTCCATTACCTCTAGCCAAACTGTTCTAGCTGCATCATTGTCAAAATAATGTTGAGGCACATGATCATTCTTCAGAGTGCATACCACAAACTCATGAATTTGCTGATGCATCTTGCAATAGAACCGATTGTCGCGGCAGGTGAGCTGAGGGAAAGCATATGGGTTGAAGTTCATGCGGTGATTTTCCGAGTCAACTGTGTTGAGACTCCCCCAGTTATCATGGACTGGCTCATCTTTATTGACAGGAAGAGGTAGCCCCTGTGATTGAGAGGGAGTAGAGCCACAAACATCCTTAGCATTCCTCTTGGTCCGCTTGCGAGCATAGGTGGTAGCCACGGATTCCTTGCCTGAGAATGAATGAAAATGCAAGTGCATATGCAAGATGAGTGTACATGGTCATATGGAAAACATTGTTTTTTTTGTTGATAGATTAATTAGAAGTGGATGAATAAGTGATCATGATAGTGAGAGTATGAGCAAGAAAATACATAATTAATCATTGGGGGGCAAACAAATTACTTAGAGGTGGTTTGTTTTATGTCATAGTGGTACTTGGAGTGGAATGAAGCATTTAGTACAAACCAAATATGAGAGTGCAAGCAAAAGTCCTAGGTCATGGCCATATGGTGTAAGCAAGATACTAGATTGATTCCACATGGCATAGGGGTGAGGTAGCACTAGTGGCAACATCTTAATAGGAAATCCCTAAGCATGGCATCACTTAAGCAAGAATCCCTAAGCATGGCATCACTTAAGCAAGAAATCTCTAAACATGATGGAAGCAATCGACACTAGTGGCATCACTAAAATTAAAATCCCTAAGCAATAGCCCTAAACAAAAAATTCTCTAATCACTAACATGGCATCACGAAAATAAAAAATCCCTAAGCAATATCCCCCAAAAAAGTTAGCCATAATACATGGGAACCCTAAGCAAGAGGAGACTAGAATGATGCAATGAGCAACGCACAAAATAATGGAGTATCCCGATTGGAAGCCATGGTGAAGGTATTCAAAAATGGGATGGATCTCCTCTTAATCCCCACCAATGAGGATTCCGTGTGGAGGAGTAGGGGAGAGAGAGGCTAGGTTAGCAGATCTGAGGAGTAGGGAGGTTGGGATGGAGTCTAGAGGGAGGGGGTGGGTGGAGAAGATCTTGGGGCATGTCACCCATGGAGGTTTTCGGGTGGGGGGGAGAAGAAGATGGGATCTGAACCCCCCCTTCCACGCGTGGCTTAAGTGGTGCGCGGGGCAGCCGGCCTGGTCGGGCACCAGGCCGGGCGCCCATCCGAGCCGGCCGACCTCGACCCCGGCCTAGGCCGGGAACCCAGCAAATGCCAGGCCGGGCACCCAACTGACACCGCCGGCCCCTAGGCCGGATTTTCGGAAAAAAAAATATATTTTTTTAAAAAAACTTCCCCCCTTTTTTTGTTGTGGATTTTGAATGTGTTGTTTTTTTGTAAAACAAATTTAGGCATACTACCAGTTTTAACAACATGAATACAAGAATTTGTTCCAATTTTTTTTGTTTTAATCAAGTTGTTTGACCATGTACATAGTGCAAGGTTGATGTATGAAGCATGATGTTGTGCACATGGAGCAAAGGGTTAGTATGATGATTTCCTCGCACATCCAATGTAGGAAAGAATAAAACCACAAAAAGTTGCAAAGAGAAACATTGGATGTGTTATGGAATAGAAGAGCGAATATGCATATGAGTTGAACACCAAATGTCTTGTCAATATGAAAAACCAAGCAAAACTCGAATCTTCGATTTGGGCGGTGGCCTTAGCCACCATGTATGAGTATGCTCGATATGACACCACGAAGATATATCTTGGGTGCATTGTCGAAACTTGTCATTGAAGCACATTATATCATTTAAAATGACCATTATGCATGATTTGTTTATTTATGCATTATAGGAGTAGTGTTGACTCATTGATTGAGCTACACTCCCCCTATGTCTATGCGTACATCTAAGAGCCAAATAAGAGTCTAGTAGAGGTGTGTGTGCAAGATTTTCAATCAACTAAAATTGCTTGCACATACGATATTCAGATCACTCCTTAATTGCTTGAATCTCTTCTCATCTAGAGGTTTTGTAAGGATGTCGGCAAGTTGATCTTTGGTGTTGACATAGGAAAGTGAGATATCTCCATTGGCCACATGATCTCGAATGAAGTGATACCGAATCTCAATATGCTTGGTCTTTCCATGAAGTACCGGATTGTGACCAATATTTATAGCACTCTCATTGTCACATAAAAGAGGCATTGTCTTAATCTCAATTCCAAAATCCTTAAGACATTGCCTCATCCATAAGAGTTGAGAGCAACAACTAGCGGCGGAAATATACTCTGATTCCATGGAGGAGGTGTCAATGCAATTTTGCTTCTTGGAAGACCAACACACGAGTGATCGACCAAGTAATTGGCAAGCACCCGAGGTTGATTTTCTATCCACCTTGTCACCTCCCCAATCCGCATCCGAATATCCCACAAGATCAAAAGTTGTGTTTGATGGATACCAAAGGCCATGTGTAGGAGTGTCAACCAAATATCTAAGAATCCTTTTGACCGCAATCATATGGATTTCCTTGGGGTTAGATTGAAATCTTGCACACAAACCCACACTAAACATAATATATGGTCTAGATGCACAAAGATAAAGCAAAGATCCAATGATAGAACGATAAAGTTTTGGATCAGCCGGTATACCTTCGTGATCCATAGTAAGATTCACGGTTGTTGACATTGGATAAGCTAGTGGCTTGGAATTGTTCATATCAAATTTCTTGAGCATGTCTTGAATATATTTTGCTTGACAAATTAAATTCCCTTCATAATGTTGCTTGATCTCAAAACGAAGAAAGAACTTCAATTAGCCCATCATAGACATCTCAAACTCACTTGTCATTAGTTTGGAAAATTGGTCTACAAAACTCACATTAGAAGATCCAAATATAATATCATCAACATATACTTGACATACAAAGAAATGTCCATCTACACTTTTGGTAAAGAGTGTGAGGTCAATTACCCCAAGTACGAAACCACGATCCACTAGGAACTCCTTTAAATGAGCATACCAAGCACGTGGGGCTTGTTTGAGGCCATACAAAGCCTTATGGAGGTAGTAGACATGGTTAGGATACTTGGGATCCTAGAACCCCGGAGGTTGTTTAACATATACCAATTCATTTAGAGGACCATTTAGAAAAGCACTTTTAACATCCATTTGATGCAAGATGAAGTTATGGCTAGTGGAAAATGCAAGTATTATACTAATGGATTCAAGTCTAGCTATGGGAGCGAAAGTTTCACCGTAGTCAAGTCCTTCGACTTGAGAATAGCCTTGAGCAACCAATCGAGCCTTGTTGCGAATCACTTGCCCATGAGAATCTTGCTTGTTCTTGAACACCCATTTTGTTCCAATGACATTGTGATCCTTGGGTCTTTCCACTAGTGACCATACTTTGTTTCTCTCAAAGTTATGGAGCTCTTCATGAATGGCTTGAACCCAATCTTCATCTTCAATAGCATCATACACTTTGATAGGTTCAACATGAGAGACATATGAATGAATACCACAAAACTTGAGCACTTGTCCACGAGTGGAGACACTTCTTCCCAAGACACCAATAATATTCTTTTGATAATGTGACTTTTGTTGCAATCTTGAGGCTTGACGAGTCATGATACGAACTAGTGCATCATAGGCATTCTCATTTGGAGGGATATTCTCATCAAGACCATGATCCATCTGGAGTGGAGTTCTTGGTGAAGAGTCACCAAAATCATTTCCACCATTATCATTGGGTGGATCTTGATCACTTTCTTGATGAGTGTTATCCACTTGAAGGTCTTGTTCTTGTTCTTGCTCTTGGTCTACCATTTGATTGGTGGTTGATGTAGAGGGCTCCACTTGCATAGAGCTATTCCCATCCACATTTTCCACAAGGTGTCCCTCAATGGGTATAAGTGGACCTATACCCATTCTTCCTATGTCTATGGAGGAAGGTTCATCACCTACATCATCACAATCAATTTGCTCCACTTGGGAGCCATTATCCTCATGAAACTCCACATTCATAGATTCTTCAACACACCCGGTGGATATGTTGTAGACTCTATAAGTGTGAGAGTTCGTGGCATAACCAACAAATATACCTTCAAAATTTCTAGGATCAAATTTAGACAATCTAGTTCCTTTAATGTAAACTTGACATTTACACCCAAAAACTCGAAGATACTTGAGGTTGGGTTTGTTACCGGTTAAGAGTTCATATGGAGTCATACCAATCATCGGACGTAGGAAGAGTCGGTTAGATAGATGACAAGCGGTGTTGATGGCTTCGGCACAAAAGTTATATGGGGATTTGAACTCGGCCATCATAGTTCTTGCCATATCAATGAGTGTGCGATTCTTCCTATCCGCTACACCATTTTTTTGAGGGGTGTACGCAGCGGAATATTGATGTCTTATCCCCTCTTCACTCAAGAATTCATCCATGATGTTCCGCCGGAAATACAACCCTACAATGAATAAACTTCTTGTCTTAGGTACCCATTTTTGGATGGGTCCTTTCTTGTTAGTCACAAGGGTCTTAGGAACCCAAATAACATACTTGTAATCATCACCATATGAGGTTCCAACATGTTTTTCATAAACATGACCATCAATAGATTTAAGAATCACATAAGATGGGTTATACTTTCCCGCAAAGTTGTTGTGAGTAGTAGTGTTCCTAGGAACAATACTCTTAGCAATCATATCAAACTAATGTTCATCATTAGCCAACTCCCCCTCCTTCACAAAAACAATAGAGTTAGTGGAGGGAGTTGACTTCTTCTTGTAGGCCACCTTGTAAGTGGAACCAAAACCAAGGCCTTCCTTGCCAATAACTCTCTTTTGATTACTCAAAAGATCATTAAGGTTCTTTTGCCCTTGGATGCATGTGGCAATACCCTTGTTGAGTTGTGCCTTCAACCTATTGTTCTCCTCGATGAGAGTTGCCTTGACACACAAAGGGTTAGTAATACAAGAGTTTTCATCTACATTTTTTTACCCTTTTAAGGTTTTGAGCTCATTTGAAATTGTTCGATGATCAATTTTAAGCTTATCAAAATCCTTAATGAGTTCATTGTAACCTTGGTTAGTTGCATCATTTAAGGCCATGAATTACGTTACCTTAGCAAAATCATGCTCACAATAAAGTTTTACTTTAGCTATGTCAATTGCAAAGGTATCCTCTATGCTTTCTCTAAAACAATGTGATTCATCTAGAGCTTTCTCAAGCTCCTCAATTTTACTAGCATCATCACGAGAAAACTTTTCAAGTAATGTTATTCTCTCCTCATGTTCATCAATGAGGCCATGTGCCTCACTTAATTGATCCATGAGAGAGACAAACATAGATTTATTTTCCCCTTCTAGTTTCTCCACAAAGTTTATCAAGGGGTCTTCCTCGACACAATTTAATAGTGAAGGAGTAGAAGAGTTTGCAAGTTTGAGTGTAGGAGTCACCTTTGGGGATATACCCTTGGCCATGAAGCACTTTTGACTCGAGGGACCCTTGTTGTCACTAGGGTTGGAGAAGAGAGAGCTTAAGTTAGGAGGTACGACGCCCCTAGCCATGGCCGCCATACCTACTTGTTCATAATCACCTTCACTCTCTTCACCACCGGACGTGTACTCAACTTATTTTGCAATCAATGCCCTGGTAGGGCCTCTCTTAATGAAGTTCTTGGACTTGGGAATGAAAGTGGATTTCTTGATAAGTCTTCCACCATTTTCAATTCTACTCTTGAAGGGTCACTCGGCAACAAAGTGCTCGGAATCTCCACAATTGAAGCAAGTTATTTCCTTCTTCATGCTTGAGACTTCCTTTCCCTTATTCTTGGTGGAACTTGATGTAAAGTCTCCCTTCTTCCACCACTTGTGTTGAGCAAGGGCCAAGCATTCTTCATGTGATGTCTTCATCTCTTTCTCGGAGACCTCATGAGTGGATCCACCATCATCACTTGAGTCATTTTATTCATGGGGAATGGCCTTGGCCTTCAAGGCAAGAGAGGGTATCTTCATTCCGTTTACATGGGCCATGACATCATCGGAGGTTTTCTTCATGACTTTCAGAGTGAGAAAGAGACCCAAAACATCATTGGGGGATAGATCCAAGTAATTGGCCCTTGATTGCACATTCATCACCATGTTTTCATTATATGGAATCAAGGTGATTAGAAATTTCTCCTTGACCCAATTCTCCGTACAATCCTTGAATCCACAATCTCTCATGTCATTTACGAGAGCCTTGAGTCTTCTAAACATGTCTTCAATGTTGTCTCCATCACTCAAATGAAAGTGTTCCACTTGTCTTTGGATGATTGACTTCTTGGATCGTTGAAGGTTGATGTTGTCGTCAAACATATCAACAAGGAAATCCCAAGCTTTCTTTGCACTTGAGAAGGACCGGATGTGCTCAACTCCTTCCTTTTCGATTGCCTTCTCCAACATGTGAATGGCATGAGCGTTGAGTTTCTCATCTATGATGTCACTTGAGCTTAAGTTCAAGGTATCCTTTGGCTCATACCCCTTTTCAACAATTCTCCATATTTGCATTGAAGAGCTGGACATGTAAGACTTCATGGAAGCTTTCTGATTAGTAAAATGATGCCTATCCACCATAGGAGGTGGATCAAGATGATTCATATGTGGATGTTGAACATTAGGACCATTGTTATAAGCAAAGCCAAATGAATTTCCACTACTACCATTTCCAGGTGCCGATGTTGCGGTTGCTTCCTTAGATGCAATGGGATTTTCATGTTCATCTAAGACAACATTCTCTCTAGATTGATTAGATGACGATATCAATTCCTTTATGAGTCCCTCCATCTTTTTCTTGGAGCTATCAATCATAGCTTGGATTATCTTTTGAATCCCCTCCATGTTGACGGGATCATTAGCCATCATTTCCTCCTCTTTAGGCGGTAAAGCCCTTAATAAGGAGACGAGACTCTGATACCAATTGAAAGATCGAGAGGTTAACTAGAGGGGGGGTGAATAGGTTAACTGCAAATTTTAGCTTCTTTTTATATTTAACAAGTTAGTGCTCAAATATATATTGTCTAGATTATGCAACTAGGTGAACAATCCTATATGTTGAGCAAGTATGACTAGCACAAGTTAGTAGCAACAAGTAAAGGTAAGTTGAGGGATAACCGAACACAATGACGCGGAGATGTATCTCGAAGTTCACTTCCCAATGGAAGCTAATCCCCGTTGGGGCGGTGCGGTGCCACCAATGTGGAACACCGAGTAGCCCTCAAATGGACACCGTATCTCCTTCGAGTCCTTACACCAATGTGGAGAGGCTCAAATCACTATGTTGCCGTTGAGGTTGACAACTAGAACTTTTACAAGGATGAGACACACTCCACAACTTTGGAGGGTCCTCACCAAATCCCAGAAGCCACCAAGACACCGAGAAGCAAGATCCACGAGCACAAGAGCCTCGGGGACAACAACAACAAGGCTCCAAACTCCAATGAGCTATAAGCAACAAGGTTCTTGGCTCCAATGAACCAAGAACAACAAGATCCCTAGGGGATGAGTGGGTTGATGACGAAACGGCTTGGTGAAGTTGTAGATCTATATCTTCTCCTCCAAATCCCAAGAGATCAATGGCTTTGGTTGTGTATTTGGGGAGAACCTTGAGCTTGGAGGTGGTCAACAATGGAGGCGAGAGAATGCTTGTTTGACACCTCCAAAAGGTAGGAGACAAGTCCTATTTATAGTGGGGGGGAAGAAAGCGGCCGTTGGGGGGTATCTTGATGCTGTGCAGAGTGCCCGGCCTGGAGCTCGGCCTGGCCGGCTGGGAGGCCGGCATGTCGTGCAGGGAACCCAGCCTCGGAGCAGAGGACCCGGCCTGGGCCGGCTGCTAGGCCGGCCAGCACACCGAAGAGCCCGGTCTCGAGTCCGGCCTGGCCAGCTATCAGGCCGGCTAGGCAGTGCCCGACCTGCACAGGGGAGAGCCCGGCCTGGGCTGGCCACCAGGCCGGCCACCTAACAGAAACCCCCGGCCTGAGGCCCGGCCAGGCCGACCAGGCAGTTTTCTTCCTTTCTTCTTCCCTTTCGATTTATTATTTCTCCTTCTTCTTTGTTTAACTATTTTCTTCAACAAACAAATGTTTTGACTTGCTTTTCTTTCTCCATTTTTGTGCTCTCATAGCTTTGTATATTTTTCATTTGTTCCCTAGAACACTTAAGCACAATGGTCAAATACTTCCAAGTGTTGTAATCAAACATCAAAAACTAGAATTAGGAAACATGTCCTTTCACCTAGCTGATGGTATCTATCCTTAGTGGGCTACTTTTATCAAGACTATCTTCAATCCTCGGGGAGAGATGAGACAAAGGTTCGCGAAAGAGCAGAAGAGTGCTCAGAAAGATGTGGAGCGTGCCTTTGGTGCGCTTCAATCTCGATGGCTATTGTTTGGCACCCTGATAGAACATGGAGGCCGAAGAATATGTGGACGGTGATGACAACTTGTGTGATCATGCACAACATGGTCACAGAAGATGAGCGTGCTGACAGTCTTTACGATGAAAACTAGGAGTTTAAGGGTCAGATGTTAAGCCTCAACCAGGAGTGTCAACATTTCAGGAGTTCCTCCAGTTTCAGTATGAGTTGTGTGATCGCGACATCAACACTCAACTTCAGAATGACTTGGTTCAGCACGTCTGGAACTTCGTAGGAAACCAGTAGAACTATGCAATTTGAATTTATTTATTTATTTTAATTTATTCGGTTGTGTTGTAAAACTATGAAACTGTCATATTTGTTTCAATTGTTGAATTTTTCATAAAGAAATCAATTTGTAATTGCCAAGTTTAGTTATTTTTTAGAGATATGAAAAAGAAATGAAAAAATTGGTCTGGCCACCAAATGAGCAGTCCCGTCGGGTGCACTGCCCAGAAACGGACGGACACCGTCTTGGACCGCTACTCAAACGGGAAAATCCGGGACACATTTGGTCCGAATTTGAGTAGTCTCGTAGGAGATGTCCTTAGGTCTTGTACGTCAATGGAGATGACATTGTCTTTAGTAAGAGATCTTTGGCCCACTATTCAACGGCGAGATCTTCTTCATGATGTTTATGGTGGTGTTGGAAGAATCAGTTTGTCTATGTATGGTTCTTCAGATCTTGCTTCGCCATATCAGTTCTGGATCTTTTTTCATGGTCGCCACGAGAAGAATTATCTACGCAATATTTGTCCTGACTGCTACGTCCTCAACACTAGTTATTCGTACTCTCGGCTCCCAGCGACATCGATCAGGTTGTTCATTTACTTTTCCCCGCAGTACTAGTGTTGGTACTACTGCCGATGTTGGTTGATTACTTTAATAACTCCGTGCTATCGGCCTTGGCATTGCGGCTCAAAAAAATTATGGGAGAAGCTTCGTTGGTATTTATAGGTTTGTGGTTTCATCTCTATGTTCTATGACTGCCTTCAGGAAAGTATAAGATTGTCTCATGTAGAAAAAGAAAGAGTTTGAAGATTTGATAGTTTCTTTTAGACTTTATTTGTATAATCGTTGTAGTTAGGTTATGCCTATGTATCTCAACCATGTACAATGTGCTATGATAATATATCATGGTATTGATTGTCAAAAAAAATGCAAACCCATCAAATACGTCCAGAAACGGGCGCAACTAGTTTAGAGCAAACAAAATCGGATATTTCTGTCTGTCTTGGTCCATGATGGCTAGGTTGAGACTCCAAGTGCAGAGTGTGTAGCTAGTGGCAAGCCTTCTTCCCCACGAGGGTGACTCGAGGGTTTATATCGAACTCTTGGGGAGCCAGTATTTCAGCAGTTGTCTTCCAAGATTCCTCCAGGATCCTGCAAACAAGTAGAGAATTTTGTGCCCTCAAACTCACCAAGTGGTTGTCAAGCACAAGGTGTGAGACTTCTAAATTGCAATGCAAAACTGAAAGTAAATGTGCAATAATTAAATCTACTACTAAATGCAAATGAGAAAATAAATATGCAATGGATTGTTTTTGTATTTTTGTGATGCAAGTGGTGATGGAGATAATGTAAATTCGAATTGGAGATGCAAGTAAAGTAAAGTGCAAGTAAAGTAAATTGCAGCAAAGTAACTAGAGTGTTTTCTTATATTTAAAATAGGACCGGGGTTCATGGTTTCACACTTGCATTCTCTCAAATAAAGTAGACGGTGGACATAAAGAATTACATGTGAGATTACAATAACATGTTTAACATTGAGTACTTTCATATGGGCATCACGTCCTAGCATAGAGATCTCTACGGTCATATTGATCCCTCTTATACTCCACCAAGATGCGAAATAAATCATAACACCTCAATAATTAAGGAAAACCCAGAGTATAGCTTTAAGCAATGTGACATGAAGTTGAAGTAAGAACTTGCTAGATCTAGTCATGGAGATTGATTAGTGTCACTTCAAATCTCCGGTAACAAGGTACTCCTTTTTATCCCTAGTGAGGTAACTAAGAAAGGTTTAACAAAACCTAAGTGGATCGCTGAACTTCTGTCACTTTCACAGCACTATCCACCCCCCGTTACTCCAACTAATGCACCCATCACCCCACACACGCTCTCAAGAACTAGATTGATCAAAGCTAGCAAATAAGAACGGGGTACATAAGATACATCTACTCAAATAACTCAAGAGAAACAATTGCAATATCAGATTCAATAACTCATAGAAAAGATCCACCACATAGGAATTACAACGGTGCCCGTAATCATGTGAGGCAGCTCATACGGATCTAATTAGTGAAGCACATAGAGAGAGAGATACAAGTGCTACTTCCATAAACCCATGGACCTGGGGTGGACTACTCCCTCTTCATGGAGATGTCGATGGAGATGACGTTGGAGGGGTAGGAGATCACACCGGCGGCGCCCCGCCGGAGTTTTCCCCCTCCAATCTGGAACTTCTGGTCTCTGTTTTGGTGTTTCGGCGGCGCTCTCCTCCGTAAGGGTACGGGGGACCCTTTTTATAGTCGGTTTTAGGTCAAGACGGAGTCGGTAAGTCGAAGATGGAAGGAATTGGGGCCAGAGGGGCCAAAAGGGGGCCTCTCACGCGGCCAAGGAATCTGGCCGCGTGGAGGGTCCTCTTTTGGGACTCCTTTCCCAATTCTCGTGGATCCTTCGCCCGCAAGTCTTCTCCTTCCAAGAAAATGACCCCCGCAGATTTTCAGGTGATTTCGCGGAAGTTTGCCCCCTGAAACGTCAAAAATATAGAAAACGGGGTTTCTGACAGGCAGGGTTAATTCCATAAAAGTTGGGGGACTTTGTAATTTAACCCCAAAATACTATAAAACATTGAATTATACCCTTATATGATGCAATATGTAATAGAAAACCATGTGAAAATATGCAAAATTCATCTATGCATTTTACATGCATCAACATCCCCAAGCTTAACCCATGCTCGTCCTCGAGTATGAAGGTGATAAAACTAAGATGGGTTTTGCATATTGAAACAATCATGGGATATCAAGGAGGATTATTCATGCTACATCTAATCAAATGATTAATACTAGAAATGAGTAGCAATATACAATTCATGTTGTAAGAAATATCAAATATGCAAGCAAAGATGCTTCATGAAAGTTCACAAAGTGTATAATGAAATAAAAGCACTATGGACCAAATGCATACACAAAATGAAAAATAAATCCTATATTGGTCAAAGAATAGCATAATGGAGAATAGAAAATATAGTGGACACTTTGGAGAAAATTGAGTAGAGGTAAAACATGATCAAGTCTTATTTAGCCTCTAAATTATTCAACTAAAATTACTAATTGAAATGTGGTATCCATTGATCTAGGACTCTCATTGCCCCTTTATCACTAGCATCTTAAAATTGTGAGTTATTGAAGTAATGATAATGACAAGGTGGTTGAAAGCCTCATGCCCCGTGAGTGTGAAGACCTACTCCATGATTACTCAACTTAAGATTCCTAATAAGCTTTGTACAATCATAATAAGTATTAATGACATCATAGAGAATCGCAAAGAGGTACCTCTTGCCCCATGACATGGAAACAAGCCCATGTTACAATGACAAGATGAACAAATGGAGTAGACTCATCATCCTTTTTATTTTCATTCACTATTATGCATAGCTTCTTATTTTATTATAGGATGTGTTGTAGAGTCACTCAAGCTGTAAGTAAATTTCCACCATGATAAAGCATGACTTGGGTTAGCGGCCCAATGCGTTTCTCTAGTCATATAGATACTTACTCATCAAAACTTACTATTCCTCTATTTCATTTCGGCATAGCAGGAGTCCAAAAACAAAAGTACATGATATCAACCAAATGTAAATTTTTTGTGCAATGTTGAAAGCTTTCCGGTGATACACGTTTATAGCTAGCTCCCAACCACACACTTGTCAAACGCAAAACTTGTGGCTCCCATTATTGGGTCATGTTTATTAGATGCATAAAGAGTAAAGTGTGCCTTCAGAAGTTCGTGAGAGTCCTATCCCAAGTTCAACCCATGACAATTAATAAAGTGAATATCTTAATTTAGAACATAAATAACACAATAACATGGTGAACATACTCGGAATAGCAATGAAGCTAATGGGAAGATATGGTGGACTCACTGGAAATACTTGGCTAAGGAGAGTTGGAAACAAGTTTTTACTTGTTGGAATTTTTAAATTTTTGGGCTAGCAAGAGGGAGATAGTTGACCAGATACTATGCATGAATATTTCCATAGAACTACTCATTTCATGACAAACTAAATAAACCAGCAATTAACATCAAGGACATGAATAAGAGATAGCTCAAGACAACATTATTGCAAATTTCTACACATAAAAAGCCTATAAATCACGCAAACATATGTAGCTCTTCAAATCAACCATGGCATCCCTATTCCAAGTCATAATACTAGCATCCAATACATTCCAACCCCAAACTCCAGTAGCTCAATCTCATATAAAATGATGGTGGTGGTCTATCAAAACAAAAATAAAAACAAAAACTAGACGCTTCAAGTCTCTACGATAAATGCTCTGCTTAGAAAAACAGAAAGTAGACGTGTGCTAACCAAAAGAGTGTAGCTCCAGTGGGGTGTTCATCACATCCCCAAGCTTATGGCTTTCACCATTCTTGGATGTCTTGAGGCGCATC
Source organism: Alopecurus myosuroides (assembly GCA_028641055.1). Taxonomy (NCBI): domain Eukaryota; kingdom Viridiplantae; phylum Streptophyta; class Magnoliopsida; order Poales; family Poaceae; genus Alopecurus; species Alopecurus myosuroides. The sequence goes on along the minus strand of CM054059.1, from coordinate 215,125,474 downwards.
TCCTCTATTCCCTGTGAAAAAAACTTCACAAAACATGTTTCTCCCATTCTTTTTCTGTGGGGTGAGATTAGCAAGGACAAACAAATCACATGCTTGCTGTGCAAAATTCCAAATCAAATGCTACAGTAGATAGAAAATAAGGTTCATTATGTTGTATGTTCACTCTCTTGCTTGAAAGAATCATGGAAATTCGATTCCCAAGCCCAAAGAGTGCATAAAACAAAAGAAGGCACAATCTGTCCAGAAAAGCAGCAGCAGCAATTCGAACGTTTTTCCCTAATCTAGACTCGTCAAAAAATTAATACAATTTTTGTGCTTACATAGGACAAAAAGTTGCAGAACATAGTAAAAAATTAGCTCAATCCGACATACCAATAAAAAACGTAAAATCATACGGTGAGCAGACTCGTGCTGAAACAGAAATTTCATGCACTAGGATAGCAACTTATAAGTCCAAATGGGTTTGACTTGACTCTTTATTGAAAACTCCAGAATTAAAACAAAAAAAACTAATATCTTGAGACAGCAAGAGGACACTAGGAAAATCCAAACAAAAACAACCGGGTTGCCTCCCGTAAAGCGCTTTCTTTATAGCCATATAGCTATACTTTACTTACTTGATAATCAAGAGGGATAAAGCTCATGAGGGAGCTTGTTCTTCAGCGTGCCCCTCTTCCTTTGGAAGTGGTCCATGCTTTTCTTGTGAGGGAACTGAAACTTGACATTTCCTTCCTTGGAGTCTATGATTGCACCTGTAGTACGAAGAAAAGGTCTACCCAAAATAATAGGACTAGGGGATTTATCCCCCATATCCATAATAATGAAATCAACGGGTACGAAAGTCATGTGCAATTAAATCATAACATCTTTTACTTGTCCTACAGCATGTTTAGTAGAGTTATCAGCAAGGACAAATTCACTTGAGCACTTTTCTAAATTTTCTAGTTCTAGCAATTCATATAATTCTTTAGAGAGTACCGATACACTAGAACCTAGATCTAACATAGCATGGTGAATTTCTTTTCCAATTGAAACTAGCACCTTGGGGATCCATGCATCCCCAAGCTTAGGAGGTATCATGGCCTCATTCTTGTACCTAGCAATTTTTTCTTGCAAGACATGATTAGCAATATAAGATCCAAAGCCAGGTTGATTAACATTTATAGTGGGATCACTAGCAAATTTTTGTAGAGTAGCAATAAGTTCTTGCAAGCTACTTTTTTCTAAATCAAGCAATGGATCCTTAATTTCAGTAAGCATCATAATTTCCTCTACTTTTCCTTTTCTATTATGCATATTAAAAATCTCATAGCGATCATCAAAAATATCCTCGGGTACTTCAGCCTTTTTTAAGCTCTCTTTAATTTTAACCTCTAAGAGCAAACTTTCAAGCAAAACATGGGTATTTGCAGCATTAGTACTAGTAAAAGATCCTCTACATTCATTATCTAAAAAGGCTCTAGAAGTTTCAGAAAGTCCCTTATAAAACATATGCATAAGTATCCAATCTCTAAAGCCATGCCCTATTCCATATGCTCTACTTCTAAATCTCTCCCATGCTTGTATCATTGATTCATCTTTTTGTTGTTTAAAGGTAATGAGCAATTGTTTAACATTGTAATTCTTTTCAGCATGACAAAACCTTTCAATAAATGCAGCCCTTAAGTTGAACCAAGTAGTAAAATTGCTAGGAGGCCATCTTAATATCCAATCTAATGCTTTGCCTCCTAGTGAGTAGGGAAAGAGTTTAACTTTAGTAGTGTTGATGTTTGCATGATTCAAGTTCAAAGTTTTACATCTTTCATCAAATTTCTTAAGATGGAACAAAGGGTCTTCTTTAGGCTTTCCATAGAAAAGAGATTCATAAATCATTTTAATAACACTAGGATCTACCTCTAATTTTTCAACGGGAATATTTAGCTCTTGAGGGAAATTCCTAACACTGAATGGCCAATAAGTTCTCTGCTCCATTTTCCAAGTTTTTATGTAGTTTTTAATTTTTTACGCAAAACTGAAAAGTAAAGTAACTAGGAAAATTCGAAATACTAAAATAAACTAGATAACTAAATGCAAAACTAAAATAAAATATGCAAGACAAAACAAAAACAAGAACAAAAACAAAACAAAAACAAAACCAAGACAATAAACAAAACAATCTAATTGAAAGAAGGTGGAGATAGAAAGGACGGTACTCACGTAGGTGCAACCTCCCCAAGCTTAGGTGTTTGCACACCTTGTTGGTGATGAAGACTTCTTGTGAGCTCCCTTGGACAACTCCTTCACCTATGGCTCCCCGGCAACGGCGCCATAAAAACGCTTGATGGCTAGGTTGAGACTCCAAGTGCAGAGTGTGTAGCTAGTGGCAAGCCTTCTTCCCCACGAGGGTGACTCGAGGGTTTATATCAAACTCTTGGGGAGCCAGTATTTCAGCAGTTGTCTTCCAAGCTTCCTCCAGGATCCTGCAAACAAGTAGAGAATTTTGTGCCCTCAACCTCACCAAGTGGTTGTCAAGCACAAGGTGTGAGACTTCTAAATTGCAATGCAAAACTGAAAGTAAATGTGCAATAATTAAATCTACTACTAAATGCAAATGAGAAAATAAATATGCAACGGATTGTTTTTGTATTTTTGTGATGCAAGTGGTGATGGAGATAATGTAAATTCGAATTGGAGATGCAAGTAAAGTAAAGTGAAAGTAAAGTAAATTGCAGCAAAGTAACTAGAGTGTTTTCTTATATTTAAAATAGGACCGGGGTTCATGGTTTCACACTTGCATTCTCTCAAATAAAGTAGACGGTGGACATAAAGAATTACATGTGAGATTACAATAACATGTTTAACATTGAGTACTTTCATATGGGCATCACGTCCTAGCATAGAGATCTCTACGGTCATATTGATCCCTCTTATACTCCACCAAGATGCGAAATAAATCATAACACCTCGATAATTAAGGAAAAACCAGAGTATAGCTTTAAGCAATGTGACATGAAGTTGAAGTAAGAACTTGCTAGATCTAGTCATGGAGATTGATTAGTGTCACTTCAAATCCCCGGTAACAAGGTACTCCTTTTTAACCCTAGTGAGGTAACTAAGAAAGGTTTAACAAAACCTAAGTGGATCGCTGAACTTCTGTCACTTTCACAGCACTATCCACCCCCCCGTTACTCCAACTAATGCACCCATCACCCCACACTCTCTCTCAAGAACTAGATTGATCAAAGCTAGCAAATAAGAACGGGGTACATAAGATACATCTACTCAAATAACTCAAGAGAAACAATTGCAATCTCAGATTCAATAACTCATAGAAAAGATCCACCACATAGGAATTACAACGGTGCCCGTAATCATGTGAGGCAGCTCATACGGATCTAATTAGTGAAGCACATAGAGAGAGAGATACAAGTGCTACTTCCACAAACCCATAGCCCTGGGGTGGACTACTCCCTATTCATGGAGATGTCGATGGAGATGACGTTGGAGGGGTAGGAGATCACACCGGCGGCGCCCCGCCGGAGTTCCCCCCCTCCAATCTGGAACTTCTGGTCTCTGTTTCGGTGTTTCGGCGACGCTCTCCTCCGTAAGGGTACGGGGGACCCTTTTTATAGTCGGTTTTAGGTCAAGACGGAGTCGGTAAGTCGAAGATGGAAGGAATTGGGGCCACAGAGGCCAAAAGGGGGCCTCTCACGCGGCCAAGGAATTTGGCCGCGTGGAGGGTCCTCTTTTGGGCCTCCTTGCCCAATTCTCGTGGATCCTTCGCCCGCAAGTCTTCTCCTTCCAAGAAAATGACCCCCGCAGATTTTCAGGTGATTTCGCGGAAGTTTGCCCCCTGAAACGTCAAAAATATAGAAAACGGGGTTTCTGACAGGCAGGGTTAATTCCATAAAAGTTGGGGGACTTTGTAATTTAACCCCAAAATACTATAAAACATTGAATTATACCCTTATATGATGCAATATGTAATAGAAAACCATGTGAAAATATGCAAAATTCATCTGTGCATTTTACATGCATCAGTCCACGAACACACATTTGGTTGACAACTCGGGCATATCTGGTAGCCTGCATGTGGTGGAAACATACCCGCTAGGTGAAGCGCATGCATTTTTTTTTGACTCCGTGCGGCCTGTTATTTGACTGGCACGTGCGTCAAAGCACACTTGAAACAGGCCCGCTAGAACGCCTGAATCGGCCGTTTCCATAGAGCTAGGCGTTGGCGCTGCGAAAAGAAGGTGTGAGCGGGAGCTACGGGAGCAGGGCGGGGATGGCGGGATATGGCCAAAATCAAGTCCCGTTGCGCGCCATCCATAGCTCTCACCTACCCTCCACATTTGCTCACCTCCCCATTTTTCCAATCTAAATGTGCGGCTTATCGCTTTCAGTCTCCGACACATAATCTTATGGCGGAAGGTCTAGGGGTGCGGCACCGGAGCTCCCTCAACAGGGCGTCGTCTACCCCCCACCCCATCCTCCCATGGAGCCGCATCTTCGTCAGCGGTGACAACATGAGCTTCTTTGCTTCGTCTCCCACAGCAGCAGATCTCCGTCGTCTGGAATGGCCAAGGTAAAACATTGCTTTTTTAGGAAACATAGTAGTACACTTGTCGATTTAGGTAGTGGTAATGTCAAATCCGTTTAATTAAGACGAGGAAATGAGTCCGATCACACATCAGCACCGTTGGTTGTGATTCAAGCTGATTTACAATATCGCAGTTAGACGCTCTTATTGTCATATGCTCACATAAGGGCATATGTTCGCTTGAAATCAGGAGATCATTGTAAATCTGAACTACATCTACAACTCGATCAAAATAGAGGTCCAAATGCTTCGGATGGGTATAGCCCCCTTCTATGAACTAGTCAAAAGGTTTAGAGAGAGCGAACTTCTGACGGATAACATTCACACCTCTATGGAAGAGCAAGTTGCCATGTTTCTTCATGTTGTTGGTCATAACCAGAGGTTTTAAGTCATCCATAACATATTCAAAAGATCATGTGAGACCATATCCCTCTACTTCAAACAAGTCTTGTATGCAATTGGAGAGCTAAGGCATGAGATGATCAAGTCAGTTGTGGGCCAAACGCCAAGCGAGATTAGAGACATCTTTACATGGTATCCATACTTCAAGATAAGCACTTAACCACTCATCAGATTAGAGAATGTGCATGTATGTAGTTGGATATTTAACAATTTGTTTATCTCATGGCGGGATTGTATTGGCGCCATCGATAGTACCCATATGACAGCTAAAGTGCCTAGATCACGGTCCAAAGCATACAGGGGGAGAAAGCACTACACTAGTCGGAATGTGCTAGCAGGTGTTGATTTTGATCTCGGGTTCACATATGTGATTGCTGGATAGGAAGGATCAACACATGATGCAACCATGTGTCAAAATATCTCAGGTTTCACGCGGCGCAGGGCAGCCCGCAACACCATCCCGTAACTGAAACCTTGCGCGTGGTGGGCCAAAGCGGTCAACCCACACACTCCATTGTCATGCCGCACACCCCACATAGTCCTGCAAAACTCCTCTCCCGTGATGATCTAACAAAAAGAACTCCTCTCCCCTCATAGTCCTGCTTGCAAGCGATCTCCCCGCCTGAGATCTACCTCTGTAAGGATGCTAGGGTCGATAGCGGTGCTACCGCCAACGCTACGTCCAGCTTCCGCCGATGCCCCCGACATGCCCCTATCCCAACCGCCGCATGTGCCCTTCTCCCGGTCATCGGCACTACCGCTGTAGCGTTCCCACATTTCAATAATGCAAGGACACATGTGTTATTGTGCTAGTCCCTAGATCAATTGCTAGCACCATAGTATAAAATAAAATATCATGCAAATGCGTCAAAATCTATTACACTACATGATCCATTCTTTATAGAAATAGCTTTACAACTTTCATAGTCTCAGTAGACTAGCAGGAAACATAGAATTGCAACAAAAAACATAGTACTTGAATGAGCATCATCTTCAATCATGTGCCACAGGCAATGACATGTTGGTTGTAGACTCGAGATCCTGAACGAAAGCCCCACTCGTCATCTGATCCATCTGCAATATGGAATATGCAGTTACAAGGGGGTCAATACAATTTAATGTATTGGTAAGTAACACTATGATGGATATAAATGGCAATACTATAACTACATGCTTATTTGGCTGAGTGGAGTTTTGGCTAAGTTTGTATAAAGCAAGTATTCTCTTGTCTCTTTTCATAAAAGACTTTTATCTTTAATAGAACCATAACTAAATTAAGGAGTACCATTTATAGAAACCATGGAAAACTCCTACCCACATTCACCCATCAAATTATTATTAAGAAATTTGCATGATGAGATTCTTCCGTCATTTCATGTCCAGCTGCTCATAGTTGTCTATAACCGGGGACACAACTAACATCTTAGTTTGTTGACTCTGCAGAGTTTGTGCACTTTCAAGTTTAGACTCAAATCAACCCAAATATCTTATACACTTAGAATGTGTTAAGGAAAGGAGAAGATTTAGACGAGATCTTTCAGAAGAAATTCCACCACCGTTTGGCTTGACCCGTTCCATCTACACCCTCTACATCTGCTTGTCAAGCATGGTGAGTTCATTCAACTTAATTGATCAAGACAGAGCCATATGAATAAATGTTGCACCGGAAGCATCAAAACTTAGAAGAGCATAGTAATCTCTTTGTGCATGGGTGGCAATCCTCAAGCGTACTCCTTCGGTAAAAAACACCATAGACATGGCCCTAGGGAGCCACTCAACATAAACCAAGCCTTTCCACTTCCACCCAGGTGGTTCATTAAACTTTATACTTAGAATTTTCCTCAACATCAAGTAAAATAGTTTAGCATTATTGCATAGCATCTACCAAGTTTTAAGGCTACTAAATAACCAGGAAAATGGGATGGCTACACACTACTAGGATGATATCATAGCATAATACTTAGTAAAGTTCCTATCGTGCATACTACTCGAAAATCAACTAATGCATAAAAAATGGGTAGTTGATGGTGTGTTACTTGCCTCTTTGAAGTTGGTGTTGATTCACCCACTTTTTTCACAAAATAGAATGTTACTCTCTTTACAATCTAAATAATACAAGTAAACAACAATAAACAAGCAATTCACAAACAAAGGAACAAAGTATAACAATCAACAAACTTAACACAACAATTTATTCTACCAAAGTAATTACTGTGATTGGCTTTAGTGCATAGCAATAGACTATGAGTTGGTCTTTGATAAAAAGGATCACCCCAAGGGTCTTAGTCAAATTTATATATGTCTTTAGTTTTCTTCAAGTCTTCCCTTCACTTCTTTTGAGTTGCTTCTGGTTATGGTGAAGTCTAAGTCTTCATACAAGTTCTTCAATGGACTTCCATGTAGTTCTCCTTACTGAGTTGAAGAAAATCATCTAAAGTACCCATCTAGGATTTAGGGAGTTGGTTATATAGAATAAGATAAGTATATGAGATTGCTAGAGTTCCCTTAAAAAGGACTTGTAAATTCTTTCTATTCTTCTTCTTCATCTCTCGGAGAGTATTCTTGTTGAGTTTAAGTTGGATTCTTGTTGAAGTTTTGGTCAAAAGCTCTCATCTCACTTGAAAAACTAATTCTAAGTCTTGGACAAAAACATACTTGATACTAATCATCTTTAATAGGTTGTAGCTCCAAGTCTTCACATGGTTGGTCTTCTTAGGGATCATCATCAGGCTCCTTTGTAGCTTCTTCCTTGGTGTGGTGGCATCATTGAACTTTGCAACACTTGGGGCCTATTTGATTCATAGGATAGGAAAACCATGGGAATAGGAAAAACATAGGATTAAAATGTCATGCCCACTTCAATCCTATAGGATTTGTCATGCACCAAACTTTGTTTGATTCCATCAAAGGAATTATAAAAAGAGATGGGAGTGGATGTTAGATTTCCTATAGGAACTAGTACAAAATTCCTATAGGAAAAGTTCCTATAGAATCCAATCCTACAAATCAAATGATCAAGTTAGGAAATTTTCCTATAGGATTGAATCCTCCATAAATCCTACATGTTTCCTTTGAATCAAAGGAGCCCTTTATGTTTTTGGTACAAGCTAGGGGCTGGTCTTGGTCTAACTTGGCCACACCACTAAGTCTAATGGGAAAGAAAAACTTAGAGAGAGATGTGGTTGGTCTTTTTGAAGATTTCTTATAGTGCTTTTACTCTTGGGGATTCTTACGAAGTCTGTTTCCTTTGCTAAGTCTTTCATTGGTCTTATAGTTTCATATTGAAAATCTCAAGTTAAAAAATGGAGCATCTTCCTTGCACTTCATGGCTTTTCAAAAATCCTAACTAGGAGGGTCACCTAGAGCAAAATTTACACGGAGTTGGTTTCATGGTGTCCAATGGCTTAGGTGTTTATCTCTCTGGTCCAAGGTTAGTACTTAGAATAATTTTTCTAAAGAAAACATATTAGAATTAATTATAAAATATAAACTAAGTAAAAAATACTAAAAAAGGGCCAATAAAATATGAATCTACATTTGATTGGTTCAAAAATTATTTTGGGACAGAGGATATTAAAGTACATATCCTAAAGTTTTCAAGGATATTTAATTTGCAATTTTTTTATTTGTATAATTTGAACTATGTGAAAAATCATCAAGCAAGCAAATTTAAATTTGAACAAACTTTAATTAGTAAAATTTAAATTTTGCCAGTGCTAAAAGATTCTATGGGTTCAGTGCTTTTCAAAAATTCCAAGTTTGCTTAATTTGGATCTAAGGTTGAAAAGTTATGAACAATCTAAAATCTAGGGGCTTTTCTGCAAAATTATCTATTTACAATAGTTCTGGAATAAATCAGAAAAGGCTGGTCCACGTGGTAGTTCCCGATTTGCTGGGCTTGCTGACTAAGCACAAACACATCGCTGACTGGGCTGCTGACTCGACCGCCACGTGACGCGCTATGATTGGCCATAACGATTCGATTTAAATATTCTAATCTCGTGCATTGGTTCATATCTAATGGCTGATATTAAAAGGTCCGGGGTGGGCGGCGCTAGGTTGTCGAAAGGCTCATCGGGAAACGTGTGCGTGGCGACGCCATGCTCGGCATCAAGCGCTGCAGGCGATTCAGAGGGGGAAAAGGACAACGGAGTTCACCTGGGTGATCACCACGTAGAGGCGATCTCCGTGGAGAGTGGTGGCGCTTCGGTGCGGTCTCCTCCTCCTGGAATTCCTAGCCGGAGTCGTAGCAGGCGACGATAGTCGCGGTTGTGGACGGCGGCGTAAACCGCGGGACGAAAAAGTGTTGCACCATGTCAAGGAGATACGCGGCGATGAGAAGAGTAGAGCTGGGTAGAGGAGAGGCGGAGATGGTCGTCGATCACCGGAATCGATGTACAACGACGACGGTAGTGGCTATATTGGAAGCTCGCCTAGGGGCAGCCTGCCGTTGCGATTGTGGAATTTCTTGAGGCAAAAGAGAGAGGGGTTCTCGGGGTTTATATGGGGACACAGAGATTGAGTGAATCCCGTTTGAATCTCGTGGATTTCATCCCAGATTCTTCGAGTTTGTTCCGGGCTCGATTCGTGGGGGGGAGGAAGATGGTGCCAACGTCATTGCTGGCGTCATTGGTGGGCCCACCTGTTTGTGAGGGAAAAGAGAGAGAGAGAGAGTCGGGGCGGTTTGCTGGGCTAGCTGATGGGCCTCTACGCGTTGCGCGCGCACGGTAAGAAAGGTCGTGGGCCGGCTAGTCGGGATGGCAACGCTCCTCTCTTCTCTTTCTTTTTTTGTTCTTTTCCTTTTCCTTTTCTTTTCCTGTTTATTCATTAACTCATATCTTTTGATTTAAACCATCAAATTGCCTCAAACAAATTTTTATGGTTTTGTAAAAACAAAATATTTCCAAAGAATACCATCTTGTGTTTTTTCAACTTGAATTTCAAATTTTCAAATAGGGTTTAAATTCAAAACAAACCTTTATGTCCCTTTTGAATTAAGGTTTAATAGATCCTTTTAACTTTAAGAAAATTTTGGAAAATACTATAGGCTATAATATTGAATGTTTAAAACATAATAACATTATTTCCTTACCAAATAATCTTGTGGAAAACGTTTTAAAAACAAGGTTTTGAAAGGAGACCTATTTATGAAATATATCTTGCTTTTAACTAATTTGGAATAATCGGAAAAATATTTAATTGAAATATATTTTTGAGGATTTAGGAAATAGAGGCCAATTTGGATTAACAACTCCATTGCTTTGTAAAAGTTATAATGTTTCTTTTGTATTTTTGTTTTATTTGATTTTTGGTGGCTTGCATAGCAGAAAAACAAAAGTTTTATTTTTTTAGATTTTTTAATTTTGCGAGAAATCAGGGATGTTACAACCATTGTCCCGGTCCTCGCCCCTACCCCTGTCCTCGATGCCGCCACTGTCGATGTCACGGTCGTCGTCCCTATCGCTCCCGGTGTCGAATCTGCATCTCAACAATCCCCTCGGGTGAACCCATAGGGTTTCGATTAGGAGAATGTGTAGGCGCTGGCGACAATTGTCGGCTAGACAGGGGACACGATTTACCCAGGTTCGGGGCCCTCGTAGAGGTAAAACCCTTACTCCTGCCTCTGTCGATCTGTATTAACGAGTAGATCAATTACAATGGGGGGTTTCTCAAGTCGAGAGTATGATCTCGATCCCAAGGCTTAGTGGTGCGGTATTGCTTGGTCCTTCCCCTAGTGGCTCTCCTGGCCTTATATAGATGGCCATGTCTCAAACCGTACGCGGGGAGGACTCGAATCCTAACCTAGAGTCGGTTACAAGTTTTCTAACTTGACCCGCAAGGCCTTGCGGGTGGGCTTCAATTGGGCCTTCTAGAATAATCCATGACGCCTCCTTTAGAGCTTGGGTCGTGGGCCTGAGACCGGGTAGGCACACCCGACAGGCCTAGGATCCATCCCTTCGTCAGTAGCCCCCGAGCGTTTACTCGACTGAGAATCCGTCGGGTGGACGCTCAGAACTTATCTTGATTTCCTTTCGACTGGTAGTTTTGATCGTTTGAAGAGGATGTTTATCCTGTATGCGATGCATTTCTTGTACTCGAGTATCGAGAAAATAAAGTGCCCGTATGTTCGGCTGTTTTCGCAGAAGGATGTGGCTCAGTTGCTTGGCTCTCCCGAAAGCTCAGAGCCAATTAATTGTATCTAGGGCAAAAACAGTTCTGGCCTACACAGATTGAAGACCTCCGACTCGAATCCGGTGAGGTGATCTTTGCGACTGGGCCGTAGAGGTCTTACCGAGTCGAACTTAACCTAATTGGGTACCCGGCGCGTCCGCTAGGATTTTTCTTCGTGTTGTTGACACGGAATTTACCGGAGGACGCAGCTTGAGTGCGATTCCAGGCCCTCAAGAGAGATCTTTTGGGTCTTACCTTCGTATTCGAAATAAATACGACATCCGGATGTGCCTAGTCGGCCGAACAATCCGGGAGATTGATGTGTGTACATCGCATAATCGAGTGGTAGGAGCTACGCACTCGCAGGTTTTTATCTAGGGATATTTCGTGTGAAAATTTTCTCCCTTGATTTTGCGCACAAAGTGTTTTGTGCTTTGTAATCTTCCTTCCATACGAAAGAGTTTTCGTGTTTGGAAATCTTGTCATGCCCATTCGAAAAGAAATTTCGTATCTGGGGCTTTTATGCGAGAGAATTTTCGCATCATAGTTTGCCCATACGAAGTTATTTCGTGTTTGGAGCTTTATGCGAAGGAGTTTTCGCGTTTTGATTTGCCCATACGAAGTTTATTTCGTGTTTGGGGATTTTATCCGAAGAAGTTCTGGGCTTGATGATGTGCGCTATGACGTCACGACGCACTTTATCCTCCCGATGGGACGTGACGGAGCGAGAGCAGAGGCGCTGGCCCACCTTGTCAGCTTTTTGACCGGAAACGAGACGTCGTTTCCGGTTTTTACGCGAACTGCGCGCAGTAATTGCGCACGATCTTCTGTTAAGATTGTGGCACGAAACAGCGTTCACCGCCGTTTCATTTCGGCTTCACGCGTGGCTGCCGTGATGAGCGCCACGTCGCTCGATGAGCGGCCACGATTAGATGACACCATGTATAAATACGGTCCTTTGGTGAAAAGTGAAAACTTCTCGTCATTCGCTTCCCAGCTTTCACCTTCCTAGCCTTCGTCTTCCTCGCGCCCTCTGTCCTCAAGCTTGCACCAGTGCTCATGGCGGGAGGCAAGAAACGCAGCGCCGCGGTTTGCTCCTCTCGGGCGCCCGAAGATGCCCGTGTTGCGCCCGCTCCGTGCTCCGGCGACTGGCGCTCCGCCAACACTACGCAGAAGAGCATCAAGGAGATGCAGAGGGAGGGATTGCTGCCTCCCAAAGCCGAGAAGCGGGTTCGCCTCGGCAAGAAGGAAGAGGTACCCAATCCCCACGCGAACGAGCGCGTGATCTTCGTGGACCATGTTTCGCGTGGGCTCTCTCTCCCCCTCCATCCTTTCTTCGTGGCATTGTTGTATGTCTACGGCATACAGCTCCACGATTTGCCTCCAAACGCGGTGCAGCACATCTCGTGCTTCATCGTGCTTTGCGAGTGCTTTCTTGGCATTCGCCCGCAGTGGGCCTCTGGAAGACGCTGTTCAAGGTGCGGGCTTTCCGCGAGAGATCGCGAGTGGAGACTGAGCTCGGGGAGACGCTGCGCACCGGCGGCTTCGGAATCCAGGCGAAGTCGGACACCCTCTACTTCGACATGCAACTCCTCGACTCCGCGCAAGGGTGGAGGAAGAAGTGGTTCTACGTCGTCGACGACAGCGCGGGTGGAGTTAACGAATTTCACCCGTTCGCCGTCTTGAAGCGGCAAAAATCTTGGGCGCACAGGCTCTCAGTCGAAGAAAGCCGAGTCGTCGCCCCTCTACTCGCCAAAGTAGCAGCGCTCCGCGATCAGACTGTAGGAGTTGCGCTGAACGGCTTGCATCTTGCGAGCTTGTTCCTTAAGCGCAGGATCCAGCCCCTGCAAGCGAGGCCTTCCACCATGTGGGAGTATCAAGGAGCTGAAGACCCCAGCCGAGTGAGCCGAGAAGAACTCTCGAATGCCGAATTCGAGAAGAAGATCACGACCATCACGAAGCTGAAGGTGGGCGAGTCTTTTGCCGATTGTCCAATCGCAGCTTTTGAAGCCTCGAAACCTCCTCCATCTGATGTAAGTTTCAATCTCTCCTTGTCTTAATCCTTTTTCTTGTTCGAAAGTTTGTCGACTGAATTTCTTCTTCCTTTTCTTCTTTTTGTTTTCTTGTAGAGTTTAGCGGTGGTCACCTGCTACCCGCCAGTCTCCGATGAAGAAGCCTCGGACCTGTTGGCGAGCAACCTGGATGTCCCTGTCGACACCAGCGTTGCCGATGCCGATTCGAGTTTCGAGAACGATTCTTCGGATGACATGGAAGAATCGGGTAGCGATCTTCAGCACCGCAAACTCTGCCGAGCGGGAGACGATGAGGCCACCTCCAAGGATAATTCCTTGGGTGGGGGATCTGACAAAGAGCCTCTCGTCGTGACTCCGCTAAGTGTGCGCGCTCCTCCCGAGTCGAAGATCCAGACCGCCTGGTACGCGGATATGCTGGACGACGAAGATGACGAGTAAGTTTTTGCTTCTTCGTTCTAGTCGAACGTTCCCTTCTTGTTTCTTTTGACATTTGTTGTTTTCCTTCATGATAGGCTCCAGTCCATCAGCCCCGGCCGGTTTGCATCTTCCCTTCCTCTCGAGAAAAGGAAAGAAGCCGCTGCTGCGGGTGGGACCTCAACTGCCGGGACCATCCAGAATTCACCGAGTCCAGCCCCCACAGCTGCGGCTACGAAATATAGGCTCCCTAGCTTTGCAGTTGGGGCCCGACTTCGAAAGAAGTGTCGGGTAGCTCGGCTGATCCTCTCTGCATTGCTCAAGGCCAGGTAAATTTTGCTATTTTCTTTTGCATCTTGTAAATTGTTTGTTTGGGATTTTTATCGGGTGCACGGCAGTGCTCCCGATGGGAGTAGCCCCCGAGGCCGTAGTTAATCGCTTGCGATTGGCTACAGGCTCAAGAACTTAAGCTCTTTTCTTCTCTTCATTTTATCGGGTGCACGGCAGTGCTCCCGGTGGGAGTAGCCCCCGAGGCTATACTCGATTGTTTGCAGTCGTGTATAGGCTCAATCTTCTCCTCTCTGACTCTTTCATCTTCATGTTTTTGCAGTATCTTCTTGACTCCCTTGCAGCCATTGGCCGTCGCGTTATCTCGGCTGAGACAGATTGCGTGACCCTTCGGGCAGATCGCGATCGACTCGTCTCGGAAAGCGAGCTTCTTCGAGGTAAGTTTATCTACTCCTTCTATCCAATCTTTTCACTCATGTGAATTCCTTTGTGTTTAAATTTATCGCTGTGTAGCTCAAGCCGAAGTGCTGAAGGACGAGAAGATGGACGCTGTCACTCGGGTAAGCACCCTGGAGGCTCAGCTGGAAGCTGCTTGAAAGGAACTTGAATCCTCTCGCAAGCAGTCGACTGACCTCGAGGGAAAGCTTGCGGATGCCTAGGACGCCCTGAAGAAATTGGAGGAAGCTGGCACCAAGCAGGACAACGACCTCGTAGACTTCCTTCGCCCTCTGGACCAGCGTTTTGCAGGTAAGTTGCACTTATCTTTTGCTGCTTTTCAACTAACTGGTATGTTCTTTGGAATTAATGCTTCTCTTTGCAGATCTTCTTGGCGTTGCGCTGGAGCTGCCCGGGGTTCGGCGGGTGGATGCTGACAAATTCTCGCGCTCAACTTCGAAGGCATGCAAGTGGGATTTGCTCCCTCATTAGCACTGCTACTCGAGTGTTGACGCAACTCCACGGGCGTCTTCTGGTCGACGCTGCGGTTCCGCCCATGCTGGATGGCCACCTGAAAGTTTTCCTGGAGGGCGATCTCCTTCAGGCCTACTCGGTCGCTCAGTCGGAGTCCGGGGCGAAGACTGCCATCCAGTTTGCACTGGCGCACGAAGTCACAGGCTTGGACGAGGCGTACTCGAACCTCCCCGTCGATGCTACTACGGACAGAAAGGTAGCGCTTCGTCCTTTTGGCGATCCGGCTGGAGTTCTCGCCCGGAAGTTGTCTGATTTGATTGCCCGTGGTAGTCGCAGGGGGCAATCTGCCGCGAGTGGCAGCACTTCTGTAGTTCCTTAGGATAGTCTTTAAGTAGTTTGTGCTTCCGAGGTAATGAACCTTGGGATGTATTCCCGCATTCTATCTTTAATCGAAATGTTCTTTTGATATCTGAGATGCTTCCTGCGATTGATTGTCATGAGTTCCTCCCGATGGGAGTAGCCCCCGAGCACCTGTCGAATAGGTGGTTTATTTCTCGAATGGAGCATTTTTGAATCGTTCCTTATCTTTTCTTATCTTCCTTCAGGTAACAGGCGCTGTCGCGGAGTCTTCGAGTGGATCTGCTGCACAAGCAGATTCTCTTGTTGCAGTTGTTGGTACTTTTGCCGGCCTCCGTGACCGTGTCGCGGATGGTGAACGCAAGCTAAAAGCTTTGCGCGGGGTGGCTGACATAGCCAAGTCCAAACAGAAGCTTGCGGTTGAACGTGAGCAGTTTGTGATGGATGAATTGGCAGCTGTTGCCAAGGATATGCTTTGTAAGTACTTCAGCCCCCTAGCACTCTGTGTCTTTTTTCTTTACTTGACTCTCTGTAGCTTTCTTTGCAGTTGTTCAGCCTAACGAACGGTGTGAAAAGCATTGGGTGGAAAACCATATTCTTGACGAAGCCAGTAGTTCTAAACCACATGCAAATAACTTCTGGTCTGACCGTAGTCGGGGCTTTGTTCTTGCCACTCCGAAGTATCGTGTGGGCCAAGCAAAGATATTGGTCGATAGTTGTCACGAGGCCCTGATAGCTTTGAATGGCGCTTTTTATCCCTTGGAAAGGGGTCCAGAAGATTTGAGCCAGCTACTCAGAACTTTTGGTCGAGTAGGCGAGATTCGGGACTGCGTCCGTCAACAGTTGATCTGCGGGTCGCTAGTAGCACTCTCGTTTGTTCGATTATGGCATCCCGAGGTTAATTTCAGTTCCGTGGCCAAGCTCCCAAATGCTCCATTCGATATGACGTCTCATTATACAGTCGTTCGACCTGCTGCAGAGGAGATTATTCGACTGACCTCTGATGAGGTTAATCGGGTTCTAGCCAAGGAAACTACTCGTCGCCATATGTAATTGTAGGATGTATGTATCCTGTTAATTCTGTGTAGTTGTCTTCAAATTTTATAAGGTGCCAACCTTGTTTGTATTCTTGTATTTGTAAATGATGCTAAGTTAGGCGTAGCCCCCGTGTGTTTGGGGTGTATACCTGTTATTTAGCGTGTAAAGATCAATGACTTGAAAAACTATGGTTGAGAAACCATGTATTTTACTAATATGACCGAGAAGCCATGTATTGTCTTCGAGCTACAACATGGCTAGTATATCCTTATTTTGTCGAGTAGAATAATCTAAGGATAGAATTTGCGGAGGTGCAAAACATTCCATGTATTGGAGTAAATGCCACCGGTCTCGGGGTTGTTCAGTCGATAGGCGCCACCAGGGATAACTTCATGTATTATGAAGGGTCCTTCCCACGGTGGCTCGAGCTTGTGTCCTTCCTTCTGCTTGAGTCGTAGCACCAAATCTCCTACTACGAAGGCTCTGTGGCGTATATGGCGGCTGTGGTAGTTGCTCAGCGACTGTTGATATACCGCAGATCTTGCGAGTGCAATGCCGCGTATCTCGTCGAGTGCATCCACGTCTTCCGCGAGTGCCTTGTTAGAGGTTTCTTCGCTGTAAGCGACGACTCGTGGGGCGCTGAACTTGACATCTTCGGGAAGGACTGCTTCAGCTCCGTATACCATGAAAAATGGTGTGTATTTTGTTGATCGATTCGGGGTCATGCGGAGGCTCCATAGTACGGAGGGTACCTCCTCTGCCCAGTGTCCTGTCCATGGGTGCAGTCGATCTAGTAGCCGTTTCTTTATTCCAACCGAGACCAATCCGTTGGATCGCTCGACTTGACCATTGGTTTGCGGGTGAGCCACAGAGGCGAAACTGAGGGTGATGCCCTTTTCCTCGCAGAACTGCTCTGTTTCCTTTGCTGTAAAATTGATTCCATTGTCGGTGATGATGTTGTGTGGTATCCCAAATCTGCACACGATGGAGTCGAGAAATTTGACGGCGCATTGAGCGCTAGCCGAGGTGACTGGCATGGCCTCAATCCACTTTGTAAATTTGTCGACTGCAACTAGCAAGTGTGTGTAACCTCCTGGTGTTGATTTTTTCTGTGGTCCTACCATGTCTAGCCCCCATTGTGCAAAGGGCCAGGCGATTGGGATCATGTGAAGCTCAGTGGCAGGGGCGTGCGGCTTAGGCGCGAATCTTTGACATGCGTTGCATTTGTCGACTAGGTCCTTTGCATCCTGCCTGCTGTGAGCCAGTAGAACCCTGCGCGAAAAGTTTTACCCACGATTGCCTTCCAGCTAGCATGGTGTCCGCAATCTCCTTGGTGTATATGTCGTAGTAGTTCCTTGCCGTCCTCGGACGCTATGCATCTTTGTAATATTCCTGATATGCTCTGCTTGTATAGTTCTCCGTTGAGTACTCGAAAAGCTTTGCTACGTCGCACTATCTGTCTAGCCTCGCGAATATCTGCTGGGAGCTGTTTGTTGGACAAGTAGCCGAGGTATTTCTGCGTCCAGACTGGTTCGACCATAAAAACTTGTCTTGAGATGTTGTGGGTGAGCTCAATCATAGCAGTTTGCGGGCTGACCTCTGTCTCAAATGTCGCGGGTGCTTCTGCTAATTTTTTTGACTTTGACTGAGCGCTTGATCATCCTTTCGAAGTATATTCCAGGCGGTATGGGTGTGTTTGTAGAACCCATGTTTGCCAAGTTATCCGCTTCTTTGTTGCTGGATCGCGCAATGTGCTTTAGTTCGCACCCTTGGAAACTTCCTTCGAATAGATTGTACATGTCTCGATATGCAACCATGTTTTCTGCAATGGCGTCGCACTCTTTCATTGTTTGCTGCACTATGAGGTTTGAATCTCCATAGATCATTAGTCGGGTTGCTCCACATGCAATCGCCATCTTCATGCCATGTAGGAGGCCCTCATACTCTGCGTCATTATTTGACGCCGGGTCGTCGGGTGGAAAGTCCAATCGCAGGACGTATTGTAACTTGTCACCTCTCGGGGATATCAGGACTACCCCAGCTCCGGCTCCTTCGTTTCTCTTTGATCCATCGAAATACATTATCAAGTTGCTTGTATACTTTGGAGGGCCTGGCGTTTGTAGTTCTGTCCACTCGCTTAGGAACCCCACGAGCACTTGTGATTTGATAGATTTGCGACCCGCGTATATGATGTCCCAGGCGCCGAGGTCGATACTCCACTTCGCAATTCTTCCGGATGCCATTGGGTTATTCATGATAGTACCCAGTGATGCGTCGTTTACCACCGTGACGGTGTGTTCCTGGAAGTAGTGTTTGAGCTTTCGGGCTGTGAGCACCACACCGTACGCGAGCTTCTGGTAATGGGATATCTCTGTTTGCAGGGCGAAAAGCACCTCGCTGATGTAATATATTGGCCTCTGGATGCCAAACACCTTGCCATCCTCTGGCCGCTCTACCACAATTGATGTGCTGATGACCTGATTTGTTGCGGCTAGGTATAGGAACAGTGGCTCCCGCTCTTGCGGTGTTGCCAGGACGCGCCTGCTCTGCAATGCTCGCTTGAGGTCTGCGAATGCTTTCTGTGCTTCGGGTGTCCACTCGAACTTATCCGTTTTCTTCAGTAACTTGTAGAAAGGTAATGCTTGCTCGCCTAGCCTCGCAATGAATCTTCTTAGGGCGGCTAGTCGTCCCGCGAGCTGCTGCACACCATGGAGATTGGTTGGCTCCTTCATTGTCAGGATTGCCTGGATTTTCTCCGGGTTAGCTTCAATCCCTCAAGCGGAGACTAGGTACCCGAGAAGTTGTCCTGCAGGGACGCCAAAGACACACTTGGTCGGGTCGAGCTTGATTCGGTATGCGTTCAACGCGTCGAATGTTTCTCTGATATCGTCGAGAAGCGTATCTTCCACTCGAGTCTTGATGACGATGTCGTCAACGTACACTTGTACATTCTTGCCAATGAGCTTGGCGAGGCATTTTTGCATGCAACGCTGATATGTTGCGCCTGCGTTCTTCAGCCCGAAGGGCATTGTCGTGTAGCAATAAACACCGTGGGGTGTTATAAACGCCGTCTTCTCCTCGTCCTCCTTTTTCATCCTGATCTGATTATAGCCTGAATAGGCGTCCAAGAAGGAGAGGCGTTGGCAACCTGCTGTAGAGTCCACGATTTGGTCGATCCATGGCAGGGGAAAGTTATCTTTGGGGTAGTGTTTATTCAACGACGTGTAGTCGATGCACACGCGAAGGATATTGGTATTCTTCTTCGGGACTAGCACCGGGTTTGCTAACCAGGTGGAAATTTTTGTCTCGCGAATAAATTTTGCTACGAGTAGTCTGTTTACTTCTTCTCCAAGTGCTTTTTGTTTGGGCTCTGAGAACCTTCGGGTGGTCTGCTTTATAGGCTTGGCGTCTTTGAAGACTTCGAGTGAGTGCTCGGCGAACTCCCTGGGTATCCCTGGCATATCTGAAGGCTGCCAGGCGAAAATTTCCCAGTACTCACGGAGGAGCTCAACGAGCGTGCCTTCCTATGCTGGCGAGAGGGTGGTGGACACCATCGCCGTCTTTGCAGAATCCGTCGGGTGCACTTGATGCTTGCGGGTACCGCTATTTGTGTTGAACTCGAGCTCTGGAGCGTTCTTCTTGGTGAGAGGCATCACAGAGTGATCCGTGGTTTTTGCTATCTCATCTAGTTCTTCCAGCATCCTGAAGGATTGGGTGTCGTGGTGGTGTCACGGCAGATGCCATAGGATGACTAAAGTTGTGGGGACGATGGACGCTGGAGGCGCTCGGGGAGGGATCACGCAGCGAGTGGCCGCGTGAGTATGAAGCAAGCACTGCAAACAACAAGATCTAACCAGGTTCAGGGCCCTCGTGTGGAGGTAAAACCCCTACTCCTGCCTTTCTCTCTTTTTATTCTGGTCTCACCGAGTAGCCACAGTACAAGTGTTTCTTACAACCGAGTAGCCACTCCTCTCTATATGCCACTGTAGTCCTTAGTCGCGTCGTGCGTCCCTCGCGCAGGAGGGGGCAGGGCACCTTATATACTGGTGCCCAACCGGATACAGCCAAGATGTCGACACTGTGTGCATACTGTACCCTTCCGGGTTCCCGCTGACCACTTTGGCTTCCTAGCTTGTCTTCATGTGTAAAGTCGTTGTGCAAAACCAAGGAACCGATCTGTTATCACTGCCACGAACACAGAGTAGGTCCCCCCTATCCTGCGACGCCCTGATGACACACTGTCGCGGTCAGGCACGCGCTCTGCAGATGAACAGTGCCGTGAACAGTGCCCAAGTACGGACCCGGGATACGCGGGATCCTGTGTCAGAACGGCTCCTTTGACTTCTGGCCCGAGTAGGAGACCGCCCTTTCTACTCGGGCCAATTCCTCTACCCGGTGGAGAATAACTTCCTTGATTCTTCCTCCTGGCCATCAGTACGTACGGCCGAATAACGGACGACCGGGTAGCGAGTTCCGGGTAGCCGCTACTCTGCCAAACGTCTCTTCTCTTCCTGTCTTTAGCACTTGCCTTTACCCTACTCGGGGGTATCCCCCCGACATTAGTCCCCGAAGCTGGTAGAGTCCTGCGAACTTGTTCACTGGGCTCTGCCAGCTTAAAAACCAATCTTGCCTTTGAGTCTTAGGTTGCTGAGTAGAACCTCCGAGTAGCTCTTTATTCTGTCTCAAGTTTCTTCTTTTCCGAATAGGGCCGCCTCTCTTCCCTGTCGCCGAGTAAAATGACTTGGCGAGATTTCCAATCAGAATCTCTGCCTGGCAGAGCGAAATCCGGCTTTCGGCAGCGCAACTGAGCACGTGTTACGCTGCCACGCCCCCGACGCCTCGGTGCCCGGGATCTGACAGGCCACGCACCCAGTTTTCACGGCCTGGGCCCACTAGCCCGTCAAGTCCCATCAAGCGCAGTAATTACCCACGATGGCGTCGTGGGATCAATTGCGGCCGTTACGCGCGCGTTCTGTGCTGTGTGCGTTTCTAACCGGCCCACATATCCCACGCCGCACGACCTGTGCCACGATCGATCCCACTACCTTCAACCGTAACGGCAACCCGAGGGGAGGTATAAATACCCCCTCGGTAACTCCTTCATCCTCTTCCTGCTTTCACTTTCCCCTCGCCTCTTCGTTTCTCCGCCGCCGTCGAGCTCTTCGCCGCCGTGCCCCTCGTAGCGCCGAAAGGCTAATCTTTTCCGCCAAGTTCCACCAAATCACCACCAAATTTCCTTCCCTGCTCGATGGCTCGTGATGACGGCGCCCGCGCCGGGTGGGCCGGATCCACTGTCACGGCAGAGGAGTGCCAGTGGCTGGTGAACACCCGGCGAGTTCCTGCCGGCGTCCGTTGCCGGCCTCCCGCTGGCGAGCTCGTCCTCGCTCCGGAGGCGGACGAGCACGTGGTCTTCCTCGCGCACTTAGCGCAGGGATTCGGGCTTTCGGTATCGGATTTCTTCCGTGGATTCCTCAATCACTTCGGGATCCAGCCGCACCACCTGCCACCGAACGCGATGGTGATGCTCGCATACCACGCCGTGGTGTGCGAGGCGTTCGTGGGCGTGCGCCCCACGCCGATGACCTGGGCGCGCTACTTCTTCTTTAGGAAGCAGAGCAAGGCCAAGCCGGGTAGCGCGGAGAGCAGCCGTGGCGTGACCGAGACCGGCAGCGCCATGATGGTGCAGCGCAGCGGGACCAACCACCCGCGCATCAAAGGTCTTGATTCCGTGCGCAAATGGCAGAGAACGTTCTTCTACGTGAAGAACATCTCGGTCAAGGAAGACGAGCCCCTGGTGGATCGGATCAACCTCCCCCACTGGACCAATTTGCCTCCTACCGGGCAAAATTGGGGGTTCAAGCCAGCGCTGGAAGGTGATATCAAGCAGATCAACACGCGCCTCGCCCACCTGAAGGAGAAGGGGCTCAAGGACGACGATGTGACGCCCCGAGATCAGGCACTATGCAGATTTCAGCATTTCCGCCAAAATTCACATAATAACCGATTCCAGGTTGCCACTTGTGATAACATTACAACAGTTCACGAATAATCCACAACAACAACAGAGGAGGTATATACAAGACGACTCAAACGAGTCAAGGATACAACTGATACAATACAAAGATCCAAATGACAGCGGAAGAAACAACATAGTGTCCGACTACAGACAAGATACAAATTGGACTAAGAGTCCTGAAGATAACCGATGGCGTCCAATCCCTGCCCAGGCCAAGCCGGAGGGATTCCCAAGCTAACGTCGTCAGACTTCAAACCTGTTGACTGCAATATGGAATATGCAGCCACGAAATGAATTCGTGGGTCAGTACTATTAAGTACTGGCAAGTGGATAAACCATACTCACAAGATATCAGCGTAACCAATCATCACAAGATACAAAATACTTTGGGTAGAACGGAAGGAAGGGATTATTGCAAGGAAGCGGCAGCGGGCAGCACTAACAACTAAAGAGACGCACTACAACTTCCGGCTAAAAGAAAGGGATAAGATAGCGCGACAAAACCAACTATAACTACTCACCAAATAATACCCATCCAGTGTTACCCCCCTACTAAGGAAGCAACCCAAGGAAACTCACACGGTTGATTAAGGTGACATTCATTTTTATGGTGGAGATAATCTATATTACTAGTCAAGTTATCATCGTTAAGTGTAAATTGTCTGAGTACTTGTTAGCCAGCACTTTCACCAAGTCATCCATAACCGCGGACAACACGGCTTCTCGAGAAGATTTAACCCTGCAGGGATGCACCAATTTGGCCGTACACGTAAAAATGACCCGCCAGATGGAAAGGCCCTTCCACCAAGCGAGGCACTCAACACAACCCAACTCTTCTTCGCATCAAGCCCAAAGAACCACGTGTTGTGCGTGCGCGGCTAATCGAGCCCCCACGAAGAAAAGGGGGACCCTCATAGCACTCTAAGACCACGCCGAGCTAAATGCCGACTACAAAAGTTCCACCCTGGCGCCAAGGGTTCGCACCTGCATATGCGTGCATCAAATGGAAAGCCCGAACTATGTGTGGTGATTTGGACGAGATGCGAATCGAATCAAATTGAGGGGGGCGCCCATACACGCTTCCCACATGCGGATAGTGCGCTCATCATGGATCAGTAGACAAGACCCTTTTCCTATTAGGGTCGACACTAGCAGGCCTCAAAACCACGCCGGGCCTCCTGCCGGTGCCTTATCAACAATTTATTATTACCTCAAATTAACAGGTTGTTGATTAACATCGAGCCCCAGAATATAACAAATTATAATAACAGACAGTAACTGATAACAGACTTGAGCAAAACAACCCTAAGCATGCTAGTAAGACACGGGCCCAAGCATCGGGGTTATAGGACTGGAGGTGAGACAATATCAGGGTTCAGGGTATCATGTGATAGGTTCGTAACAGAAGCAACGATACATATGGCTAGCAGAAATAGACAACAGAAAGTATCGGTAACCAATGCTGAAAGGAACACAATGGTTCATGTGAGTGATAACTTGCCTGCAAACTCAGTAGCCTGGTACTGGGCTAGATCCTCAGAAGGGGTGTCGTAAGGATCGTCGGTCTCAACGTCGTCGTCTATCCGAGAAGAAGCAAACAAACAATACAGGAAGATAAACAATCAATATAATGGCATAGTGCACAATCATGGGATGATGCATGACAATTTAATGGATGCATCAAAATAAACTAGGTGACATGGTATCACAATATAAATGGACACATATGCAATTTTGAGTTGCATATGAAAAGCCCATGAATCTTGGTTGAAACAATTGTTTTCCAATTAACCAACAGGTGAAAGTGGATTAGTATGATGCATGGATGAGGAAAACAACAAAATAACAACAATAGAACCAATTTAAAATAGGGTTTACCAATTTAGAAATTTATTTATTAAGTTAAGGAATTTTTGGTTCCTTAAAGGGATTACACAAATAGTTGTTGTTTTCACCAATTTAAATTGTGCAAAACAAATAACAAAATTCATATTTGAAAAGAATACAAAATTTTAGTTGGATTACATGTTTCAAATATTGAAAAAGGAGTTAAGATGAATTTATTAGGACTTAAACAAGATTAAAAAAAAATTAAATGAATTTAAAACAAGTATGAATATTATTTGAATTTTATTGGTTCAAAACATAAATTCAACTGCATATTTGAAAAGTTTATACTTTTCTAGTTTGGAAACATATTTTGCATGTTCAAAAAAATAATTTAATTTGAGCAAGTTATGATTTTATCAAATTTAAATGATTTAAACAAGGTTTAAATTATTTAGGCAATTTTTATTATTCAAAACATGAAACAAAATTTATATTTGGAAAGGTGATTCAAAATGGTGTGGAAAACATATTTTATTTGCATTATTTGGATGAAGTATGAATTAGTTATGCAATTTAGCAATTTACAAATGAATTATTTGAATTTGAATTTTGGATGCAATATAATTACTTTGCAAGTGTTAGATGCATGACGACGCATGGTGCTATGATGCAAAAAAAAATAAAACAAGCAATTTTCTAATTGGGGAAATCCCCCGGGTGTTACAGACGACCCCATCGCCTGCTGGATCTCCAGGCGAGTACTCCCGTTGCAGCGCCGCGCACACCTCATGTGCTACATGGGCGGCAACCGAGATTGCACTCGGACGACCACATTCGAGCTCAGCAACGCGGATGTGGCCGTCTGGGCGCGCTCTATCATGAGCACCGGCCTCAGGGACAACTGGCAGTACGACTTTGTGCCATACAGCCGCACGAAGCCAATCAAGCGGGTAAGTACTCCTCACCCTGTTTCCTGCATATCGATTCCGAGTAGACGGCCTTCTTAGCTTAGTGTGCTTAGTATCCGCACTCTGTGCTGAGTAGGACACTTAGCCGTATCTCTTAGGCTTCATGTGCTTTATGTTTGCACGCCACGCCGAGTAGGAAACTTACTACTATCTGTTACGCTTCATGTGCTTTGTGTTTGCACGCCTCGATAAGTAGGACACTTTTACTCTATCACGCTTTGTGCTAGCATCCTGTCCCGAGTAGAATCCCTTATGCTGCTCAACTAATTTGTGCTGCCTGCTTATATCTCCAGCGCCTTGCTCGCCAGCTCGCTGAGAGCGAGGAGCTCTTCGAGGCCAATTGGCACGCAGATCGGACGGAGGACGACGAGGTCTCCTACGACACCCTGGACAAACTCAATATCCCTCATGCCGCCCAGACGGATAAGCATCATGTCGACGCGTCCGTTCGGGACTGGTCCGAAGACGACGACGAAGGTGATTGGGTTCACCTTTATGGTCGCGAGTAGCGCAACTCAATTTCCTCCTGTTTCCTAACTATTTTCTTATTCTCAACTCTACAGAAGATGCTGATGCTGATGCTGAAGAGGAGGGCGAGGACGAGGACGCCCTTGACGTCGATCCGCTTGCAGTTGCTGCTCCCGCCACTCGCAAGAGGGCGGGTAGTGGTGCTCAAGAGCCCACCGCGAAGAAAGCCAAGAAGACCGTGAAGAAGGTAAAGCAGGGGAAACGGCTACCCCCTTCTCGTGCCGGGTAAGCGATTTTCTTCCAAGTTGCAATTTGCTGTTGCTGCTTTCTCGGAACTCCTTATTCTGCTACTGCTTCTCGATTTCTTCTGTTTCTCACACTCCTCTTATGAACTTCTTTCTTCTCTTCAACGCCCCCTTGGACGCTAATGCTGCTGCCGCACCTACCAAGTCCAAGAAAAGATCCGCCATCGACATTGACAAACTCATCGATCTCTCCGACGAGGAAGAGATCGCAGCACGGGCCAGGGCGCGCGCGCCCTCTCCTGTGAAAGGAGAAGACGAGGACAAAGCCCAGGACATGGACACTGGTGCCCACGATGCCGACCAGGAGCAGCAGGCCCGCGCAGAACAGGAAGCGCAGGATGCTGCTCCTGATGAGAGACCACCTTCTCCCCCAGCTGCCACAACCGGGGAGAACACAGAACAAGGCCCCGAGCAACAAGACCGTGCCGCCCTTGAGCGGCAGGAAGAAAACCTGGAGCAGCAGGACATTGACATTGCTGCCCAAGACGACCCCGCGGCCCAGCCGCGGGTAGAAGGACAAGACGAAGCACAACCAGACCCTGCTGTCGAGCAGCAGGTTGAGACAGTTGACATGGAGCAGGACCTGCAGAGCCACGCGCAGCCGGACGCTGCGCCGGGTAGCGAGCCCTTGGTGCCGCCTACCCAGCAGGGCACCTCATCCACCGCACCGAGCTCCTCGCCGGTGAAGAAGACCAAGATCACAGCCAGCCCTCCAGCTAAGAAGGATGCGGCCGAGAAGAAGGCTGCCGAGAAGAAGGCCGCCGAAAAGAGAGCCACCGAGAAGAAAGACACCGAGAAGAAAACTACTGAGAAGAAGGCTTCCGAGAAGCAGGCCGTCGAGAAGCAAGCTGGCCAGCCAGATGCCACCGTCCGCAGGAATCCTCCTCGTGGCGCTACGCAAGATTCTGCCGCGATGCCGCCACCTAAACCAAAGGCGAAGCCTGCCGTGAAGAGTGGGCAACTCACTGTTGGTGCTTCCGGCAGCGCTGAAGGCATACCTGCTGGATCAAGCCTTCGCGATCCGCCTGCCTATCCGCCTTACATGTTGCAGACGAGCAAGCAGTACAGCATCCCGCTAAGCGCGGCCGAGAAGAAACTTGCTATTACGAGAGGCAAACAGGCCCAGGCTGTGGATTCCAAGCCGCCAGCCAAGAACAAGGACAGGGCCCTTTCAATTTTCTCGCGCGAGGTCCAGGAGACCGAGGTGACGTCCACGGGGCTTGAGCAGATGATCGACCGGGTAGGCTTCATTGAAGCTGACTGGAACAGCGACGTCCTTGGCAACGAGCCCTGGCACGGCCTTGCCTTGGGCAAGCTGGACCACTGGCGCATTGACTGGAACAAGGCGGACATGGGCTACAATCCCATGACCATCTCGTCTTCCACCAGTACGCTTGCCGCGAAGCTGTTCGTCCATCGCAAAGCTGCAGAGGACATCGAGCAAACCTACGCGGTAAGTTTTGCTTGTCTGTTCCGAGTTGCTTTTTTCTTCTCTTCTACTCTTCTCCTTCTTCTTATCCATCACCCAGTCCCCGAGATTCGGGCCGAGTAGACGGATACTCAACCGTGTTGTCGTCTTCTCGGGTTGAATCTTCAAAATTTCGTCTGATTCCTTTTCTTTCTGCCTCTCAGAATAGCCTCTTGAAGAGAACAAATCTGTACTGGTCGCTGCTCTGGAATCACAACATTGCAAGAAGGCGCCTTGAGGCCCTAGAAGCAGAACGTAAAAGTGATGCCATGACAAAGAAGGAGGTCGTGGCTCGTACTCTCAAGATTTCCGAGATCGAAAGTAAGCTTTTAGCTACGCGGTTCATGCGTTTTGTGTTTACGCCCGCTTATGCTTTCTGCTTTAACTGATTTTACCCTGCAGGTAAGTTTAAGGCGCTGGAAGATGAGCACAAGCTCTGCCATGTGTTTGTTGAGAATGCTGAGACCACCATCAAGAAAATGGAAGGTGAGTTG
This sequence comes from Alopecurus myosuroides, assembly GCA_028641055.1. Lineage (NCBI taxonomy): Eukaryota > Viridiplantae > Streptophyta > Magnoliopsida > Poales > Poaceae > Alopecurus > Alopecurus myosuroides. The sequence goes on along the minus strand of CM054059.1, from coordinate 215,097,731 downwards.
CCGTATTTTCAGTTTGTCTTTCTTCTTTCTTCTTCGCTACTCTGCTAACCTTGTTCCTCTCTCCGCAGAAGATCACAAGAAATTTGTTGAAGAGCATCTCGACTGCCTCAAACCCGCCGAGGTGCAGCAGCAGTTGGAGAGCCAGGCTGTAGAACTAAAGAAAGAGCACGCCACCGAGATGGAACCTCTCCAAGTCCGGCTGCGAGCTGCCCTTCAAGATGCCCTTGACATAGCTGCCGAGAAGAACAAGATAGCTGCCGAGAAGGACAAGATTGAGGCAGCAGCCAAGGCCAAGCAAAGGGCTCTCGAGCTGGAATGCGAGAGGCTGAAGACCAGCAACTCGGACCTCATGCTCCAGCTGGCCGGGTTCCGCAAGATCGAAGAAAAGCACACCGCTGATGAGGAGTCATGGAATAAGAAGCTGCAGTCGCTACTTTGCGAGCTGAATAGTAAGTACCCGCTTCTCTGCGCTTCGCTGTCTCCTTTTGCTTCTCCGTTGCTTGATTCGCTTCTCTTCTCTGCCTCTGTCTCTAATCTTTTTGATAGCTTTTTCAAAAAAATTCCCCGACCTCAGCTCGTCTTGCAAGCCTGCTCTGTCAAAGGCCCAAGCAGCTCGCACCGAGAAGGGCGAGCCCATGGACACTAAAGCCTCGATCGAAGACAGCTTCACAAACATGCAGGGGCAGCTCCAGCGTCTAAGGGGCGTGGGCACCGATCTGGTGTCCACTGCCTTCAAACTCCATGACTTGTTTTGGCCTCGAGACTCTGCGCCAGCAACCATCCGCGGGCTCGCCGAGAAGCTGAATGGCGTGAAAGCCGAGCTGAAGAAGTGGCGGGCATCCGGAGCTCGGGCAGGCGCTGATATGCTGCTCCTCTTCGTCTGCAGCTGGTACGATAATCTTGATCTCAGCCTTATCCTCGATATGCGCCGGGATTCGAGGTGGGAGAAGGATCCCGACTGCGTGGCTCGCCGCCAGTTGGTTGCGTACGAGATCGCATCCTACGCGGATACCGCGCGCTACATCGAAGGCCTCACCGAGCCCGACACGGATGTGGAGGGCGAGGGTGACGACGAGGATGAAGACGATGACGAGGAGGCCACTGTGTCCGACGGGCTGAGCTTCTTCGCCAGCACCGATGAGAAGTCCGAGAAGGGCAAGGGCACGGTCGTCGAGGATAGCGACGAGGAGGCCGAGAGCGAGAAGATGACCATCGACACCGCGGCCCTTGAGTTTGGCACTTCATCAGGCGCAGCCCTTGACGACACGGCGCTACTCCGCGCTTAGTCCACGGCCTCTACCTCGGCGATAGACCCCATCTCGGTGGCTACATCCACTTCTGATCAGGCTGCCACCAATCCAGAAGCGGATGCTGCAAAGACTGACGCCACCAACCCGGAAGCTGATGCTGCCAAGGCCAATACTGAAGACGCTGCTACCTCCACCTGATTACTTCCTGCAACACTTATCTTTGAAAACCTTTATCAGATCCCCGGAATGCCAGGTGCAGATGTACTGAACAATTTATCTTCCCGTTGCTACTCAGTTTTTATCCCAGTTTAAGTTTTATATACTTAGCAATTTGAGCAGCTTTGGCTTGATGCCGGGTTGCGTTATCATGCGAGTCCCCGAGTTGCATTTTTCATCCACCCTTCCTTTTTATCTCAGCTCTTAACTGCAACTTGTTGCTTTTTTGGTATTCGAGTCACAAGAGTTCAAAGTTGGAGTTTCAAATACTTAGCCACTTGGAAACAGTCATAGTAACGCTACCCACCACCTAGCCGAAAAAGATAACAGCAGAAAGTAAAAAACACTCTACTCGGTTACCACGCGCGTCCTTCCCTTTGCAATTTTTCATGTGTTCATTGACTCCTTGGCTTGTTCTCTGGCTTGCCATGAAGCCGGTTTGCGGACAGCAGCAGAGTCGCAGAGTGTCCGGTGAGTATAAACACACTACTTTGTATGCTTTTGAAATTCTAAGCGTAGCAACCGAGTAGACAAAGGTGCAACAGAATAGAAACACTTAGAGCAATTTTGGACGAGGGTAGTCCCCGAGTTCAATTTTTGATTGCAGGGTAGGAGCTTTACTCGGATAAGAGAGTACATACACACTTTTGCTCATGAATGAAAGCGACGAAGTAGAGCCACATTCCAGGGGCGCTTAGACTCCTCTCCAGCTTTATCCGCCCTGTTCTCCTATGCTGGACGCACGTCCACGAGGTAATAGGCATCATTGTGCAAAGCCTTGCTCACAATGAACGGCCCTTCCCACGGAGGGGACAGCTTGTGCATCCCGGCTGTGCGCTGCACTAGCCTCAGGACCATGTCTCCTTCTCGGAAAACCCTTGGGTTCACTTTTCGGCTATGATAACGCCTCAAGTTTTGCTGGTAAACAGCTGAACGTGACAGAGTAAGCTCTCTTGTTTCTTCTAGCAGGTCAACATCGTCTTCTCGAGCTTCTCTCGCCTCCGCCTCAGTGTAGAGGGTTACTCGGGGGGAGTCATGCTCTAAGTCGATCGGCAACACGGCCTCAGCCCCGTAAACCAAGAAGAATGGCGTATAGCCGGTTGACCGGTTAGGGGTAGTCCTTAGACTCAACAACACCGCTGGCAACTCGTCTAGCCAACACCCTGGTGTTTTCAACAGCGGCTCAATCAGCCTTGGCTTTATGCCCGCAAGCAGCATGCCATTTGCTCTTTCCACCTGTCCATTGGACGCGGGATGCGCGACAGACGCAACATCTAGTCGGATATGCTTATCTCTGCAGAATCTCACCATGGCTCCCTCAGCAAAGTTAGTGCCGTTATTTGTGATGATGCTGTGCGGGTAGCCGTATCTCAGGATCACATCCTTTAAGAATTTCACAGCTGTAGCTCCATCGCACTTCCGAATAGGCTTCACTTCAATCCACTTGGTGAACTTGTCCACCATGACTAAGATGTGTGTCATGTTGCCTCTAGCCGGCTTGAAGGGGCCAACCATATCCAAACACCAAACAGCAAACAGCCAAGTGATGGGAATGGTTTTCAACTCGGAAGCAGGCATGTGGATCTTACTTGCGAATCTCTGGCAACCGTTGCACTTTCTCACGATGTCTTCAGCTTGCTGCAGAGCGGTGAGCCAGTAGAAGCCATGCCGAAAAGCCTTCTTGACTAGAGCCCGAGAAGAGGCATGATGCCCGCATTCTCCTTGGTGTATCTCCACCAGAATTTCCTCTCCTTCTTCCGGTTCCACACAGCGCTGCAGCACGCCAGTGACACTTCTCTTGTGCAGCGCTTCTCTGAAGATGGTGTAGCCCTTGGATCTTCTCTGAATCTGCCTTGCAGTCACCTCATCTTCTGGCAGGGTACCGTCCTTTAGAAAGGATAGTATGGGCATGGCCCAACTCGGTGTCTCCCGTGCGGGAAACACTGGTTCGTCCACTTCCATTGGGACATCCACTGCTGCATCTTTTTCTGTGTTGGGGTTAACTCTCTGCAGCCCCGAACGGTTTGCAAGGACTTCTTCGAGGAATGCGACAGTCCCCGAGCTGAGAGGGGCAGTCCCCGAGTAGGGATGAGCAGTCCCCGAGTAGAGAGGGGCAGTCCCCGGGTTGCAGGCGCCAGTCCCCGGGTTGCAGGTGCCAGTCCCCGGGATGGAGACTGCAGTCCCCGGGTCTCCTTTTGCACCTTCCCAGTCAATCTCCATTGGAACTGCTTCTGCATCAGGCAGATAAGGAACGAAAATGGACCCCGAGTTGGGGGATGGCTTGATGGATGGCTTTCTCAAGTGCTCCAAGGCAATTCCAGCCGGGATGTACTGCCGAGAAGATCCCAATTTGGACAGCTCATCGGCTGCTTCATTCTCTGCTCGGTGGACATGTTGGAACTCGCAACCCTCAAAGAATCCTGTCATGGTTTGGACCAGGAAGCGGTATGATGCCATGTTGGCATCCAGAGCATCCCAAGTGCCAGAAACCTGCTGCACGACTAGATCCGAGTCTCCATAGCATATGATGCGCTGCACGCCAACTTCCTTTGCCACCTTCAAGCCGTGTACCACGGCCTCGTACTCTGCAACATTGTTGGATGCCTTGAAATGGATTTGCAGCACGTACTTGAGTTGATCTCGCTTGGGTGACGTAAGCACCACGCCAGCACCGAGGCCTTCTTTCATCTTGGAGCCATCAAAGTGCATCTTCCAGTAGTTGGATACCGGAGTAGGAGGCTCATATTGCACCTCATCCCAATCCACTAGAAACTCTGCTAGGATCTGAGACTTGATGGCTTCTCTTCTCGCGTACGAGGGTGCATACGCGGCCAGCTCGATTGCCCACTTGGCTACTCTGCCGCTCGCTTCCTTGTTGCCCATGATATCCGAGATGGGAGCTGAGCTCACCACTGTGATGGGGTGTTCTTGGAAGTAATGCTTCAGCTTCTTGGCACCCAAGTACACACCGTAGGTCATCTTCTGGTAGTGAGGGTAGTTCTGTTTGGAGCTGGACAGCACCTCACTGAGATAGTATACAGGCCGTTGCACACTCTTGCCTTCCTATTCTCGTTCCACCACAATCACCACGCTGACTACCCGGTTAGTAGCAGCAATATATAGCAGCATTGGCTCCTTGGGTAGCGGACTAGCCAAGATGGGAGCGCTACCCAGCATTGCCTTTAGCTCTTTGAACGCCACATCCGCTTGCGGTGTCCAGACGAACTTGTCGCTTTTCTTCATCAATTGGTACAAAGGCAAGGCCTTCTCACCCATTCTGCCCAAGAAACGGCTCAGAGATGCCAAGCAACCAGTGAATTTTTGCACATCCTTCAGGGATCTCGGCAAAGACATGCTCTCAATAGCTTTTATCTTTGAAGAATTGGCCTCAATGCCCCGACTGGATACCAAGAAGCCGAGTAGCTTGCCAGCCGGGACGCCAAAGGTGCATTTACTCGGGTTCAGCTTCATCTTGTACTTGCGCAAGTTAGCGAATGTTTCCTCAAGGTCACTAAGCAGAGTATGTGTTTTATTCGTTTTGATGACAATGTCATCTACGTACACCTGCACATTTTTGCTGAGCTGATCATGCAGGCATCTCTGCATGCATCTCTGATAGGTAGCACCCGCATTCCGCAACCCGAAACACATGACACGATAGCAATAAGCCCCGTACAGGGTAATGAAAGCAGTCTTTATTTGATCAGCAGGATTCAGAGCTATCTGGTGAAAACCAGAGTAGGCATCTATGAAAGACAGCAGTTCACAACCGGCAGTGGAATCGATCACCTGATCGATGCGAGGTAGCGGAAAAGGATCCTTGGGGCATGCTTTGTTCAAGTCGGTGTAGTCGACGCACATGCGCCATGCGGTAGCAGCCTTGGGATCCTCCTTTTTCTTCTCAACCATGACCGGGTTGGCTAGCCAATCCGGATGCAGCACCTCCATGATGAAATTGCTTATCAGCAGCTTGGTGATCTGGTCACCGATGGCCTTCCTTCTCTCATCTCCGAAACGGCGCATAGTCTGCTTCACTGGTTTGGCGTCAGGACGCACATGTAGCGAGTGCTCAACCAACTCCCTCGGGACACCTGGCAGATCCTCATTGGACCAGGCGAACACGTCCCGATTCTCACGGAGGAAGTGGATGGGCTCGCTTTCCTATTTCTCTGCCAACCCGGAGCCAATGATGGCAACGCGGTCGGGGAACTCAGGGTCGACCTGGACCTTCTTTGTCTCTTGAGATGCCTGGAACGCGGTCCCGTGCTGGGAACTCGGCACGCCCTGCGCACCAGCTTGCGCGGATTGCGCCATAACCACCACCTCGTACATCTTTTTCTTCTCGGCAACAATCACCATGGATTCCGCCAACTGAGAACCAGCAGAGGCACACTCCATGGACTTCTTGTAATCACCAGAGATGGTAATCACGCCATTGGGACCAGGGATCTTCATCTTCAGATATGCGGTGTGGGTAGAGGCGATGAACTTGCTCAGAGCAGGCTTGCCGAGTAGGGCATGGTAGGGGCTCTGGTGGTCAACCACCTCAAACTGCAGGCTCTCTGTGCGGCAGTTCTCCCTGGTGCCGAATAGCACATCTATCCATACTCGGCCAATCGGGTTGCAGGAGACTCCGAGCACAATACCATGGAAGGTGGTCTTGCTGGGTAGCAGCATGTTTTCGGCCATACCGAGCTTCTCGAGTGTGTCTTTGTACACAATGTTGATGCTGCTGCCGTTGTCGATCAGCACCTTGCTGAACCTCACATTCTTCTCGGGACCCAAGAAGGTAGGATCCAGCACTAAGGCGTAGCTACCCGGGTTGGGCATCACCTTGGGATGATCTGCTCGGGACCACGTGATCTCTTGGTTGCACCAATGCATATAGTGAGGAAAAGCAGGGATCACAGCATTGACCTCCATGGCACGCTTGTGCTGGGATTTCTTGTCGACAGGCTTAGAGGTGAAGATCATGTAGCTCTCGTGGTGCTCCTGGTACCGATTGCGGTCTCCGCCACCATTGTTGCCGTTGTTGTTGTTACCTTGGTTGTTGTTGTTGTTGTTGCCTCTGTTGTTGTTGCGGGTGTAGTAGTTGTTGTAGTAGCGGTTGGCTCCTAAAGCCACCTGGTTCACATTTTCTCTTCTCGAGAAGGCTGGAGGCCGAGCAGCGGGTGCGCGAGCAGGCTGTGCAGCGGCATTCGCGGCTGGCAGAGGAGGAGGAGGAGGCAGGCCCTCGTTCTTGATCTCTTCCCACCAACTGCACTGCCGAGTAGTGTGGTTGGCAGGTCTTGCGGGATGCCGAGTGTGGAAGCTGCATGGGCCATCCTTCATGTCCTTGAACACGAAGTTTGGAGCAGGACCCGAGTTGCCGCTACCCTTCTTCTTGTTGCCTTGGCCCTGATTCTGGTTCTGCCCGTATGGAGCTCCAGCAGTTTTCGGCCTCTGGCTACTCCCTGCCCCGGTAGCCACAGCATTCACCTCCTCTGGGTCATACCGAGTGTCAATCCAATCACCTCTGCGCTTGTTGCGGAACTCATTGCGCTTGCTGGTGTTGATGTTGTAGTTCCTTCTCGGCTCAGCGGCATCAAGAAGAGGCTGTGTCGGGTCGCCGAGTGCGTACTGATCCGCAATCCGGATGGTCTCAGCAAGGGTACTCGGCATCTCCCTCTGGAGCCTTTGCCACAGCATGCTGCCATGCCTGCAGCCCTGCACAAACCAAGTGATGGCCTGGGCCTCATTCACACCCTCACAGGCGTTCCTCAGAGTACTCCACCGAGTAAGATACTCGCGGTCCGTCTCCTCTTCCCGCTGCCTGCAAGCGGATAGCTGCTGCGGCCTATTCGGCCTCCGATAAGTGCTGGTGAAGTTGCTGACGAACGCCTCCGCGAAGTCAAGCCAACAGTTGATGCTGTGCTTGGGCAGGTTGTTGAGCCAGGTTCTTGCCGGTACCTCGAGCATCTACGGGATGTACCGCATGGCCCACCTCCGGTTGCCGCCTACAATGTGCACGGCTGTGACATAGTCATTGAGCCAATCTTCCGGCTTGGTGCTGCCGTCATAGCACTTGGTCCCCCTGGCGAGCTGGAACTGCTTCACGGATGGCTCCGTCATGATGCGGGGACCAAAGCACTCTGGGCCAGGCGGCCCCTTGCTCTCGAGTTGCGCGGACAGAGAAATCCGGTCCAGCTTGTGCCTGGCGTCACTGGGCTCTAGCATGCGCTCACCCACGCGATCCAGGATGTCATAGCCAGCCAACCCCATGGCCGAGTAGCCATCATCATATCTGTCCACCTGCACGACTGCACGCTGCTCCACCGGGTTGGCGGCTGGCGCCACCGCACGCGGCTGCTGCCTCTGCCGAGTAGGCTGAGCAACTGGACGCTGAGAAGGGCCTGGGCGCTCTTCATCTCGGGCCTGGCTTTGAGCTTTATGGGCTTGATAGCCTGCTCCTGCAGCATTGTGTTTTTGACCGGACTGTCGCGGCACAGCGAGCTGTTTCGCGGCGACAGCCGGGTCGTACACCTGCATCTGCCTGTCTCTGCCGGAATGCCCACTTCGGTCCTTCTCACGGCTAGGATGCGGAGACGAAGCCTGATCGTTAGATCTAGCCGCATGCGAGTGCACCACCTGAGAAGCTCCAGCACCCGAATTGGCTTTCCAGAACTCCTCGTTCTGCCTAGCAGCCTCTAGCACCAGCTCGTTGAGCCTTTCCTGCTGCCTAACACGTGCGTCGCCGTCGAGATGCGGCAACTCTGCGGCTACAGCCTCAGCAGCTCTAAGGGTTTTGGCGGGGTACTGTATCTGGGTCTGGTGGAGGTGTTTGCGGTGGCGGACTGACTGGGAGCCTCTACAACCGTTGCCATCTCGGCGCCCAAGTTGCGACGCGTAGCACCTACTCTGCTGGCTCTCCTAACAACTGGTGTAAAACCGTGAGCCTTGTTGTACTCGTTCTGATCTAGACTAAGCTCTAGCCTAATCTTCTCCAACTCCGCCTGCTCGGCGAGCAGCTCCTGGCGCTGCCGGTCGAGCTGGGCCTTCATGGACAGGATCTCAAGATCAGTGGGAGGCGGCATACCCATCCGCACGGCTGACGCAGGTATTGTCGGAGTAGTGGAGGGAGGCAGGTTGCAGTCCTTCTCGTAGGGCTTGTGGGTCTTCCCGCCAGCACTCGGGTCAGCGAGATCCTCGATGACGCCCGCAGCGGCAGCAGCCGCGCCCTTCCCGGCGTCAGCAGCAGGGCCGGTCATCATCACCTCCGCGACGTCCGCAGAGCAGCCCATCGGCCTCCCGCGTGCAGCGATGACGGCGGGGGGATCTTCCGCGACATGCACCAGCTCAGGGTACTCGCGGTCAATGACGGTGGCGATGTAGACGAGGTGCGCGCCGAAAGATAGCACCGAGCCGCCCTCCGGCATGGCCCTGCCGCCGAAATCGCCGGCGTTGTCGGTGACGAAGTCGAAGGAGCCGAATCTGTGGACAAGGCCACATACCACGCGCTCTCCGGTAGTAGAAATTGATCCCGTCCGAACGGAAACTCCAGCCAGCGCCGCTGGTTGCCCCACGGTGGGCGCCAACTGTCGTGGTGGTGTCACGGCAGATGCCATAGGATGGCTAAGGTTGTGGGGACGATGGACGCTGGAGGCGCTCGGGGAGGGATCACGCAGCGAGTGGCCGCGTGAGTATGAAGCAAGCACTGCAAACAACAAGATCTACCCAGGTTCAGGGCCCTCGTGTGGAGGTAAAACCCCTACTCCTGCCTTTCTCTCTTTTTATTCTGGTCTCACCGAGTAGCCACAGTACAAGTGTTTCTTACAACCGAGTAGCCACTCCTCTCTATATGCCACTGTAGTCCTTAGTCGCGTCGTGCATCCCTCGCGCAGGAGGGGGCAGGGCACCTTATATACTGGTGCCCAACCGGATACAGCCAAGATGTCGACACTGTGTGCACACTGTACCCTTCCGGGTTCCCGCTGACCACTTTGGCTTCCTAGCTTGTCTTCATGTGTAAAGTCATTGTGCAAAACCAAGGAACCGATCTGTTATCACTGCCACAAACACAGAGTAGGTCCCCCTATCCTGTGACGCCCTGCTGACACACTGTCGCGGTCAGTCACGCACTCTACAGATGAACAGTGCCGTGAACAGGGCCCAAGTACGGACCCGGGATACGCGGGATCCTGTGTCAGAACGGCTCCTTTGACTTCTGGCCCGAGTAGGAGACCGCCCTTTCTACTCGGGCCAATTCCTCTACCCGATGGAGAATAACTTCCTTGATTCTTCCTCCTGGCCATCAGTACGTACGGCCGAATAACGGACGACCGGGTAGCGAGTACCGGGTAGCCGCTACTCTGCCAAACATCTCTTCTGTTCCTGTCTTTAGCACTTGCCTTTACCCTACTCGGGGGTATCCCCCCGACATTGGGCGATCTCGTTGAATTCGATGTCGCATTTATTGGACTTTTGGAAATCTCCATCGATGGTGATTGTGCCATATTCTCCAGGCAACTTGAGTTTCAAGTACGCGTAGTGCGGTACTGCCATGAATCTAGTGAACGCCGTTCGACCAAGAATGGCGTGGTACTGTGAGGGCCAATCGACGACTTCGAAATCAAGAAATTCTCGCCTATAATTACTTCGGTTGCCTAGCACCACCTCCAGGTTGATTGTTCCGAGTGGACGGACTCCTTTCCCTAGAACTATCCCGTGGAAGGATGTCTCTGATTCCGCGAGTCCATCCAAATTCTTGTTCATACGACGGAGCGTGTCTGCGTAGATGATGTTGATGCCGCTGCCCCCGTCCATGAACACGCGAGCCAGCTCGTAATTGCCAATTTGCGCCTGTATGACTAGTGCGGCGTGTCTTGGTCGATAGACTCGCGGAGGGTGGTCTTCCTTGGAGAAAGTTATTGGTTGTTCCGCCATCTTCAGGTACTCGGTTCTCGTAGGTGGGGTTTGCACAACCATGCATAACTGTCGTGTGTTTGTCTTCTGAGCCCTGCATGATGGATAGACCTTCTGTATCATGCCTAAGAGTCCCGCTGGGTTCGGGTATCCATTGACTCCTTTATTTGGGGCGGGTGGCGCTGGTAGCGCAGCTAGCACCGCGTTTTGGTTTCCTGCTGGGGGCAAGGCTTGCGGCTGTTGAAATCCTTGAGCTCCTCCTCCAGGAAGCTGCGGGTAACCCTGATTAATTGTTGCTCCATTTTTCTTCAAGAGGGCCTCATGGATATCAATGAACTTTCGGCAGTCCTTGAGAAGGTGTGTTGCCTTAGTTTTGCCGGTGCGCTTATCTGTAAATAGATGTAGCGTGTAGTAACCGTCGAGATCCTCCTAGGGGGTTTTGTCTTCCTGCTTTGGCTTCCACTCGTGTTTTCCACGATATTCGTTGTCGCGATTTTTTCTGAACTCCGCTGCCACAAATTCTTCTCGATCATCGTGGTCGTAATTCTTTCTTCTTTTCTTTCGACTATGGCGATCGTCATCGCGTGTCGGGGATGAATCTTTCTCGTTGCGCACTGCGTCTTTGCCGTTTTCCCATCTGTCGGCTATGGCCATCAACTCTCCCATGGTCTTGGGTGCGAGTTGTCCCAGTTCTTCCCTGAAAGAGGTTCGCCGTGCTCCCTTTGCAAATGCTTCAACCGCGACTTCTTCTGATATATTTCCCGTTGTGTTCCTGAGTGTGGTCCACCGCTGAATATATTCACGAGTAGACTCGCCACTTTTCTGCTTGCAAGCTCATAGCTCCTCGATGGTCGCCGGTCTTTTGTATGTTGCCTGGAATTTTTTGCAGAAATCGGGGTTTAGGTCGTCCCAAGATCTGTAACATGCCCTCGGCCTTCCTTCGAGCCAGCTGCGGGCTGCGCCGACTAGGTGTAAGTTGAGGTACTGCATAGCTGTGTTTTTGTTCCCACGTTGGCATTTTACTGCCGTGAGGTAATCTGACAATCAGGCCGAAGGTTCTTGCGAACCATCATACTTCTGTACTTCCGTGGATAGCTTAAATCTTTTGGGTAGCGGCGCCTCGCGGATGCTGCGGGCAAAGCATAGGGCTCCACAGACATTGTCGTCGGAGGATGTAGATGATGAGCGCGCACGGTTTCTAGCCGCTCGTCCTTTATCAACCTTGCACCGGGCGATGTCCGATCGCGCGTTGTATTCGGGTTCGTCGCGATTGACGTCTCCTCTCGGTTCCTTGCTGCGATGTCGCGAGTGGCTTCTGTCTTGATCTTTTCGCGGGTTGCGATCTCAACCCCTCCGCGGGCTGCGGTCCCGAACTCTTCGCGGGTTGCGGCTACGGCCTCGACCCCTCGGGCTGCTATCGCTGCCACTCGGGCTATCTCCTCGTCGTCGAGCTTCTTTCCCTCGTGCCCGACGGGGGGATTTTTCCTTGCCAGGTGATGTGCCCCTATGTCCACGGGGTGCTTCCTTGTCCTTCTGTGTGGCCGCTTTCCTGCGATCATAGGAGGCGAGTTTTGCGGCTGCCATGCCTAATCCTTTCTGCACCTGCTTGTATTGTTCTGCGCGGGGGTCGTCTTCTCCTGGTTGATTTATCTGCATGTAGGTCGCTGCGGCTAGCACCGCGGCAGCGGGAGTTTGCGGATATATGTTTCCATCCTCGTCGACGCGCATAAGTGATTTGCTGATTCTGCTCAAGGACTCGCCGTCCATGGTCACGGTTCTTGAGGCGCGTCCCTTCTTTGGGGGGCGGTTCCCGACAGAAGGTGTTAGGGACAGCTCGGCTCGGCGTTGACTTGACTCGTCTTCCAACCTTTTCCGCTTGGCTAGATCTGCCCGAGCTTCTTTGATTGCAGTGGCAGCTCTCACTAGATGATAGTGGTAGGCGATCATGTCTTCGTGTGGGGCTCCGGCCGCAGGTGGTTTGCTCGTGCGGATAGCCTCCTTTGCTCGGAGCCAGGCGTCTCGTGAGACGTTGATCTCAGCACGTTCCCTTCCGCTGTCTTCAGTTTCTACGGGTGGTGGTTCCGATCCTGCCATGCAGACCTGAGCCAGATGCGGCTTGTGAGTCCTAGGCGTAACTTGAAATGCCTTCCTGACCCGAGAGGGCTCCTCTGTAGAGAGGGTATGGAAATTGCTGGTGTTGAGGCGGATGGACTCGCCACTTTTTGCCAAGTAGGTTCGTGAATCGACAACTCCTGGGCTGGAAATTGACTCAGATCCCGATTCCTCAGGGAAGTGAAGGATCCCTTTTTTGTTGGTGTAGATCTCGAAGCTCCCGAACGTCAAGGTGACGCTCTTCTCCAGATCGCTGAATACCGGGCATGATTCCGGCGAGTGAGGGGTGACTACGATAGATCCGATCCGAATCGGGTTGGTCGGAGTCGAAGTCGAGGGTTTCCAACGTGAGTTGGTTGTCGATGAAGCCGAAGATGCCGGAGATCCAGCGCCCGTCGTTCCCACAGATGGCGCCAATTGTCGAATCTGCATCTCAACAAGTCCCTCGGGTGAACCCATAGGGTTTCGATTAGGAGAACGTGTAGGCGCTGGCGACAATCGTCGGCTAGACAGGGGACACGATTTACCCAGGTTCGGGGCCCTCGTAGAGGTAAAACCCTTACTCCTGCCTCTGTCGATCTGTATTAACGAGTAGATTGGTTACAATGGGGCGTTGCTCAAGTCGAGTGTATGATCTCGATCTCAAGGCTTGGTGGTGCGGTATTGCTTGGTCCTTCCTCTGGTGGCTCTCCTGGCCTTATATAGATGGCCAGGTCTCAAACCGTACCCAGGGAGGACTCGAATCCTAACCTAGAGTCGGTTACAAGTTTCCTAACTTGACCCGCAAGGCCTTGCGGGTGGGCTTGAATTGGGCCTTCTAGAATAATCCATGACGCCTCCTTTAGAGCTTGGGCCGTGGGCCTGAGACCGGGTAGGCACACCCGACAGGCCTAGGATCCATCCCTTCGTCACCCGGTTGCCCATCCATCTCAGGACATTCAAGGTAACCCCTGCCACCAGTATCTTTATCTGCTCTTCCACTCCACCATGAGAACAGACTAAATTACATAAATCTATCAAACAATTGAGGCGGCGGTGACGGGTCAACACACATCTTGGAAATTTTTTCTAAAATCTGTCGACTCAGGGACTAACGACCACAAATCAGACAATTTTTTTATTGGTCACGTAATAACACTAGATCTGACGGGACATGCCCACCTGTAAGGGCTGGGTAGGCAATACACATGGAGGAGAAGTTGACGTGGATGTGGGTCCTACCTGTCATCCCCCCAATCTTCTTCCTCTTCTCTTCTTTTTTTCATCTTCTCTTATCACCACGGTCTGCACCACTCCAGCGCCGCCACCGACACCGGTACGTCGCTCGTCAGTCCAGTTAATCACTGGTGGGCCATGGAGGCATTCACCGCATCCATCCCGCGCGGTGGGAGCGCCACACGGCCACAGTCCCATCTGGCGGGGGCCCAGGGGGCACGCAGGCATTCACCGCATCCATCCTGCACGGCGGAGCGCTACCCGGCCGTAGCCCTCCCACCTAATTTTGTGTCGCCTCCCTCACACGTCCCCGCCACGGCTCCGTCCTCATGAGCTCACGGTGCCAGCATGGCGCCCAATGCCACCTCTGCGCTGCCCCATGTTTTGACTCGCCCGAGGCCACCCGACGGCCGTTCTTCTCTGGCCTCGCGCCCGACCGTCGCATCCTTGCCGCCAGCGCCACCTACGGCTCTCCTCTAGGCTCCCCCGCTGCCTATTCGGGCGACCGCCGCATCCCGCCATGGTGCGCCTCCAAGGTTGACCTCCTCTCCTCCCTATCTCCATTATTCTTGTCTTCGTGTAGCCTTCTCACGTGGCCGAGGGATCCGACACCGGCGCAGATTGAGAGGGTCGTCGCCGTCATCGGAGAGGCCTGTCTCGCCATGGCCAGGGGGAACCCGCGCCACCCCATGGTGTGGCCATCCTGTGGACCCCCTCCGGGCTCTTCGAGACTTCTGGAAGCTTCTGGATCTTCTAAGACTTATGGCTTTCGAATTTTCCAATTCCGAGAATATTCCAGAACAACTTTGCTGAAACTAAAAACAACAGAAAATAGGGAGCTGGCTCTATGGCATCTTGTCAATAGGTTAGTCCCGAAAAACGTATAAAAATGCTATAAAGAAGGGATAAAACATGTAGAAATTGGCATAATATCATCATGGAGCATCAGAAATTATAGATACTTTGGAGACGTATCAGACCTTCAAAGTGGCAATCATGTTCTAGGACTAATGAATGCTAAGTTTGCAAAGATTGTGTGTGTAGCTCTTGTGTACTTGGAAAGCAACATGGAGAATCTCACCCCACCAAGACCACCATCACCACTTCAAGAGTCCTTGAGCTTATTCATTTGGACCTTTTTGGTCCACTATCTTATAATAGTCTTGGAGACAAGAAGTATTGCTTGGTGATTGTGAATGACTATTCAAGATAATGTTGGGTGTATTTCTTCAAGAGGAATAGTGAGACTTAAAAGAGACTCATCGAGTTCATCACATTGGTGGAGCGCTGATACGTCATAAACATATCCCAAATTTCTGATGCTCCATGATATATTATGCCAATTGCTATATGTTTTCTCCCTTCTCTATGTCATTTTTATCTATTTTTCGGATTAACCTATTGACAAGATGCCACAGACTCAGTTCCCTGTTTTCCGCCGTTTTTAGTTTCAGAAAAGTTGTTCTGGAAATATTCTCGGAATTGGAAAGTTCGAAGCCCAGAAGTCCTATTTCCCCGGAAGCATCGAGAAGACCAAAGAGGAATCGAACAGGGGCAACAGGGGGGCCACACCATAGGGTGGCGCGGGGCCCCCTGGCCGTGCCACCTATGGGTGTGGGTCCCCTAGAGCTCCACCGCCTTTGCCATTTCGCCTATTTAAGCCCCCCGGATGGAAAACCCTAAGCACCTGATCAAAATTCCCGAAAAAGTTCCGCAGCCGCCGTCACCGTCAACCCTAGATCAGGAGGGTTCTGGAGCTGTTTTCCGGCACCCTGCCAGAGAGGAAATCATCACTGGAGGCTTCTACATCACCATGCCTGCCTGCAGAGTGATGCGTGAGTAGTTCATCCCTGGACTACGGGTCCATAGCAGTAGCTAGATGGTTTTCTCCTCCTCTTATGCCTCCATGTTTAGATCTCGTGAGCTGCCTATCATGATCGTGATTGATCTTATGTAATTCTATATGCTGTGTTTGCTGGGATCTGATGAATATTGACCTTATGCCAAGTTGATTATAGTCTTTATTGCATATGTTATTTGTGATCTTGCATGCTTTCCGTTGCTAGTGGTTATTCTGGCCATGTAGTTGCTAGTGACTCAAAGAGGGAGTATTTATGCTTGATAATAGGTTCATGCCTCCTTGTTGCCTTGCTCGAGTGACAGAAACGTGAAGGGGGGGATGTGATGTTGCCATTAGGGAGAAAACAACGATGAGAGTGCCCGTGTGCATAATCGTTGCTTACATTACACACTTTGTTTAATGCAATTATTTGTTGCTTGCAACTTAATACCTAAGGGGGTTCAGATGATAACCTGAGGGTGGATTATTAGTCATAGATGCAGATGGATGTCGGTCTATGTATCTTGTTGTAATGCCCGCACTAAATATCATAGTAATCTTCATGTTATAATGTGCACTACGGTGAAACCTTTATTTGTCAATTGCCCAACTGTAATTTGTTCTCCCAGCATCCTATCTTTTATGGAGAGACACCACTAGTGAACCTATGAACCCCGGTCCATTTTCCACACTGTTAAACAAACCACAACAATTCCCTGCTCTCTTTACTTTCTGCAAGCATACACTGTTTTTCCACACCATATGTCGAATCTTTGTTTTCAGCAAGACCGGTGAGATTCACAACCTCACTGTACCGTCGGGGAAAAGTATTTTGGTTGTGTTGTGTGCAGGTTCCATGTTGTTGCTGACACCGGTGAAGCGCCAGCACCACCGTCAGTAGCATCAACCTTCCGAAGGTCCTCTTTCTCCTACCGGATTGGTAACCCTGGTTCTTAACTAAGGGGAAAACTTCCTATCGTTGTGCTCATCATACCCTCCTCTTGGGGTCTCCCAATGAGTGCACAGTCTACACCATCAAGGACTTTTTCTGGCGCTGTTGCCGGGGAGAAGGAAGTCTTCTCACAAGGGAAGTCTCTCACTCTCAACCTCTTTATTTTTTTTATTTTCTTGTTTTTATTTTTGTCTTGCTTGCTTCTCTTTATCAAAAACACAAAAAATAGTTCTTATTCTAGCTGTTATTTTTGCTCTATCATGCTTGTTATCAATGGTTGATGTCTTTGAAACTTTGGCACAAAAACATTATAAGGAACACCGCTTGTCACAAAAAGGAATACACTTATGGGAGAAAATTAGTAAATTGCATGACTATGCTAAAAACTTGTGCTCTACATATAATGTTACTTATTGCTTTGATAAATCTTGCTGCTGTAGGAGGTATAAACACCTCCCTTTTCAATGTGAGTATAATTATGATGTTACCATATCTTCTTATGTTAAGGGAAATTATGAATTATATGATGTGGAACAAATTGAAGAATTTATTGCTTGGAAGGGTGCATTCGAAATTGCTTATTTGCTCGAAAGTATTGATGATGCACCTTATAAATACGAGATTTATGCTATACTTGAATATTGCTTTGATAATTACAAGGACTGTAATTACTACATAATGGAATATCTTAATAAATGCTCTCGACCTAAGGAAGAGACTAATGCCTTGCAGAAACCTATGGAAGAAGAAACTGCTGAATCTGGAAGCTCATTGGATGAAAAAGAGGAGGAGAGTGATGATCAAGAGGAGGAAGAATGGAAACCATGTCTACCTCCCAATGATAGTAGCTCTTTAACTCATAATTGTGATTATCCTATTGATTCTTTTGAAATATATCTTTTTGATGAGGTTGATACTTGCTATACTTGTGACCTTGATACTACTATGGATGAAACTTGTGAGAATGATATTGCTACTGTTATTTATGATAATCCATGCTACTTTGATAAATCCTATGAGAATCCTCTCGTTATTCCAACTATTGATATGCATGATAACAAGGAAGTTTGTTTAGAAAATTTATATGATAATGCTCTTGATGATGGTCATATGTTACTTCATGTTATAAATCATAATGCTACTGAAAATAGGATTGCTATAATGAGTCCTATAAATTTTATGAGTGATAAATCATCTTGTTTTTCTATTGCTAAAAGTGGGGAAAAGAGGAGCTGATTTTAAATTTTGATACCACTATTTTTGAGCTTGATATGAATTGTGTGCTTTTAGACCATGACAAACATGCTTTATGTGATAATTATGTTATTGAGTATGTTCATGATGCTACTGGAAATTATTATGAGAGAGGAAAATATGGTTGTAGGAATTTTCATGTTACTAAAACACCTCTCTTTTTGTTGAAAGTTTTGAAGTTGCTCTTGTTCTACCTTCCCATGATTTCTATTTTGAGTTTCTTTAATTTATTTTTTTACAAGATTCCTATGCATAGGAAGTGGTTTAGAATTAAATTTGTTTTATACTTACTTCTTGATGCTCTCTTTTGCTTCAATTCATATTTCTAATGTGAGCAATTACATCAATCCACATTTCTAGGCCTAGCTGAAAGGCGTTAAAGAAAAGCGCTACCGGGAGACAACCCGTTTTATTTCTCTGTTTTCATTCGGTTTTCCTTTGTTTTCTTTGGTGTGCTTTGCACCTGGGTGTTTTCTAATTACTTAGAAACCCCGATGTATCCTTTCTTTTATGTTTTTGTTGAGCCAAGTAAAGCCTCTAGTGGAAAGTTGACACTATATTTCATATTTCTGCGCAGAAAATAGATTTCTGCTGTCTACCGTTAATTTCGTTAAAAATCACAGAAAATTGAAAATGGCCTGAGCTCTTTTGTGCTTAATCCTGAGTTATATACGCAACTTTTCTTAGTTGACCACTTTTTTATTTGAGCATCAAAAGATTTTCGAAAAAAATCGATCTCTGCCTGTTGTTCTGTTTTGACAGATCTCTGCCATTTATTGCATTTGCATCTTAATCTCTTTCTTTTGGCGTTATTTTGAGAAAAAAGAGCTTTAAAATAAGTTGTGACAGTAGCTAATGTATTTTTGAGTGCTAGTCTTGTGTTGAAACTGAACCATGTGAGTTTATTATTTCGATTGCACTAACGTTGCTAATGAAGATTGTGAGAATTTTGATGTGAAGGAAGTTTTCAAGGGTCAAGAGAAGAGGATGATATGATGTGATCAAGAAGAGCGAAAAGCCTAAGCTTGGTGATGCCCCGGTGGTACATCCCAGCAAATTCCAAGAAGACTCAAGCGTCTAAGCTTGGGGATGCCCAAGGCATCCCCTTCTTCATCAACAAATTATCAGGTTACTTCTAGTGAAACTATATTTTTATTCGGTCGCATCTTATGTGCTTTACTTGGAGCGTCTTTTATTTTTGTTTTCAGTTTGCTTTTGCTTTTCTTTTCAGTTTGTTTTTTTACTTTCATAATATGCTTGGTTGGACCCCAGCATTCTTTTATTAGAGAGCGACACGCTCCACTTTTTCATGAGAATACGTTGTATTCTTAGTCTCTGTTTGGCTGCTGCATTTAATTAGCTCCTGTTTTGCATGAATCTCTTATCAGATCTGTTAGTTTTAGTAGTATTATTTGATTACTCTCATGTTTGCTTGCTGTATTAGAAATAGTATTTTAGTTAAAGCATGTTTTGTATGGTGCTTGTTGGGAGAAAGAGAACTGTTGCTTGAAGTAGAATTTATAACAGTACTAGTAGAAGCTTGTATAGACTGTGGCTAGAACTTTTTCATGCCATGCTAAATGTTATTTTAGTTTTAAAGACTTGTTGTTATTGATTGGCATGATTAGACTCAAATAGCTGAGAGTGTTTAATATGTTTTGAAAGATTCATGAGTTGTTCTTGTCATAGTAAAGTATCAGTATACGGTATTCTCTTTCGAATGTTTTATTTGGTTGACTTGGCACATTCTCACACCATGTTTTATGACTACAAACCAGTCACGAATAGCCTCCATGACCACTTAGTTTTTGAACTTTTGATACTGCTTATGTTTTATTTAATGATGCTTATGTCTCCATGCATGATTATGGCTCTTATGCTCTCTTGATTTGTTGCTCCCAGTCTTTTGCTAGCCTCCACCTGTACTTAGTATGAGCTCTACTCGTGCATCCAAACTCCCTTAAACCAAAGTTTTTCCCATTGTGTACACCATACCTACCGACATGTGGTATTTAACTTCCACTCCAATTAAATTGCTCATGTGCTACCTTTAAAACCTTCAAAATTACTCCTGCTTTGTGTTCTTGTTTTTGCTCATGAGGACGCCAATAGAGAATCTTTATCTCACTTGTTGATTGGATTTCACACCCTGGACTAGTGGCTTCATCCGCTTATCCAAATGATAGAAGAGCTGGCAGCAGGGTGCCCAGCCCCAAATAAATACAAACAAATTCTCTTCACTATTTTTGCCCCTGATCATATCAATCAAAGCATAATTGTGTAAACAAAAGAGAAAAAGGATGACCTTCTACACCAGTTGCGTCCTTCACCATGGGATCCGCTCTTGTGAATCCAGTTGGCTTGTGACGTACTGTATTGTCTGTTTACCATTCGTTGACACTAGCATACACCCCTCCTAAAATATAGACATTCCTCCACAAATGTCAAACTTTTAATACCTCTGATTAATAAAATAAAAAGCTCTAGCACATGAGTTGATCCTTGCTTCCCTCTGCGAAGGGCCTTTCTTTTACTTTTATGTTGAGTCTCCATCTTCTAACTTTATGCACAGTTGAGAGAGCATTTTTGCCATTCTGGGTTCTATGTGCATTTGTCCCATAAACATCAATAATTATTTCATGATGTGATATCATTTGTTCTTAAATTATTTGTTCTAGTTTTCCTCTTGAACTTTGAAAGTGTCCTGGCATTTATGTTTTGTCCCACTCTTAAGGAGTAGAGAAATACCACTTTGCCATG